>CM077521.1:17740905-18940905 GCA_039654895.1 Mongoloraphidia duomilia | reverse complement strand
GGGTCACTAGAGACTGCAAATGGGAACTTTACCCGTACAGGTAAGGAGACTCTTGAGGTGTTGCTCCAGACTCACTTTCCTGGATCTACAATTCTGGATGAAACCAATGGTATCACCACTCCTTTCAGGGCCCCAGGCAGGCCCTCGAGGGATGATTGGAACTTAGCGTCCAAGGTGGTTGATATACCCAGAATAATATGGGCAATTAACTCATTTGCTCCCTTTAAATCTCCTGGAGGTGACGAGATATTCCCGGCACTTTTACAGAAGGGAATTACTTATCTCAATAGACCTCTTTGTAGAATATTTAGAGCGAGTATAGCGCTAAAGTACATTCCAGTAAGCTGGAGGAAAACAAGGATTGCGTTCATACCTAAACCTGGACGTAATAATTACATGTCAGCCAAAGCTTATCGACCGATTAGCTTAACATCCTTCATGCTGAAAACCTTGGAAAAAATTATAGACAGATATATTAGGGACTGCGTACTTGAGATTTCTCCTTTACATGATAATCAGTACGCGTACCTATCTGGGAAATCTTGTGAAACAGCGCTACACAATCTAGTTAGTAGAATTGAAAAGACGCTGGAAAACAAGGAAATCGCTATTGGAGCGTTTCTGGACATTGAGGGTGCATTTGACAATACCTCAATAGAAACTATAGGCCTCGCTTTGGAAAGAAGAGGTATCAACAAAACTCTGTGCCATTGGGTCCATGCTATGCTCAGTAGTAGAGTAGTCAAGGCTACTCTCTACAACGAGACAGTGGAGGTACAGGTGACTCGTGGCTGTCCACAAGGAGGGGTTCTATCACCACTCCTATGGGGATTAGTCATCGATGAACTACTGTCTCTCCTTAACACATCAGGAGCTTATACGCAAGGCTATGCGGACGACCTAGTGATCCTTATACAAGGTAAGCACTATGACACTTTGTTGGATTTGATGCAGTCTGCCCTAAATGTTGTGCAGAGCTGGTGCCGGGAAACCGGACTTACAGTCAACCCAACAAAAACAAACATGATTAGGTTCACAAGGAGGAAGAAGGATATGAACCATCAGTTGCCTACACTCTTCGGCACTAGACTAACTTTGACCGACGAAGTCAAATACTTAGGGGTTGTGTTAGATTCCAAACTAACATGGAAATCCCATGTAGAAATAAAAATTAACAAAGCAATGATATTGCTCTGGACTTGCAAAAGAGCGATAGGCAAAACGTGGGGCTTAAAACCGAAGGTTGTATACTGGTTATACACAACGGTCATTAGACCCGCATTTACCTATGCTTCACTAGTATGGTGGCCCAGGACCGAGTTGCGGACTACTCAACTTGAACTGGGCAAACTACAAAGATCAGCCTGTTTATCAATAACAGGAGCAATGAATACTACCCCTACTGCGGCCATGGAAGTCCTTCTGGGACTGCCCCCACTGCATTTAGTGGTGATGGCAGAAGCCCGACTAGGTGCCTATAGGTTACAGTGTAACGGAATGTGGGCTTCCACCCATACGTTAAAAGGGCACAGGACAATTGAACGGATAAAAGGCTATGATCAGATCCTGGAAATGAGATCAGATAGCATTAAGCCGGAATATATCTTTCATAAGACTTACTCGGTTACTATATTGAGCAGAGAGGCTTGTGAAAGAGGAGACCAATCATGGAACCCTGAGGGGTTGATCTGGTACACAGACGGATCAAAAACAAACTCAGGTACAGGCTTAGGGGTATATGGGGTAAGACCGCGTCTCAGCATCAGTAGACCCCTAGGAGCTTATGCCACGGTATTTATGGCTGAAATCTGTGCCATTTTAACATGTGCACAAGAAAATATAGCCAGGAAATACTCTGGGAAGACTATTAACATATTTTCTGATAGTCAAGCGGCGCTGAGAGCCCTTGATTCTGAAAGAGTATGTTCAAATATGGTAAAGGAATGCCAGACAGCACTACAACATCTGGCAAATAACAGAAACAGGATTAACCTAATTTGGGTACCTGGACATCGAGATATTCCGGGAAATGAATCAGCTGATTCATTAGCAAAGGAAGGATCAAACAGTGAGTCAATGTCACCAGAACCTATATGCGGAATTGCTAAGGCAACTGCCAAGCAGGCGGTGACTAATTGGCTCCAGGAACAACACAAGATATACTGGACTAGAATTCCAGCGCAAGCACACTCAAAGGCCTTCATTGAAGAACCTCTAAGGAAAAGAACTACTGAAGTATTAAAACTCAGTAGGAATAACTTAAGAGCTTTGACTGGGATATTAACAGGACACTGTCATCTTAACAAACACCTACACAGGTTGGGTATTTCCGACAATGCTCTATGCAACAAGTGCAAAGAGGTGGAGGAAACCGCTGCTCACATACTTTGTAAATGCGAAGCTGTCGCACAGACAAGGTATAAACACTTTGGATCAACTTTAATGTTACCTAAGGATTTTAAAGACATTAGCACAAGTAAGATACTAGACTACATTCACTGTCTGGGAATTCTAAAGAACTGATGGAACATTAGGGGAGCACAATAGACCTTATTGGTCGCAGTGCATACCTACAAGGGCCCCTACTTTTTTTAATTCTAATTAATTCTAATTCTAACTAATTTGTACTGTGTACTTTTCCCTACGTTCGGTTTCCTGTGATAGAATAGAATAGAATAGATATATATTTCTCTATGTAAAACAAGCCATAGGCTGGAGAGGTCGTCCAAAAAATAATAAATATATATACATATATACAATATTACTTAAAATATAAAACAAAATGCTAAAAAGTATTCGCCTTCAATTGAAGGTATCTTCAAAATTAATTGAGGACATACACCTTGTATAACGCCGTTATAAAACGACTTCACAATAAATTTTTGAAGTTGGTTAAATAGACCACGCCTTTATTTTTCCTTTCGAAGCGCTGTTGTCAAATGCCCCGAATATAACGGCTTGCCTACTCTACAGCACATTACACATAAGTATATTTAATAAATGGCCTGGTAAAGATTATAAAGGCCGACTCGCGAGTGTTATGATGTAAGCAAAAGCAGCTAGTTTAAAAATGTGTATCTCCGTACATACTTAACGTATTGCGTCGTTCCCCCAGGGGGAAAATTGGAATGTAGTTGTTCTCGCAATTGCATTCCAATGTTCTTTAGGAATTGGCATTCCCAGGACCACGAGCTCGTACCAATCGGTTTGTATATGCCGGCTGGCAGATTCTAATACAGAAATGAATTATTAATTGTTATGTTGAAGACGCTGATGACCTGAGTTGTCGACGCATCTATAATCTACAATAATAATAATAATATTGCGCCGTTCTTGTTCCAAACAAGATGCGCAATAGCTGACGTACCGATTATATAACAAGAATTGATAAAAAGTCGTTGGCAGCTAGAGACCGAGTTAGTTGTTCGCTTGAAAAAAAGTTAAATTATTGGTCTTAAATGTTTGTTAATTGAATTTATTATGATATTATGTACTTCTGATGTTAATTATTGCAAATTGTAGATAGTAATTCTTATAGGTATAGTTATAATAATAAAATTCTAATACCTACTCTTAAAATCGTTTTCTTACCTTTTATTGTTTAAATAAATAGAATATTAATCAGCGCCGGCCCGAGCAAACTTGGCGCCCCTTTAAATCAAAATTTTCTCAACAAAATAAAATAAAGCGTCGCGTCACATATACCATAAGGGATGCTTGCTTTACATATATTCGGGCCGGCACAGTTCGGCCAGATTCGGCGTGTATACACATATTTGGGATGGCAGCGAGATGACTTGTTGACGGAATCCAGATCATGGAATGCGGAATTAAGGAATTGTGCGAGACGTGCGTCAAAGGAAAAATTACAAGGAAATCATTTCCAAAGGGATCATTTAACAGGAAAGGAGTTGTACTTGATCTTGTGCATACAGACGTTTGCGGATTCATGCAAACAGAAACCCCAAATGGTAAACGATACATTGTCACGTTCATAGATGATTATTCGCGCTTCACAGTTATTAAACTGTTGACTTATAAAAGCGAAGTGGAAAAATGTTTCAGGGAATTTGCTGAAATAACAAAAACAACATTCGGGAAGAAACCAAAAATTCTACGCTCAGATCGAGGAGGAGAATACACAGGAAATCAGTTCAAGGAGTACCTCAAAACAGAAGGAATCACAACACAATTGACAGCAGCGTATTCGCCTCAGCAGAACGGAGTCGCGGACAATTATGGAAATGGCACTTTGTATGCTGATCGATTCGAGACTTCCAAATACATTTTGGGGAGAAGCAGTATCAACAGCAGTTTTTATTCAAAATCGTGTCATCACAAGGTCAACAGAGTCAATCCCGTACGAGCAGTGAGCGGAAGCAAAGTTTCATTTGACAACTTCGTACACGTCCCGACGGAAAAAAGAAGAAAATTGGATCAAACAGGAAATGAGATGATATTCCTTGGATACGACAATGAATCGAAAGAATTTCGATGCTATAATCCAGCAACACGCAAAGTAGAAATAAGTCGTGATGTTACATTTTTAGAAGAAGTCGAAAAGTCTACAGAAATGGAAATCAATTTTCAACCTCAAGTGAGAAAAGAGAACCAGAAGCAGGAAAAGGAACCGAGGGACGAAACAGAAAAAGACACTCAGGACGTATAAGCCAACGAGGAACCGATTCCTCAAAGAATTTCTAGGCCAGGTCAACAAAAGGAAAAAGAGCTAAGAGATTGATCGAAGAGATAAATTTGACAACTGAAGAAGCTCACGAGCCCAAAAGTTTTGAAGAAGCTATGTCGAGCAAAGGCAAAAACAAATGGATCGTAGCAATGCAGGAGGAGATAGATTCACTCAAGAAAAACAACACATGGGAACTGACAGATCTACCTGAAGAAAGAGAAGCAATCGGATGTAAATGGGTATTCAAAATAAAAAGGGACGAAAAGGGAACATTACAGCGTTACAAAGCCCGACTTGTAGCACAATGATTTTCACAAAAATATGAAATAGATTTCAATGAAGTCTTTGCACCAGTTGGTCGTCAATCGACGTTCAGAACTTTATTGTCTGTTTCAGAAAAAAGAGGGTTGATAATCCATCAATTTGACGCCAAGACAGCTTTTCTCAATGGAACTTTGGAGGAAATCATTTATATGAAACAGCCACCAGGTTTCAGCTTCAAGAATCCAGGGAAAGTCTGTCTGTTGAAGAAAAGTCTCAATGGACTGAAACAAGCAGCAAGAGCTTGACATGAAAAGGTAAATGAGACTTTAATCAACGGGGGATTCATTCAAGGAAAAGCAGATCCATGTTTATACTCAAAAAGGATTGGAGACGATTGGTATTATGTTTTGATCTACGTTGACGATATTTTGGTGGCGTGCAAGACGAAAGACCAAGTTAAAACTATAGAAAAATGTCTGGCTAAAAAATTCGAAATAGTAGACCTCGGAGAAATAAAACATTACCTTGGAATTCAAGTGACAAGGAACGAACGAGGAAATTTTGAATTGCGCCAATCAAAATACATTGATCAAGTTGCAAGGACATTCGGACTACAGGAAGCAAAGGAAGTGAAAACTCCGATGGAAATTGGATACTACAAATCGCCTTTAGAATCATCAAGCAAAATTGTCAACAACAAAGATTATCAGAAATTACTCGGCTGTCTTTTATATATCTCTATCAACACAAGACCAGATATATCAGCTAGTGTCAACATTTTGGCTCAAAAAACTTCGAGTTCGAACCAAGAAGATTGGGAACAACTTAAACGTGTGGTAAAATACCTCAAGGGAACATCAGAACTCAAACTGAAACTCAGTGACGGCGATGAAGACAGCGAAGAGTTAATTGGATATTCGGACGCAAATCGGGCAGAAGATAGACAAACTCGAAAATCAAACAGTGGTTACGTTTTTTTCTCAATGGAGGAATCATCAATTGGTCATGCAGAAAACAAACCTGTGTCTCACTTTCATCAACTGAAGCAGAATTCATTGCCTTATCGGATACCTGTCAAGAGGCAATCTGGTTGCGAAGATTACCAGAAGACATGCACGAACAAATCAACAATCTGACACTAATATATGAAGACAATCAAAGCTGTTCAAAAATCATCAAGGAGGAAACGTTTAGTAATCGAACAAAGCACATCGATACTAAAGTTCACTTTGTAAAGGATCACGTTGAGAAGGAATCCATCTCCTGCAAGTTTTGCCCAACAGAAGATATGATTGCGGATATTTTCACGAAGCCTTTGCCACCAACCAGGCATGTCAAGTTGAGAGAAAAGTGCAAGTTATTTGAATGTTTGAACGAGGAGTGTTGAAATATAAAGCATTCAAACCATTCGCCATTTTTTAATAATTATACCTGAGCATCAGCTATATTTAAACTATAGAAACAAGTTTTTGTTTTCACAATAATAAAAAATATATATTTCTTTTGACATATGTAAAAGGTGCTAAAAAAGTTATTATTGAATATATATATTAAACTTTTCAAGAGTTGAATTTATTTTATTATAAGGTTGAAAAGTATCTCGTCGATAATCTTTTCAAGAGGAATAATAAAACAAATTCTTATCACTGGAACTACTGAACCAATTTTAAAAATTCTTTCACTAATAGAAAGCTACACTATCCCTGAGTGATATAGGCTATATTTTATTTTGATGAATTTCTCGCGGGGGGATAATTCCTGTGGGATAGTAACAAAACGTAACTTTGAAATTCTTTTGCATTTTAGGGTATAGGCGGAATCCTACTAATATTATAAACACCACCAGCTCGACTTCGCTTCGCAGTGGGAGAATTTCTCGGGGGGGGGGGATAATAAATTAACAATGTATACAGGATTTTATATTACTGGGCATAAAAAAATCTAAATAAACGTGAGCGGAGCTACAGGTAACCGCTAGTTAAAAATAAAATATGTAGGCCGAAAACAGCCTGTATAGTGTATATACTCGTATTGACTGTAATGCGGGCGCTACCCGATGCTACGAACGTTTGACCGAACATTGGCCCAAACGTTTGAGTCAACTGAGTTCGACAGTTGATGTGCCACATGTTTCTGCTACATGGTGTGTCGAATGTTAAAGCATTAAGAATGTTTTCCTTCGAACGTTGGAGGAATTTCTTTGACTCGGGTCAAGAATACCGACAACAGCCGGAACATGGTCAAACGCGAACGTTGGACGCTCTACATTGGCCGCTCGTAGGTTTGACCGTCGGCCACACGATGCGACGAACTACCGTTGGAAGGTGTTCGTAGCATCGTGTAGCGCCGGCATAACCATAATGTTGAATTACTGCGAATGCACTCTACACAGACATATGCTTATGTATTTGTCGTGACTAGGTTTCACCTCTGTAGTGTGTAGTGCAAACTACATACACGGTACATTTTTTTTAATTCGTCACCCTACACATATGCATAGTTAACGTAAGCTGATGGATAGGATAGTCAGTAATAAAATAAAAAAATTCATATATTATTATCACAGTTCACTATATTTGTAAATAATATCGAAACGATTCGAGTATTACAGAGTATTTTTTACTAATCATTCTCTACTCTGTAGCACGTGCATAAACTACACATTGTGCTATGAAGGTCTATTCAAAAATTCAACAACTAATTGAATAAATTCATTTGGTTTTTCACTATGCACCCAATGGCCAGCTTGCGGAATGTACTGAAATTCTGCAGAAGGAAACATTTTTTTTATTGCCGGATGGTCATCCATTCTGTAAACAATCAATTATTTTTTTAAATACAAAAACTTGCAAAAATATGACATTTTTGGCTCAAAATTATCTCACGAATAAGTAGGCTGACCACAAAATCGGTAAAGTAGTTTTAAAGACGGTTGGTCGTAAAGATTGGTGAATCGAATGCTTACGTCATTTGTTACCTTGACTAATGACTGAATTTTCAATTATCGTTCTATTACATTAATAATAATTAAAATATTGTAAGTAATAAATAGTAAAAACATATTTAAAAAAAGTTTGTCTGTCTGTCTATCTGTTTCACTGCTATCGATTTGTATGTTTGGTTGCTTATAACTAGAGAGCTACTGCATTAATTTCGATAAAATTATAATTAGCTTTAAGTTCAACTTAAAATAAAGGTACAAAATACAAATCATTATGTTAAGCCGTCAGGAAGCAGCATATTCCCGTTATGTAAAATCGAGGGGGAGGAAGCCGCGGGTATTTAAATAAGCAAAACTATGAATCGTAGACAAAAAATGTTTATACGAAAGTTGTAGAGAATTTTGTCCTCTACAAGATTGATAATAACCATTTTTTACAAAACATGGAACGGTACCAAGAAATTCGCAAAAAACCGTTTATCGTGAACTTGAACCTCGAATATCTGGCAACGCCGGCACGATATAGATGGGGACTTTTTACACGTTATTTAAAACTCCATAATGAAGGTGTATACAAAAATTCAGCTAATTGGAAGAAATGATTCCGCGGTGGAAATCCAAAATTACTGGACTATTTGCCATGATTTCATTTAATATTTGATAATATTAAAGTATCCAAGGAAATAACTAAAGCATGGAAAATATGACCTCTTTGTTGAACTCATTAAATATCTATATCTCTTTGTTGCATCCATTAATTTGCTACTCCCACTCACAGCAGACCTTTCACCGCGTCTGGGAGGATGATGGACCCAGCGGATCGTCTGTCAACTTAGAAAATTAGTCACCTGAATAACATATGTAAAATTTAGCCTTGATACTATGACGTAGTTGCACCGATTTTTAATCGAACTTTAAAGCGTCTGGCAAAACTAGGACCCGCGAAAAGAGTCTGGCTATAGTGATTGTAGGTTGCTTATACTGTCCCCTAAGACATATTAAAAAACTAGCTTTGATACTTTAACATAGGTTAGCTACATTTTTTCAACCCTTAAGTACATGTTACCCGCTAAAGCCACCCTGACTAAAGCTAGCTAATACCCATACGTTCTAGCCTACTGAGTACACACCTATAGAAAAAATCTTAGGTTTGATACTATGATGTAGGTCTGGAGCATAGACAATAGACATAGAAATCTAGAGACATAGTACAAGCGAGTGGGGTGGTTGCTGTTAAGGGGGGAAATGAGGAAGCAAGTGTGACCACATTCTATTGGTCGCTTCAGTTGCGCAAGCGCTGTACGAGCAATTGAGCATGCGCGAAGACGCGGACGACTGCATCTAGCGCATTGAGCATACGCAAAGACGCGGCCAATGGAACGTGGGCACATGCATAGCATGGACATGTCTATAAGACAGGCATGCACCCTCCCCTGAATGGCTTCTCCCCTCGTCTAATGTGGCATTTTATACTACATCCTCAGATTTCTATATCTATGGTCTGGCGGCACTGGGATCTCTACCTATTACTTTGAGAGGCTGCCATAGTCTAACCCACCGTTGGTGCCGCAGCTGGAGATTACAAGGCTTTGTCATAAATAAAAATCAGCTTTGGCGGTTTTGGTCGTCACAATCGGTCGCGGGCTCCCGGGCTACCATAAAATACACTGTATGAAATATTTTGATAATTTAGATTAAGCTTAAACTAAACTTGAAAATCTGTCCTCTTTGAATAGTTCTGTTTGTTGCAATATTTGAAGACTGTCAGTGTAAAAATCGCTGTTTAACAACGGTGCAAATTATATAAATATATGTATCTTATTTCTGAACAGAACTTTTACTTTGCTGCAGTCAGTATATCAATTCTGTAGAAAGTTTAGGACACAATCTAAAAGCTTACTTTATATAATCTGATGCACCACCACCAATAAAAAATGTAGGTCCAGTATATTTTAATCCCGGTGAATTCGGAAAAGTTACAATATGAGATACAAAATTTTGCTGTAAAGCGTTTAAATTTATCTTCCACGTGTATCTAAAACAAAATCATTACTGATTATTAGTAAATAATAAAAATATATATGAGCACTGTGGTTGGAATAAAAAGAAAATAAAATATAGTTACTTCTTACCACAACAGTTTTATTGATGGATGTACATTTCGAAAGCTAAGCTTTCATCTTCAGCGAACACTATACATGTATAGTGTTCGCTGAAGATGAACGCTTAGCTTTCGAAATGTACATCCATCAATAAAACTGTTGTGGTAAGAAGTAACTATATTTTATTTTGTTATTAGTAAATAAATTTAAATTATACCAGTTTTAATAAACTTAATAAAAGCAGTGCAACCCAAGGTTAGTAGAGTAAAATAATTAATTTATCAATTTGTTAGTTAATTTTATTCGTTTCTTAAATTTAAAAAATAGGTAATTAACAAGATCTGCCATTTCTTGAGCATTATTTAATTTTTTGTTTGTTTATATTATAGATATTAAAACCTAAATTTTGTAATAAAAATAAAAATTATCCTATTTTTTATCATCTATTCTTCTATTTATTGTCTTCTGCCAATTTTATGAAAAAATCTGCACGAAGCACCTAATATAAATAAGCATAATCTTCAACAATTTTTGTACTTGATTTAAACTAAATTCTAGCTGACGTCGTTCCCGCGCTTACGCTGATTGGTCAGATGGAATGAGGCAACCTGTACTCTAATAACCTTGAGTGCAACCAACATTTGCAGATTTTATACATACAGACTGAGTCACTAAGAATGTCTCGGGCGATACCTACTTATTTCATTTATTATGAACATTAGAAAAAAACATTTTTAAATAAAAGTTGGGTAAGAATAAGAGCACTATAGTTTAAAATTATTTTTAGCTATACAGGGTGTTAGGTGCAGTCATAATACAACTACCTAACTTATATTTTAATAAATTGTAGGTATATTTTCAGGCCATCTCATTGTCCATTCGGAAGTGTACATAAAATTGTGCCGTTTTTGAAATTCGGTTACGACGTTGCCAAGATATTAAACTTTTTCTGCAAAATTCTACATTTTCGTTATATACCTACTAAAATACACACCAACCACATTTTTCAAATTGAGTCAATTTTCAGTATCAGTCCATAGCATGTGCTACCCTCCAGATATTTTCAGAGTTAAATTTAATTATACAGGCTGTTAGTTGGAAAATGCATAACTTTAACCTACCTTAAGTCATTTTTTTAAGTAGCACACCCTGTATATCTTTAGGTATGTGAATAGGGCTCGCTTTCCTCTATAAATTTTATTGAGCAATGACTATACCTAAAGATACACAGGGTGTGCTATTTAAAAAAATTGACTTAAAGTAGGTTAAAGTAATGCATTTTCCAACTATTGCAACTAACACCCTGGGTATTAGTGTAATTAAATTTAACTCTGAAGTATCTGGAGGGTAGCACATGCTATGGACTAATACTTGACACGCAAAAATTGACTCAACTTGAAAAATGTGGTTGGTGTGTATTTAAATAGGTAGATAACGAAAATGTAGAATTTTACAGAAAAAGTTGAATATCTTGGCAACGTCGCAACCGAATTTCAAAAACGGCACAATTTTATGGAGGTTTCCGAATGGACAATGATATGGCCTTAAAATATACAGGGTGGTCCATTTATTAAAATACAAGCCAGTTGTACCATGACTACACCATATACACTCTTTTAGCTAAAAATAATTTAGTATAGTGTTCTTATTCCAACCGAATTTTTTTTTTAAACTTTTTTTTCTAATGTTCATAATAAAAGAGATATCGCCGAGACATTCTTAGTGACGCACTCTGTATATTATTCAACGGATTTTAATAATATCGATTATAAATTGCTAAAACTTACTTATTATCTTGCTTTATTAAATTTGTGATTAAAAATTGCCTCAGATTACTATCTTTAATTAGACTAGACATTTGAAAATCAGCTTGTTTTCGAGCAGCCGCAGGGGATAAACTTTCATCTATTTGAACTTGTTGCATTGCTCTAAAGTAAGATGGCATTGTAATCAATGATGGACTAGTCCTTACAGGTGATATATCAACAACCACCAGTTTCTCTACGAGTTCAGGCTAAAAAAATACACAAATTAAATAACTTTATGAATTTTCAACTACTTAAAAATACCGTACCTATATCTTATGAAATAGCATAAAATAGACGCTTATAACGCTAGCTCTCGAGCGTCTATAATCTACAATATCTCCCTCTGAGTCTGAACTAGCATTTAAATAAACCATATTGATTCTTCAAAATAAAAAAAATCAATGCAGGTTTTTGTATAACAACTAACAAGTTGATCTATAATCTACATTCTACAATATCTATCTTGTATAACAAACTCAAATAATATTATAATACGTACATGTTTTAGTGCTAAATACATCATTGCACGGCCCCCCATTGAATGACCCAACATTGCTGACTTCTTAATATGTAATTTTTTTAATAAAGCTACAACATCTTCAGCTAAATGTTCATATGTGTGATTTTCTGAATGTGGACTATCACCATGATTTCTTGCATCAACTGAAATTATTCTCCTATTTGGTTTAGATTTAGCGAACAAAGCTTTACAAATACTGTTCCAATTATTTTTCGAACCCATTAGCCCATGCATTATTACTAAATTCGGTGTAGATTCTTCATGTAGATTTTGAGACTCCGTATTTTCAAAAGCCATATAAGATAAATTCACCACATCTCCATCAAACTTGTTTGGCATGCTCATTACAGTATAGTTTCTTAAATTATTGCACTTTATAAGTTGCACTGTAAAAATGCAGAATTTCCTAGTCGAAAGCATTTGAAATTTTGATATTAACGTATAGACAACAAAAGTTACGTCAAATTTACAGGTTTACATAATTTAACAATTAATATTTTTGACCAATTTTTGACATTTCATAAAATCACGCATTCTCAATGCAACTGCCAACTTATAATGCACCTTGTATTGTGCGCTAGTTTGTCCTCCTTGAGAGCAAAGCAAACGATTGTTGCGAGCAGTTATGTAAAATGTAAATGGCCAAAAATTTGTACAATAATTTTCTATTTTATAAATTTACAGAAAAAATAATAAAACTAAGGTTTTTACATTAAAATATTAAGGTTAATATATTAAACAAATAAATATCCTATCCTCCTGTTTTAGAACTTTATATTTTGTGAGAAAAAAATAATAAAAATGACCTGTAATTATTTTATATTCCCCTGTTTTAAAATAAGGAACTTTTTATTGATAACAAATATTTGATAGGGGAATAGAAACATTTTTTAATTTACAGCCTGAAATAATATTTAAAAAATCGGACCCATCCAACTTCCAATGGGAAGTTAATATAAACAGTTCTGACATCTACAAGCAAATAGAAAAAATAATATATTTTTTCTTTTTCTTCTAAAGTGCTTATGATAGGTCTTGCATCTCTTTCTTCTGCATTAGATTTCAGTTCTTTTTACTCTTTTTATATGATAATAGCGTTTCAAGAAACTAAATTAAATATGGTGGTTATTGTAGTAATTATGACTTGAATGCGTCATGTGTTTTATGGAAGAAATAATAAAGCGAAATTTATCTTCTAGTGTATTTATTTTAAAATATATTGGCCGGTGAACGTATTATTGTAAAAATCCACATGTTCGTCGTATAATCAAAATAGTAAGATTATTTCATCAATTGAAACATGGCAAGGGAATATGATCATCTCTTTAAACTTCTTATCATTGGTGACAGCGGTGAGTAGTGGGTGGGGTCAAATCAAATTAACTATTGAAAACATGTGATTAATGAAATTATTTTTCAGGTGTAGGGAAAAGTTCCTTGCTATTAAGATTCTCTGATAACACATTCTCTGGAAGTTACATAACAACCATAGGGGTGGACTTTAAAATCCGAACTATAGAAATAAATGGAGAGCGTGTCAAATTACAGATTTGGGATACAGCAGGCCAGGAAAGATTTAGAACTATAACTAGCACGTAAGCCAAAACGGATGCTTTAATTCAATATTTTAATGTACACAATTGACTAATTATAATATCCCTCGTGTCATAAATAAAATAATGTATATCAGTGCATTGCTGCAATTTTACTACCTACTTAAAATAATTATACTGCGAAATATTTTAAAAGTCATGCTTGAATAAGAATTAGATAGATTTCATGAGGTGACAGTTGTTTAATTATCTTGATGAATGATGGTACCTTTGATGTGAAGATACTGAATATTAAAAATAACTACGTTGAATGATTTGATGTTTTGTGGTTATTAGGCGCAATCTTAAGCGAAGCTAGAAGCGCCTATATAGATAGATAGATACTTTATTCCTTGAAGACCTTGTCGGGTATAAAATCGTCACAATTACATATTAAAATAAAACATGAAACATTTGTTTTTAATATTCATCACATAATTAGTTTATTATCTCTAGTTGCACACAACACGTCGAAACGCGATGACGATGACGCGTTGGACATTGAATAAGTTTATAACTATTTTTGTTGATTTTCATAGTAATCATTTTGTTAAAGAAACCCGAAAGGTTCAAATATATAGCAATTAAAAAAAAATATCATTGCAATTTGTTTTTCTTATTTAAAAATTGATTTCGGTTTTAATATGTCGAAAAGACATCATACAACCATATTTGTTACAAAAGAGTACGCGACTACTCCAAGGTTAATAAGCCCCAGGGAGAACACTGGCTGCAACCTGGCAACAGATCATTACAAAATAATGCAGATATCGATAAAAATTATAATTAACATATGAAATGATTTTCAGTTATTATCGAGGCACTCACGGAGTAATAGTCGTTTATGATGTTACGAGTGGAGAATCGTTTGCCAATGTAAAAAGATGGCTGCATGAAATTGAACAGAACTGTGATGTTGTTAACAAAGTGTTAGGTATGTATTACATTTTACTTATTGGGCTTTGAGTCAATAATTATAACGTTGTACGCGGTATTGCAAAGTGACGTTCAGCGGTTTTGCATTTTTAAATTTATTTATTCTTGCATTTTTAATCTTTATTCTGTTTTATCTACAATACCCCCCAGGGGGAACATTGGAATCTAGTTGTTCTCGCAATTGCATTCCAATGTTCTTTGGGGATTGGCGTTCCCAGGAGCCTGAGCTCGTACCAGTCGGTTTGTATATGCCGGCTGGCAGATTCTAATGCACAAATAGATTATTAATTGTTGTGTTGAAGACGCTAATGACCTGAGTTGTTGACGCGTCTATAATCTACAATAATAATAATAATTTATCTACAATAATAATTTTTATCTTGGTTGTCCCTTTCTGATTATATATTTAATTTAAATGCTAAAAGAGAAAATTTTTCAGTCGGAAATAAAAACGATGCACCGGAGCGTAAGGTAGTGTTAACAGATGATGCCAAAAGATTTGCTGATCAAATGGGAATAGAACTATTTGAGACATCTGCCAAAGACAACTTAAATGTCGAAGAAATGTTCCTCAGTATAACGAAACAAGTGTTACGTGCAAAAAAAGAATTAAGAGAACGACAAAATATAAACGATCAACAGGGCACGGTAAACCTACGCAAACCACACAAGCAGAAAAAAAAATGCTGCTAACAGTAAAGTATCACTTTTTTGAAAGTTCTATTAACAGTGTGTTTTATTGGTGAATGTGTTTTGTAAATTATGTGCAAAGGACAAAAATTTTAGTATGTTGTATTTTTTAGATAGAAGTGAATATAAAAAAAGTGAACGTCACTTTGATTTTCTATTTCATTCACAATTTTATTATTTTGTTTGCAAAAGAAATTTTGCTCAATACTTCTGTAAAATATTTTATAATACTCACGAGTATCATTGATTATGTATTTATTTATACATAACATTATTTTGCAGGCAAAAATATCACTGGACAGTAATTATGTCAAAAATGTTCATTTTTGTAAGAAATTTTTATTATGAATTTTATATTTTGTGTTCTGTGAATGCTAATTTCAGAATTGATTTATAAGGTGTGTTTGTTGGTGCAGTTCTGACGATTCTGAACCGATTCTATCAGTTCTGAAGCTATGACAATCAAGTTCTCGAACCCTTGGGACTGTTTCACTTGGTTCTAGCAGTTTCAGGTCTAGAACTAGTACTACCACAGTATGATCAGCAGTTTGACTCCAGCGATTTCTCCTGTTTGCGCTGATCCTTTCGCGCATCGCCGTGTTCAAGGCCGCCTTCAATCAGACGCAAGTAACATGCAACTTGTGTCTTATTGACGGCACACGTGTAGTAGTGCAATGCAGCAATAGCTTGCACAGTGAACGATACTGAATTGCATCCCCAAGAACATTGATCAAGAACAAAAAGACCAAAGGTTCAATTAGCGTGGAACTGCTGGTTAGGGGTCGTCCATAAACTATGTAACGTATTTTTATTTGCCCTCCCCCCTCCATGTAACACCATGCAGACATTCAGCCCGACCCCTCCCTCTTTCCTCTCAAAAGTATCTTTAAAACAAATCCGACGACCAATTAGCGTCACAGAAAAGTGACAAGAATCAACTCCTATCAACTTTTTAAGAGAGGAAATAGTATGACGTAACAATAGTAATCAACCAACCCAGCATCCTCCCCCTTTGTAACGCCATGTAGACTTTGTTACGTAGTTTATGGACGACCCCATATTATGTGGTGCTAATTTCAAGACAGAAATCCCCTCCACAAGTAAAAGTGTATTCTAAATATTATTTTAAACGTCAAAACCCAAACATAACCTTTTTCAGTACAGTTCACACACAAGGTACTGATTTCAGTTATAAATCCATTTGTTGGAAAACAGCTAACAATATTCTGCTTCTAATAGTCCAGTCTCAAGTCTGGATTGTCTAAGTTCTAAAACCATTCTAGAACTCTACCAACAAACAAACCCATAAAAATATCTCTAGACGGAAAAACTTCTCTATAGGCCTATTGTATCGTCGGTGGCGCCATTAACCAACTCTAATTTTTATCCATGACACAGCGCTTTTGTCGCCTGTCAATTGTCATAGATGCGCAATAGGCCTATACGACATGCATTTTAATGAAATCACCTTTACTTTGTAGAATGTCATAATGAACCTGTGAACGTCATTTTTTTTTATTGTCATTAGAAAGAGCCTCGTCTTAAAACGGCTTCACAATACATTTTTGAAGTTGGTTAAATTGATCACATCTTTATTTTTCCTTTCGAACGGATGACGTCACATTCTGTGAATATCACGGCTTACTCTACAGCACATATTATATTTAATACGTCATGTCCTATTTTAATAGTTAATTGATAGCAGCCCTGCAATCGGTGTTAGGCGACCTGGATGTAAAGATTATAAAGCCCGCCTCGCGGGTGAAATATACGTAAGCAGTTATTGTTTAAAAATTTGTATCTCCGTAAATACTGGACGTATTGAAATGAAATAAACGCCATTGTGTTTCTGGCAATGCTTTCTAATAGGGAACAGTAATATATTATCATAGTCAATAGTCTAAGAAGTTAAGGTGATTTTACCAAAAAAATAATATACTAATCTTAAAATGGTCAGGATTTTTATGGCTTTAATTTTATCAAAATTGAGTTAAAGGGACAAATTGTTAATACCTATAGAAAACTGAATTAGTTTTTTTTGTGTTAAATTTTAGCAAACATCATACCTGTTCTAAACCTGAATTTTACAATAATGTTAATTAATTACAGAGAAGTGTCTGGTATTTGTATAAAATATACCGGGAGATTCCTGTTGAACAGTTATGGAATATTCCTGGTCAATTTGTATAGAAACAATCAATAATATTGAACTTTAAATGTTAGAAGATCCGAATAACAAAAATTTTGAAAAGTTAATACAGTAATCGATTCTCGGGAACAATAGACTTTGTAATGCAGTGTATTTGTTTAATACATTTTATTTACCAACGTTTCGACATAAATCAAGTCTTTATCAAGGCTCTGTAACAATTAATAAATTTGTTTTTTAACCTAAAATAATCTAAAATCATATAATTTTACATACCTAAAATATTTTTTATACACAATAGTCAATATTTGTAATCACAAAATATATTCGGCATACAATTTCGTAAAGTTAATAATTACTTTGATAAAGACTTGATTTAAGTCGAAACGTTGGCAAATAAAATGTATTAAACAAATACACTGCATTACAAAGTCTATTGTTCCCGAGAATCGATTTCCTACATTTGAAATTTATAGACAGATCACTCAAGCGTTAATACAGTAATGTTTGGATAATCCGAACACCCCAATAGTGTAAAGTGGTATCCATAATTCGAACTGCTGTGTTCTGTATTCCAAAGTACTACTTATTTATCATTCCATATGCGCGCGCGTCTTCGAGAGTATGCCGAACGTCTTCAGTAAGTCAGAAGTATCCAAGTCTCAACTTGCATGCACGCGTCAACAAAGTCGTGTGATATTTCAAGCGATGGCTTGCAAACAAAAGCATGCTACATTAACACTCCAATAAAAGGCTGAAATTTTGCGTGAAAATGCACTATGTATTCTATAATCCGAACGTTTTAGTAATACACACGAGTTCTGGCAACTTACTGTTCGGATTATCCAAACATTACTGTATTGTTAAATATATTTACAATTTACAGTAAAGTACAAAAATCAAAATAAAGCGAACGTGAATTGTTTTTTAGTTCATTTAATCATAGAATCACACACCGGGATCTATTAGACCTTATCGATTTTTCAAGAAATGTTAAAACTATGGAGGATAGAGAGAAAGGAGACTAATCTTCTTGCATTTGCTGTTGTTTATTCTGGTAGTAAGCTATAAGTCATACCTATTATTATCATCTATGCTGGGCTTGAGAATAGCCGAGAGTGTAGCGGCGCTGTTGTTTACATGGCGTTGCTATGGTTCCTCGATTACAAGTCCCCAGTTCTCGGGTTCTAGCCCGAGAGCTGGTAAAAGTGTCAATTGGATTTTCAATTTATTATTAAAAAAAAAAAAAATAATGAATTGGTGCTAGGCCCAAATAACCTTAGCTGTTGGTGGTCTTTAAAACACAATTAACAATTATCATCTATGCTATAAGACCCCACGTAGAGTGGATAACCGGGCGATTTGAATATTAAAAAATAATCGGTCAGGTTAACTAACAGTAAATAATTCGCTCATAGAATCATGCAGGCTGGCTCCATGCAGAAGGATGCGACAATGTACGAGACTTGGGGCCTTATAACTACAGCGCCGCGCGTAAAGCTTTTACGAAGCTTTTTCGGGGCGCGCTTCGCATTGCGGTCTGCTGAGACCAGTCTCCTTTCTATCCCCCATGATTATTAAGGGTAAAAATCGTTAAAAGTATTATTAAAATAAAATTTTCTACGCGCACACACCTTAGACATTGGGTATGGTTTGAAAAACAAAGCAGGGTAGAACAAATGACAACAGAAAGATTCACACCTGTCTGACGAGGGCCAAAAAAAGTTTTTCTAAAATAAAACAAACAGTTAATAATAATGGATAGCCAAAATATTTGACAGACCTGTTTAATTTTTTTGACTCCAATTGATCCAAGGAACTTTCCTTTAACATTAAGTAGAAACTTTCCAGTACACCATGTATAATATGTAATATTCGATTGCCATTTTTTCGTTTGATAAACGTCAAGTATATTTTTATATAAATCTTTGATTATTTTTAAGTAAGATTTTTCAAGAAAGTACTTTTCAGTGCTAAATATCATGTACAGTAGAACCTCATTTAACCATTAATCTATTATCCTCACCTTCTATTAATCATCGGTGATCTTGCGCAAATAGATAAGGCCGAGAATACTATAATACTTATGAAAAAAAGTTAATTGTAGGCGAATGACTGCTCAAGTTAGATTAAATTACGGATTGTAGCCGCTGGACAACAATAGAACAAAACAACAAATAATTAAAACGCAATAACAATTAGGCAAAAAACTCGAGCCAATTGGGCGACGGGACCATTCCTACTCCAAAAATATTGACATATGACATTATCACACACACACACGGTCCTGACCCCTGACAGATAATCGAGGTTCTACTGTAACTCCTAAATATTCACAGCACTTCTGTGCATTCCTATAATCTGTGCTTAATTTATTGGCTGGAAAAATATATAAATATGTATGTACTATATTATTTTTGATCCATTGATCCAGTTTAAACAAATTTGTAAGGCATGTATATATTATACGTCATTTTAAAGTAAATACGATAAAAAATAAACTATTGATAGAATTGAAAAAGAAAATTCGTTGTTTTTATGTTTTAATAAGTTCGAACCAACATAAAATATGCAACCAAAGAAACTCGACGTTAAAAAATTTTTTTTAGAAAGTAAATCAAGTGTTTTAGTTAAACAATTGATAAATTGTGAATGCTTCAAAAGGATGATATTTTAAAAAAAATTGTATTACGTATGTTCAGTTTTTAATCATTCCAGTTATGATATAAAACTATATTATGTTGTATGGTCCTCGAACACCAGTCACCACATATGTATAATATCATTCAGTTCTAAATTATATAACCAATAACTGTTTCAGGGATACTCCATGAACCTGTTTGTTGGCAAGTTCTGAACTGCTAAAGCTCGTGTTGGCAATACAGAACTCTTCGGACACAACTTCGTGATTGTTAATCAATTTCTCGGACTCTTCGGACCGTTTGAACTTGATTTTAGCTGTTCTACCAGTTCTAGAAGCCTAGAACTACTAAAATAAATTCAAATTCATGGAGGCTATGTTCAAATAGTTCGAGAATTTGACCGACAACCACGCAGTTGTGTCCGAAGAGTTCTGTATTACCAATACACGCTTTAACAGTTAAGAACTAGAGAAAGGGGACAGTGACATAAATATTGAAAAGTATCTAATAAAAAATAATATAAAAGAAAAACAGACAAAAAGGTTTTTAAGCAGCACATAGTTAAAGTAGATGGACATAAAATTAATAATTCGAGATGCGAGCTGCAGGGAGTCCGGGGAAAATAATCTAAATAAAAATATAGTCTGGAATTATCCAAAGTAATCATCTTAAAAAGTTATATTTTTTAAGGTGTGGAGAGGGGAATGCCCCCGTTGTTCCTTGTGAATCCGTCAATAGTTATAATTGAAAATTTTACGTATTGTTTTTATTATGTACTTTATAATAACATCACAGAACTCTTCTGAATGATACCTAAAAGGTTGTTTCTGGTAGGGCGGTTACCTATAATTTTTATAAATTAAATGTCTATAAAATTTTATTTGTATTTTAACGCGTCTTATGTTAAGCAAATAAAAATAAAGCTGTCATAAGTATGTATTACCGTTTTTAAAGCCCAGAAGAGTGGCACGCAAAATATGCATATAGAGAATCGAGAAAGGGAACCCTGTATGTGCATTGTGTGTGCTCTGAAATAACACAATCGATGAAAAAGTATGGAGTAGATTATATTTTTAAAATCATTTTTCAGACTTCGAAAACAAGTAGAATATATCAAATTATAACGAATCAAATTATAACGAGAAATCTATATACGGTTTTTAATATAAACATAAGAAATACAATCAATATGATTAAACACCTATACCGTAACTAAATTCACTATATTAGTAAAATTAACATAAGAATATCAGACGAATTGGGAGTTCTGGGTTCGATTCCCGGCGGTGCATTTACATTTTTCCTATATAGCCTTCTATATAAATATCATGGCGATAATTCGTCTGATATTCTTATGTTAATTTTACTAATATAGTGAATTTAGTTACGGTATAGGTGTTTAATCATATTGATTGTATTTCTTATGTTTTTTAAGTAGAATATAGTTTCCAAAACAAATTTTATTAATTGTATTATAATTGATTATAGACAATAATAATTATTATTATTATTATGGTAAATTATCATTTACGGGTAAGTTCGGTTTTACGCTCGATTGATCGAGCCGAGCGAACAGATTTTTGGTCACGTGACAACCGAGCAAATCGAGCCATCTAAACAATTCCGAACGTAATCTAACAGATTATTCCAAACGTCAGAATAAAATGGCGCCCATAATTTAAATTCTTATTACTAAAGCCGAAATATATTCTTTATTGCTCCTCATTTTGATTTAATTCAACATTGTTATAATAATAAATCATGAATCACAATTTTTTTCGTTTTATTCCTTTATTTTAAAATTAATAGTAGTACTGGTTGTTGATTTTTTCGACCCATAGATATAATAAATATTTTATTTAATCATTCTGTGCGATATAGACTTATTGATTATTACTATTCTTTGAATAAATATTATTCGTGTGTTTTACCTATTGAAAAATTACCTCATATAAATAAACTTCGAAATTTATCCATTCTCACAACAAGTGTTTCCGCTCATTTTTAAGATGAATGCTCTAAAGATGGTTGAATCTACTTGCTCGCTCGCTTTCCTCGGAGCAAATCGAGCGCGCTCGATCTGCTCCAGATCTTAAAACCGAACGCAGGATAGAGATCTTTCAGAGCATATAAATGTTAAATTCGAACGTATTAGAGCACTCCGATCAATCTGAGCGTAAAACCGAACTTACCCTATATATTCGAAAATATTTATTTATAATTTTTTCTTTTCATGAAGATCCCAATCAAGGATTTTTACAAATTCATCTTCACTTATGTGAATCAAACGACTGCTCTCAATATGCGCCTGAAAAAAAACGTGATTAATTAATAAAATAGTATAATATTGATCAAATAATAAAAGAAAAGTGAACAAAATGCAGATGTTTGTAAACCTTTTGTTTCTTCAAGTTATCAATAAGTAAAAGTTGTTTTCGAAATGCGTTTGCCATTTCTGTGTTTTGCTTTTCCAACTTTTTTATTGCAGATGTCATTTCTGCGACCTGCCTACGATTAATTTCTCGATATTCCTGAAATTTTCAAATGCTTAATGTTTACCTATGTCAACAATGAACCCTTATGGTGAGCAGTGGCGGATTTGATCGTGATGGCACCCTAGGCCCGTACTGATATGCCGCCTTATAACGTCAAAGTATATATATTATTAAGAAGGCGCCTGAACCTAAACATTTTTCCCGGGCGCTGGAAAGTCAAAATTGATTAAGTTTTCCGTCAACGACTAATATATTTTTATTTTTTTTAAATCGATGTCGAAAACATCACCAATTTGTACATATTAATGATAAACTTACTTCAATTAAAATAAAAAATAAAAGTATATTATTCGTTGACGGAAAACTTAATCAATTTTGGCTGTCCAGCGCCCGGGAAAAATGTTAAGGTTCAGGCGCCTTCTTAATTTTGCCGCCCTCAAATGTTGCCGCACACTTCGTTGTGTCTCTCTGTAAGCCTCAGGAACTGCATACGCTATCGACTTGAAATTTGGCATAGTTATAAAGCTTGTGTGCCCGCACCTAGCCAGAATTACAAAAGTATTTTTTGTCTATTTTTGGTGAGCCGAAAATAGTGGTCGGAATAAACCAGAACGCAGTTCCGGTTAGTGTGTAATATTTTGATACCGTTCCGTTTCATTAGAACGCCGTTCTGTTTCGTGAAAAAAATTGCAAACAATTGTTAACTATGACTGCATCCACAGGCGTACAGAATTTGTTTTTGGAACTTTCATCATCACAACGTGAAAGATTTAAATCTTAACTTTCTATCCAACTAGTGAAAATCGAGCTACGATTTTTTTACTTGAAGATACAGCGATTTGAAAAAAACTACAAATTGAGCAATGCCTATTCGAATTTAGAGGTGCAATCGTGAGTAGTGTTTTGTTTATGATCACTCACACTCAACGGCCAATTATTATAATTCAGAAACTTTTGCGGGCGTGCGCACAACAACTCACCTAAGTTTCATCGCAATCGGAGTAGTTTTCTGAGATCAATTTTTTTACTCGGGCGAAGCCGGACCGTTCAATTATTATAATTCAGAAACCTTTGCAGGCGTGCGCACAACTCACCAACGAATATGAAGAAGATTATTAATAAATAATAATGTTATTTGTTTTTTTTTCAGTCGCCCCTAAAGAAGTTTTACTTTTCGAAAAAAAAAATAATAAAACTTAAATCTTCACTAAGGGGTAACTGAATAATTCTCAGTGCAAAAATGGACTAACTTTCGTTCTTAAAAAAAAACTAGATGTCACCTCAAAAAAAGTATAAATAATTTTCTTCTATGCGTTCCAATACCATTCATCCGATTGCGATGAAACTTTGGTGAGTTGTTATGCACACGCCCGCGAAGATTTCTGAATTATAATAATTGGCCGGTCCGGCTTCGCCCGAGTGAAAAAAGTGATCTCAGAAACTACTCATCCGATTGCGATGAAACTTTAGTGAGTTGTTATGCACATGCCCGCGAGGGTTTCTGAATTATAATAATTGGCCAGTCCGGCTTCGCCCGAGTGAAAAAAGTCATCTCAGAAACTACTCATACGATTGTGATGAAAGTTTGGTGAGTTATGCACACGCCCGCGAAGATTTCTGAATTATAATAATTGGCCGGTCCGGCTTCGCCCGAGTGAAAAAAGTGATCTCAGAAACTACTCATCCGATTGCGATGAAACTTTAGTGAGTTGTTATGCACATGCCCGCGAGGGTTTCTGAATTATAATAATTGGCCAGTCCGGCTTCGCCCGAGTGAAAAAAGTCATCTCAGAAACTACTCATACGATTGTGATGAAAGTTTGGTGAGTTATGCACACGCCCGCGAAGATTTCTGAATTATAATAATTGGCCGGTCCGGCTTCGCCCGAGTGAAAAAAGTGATCTCAGAAACTACTCATCCGATTGCGATGAAACTTTAGTGAGTTGTTATGCACATGCCCGCGAGGGTTTCTGAATTATAATAATTGGCCAGTCCGGCTTCGCCCGAGTGAAAAAAGTCATCTCAGAAACTACTCATACGATTGTGATGAAAGTTTGGTGAGTTATGCACACGCCCGCGAAGATTTCTGAATTATAATAATTGGCCGGTCCGACTTCGACCGAGTGAAAAAAGTTATCTCAGAAACTACTCATCCGATTGCGATGAAACTTTGGTGAGTTATTGTGCACACGCCCGCGAAGGTTTCTGAATTATAATTGGCCGGTCCGGCTTCGCCCGAGTGAAAAAAGTTCTCAAAAACTACTCATCCGATTGCGATGAAACTTTGGTGAGTTCTTGTGCACACGCCCGCGAATGTTTCTGAAATATTATTGGCTTCGCCCGAGTGAAAAAGTAATCTCAGAAACTACTTATCCGATTGCGATGAAACTGTAATGAGTTGTTGTGCATACTCGCGTGAAGGTTTCTGAATTTTAATAATTGGCCAGTCCGACTTCGCCCGAGTGAAAAAAGGAGATTTACTTCAATCGCGCGGAAAAGTTACACGCACTCTTATTTTGTTATAAAAACAGTTAACTTTTTTAGTAATAATGTACTCTTACCTATAATAAACTACATTGTCGGTTTTAAAATAATTTTTCTTACCTTTTCATCTTGTTTCGATTTGTTAAGTAATGTTTTAAGTTTTTCAATTTCTTCTACAGCTCTATTATGCCGTATTTCATTATTGGAATTGTTAGATATTACGCTTTTCAATTCCTTTTTTAATGACTCAACTTCTTTACGTAAAGATATATTTTCAATTTCTTTGCTTTGTAATCTGTTCGAAATGATTTTTATTTGATCTTCTTGTTTTGAATTTTGGTCCTTATAATTACTCAATTGATTTAGAGTCTTGTTTTTCTCATCTTCTGCAATTTTGGCTTCGTTTTGTAACTTTTTCAATTCTTCACACTGATCGATTTAACATAAAATACCTATATAAATATAGTTAACTTATTTGTGCAAAATTTAAACTATAAAACAAATTTATAAAAATACTTTTTGTTTGTATTCAGTTTGCAGAGAATTCACTTCTTTTTGTAACATATTGACTTTAGCTTTTAAAAATCGAGTTAAACCTTGCATCCCCATGTGCTGGCTGCAATCAGGAATATCATTTCCCTTATTATCATCAACGACACCAGAATAAGGCAACTTTTTGTTACTTATTGAATTGGAAACCTTTTTTTGTGTATGATTACTGTTGTTAATTTTTGGTTTTATAAATTCATCCTGTAGCTTCTGAAATTTTTAGTGACACATTTTGTAAACATAAACGTACATTTATTTGAATCTTATTACTTAACGCAATTTTATTTACCATTACAGAATCCACTTCATGCATTAAAGCTTGTGTTCTTAATTCTAATTCTTTATTTAACTTGACGAATTCTGCTTCACGTTTTAATAAATCTGACGACATTTTACTTAGTAGGTATAGGTATCTATATTGTTTGTTAATTTTTTAATTTCTTCAGTTTAACGGTTAACCAGATCAGAAATAAATTTACGCTGTCAATAAATTTAATGAATTTTATTGTTGTGTTTACATTTTGGTCTACATCCAATCAAATTAAGTTGCTACGCAACAGTTTATCAATTTACAATTCAATAATCAGCGGGAATTTTAATATCTAAATTGAATGTCATCTAATATTCAAGATAAGTAATAATTTCAAAACGACAAAATTTGTTAAAATTGTCAGAATGTGTTGTTTCATTATATTTTAATAAGTAAATTTTAAAAATTCATGTTTTATAGTTGTTAGATTTGTTGTATGAAGTTTGAAGAAATTACCTATTATCAAATTGAAATTATCAAATTGGCATTACAATAACAATTTACTAATTTACAATTTTTATAAATCTTTCTATGCGTGTGTAATATACTCGTATCATTGCAATTTTAAATTTATAATTTTATTTAAAAACATTGAATTATAAATTACGAAATTATACAATAAAAAGAATAATAATTCATAAAAAATATAGCAAATACGTATATTTTATTGTAGCTATTTTTTGCGTCTCTTTTTCAATTTGCGTTACCTATTATTATATTTTGTGAATAATATATTATAAAGATACATAACAGTTAAATGTAGTATATTTATTAATTATTAATAATGTTACATTTATTTATTTTATTTCACAATTTACATAAGTGTCCACGTTTCGGGTTTCCAAATATTTCTTTCCAGTAACAGTAATAAATTATTCATAAAAGATATTTTGCTAGTCAAAAATGAGATTATTTTATTTTCTTAGTAAAATTGTAAAACTGAAAAATATAAATCGCGTCGAGTCGCGTGTCGCGTGAAGTCTGTTAAATAGTGTGCAGTGATAATAATAGTGTGCTGCTGTTAAGGAAAGAACTTGCATTGCTCTGTAAATGATATTAATTAATTTGTAAATACATAATATTATATTTATACGTTTATACATTTTATTAAGTACCTATATAGCTGACAAAAAATTGAAATGTCTAACATAAAACGAAAAGAAATTAATTTGGATGAAGTTGAAAAAGAGATATTTACTATATTACAAAGAAATAAAAATGTGAATTCAGCTAAACAACACAGTTTTTGCAACGAAAATAATATAGAAACGTGCCTGCAAATCTTATCAAATGATTTTGACTCATTCGATTTGCCTGTAGTTGACAGTGGTGTACATGATAATTCGTTAAAATCAGTTCTTGTTAATCTTATTAATTCTTCTCATGCTTTGATACAGTTACATAGAAAATCTCTGCGTCAAATTAGTGATCTGAAGGCAGAAAATAAAGAATTGAATGTTAGTGTGGACATTATTAAAAAAAATATATTACTTGAAAAACAGAATAGTATTAATAAAGAAAAAGAAGTTAAGTCTGCACAAGAGAAGTTCAGACATCTTAAAATGAATTTGAGCAATTCTCAAAAAGAAAATACTGTTCTGAAACAAAAAGTTAATGTATTGAAAAGAAGTAAAGATTTTAAAGAAGTACAGTTTGACCATAAAATGAAGAAGATGGAAACAGAGAAAAGATTAATAAATGAAAAGTTGAAAAAAAACTGTGGTACTTACGTTTCATTAGACGAAGCTACAGTTAGCAAAATTCAAAAATATAAGGAAAATGAAGAAGCTTTTAAGGCTACAATTTGTCAGTTGGAAAAAAATAATCAAGCTCTCATAAGTGAAGTTTTGGATCTGAAAGAAGAAGCTGTTCAGAAATCGTATAATAAAAATCAATAGGTTAATAGACTAATAGCATAGGTGATATTTATATTAATTTTAAGTTCAGTTGTGTGTTAAATCATAAATCAGTTTTTTAAGTGTTAAAACCTGTATATAGTTGAGTTATTGATCAGTGGAAAATAGATCTTTCCAGCGTCTTCAAATGAAAAACATGGACACAATCAGAAAATTCCCACCAGAGGGAAAACAAATTCTGAATTATAAAGATAAAAAAATGTCAGTTTCATAATACAGTAATTTCCCCATTCTTGCGGGCGCTCATAATTAAAACTGTTTAAAACGCTTTTCTAAACTTGAACGTGTCTATTTTTATTGAAGTTAATCTTCTTTAGCCAGGATGAGAGTAATTTTGTTCAACAATGGGTAGGCACGAATGCGTTGAGGGGGAAACTCGATCGACACGCCCCTTTTCTGTTCAATGTTTACTTGCTTACAAATGTTTACCCAATACCCATGGAGTTTCACTTCAAACGCGTTAGATTTGCATCTAGTTTTTTTTATTACTAGTTTTATAAACGGTTAATCATAGAAACTTGTTACTCAGATAGTTTAATGTGAACTTCTTGCACTAGACAGCGTCATTGCAATATTCATTGTATTCAGAAACTGGTGGGTTGATTGCGTTCATATAGATACATCATGATTCATGTTGCATATACCCAGTGTCAGCCCAAGGGTATAGCGAGCGAAGCAATAGCTCCAGGCGCCGGGTCAGGAACGGCGCTAAAATCCGATCGCGAAAAAAATATTCGACCTGCTTAATAGAATTAAGAATTTATTTGAAAGGTGTCGACAAAAGACGCCAAACTGGAATCTCGCTCTACCCTGAAAATAAGCTAGGGCCGCTGCTGCATGCAGCATATACCAATAGTATCTGGCACACTGCACAGCTATATCAATAGAAGTTTTTAAACTTAGTTCGCGCATACATGCTGCGCAAGCGACCGCAACGTTCTTAGCAGGCACAGCTGCCAGTTCTGACTTAACTGCCCTATCAGTCTTGTAGTAAAATTAGGATTGGGGTTAGCGCGCGCTTAATAGCTGTTTAAGATCTTAAATATCAAGCATCAAAGTGCCGACAGTCAAGTGAATGTTTTGGTTATTTTTATAACTGGACGTGTGGAAAGAATATTTTGCATTTAATTTGTCACGTAAATGTTCTAATTACGAAATAATCAATTTTTGAAGCAAAGCTTTTTTTCGGATGTTACGCGCTCTGCAGATAGGGAGTAAACTGAGAAAAAAACGTTACCGTTAACACTGCGCGCGCACGTTCTATCCGCGCTACCTTAGAGACGAATAATCTGTATATCTACGCCTAGCTCTAGCTGTGTGCAAAACATTGCGCGGCTTGAGAATAGTCGAGCGTGTAGCAATGCTGTTGTTTACATGGCGTTGCTATGGTTCCTCTATTACAAGTCCCGAGTTATAACTTGAGAGCTGGTAAAAGTGTCAATTGTATTTTCAATTTATTATTAAAAAAAAAATAATCATGAATTATTGAAAATATGAATTGGTGTTAGGCACAAATAACCTTAGCTGTTGGTGGTCTTTAAAACACAATTTAATTTTAAAACACTGCGCGAGCGCGCATACGTTATATCAACTGGTGGACTGTATTGCAAAAGCTTTGCTTCTGTCGGGTGTCCCACGACACACTTTTACTAAACGTGTATTGTTTATTGGAAAATATTGTTTTGTTATTTATTACGCCTATTATAAGGAAGTGCGCTAACAAACAAATGAAGATTGATAAGACTGAATGATCTTTATTATGACTAGTTTTTTAAAACAATAAATTTTTCTGAGTACATACATTAGCTGTTTTTATTTAAAAAAGCTAAACGGAAACAATGGATCTTTTGGTGTCGATGTAATTCCAAATATATTATCGTTGTCACTTTTGTGTTCAGTTATTGTTGTCTTTTCATTACCATCTTGATCTCTTTCAATCCTTTCTGTTACAACAGTCTGCGAACATTTTAAAATGCTATTAAAACCGCTAGGTAGTTAGAAATTAAGTATAGAAAACTAAAACTCAGACTTACTCCATCAGGTCTTCTTACAGTTCTTGTAATAATACTTTTACTGAAAAATGATACTTTTGGTTTTTGTGCACGCTTATCAACATCCTTTTCTTGTAATAAGTCACCTAATTGTCCTGGATTTATTCTGTAAAATTTAATAAGGTGTTTTCCATATACTAGAATTCGTGTCCAATGCATCTTAAATCTCACTTAAATCACTTAAATACGGATAGATCAACAAATGTATATTATATTTTAAATAATTAATAAATAAATATTTGCAGTTAATGTGTTTAAAATTTCAAATGTGACGTCAGAATTCGTATAAATGTAGTTATTTTTATTATTAGCCCTTTTAAGCGGTAATTTTCTGCATTTAAATTATATTATTAGATTTTGACTTAACTATAACCAAATACTATAGAATTTTTTTTTTTTTTTATTATAACAAGAAAAAACAGAAATGTGCTTCAACCCTAAGGTTATTAGCACTGTACAATTGGTAAGTGAATTATAATATGGTAATTATTGACAGTAATAGCAGGTAAGTACAAATAAATAATTGATTTTATGTTGGTATTAGAGTTTCTGTAGTAGACGGGATGTTTCAAGAAATATTAATAATACTATAGAATTTTAAATATGTGCAACTTTGGCCTAAAATTGGCAACAACTAACAAGCGCTGCGGGCGGCTTGGATTGCTAAAACAGTTTTGACATATCAAATACAATGAATGAATTGTAAATTATAGATGCTCGACAAGTGAGGTCATTAGCGTCTGATATCAAATACAATAGAAACGATATTATAATGTAATCAGCCGAATGGTTTTTTCAGATTTATTCAATTTTTCCGCGTAACTAGGGAAAATAATTTAGAGACAAACATTACATTATTTCGAGAGAGAGAAATAATGTAGTGAACATATATGTAATACTCCTATCTTTGTCGAGAAATCCATCTCGTTGTGCGCAAGCGTTGCAACATTCGATTCGTTATTTATTTTATTCATTTTTCATTGTTTCCATAGCAATTTCGGAAATATTATTATCACTACTAATAGACCAAGAGGCGGGCGTTAATATATGAAGCTCATTTGTGACAGGATGAAATTTTCAGGGAAGGTAGTATTTATTATGACAAAGAAAAAGCGCTAGGGTTGCCTAGTCAAATCCTGGTGCGACGGCCGGGATAAGCCACTTCCGGTGCAAAATGTCAATTTTTATATGTATATGTATATATGTATAAATTGAAACAGCTCAAAATTACAAAGTGGCCCTTAGTCCAGCATGGTAACCATAATTTTTAAGGAAATGACATTTCGAAAATTATAAATTGTTAATAACTGCTCAAAATTGGATAAAATATAATAGTTAAATCCTGTATCACGGAAAAGAAAAGTTATACATTTTGTAAAGTAGTATCAGTATATGCAAAAAAAACTTTTTAACAAAAAAAAAACCTCCTTCAAAAAACCACTAAAAAGAGGAAAATAATGAAATTTTGAGGTCTGTGCCAATTTAATAAAATATGAAGTCGGTAAAAAAGTATAGTATAGTGATTAATATCTTCTTTTTAACCAACTTCATATTTTATTAAATTGGCACAGACCTCAAAATTTCATTATTTTCCTCTTTTTAGTGGTTTTTTGAAGGTTTTTTTTTTTGTTAAAAAGTTTTTTATTTTTTACTTTTTAGTGTCAAAAAGTGACATTTACCTTAAAAGAATCACACGCCGTTACTCACTTTTATTAAAATCAGCCGAACTAGTGAACCGATTTTTATGAAATTTCTATGGGACCGATCTGAAAGTATATCCTTTCAAATAAAAAAAAAATTTCAAAATCGATTAATAAATGACTTAGTTATGAGGTAACAAACATAAAAAAAATACAACCGAATTGAGAACCACCTCCTTTTTTTGAAGTCGGTTAAAAATTTAAATTTTTGATGTGAAACATCTTTAGGTACGGGTGTAAAGTCGTTTGAATGGAACGTCGCCAAATGTCATTTGTTATTGCATTTTGAAACTACGTGGTCAATAATTATAGTTTTTTTACTAACATTATCAGCGCGTAATGTGTCATGCATCGTTTTATTTTTTTTTATTAAAAAAACAGATAGATTATTATGTAGGTATTGTTTTTTTTCTTATTGAAAAATTATTAATGTGATATTTTTTAGCACCTTACCTATATTAAAAATGTTAAAAATTCAATTTCCAACAAAAAATATCTCGCATTCAATGATGTAAATTATTTTCTAATTTAACTAGCATAAAGAGATACCTTTATTAAAAAAAAATATATAATTTTTATTTCATGATTTTCTTGACTTTTTTTCAAAGCAACTACCTTAAACTACGTTTTGTTTAAAAATGTTTACATATTGTAAAAAAAATCAATATTTTAATAGCACGTTAATATAAGTATGCTTAGAATAAGTAATTTAAGTAATAATAATTCATAAAATGTTATTGCCTTTGCTCGGATACATTTTTGAATAGTTTAATGTATAGTAAACTATATTGAAACTCATGTTGATCACTCACGTATGTAATATAATAAAATTAAAAAACCGGTTGATTTGTGAATCAGAATTGTCAATCATTATTATGGCAATGTTTGCCTTCTTCAGGCCTAAAATTACATAATTCTAATAATGTAATTTTAGGCTTGAAGAAGGCAACAAAATAGTTGCTGAAAAGTTGCCATAATAAAGATTGACAATTCTGACTCACAAATCAACCGGTTTTTTCTTTTATTATAGTAAATTATTATTATTTTCCATTTTTTCATTATAGTTATTTTGGTTTTATATTCGCTTAGTTAACTTTATACCTGCGTCTGATTAAGTTGAATTTCAAGAAAAAATATTCATCGAGGTTCAGTAAAGTCAAATGCTTCAATTAATTTTTAACGTCAAACCAAATTTAAAATCACAAACAAAAATCAACCTTTTTTCTCTTTTCGAAACAAACCCCAAACCACCTTTTTTAAAACTTTTATTACAGGTTACTACGACCTTCAAGTAAGTAATTTATACTAATTTATATAAGAGGTGCACGTTGAATTACGTTGAAAAATAAAAATAAGAAATTGCTACCCTAAAATATATAAATTCTTGGGAAAATTGTCAATACCAGATTCAGGCAATTCCTGCGTAATTATGCGGATATGAATTAGAAACCAAATGCGCTGAAAACATAAAGTTATACATAACTAGACATACCTATGAATGTTTGCCAAACACAAGGCCGATAACTCATCTCAGAACGGTTATAATATATAAGTATACATATATACATAATGTTATTTGACAGCTTTAAAAATGTCAAAAAAAACAAATATAATTTATAAGTTTTCAATGTGCTAACCAAAATTTCCTTAGGCAACCCTATGTATTTCAATACAGCTCTTCGAGATCTACAATATGGCGTCAATTGTATGCTGTCATATAATGACGAAAAATAATTATGAGCTAATGAAATATGTGTATTTTGCACCGGAAGTGAGCTCCTCCCGGCCGTCGCACCAGGATTTGACGAGGCAACCCTAGCGCTTATTCTTTGTCGTACTAAATACTACCTTCCCTGAAAATTTCATCCTGTCACAAATGAGCTATATAAATTAACGCCTGCCTCTCGACCTATAACCTTGTTATTATCATAGATCAATTAATATTAGAAATTGTTCATGCGCATAAGACTCGACGTCTTGCGAGAGAGACAGACATATATATGACTGCACCGTAGACTTTTCGTCCAACTCCAGACCCCGGCTAGCAATATAGGAGTATTACATATATGATAGTGAATTGTTACTACACTTTTGATACCCCGAGCCCATTGATAACACTTTTTTTTACTGCCGTAGAGATGTATGCGAACTGTCACGAATTGCACATATTTACTTGTATCTATATAGCCCAGGGAAATTAGACATTGCACTTTGGAAAAATTAGGGGAAAGCTGAATTTTGGTATGAACGTTGATATTGTAGTTCTAAAAAAAGAGTGCCGCTAAAAATTTTAAATGCTTTTTGCGGTAATTCCGAAAACTGAAAAACACTCTATAGTCATCTTTTTACGACGTATTGCAAGGTTTATATCTACCATGTCTGCAAAGGACTTGTAGCTACATAATTTGAATCACAGACTTTCTGTTTTCTATAACAGTTGCCAGTTCGGTCAAATACATGAATGTAAAATCGAACATGTGCGACTTTAAAGATGTAAATACAGTCGAACTTCGATAACTTGAACCATGACTTGCCACAAAAAAATGTTGAGTTATCAAGACATCGAGTTATCAAATATCACAGTAATATATATGCAATGCACATTGTACATGCATTCCATCAAATTTGTGGATACAAAGAAAAAACAAGTTTTTGTGACACTATCAACGAAAAACGTGATATTGATGATTCCACCATTTTTAACAAAATGGCGTTTAGACAACAAAAAAAAGTTTTTAGCGATTTTTTGAATTGAACAAAACCGAAACCGAAACATTTTTTCTCTCAAAATCAAGTGTAAGCATTTTAAAAAGAGGGACTCTCAGCTTTCCAACGTCCCTTGCTGATTTGGTTCAAAGTCAAAAATGGCATTTATGTTTCGACAGCTGATATGGACATGTCATTAAAAAAAAATCGTCGAACAATTTTAAACAAGGCATTTTAAAGAGGAAAATGCCAGCTTGACTTAAATTTTCTCCAAAAAAATGGTTTCGAGTCCATAGGCATCATTCCATTTCACAAAATAATTAAAGGATCAATTTTCTCTTTCTTTTTTCAATCTTCACGGAATGGTAGGGGATGATAAAAAATTTTAAACAAAAGATTCTTAAAGAGGTAAGTACAAGCTTTCGAATAATCCCGAATTTATCGAATTCCGATCATTTTTCGCGGATATACAGCGATTTAAAAATCACTAAAATTTTAAGTTTTTTTTCTCGCATGACTAGGGGATTCCCCGAGTTCAATTTATTGAAGGTGGCGTCAATTATTTTGTTTGAGTTACCAATAATTTCGAGTAATAGAAGTTCGAGTCATTAAGTAACATTAATTTTCGCTCTTGACGCTGTTGCCAACCAATTCTGTTCGAGTTATAGAAGTTCGACTTTATTACAATAATTTCACAAAAATTTCTAGTACACTGATGCGACGCAACATCATTAAATCAATTTTTAATTTCTGTTGCACAATCAGTACAAGACTTACTAAAGGACTGCACTTAATTAATTAATGGAAATTTTCAATCAAAAGTCAGAAAAAAATGCACTCAACAAGTGTAATTCGGAATTACATAACATTACAATGCGTATTTGTTACCTGCCTTTCATCCAAGTCACTGTCGACTCTAGCATTTGGAATCAGTTGTTTATCCTGAATTGTGTTTTCATAACCCGGTTTTAATAAATGCGATCTGATGCCACTTTCGTTCACACTGCTCTCCGCTGGAGACGACACTTCTGTGTCTGAGCCTACAATAGTATATTGTGCATCTAGTGAGGAAAACGGTCGATTGCCCACGAGTTTGGCGATAAGCCACACGAGTGAACAATCGAACATGTTGCACACACTAGTTTTTTGCATCGAATGCGTCAAAAGTGTATTTTTTAGTAATATGTAATTAATTTTTAATATTATTCTGTACACAGATGTGTTGAAAATAACACTTTTTTATTTTCTTACACTAGTACATATACATTTTGAAATGTTTATTTTCACATATTTAAATAGATAAATAGTGCTCTACGGAATCTGTTTCTTTAAACCGTTATCAAAATATACGCAGCTTTAGTAAACAAACATCTTCTTGGTGTGGACTTTTGAAAACAGCTGTCTTTATATACCAACGGAACGAATCTACCTATTGAAAGTTAGTTTTACATATCAAAAGCTGCGCGATAAACTGAAAATTTTGCAGTAATTATAGTAGATTGTATATCTAGTGGCGTAATGAAGTATAATATTGAATACTGACGAGTAGTGACAGTCTCACGAGTCTTTTTTGTCCTATCACCTATAAAATAGCTGATTTTGTCTTCATTTTCAGTATTTTGAAAATTTTTGACATTTCATTTGCGTAGCAAACTTCACTTCTAATAGGTTAAAGAGTAGCAGTCGCACGCAGAACCAGAATAAGTGTACTTTGAATTTTACTTTCCCGTACGCGCAGGAAACATTATTTGGTTAACGCGCCTACTGCTTTTCCGCATCCCGACCAGTAAAAATCACTTTACACGCATACAGACAGGTTGTAGATTACAGACGCTCAACAGCAGAGGTATTTTACATGCATATGTTACGCTCAAAGATCGAAAACGCTCAGTGAGCGGAAAAATAGCTCACAACGCGTTGTGGTCACAGTAAAACATCCACATGGCGAAATTCGTGTTATGACTCTAATGAAAACGCGCACGACGCGTTGTGGCAATCACAGAAAGACCAAATAGCGAAATTCGTGTCGTTGCTGACATGCTATTCGATCTCAACGCGTTGTGGCAATGAAGAAAAGCCATGACGCGTCCTGAGCATTCATTGTTTTAACCATATCACGACGGACACAATTATAGTAATTTCTAATATAAGTAATTAATTTAAGTACATTGTTGTTGTTTATTGGTGATCAATAAACATTTATGTTTGTGTTAAATATTTTTATTACTTGAAAGAATTTTAAATTGTCATAAAAAAATTAAAATCCCTAATTATTTTAAGTGAATTATAAGTAATTTACAAATGATTAATATTTTGTGTTCAGTAATTTATTACTTAATACGTTGATTTTTTTAAATATAAAGTAATCTCAATAAATAACAAATATCGTTTTATTTTAATTTATATAATTATATAACATATTTAATAATGACAAACACGTTATGCAGTGATTTTATAAAATAAAAAATATTTCCTAATAGGACATCTACCAAAACGTTTCCAGCCTAGGCCTAGTAGGATCCATATCGGAAAGTAGTGTGCGTCGTAATCAAATAATATTCCATACGCGTCATGGCTTTTCTTCATTACCACAACGCGTTGAGATCGAATAGCATGTCAGCCACGACACGAATTTCGCTATTTGGTCTTTCTGTGATTGCCACAACGCGTCGTGCGCGTTTTCATTAGAGCCATAACACGAATTTCGCCATGTGGATGTTTTACTGTGACCACAACGCGTTGTGAGCTATTTTTCCGCTCACTGAGCGTTTTCGATCTTTGAGCGTAACACATACATAAACATACATGCACGTGAAGTGGCTATTTTATAGAGGGTTGGTAGGACAAAAAGTACTTCACTGCAGTTTTGGTAACAAGCGACTAGGCCCTGCAGTCAGGGTCCATTCTGATTGGTCGAATACCACATCTTGATGTCGTTTGACACACGCACACACACCTAAACGAACGTAACAACTAACTAGTGAACTCTGTATACTAATATGGACTGTTGATAGCGATTAAAAAATGGGTTTTGTATGTGGAGAATATTATATTATTATTCAAGATAGGCGTTATTGTTCACAAAATTAGAATGAAAACTTCAGATAAAACTTGTAATCTAATTCTTTCTATAAAAGTCGATCAATTTTTTGACATTTCAAAATAAAACCTAATTTAATATTATTATTTGAGATATGTCCAAAATTTATACAGTAACAGTGTTCTTGAGAATTTGGAATGGAAAAATAAATTTTAATTAAGTTTTATTTTGAAATGTCAGAAAATTGATCGACTTTTATAGAAAGAATTAATTACAAGCGTTACCTGAAGTTTTCATTCTAATTTTGTGAACATTAATGCCTGTCTTGAAGAATATATTTGAACATTCTCCACATACAAAATCCATTTTTTAATCGCTATCAACTATCCATATTAGTATACAGAGATCACTAGTTGTCACGTTTGTTTAGGTGTGTGTGCGTGTGTCAAGCGACATCGAGATGGGGTATTCAACTAATCAGAATTGACCGACTGCAGGGCCTAGTCGCTTGTGTTTTGGTAACCATGGACAAATTCGTCATTTACCAACCGAAAAACATATTATGTTCCATGTGACCAAAAACAATAGTACTTAATTAGCATGTTTGTTATAATCGCCGTGATACTGCAAAACCGCTAAACGTCTTCTGAATGAATGAATTGTGGATTATAGACGCTCGACAACTGAGGTCATAAGCGTCTAAAAACGTCACTCTGCAATACCAACTGCTTGAAGCAGCAAAACTGAGATTTCATACAAGCGTGATCTACAACCCCATTGACACATAATCATGGACAGATCTGTCAAAAAATATTTTCTGAGAGTATTTAAATGTCCTTTCAAAAATTTTTATACAAACGTATTTTAAAGTACTCAAGTATTTAATCATCAGTATAAAATTTAAATTTTCCCAGCAAATTATCTGGCACAGCACGGCGCGTCAAAATGCCAATAAGGTCGGATACGTGCAAGTAAATGGAAATATGTCCACCAATCTGGCATGGCACGACGCGTTCTCGTGCTGATTAGATTGAGAAGGTAATATCCTTTCCGGCGAAAAACAGAACGCGCTGGATTGATGAGAGCACTAGTACAGCGCTGTTAAGCAGTGTTTCACTATATTTGGTGTTCTCGCAACTCCGTACATGTTCGAGAGTCGACGTTTATAAAAAAAATTGTATTTTACATAGTTCATGCTTACTCAGTAGGTTTAATAATTCTATGAACTTTTCATAGCAACCTTCAGTGATGTTGTAACATGACGTTCCGTGGTATTGCAATATCACCGATGATAATGATAAAAAGATTGTCATCGCAAAACATGAAAATTAACTTTGTTTGCTGGATAAAAACGCAATCATACAGCTAATTATTACCAAAAAATGATGGTCTGTCAAGCATTCCAAAGTTTTCGAATAAATCACTCATTTGTCGTTGGAAAAATTGGCTGAAATTTGCAAATGGATCGATTTCATCGGTACAGACATCGTCTCCACTTTCAGGTTCCTCAAACCTAAAATAAGATTTAAAACTGAGAGCTGTCAAACGAGAATTATTTACTGACGTAATTACCTTTCACTTTCGTCAGAAAAATCAAAGTTTCTAAAACCAAAAAAATGTCTAAATAAACTAAATGGGTCATTCATAGTAACGTAGTATGCAATTTAATATTTTAGCCAACAACACTTCTTTGATTTTTATTTGATATTTATTATCTGTTAACTGACATTGCATAATTCATATTCAGAATTCTTTTTACATTTGATTTTTGACACTTGACAGATAAATAAATTACTGTGGCAGTGTTGCCACTTGCCAGCCTTCAAAGGACCAAAACCCAAATTTAGCAGGGTGATTTCAGTGAGATTTTTGGTTTCTATAGTTAGCTCACTACTTAGGGACTTTTTTAGTCTTTCAGTTGTTTTGTTTGGAGTCGAGAAATTCGAGCATAGAATTTGGAATTCTACTTCTTAAAAATTGGAAATTAACAATTAACAAATGTCGGTAACTGGCCAGAGACAAAAAAAAGAAAAATGAATTAGTTAATAGTTTTGTAGTCTTTGTTTTTATACAGTCTATTGTCCTATCATATTATTGTGAAACAAAAATATTACTCTTGTGTAAGTTCAAATTTTATTAACATAAAAACTAGGTACCTATAATATATATTTTGTTAATTTTTCTTTTTGACAGTATCGAATATTCAAGCTTAGATAAATCTCAAACAATGGACAGAACAGAGAGATATACTCAAAAAGAACATGCAGTAACTGAATTGAAAGAAAAATTAAAAGAAATTGGTATGTACGAAGACGGCATGACCAAAGACGAAATGACACAACTATTATCGGCTGTTAATGCTTCAGTGAATAGTGCTGATAATTACAATGATTTTAAAAATATCCTTGAAGAATCTGTTTTGAAATCCCAAGAACTCGATCAAGTTAGAGAAGATCTTCATGAAACAATTGATAAAGTTGAAAAGCAAATTTCACCGACCAAAAGTGAAGAGAGTGAGACTTCCAAATATGATAATTCTTTTTGTCAGCCAACAAAGGCAAATAAGTTTTTTAAAAGTGCAAATTACGATCCACTTAATGTATCTGTTACAAATTGGGTTGACTGTAAGAATAAAGGAGTAGTCAATAAAGGAAAAAAAAATAGGAATAAAAATTTAAGCACGTCGAAAAAAACAAAAAATATAGACGTAAAAAACCAAACTAATGAAGAAAATACGAATTGCTTGATGAAGAGCAATAAAAGTGTAACACCTGTAAAATGTGTAACAGAGAAATCTCCACAAAATGTTAACACTAAACAAAAACATTTAAAGAAAATTCAATCTATTGATAATAATAACACAAAAAATGTTTCACCAAAGAAAAGTGTCGACAAAAAGATGACTGAAAATTCTAGCGAGTCTTCAAGTAACCGAGTAGATGAAAAGAAACATTGTGTTACCAATTTGGAAAAAAAGAGACATATATCTCTTTTCAGAGAAAAGTATGATCTAAAATGCCAATTAAATGAACAACCGTTTTTTTTGGTAAAAAATTCTAAGGCAAAAATGCTGAGCATAGATGTACAAGCAAAATTGGTAAACATATTTTTGAGCAGACAAGTACAAAGAATTGCATTGTATCAAAAATCACTGAAATCGCCGGGAACTCGAATTGGTAAACCGATTGTTACATCTGAAAACTTCAATGGATGTCTTGAACGAAATCCATTTGAACCACCTGAAGAAGAATCAGATGTACAAAATAATGCTAGTGATAAACAGAAAAGTGAATCTGATGATGATTTTGTTGCAAAACAAACACATAAGGAAGAAAAAATATTTCAAAGAAACACTCGAAAAAGAATGAAATCAAATGACGAAATAGTAGCGACATCAAAATTATTTGCTGATGTTTCTAGGTCTACAAGTAACAAAAATCAAGCAGAAAATCCATATTCTGAAATCTCGCTTATTATTCGGGGTGATGATAAAAATAAGGAAAAAAAGGTGGGTTTTTCTGAGTTAATGGAACGTATAAATAGTGAATCTTCTGTCAATAAAGAGAAAGTTTTCAAGACACGTTCAGATGCAATGTTTGACGCACTGAAAAATAATGTGCCTACTGAAAATATAGTAAACATACCAGATAAATCTGATTCAGATTCAGATTGCGATCGTGATTCCGAATACATTCCAGAACGAAAAGGTAGAAGAGTTCCACCTCCTAATCCATTTAAATCAAATCCAGGGGAGAAAAAAAATAACAAAAAACAAAAACTGCCGAAAGTTTCTATGCAATATGATGGGAGTAGTGATGATTTATTTACGGGGGATGAGAAAGAAACAGAACAATGTCCAATTTGTAATGGAATGTTTTCCGTTAGTAAAATTGTACGACATGCGTCCATTTGCACAACTGGGGAGTACGATCATGTTGACATAGGTGATAGCAGTCATCGTCCTCTTAAAAGACGAAATACGCGTACACCAGCACAACAAGAGTCAAAAAGAAACAAATTGAATGAATGAATTGCATACTATTTGTGTTATTGAGTCGCACTGTGATAAATAAGTAGGTACATTGGAAAAAAACAAATTTTTAATATTGTGGTGATATTTGAACATTGTATGATTCATTGTTTCTTAACTTTTTGTTTTTTGCCTGTGGTCCCTTTTTGAGCTTCATTTACCTCGGTGCCCCCCACCCTTTTTGTTATTGTTTTTACTTCGAAAACTACTCCATTCATATTATATAATTTTTTTGTAGGTATCATATTATAATGTAACCAAAAATACTTAAATAATTATTATTATTATAACTTGATTTAGTGTGCTGCTTGTGAATTCAAACTAGCAAGAGTATTTCAATGTTTAGTTGCGCAGGATCAGGACTATTACCGATAAGCGTAGATCAACTCCCCTCGACATTTCTAGAAATTTCAATATTAGCACTCTTAAATTTATTTACTTACTTATTTTGGTTGAATTTCTATGTAATGTGCTTCAGTATCTCCATACAGGATGTCCCAAATGTAACACCAAAGATTTTCGCTAAATTTGTCTTCGATTTTTAAATGATTAAAAAAAAGTCTATTGCTCGGTTGTAGAAAGCATTGTCAGAAAATCTGATTTAACAAGGACCTTACATTGTGACCACACATATTTCATCATAAGAAAAGTATTGTAGAACAGGGGTTCCCAAACTTTTTTAATCATGAACTTAATTTAAAATTGCAGAAGCCTTCGCGACCCTTAAACATTTTTTCCCCACAATGTACAAAATAGTCAAAAAAGATTTTTCAGTTAAAAAATGCAGCAAATCAAATTTAAGTCGTTTATTCAAGAATTTAAGTATAAAAAAGTAGATGCAGTAAAAGTAATATATAGTAGGAGCGAATGAACAGGATAGGGGGCGCTAGGAGGCGGGTGGGAGGGCTCACTCTCTCTTTATTACCCCAGAGACCTCCCTCCCGCCTCTTCACTAAGTTTTTATTTGTTTTCGTGTTATTAATTAATCTTTTTTTTCTATTATTCGAATTTAATGGTATAATCACGGAAACAGGCCATGATCCTAAAAAATCAACCAGCGACCCCGACTTTGGGAACCCCTGTTGTAGAATTTTCAATCGATCCTGCTCGAAAAATACTTGATCGAGTGAAACGACATTTTTTTAAACTGTGTATACATCTACTTAACATAGTTTTTTTGTACAATGTCCACTTCGAAACAACCTTTTCTACACATTTTGATCAAAATTTAGCTTAATAAGCGATCTTTTTGTATGTAGATCAATCATTTGTTTTTGTGTGAGTGCAATCTAATCATAGAAATAGAAATCTAGGGACGTAGTATAAAGTGCCACTTTAGACGAGGGGGGAGCCATTAAAGGGACAGTGCATGCCTATGTCTCATGGACATGTCTATGCTATGCATGTGCCCACATTCTATTGGCCGCGTCTTTGCGCTTGCTCAGTTGCTTGTACAGCGCTTGCGCAACTAAAGCGACCAATTGAATGTGGGGGCACACTTGCTTCCTCACCGCCCCCCCCCTTAACAGTAACTACCCCACTCGCTTGTACTACGTCCCTAAATTCCTATGTCAATGAATCTAATGTTATTCACGCCAGAGAGTTTGACAATGACGTTAGACTATTCGTGCATCTAGAAAAACTGTAATTATATGATCACAATCTTAGGGCATTGTCAAATCAGATTTTTGGACACTTCTTTCTGCAACCCAGCATGTGTCTTCATGTGGTAAAATGAAATTAAAGTTGTCATTTACGCTGTCCTCATCCACGTTTATCGCTATCATCGTTTCTGTTGCTATTTCATTTGTCGGTCGTTTCAGTATGCGGGAAAACTCTCCATCATCAACTTAAATCCGCAAGGTTGCACTAGAGCCATCGTTATATATCCTAAGCATTGGGCATGATGGCGATGATCTCTTTTTTTAATTGAAAAAATGTCTTAATATTCAAAATTTCGTTTTGTATTTTATTTCACTGTTAATTATTTCTTTGTTAACTGTACAATAAAAATAATTGTCAAATATGGAAAAGTGTGTCGTTATTTTAAAGTAAACCGTTTCAAATTAAGTTAATTAAAATCACTCAAGTTTTAAAATTTAAGATAGTGAGTCATGCATAGTTTGTAACAAGGTTAATAGAGCGGAAAAGCAATAGAACAATGTAAGCATACGCGTCCCATGCATAAAAACTGTTACGCCTATTTAAATAGTAAAATATAAGCTTTGTTCCAACCACTCTGAAAACCGTAATATTACCGTCACGCTCATGCGCAGTGGACAGAACGCGTTCCAACCAAACTTGTGATCGTTTGTGAACGATTCTTAAAGCGTTCCAACCGAATTTGTGATCGTTTGTGAACGGTTTCCGAACGATCATTTCGATACATGGTCTAGACCAGTCATGGGCAAAGTACAGCCCGCGGGCCAAGTGCGGCCCTTCGGGCTAGTCAATCCGGCCCGCGACATGGTTTTGAATAACCCCTACAATTACACATAGGACAAAATATAGAGCGCACGGTGTTGCTCGGCTAAGTTCGGAACGAATCGGGCGCTAAAAATATGTTTTGTTCAATTTTTTTCGGCCCGCCTAGATAATTTTTATTTTATCTAGCCCTCCCCTTAAAAAGTTTGCCCATATCTGGTCTAGACATAAAACCAAAATGAAACTGTGAAACTGACATGCGCATTAAGCACTTTGTTACGTTTGTCACTGTTAAATACCAACTGGAGACAGTTGTTTATTCATTTGTAATTTGTTTTATTTTTGTTTTGTCTCGTCTCTGATCAAATAAGTACTTCTTTATTCTTCATTTGAGATTTTTGTTTTTGCAAAATTATTAATTTAAATATTTATATTGATTCCTAGTTAATAAAATAAAATTATATTTATATTCGTGTAATTTTAAAAATTTTAAATAAGTAAATGTTAGACCAGCGTTTCTCAAACTGGGGTCCCCAGACTCCTCGAGGGTCCGCGAACTACTTGACCACTATGTGAAATAACTTATTTTTTAAGATTGTTTTAAGATATCTTATTTCTTAAGATTATTTTTTTTCACTGAGAAAAATGTTAAGTAGGTATATAATTCTGTTTCTATACTAATTAGTGGAGTGTATGAATCGGACGAACATGCAAATATTTTGCATTGGAACGAAACTACCTCCCCTCTCCGTTTTCGAGGACGCTTAGTACGGTGTGGTGGTAGAATTTCTCTTTGGAGTTGCATAGCCCCCCAATTGGCCCAAAAACCACCCCCAAAAGGGGTCAAACGCTTTTTTTACTATTTCCACAAGCCAGCTAACTATCTTATCTCCCATTTTCGAAGTTCTGAAGACAGTCGTGGTGGACAAGCGACTAGGCCTTGCAGTCAGGGTCCATTCTGATTGGTCGAATACCCTATCTTGATGTAGTTTGACACAGAGACACCTAAACGAACGTAACAACTAACTAGTGAACTCTGTATACTAATATGGATAGTTGATATTAATTAAGAAATGGGTTTTGCATGGGGAGAATGTTCAAACACATATTCTTCAAGACAGGCATTAATGTTCACAAAATTAGAACGAAAACTTTAGTAAAGGCTTGTAATCTAATTCTTTCTATAAAAGTCGATCAATTTTTGACATTTCAAAATGAAACCTAATTTAATATTATTATTTGAGGTATTATAGGATGTCCAAAATTTATACAGTAACAGTGTTCTTGAGAATTTGGAATGGATAAATAAATTTAAATTAAGTTTTATGTCAGAAAATTGATCGACTTTTATAGAAAGAATTAGAATACAAGCGTTACCTGAAGTTTTCATTCTAATTTTGTGAACATTAATGCCTGTCTTGAAGAATATATTTGAACATTCTCCACATACAAAACCCATTTTTTAATCGCTATCAACTATCCATATTAGTATACTGAGTTCACTAGTTAGTTGTTACATTCGTTTAGGTGTGTCTGTGTGTGTCAAACGATATCAAGATAGGGTATTCGACCAATCAGAATGGACCCTGACTGCACGGCCTAGTCGCTTGTTGGTGGTGGTTGGAATCCCCCTCAAACTCCGCTAACCTTCCAAATCGCTAAATCGAAAGGGGTGAAAATAAGTTTTTTCTTCTATCAACGATGAAAATCTGTCTACCGCCCGTTTTCGAGGATGCTGAGCACGATAGTGGTAGTTAAAACTCTCCTCGTGCCTCGGCAACTCCCCAAACAGACGAAAAACGCCCTCGAAAGGGGTGAAAATATGTTCTGAAAAAAGATGAAACCCGTTATCGTCAGATCTGGAGCTTCAATAATTTTTGGATAAAAAAATTGATTTCTTCTCTTATTGTTTGGGGGGTTGAAAGGACGCGAGGAGAGTTTTAACTGACACCAACGTGCTCAGCATCTTCGAAAACGAGCAGTAATTTATTTTATCGTTGAAAGAAGAAAAAATTTTTTCCAGCCCTTTCGAGGGTGTTTTTTGGCGGTTTGGGGGTTGGCGAGGCACGAGGAGAATTTTAACTATCACCATCGTGCTCAGCATCATCGAAAACGGGCGGTAAACAGATTTAATCGTTGATAGAAGAAAAAACATATTTTCACCCCTATGGAGGGTGTTTTTGGAGGTTGGTGGGGTCCGAGGGGGATTCTGACCACCACCATTGTCTTTTCAGCATCCTCGAAAACGGGAGATAAGCTAGGTCTGGCTTGTGGAAATAGTAATAAAAGCGTTTGACACCTTTTGGGGCAGTTTTTAGCCAATTGGGGGGTTGTGCAACTCCAAAGAGAAATTCTAACACCACCACCGTACTCAGAATCATCAAAAACGGGTGGTAAGGTAGTCTCGTTCCAGTGCAAAATATTTGAATTTTTCGAGGTTTTTTCCGAGTCACACTCCACTAAATGTAGCGAGCGACTGGGGGTCCACAACAAAATTCTAAAATCAAAAGGGGTCCGTGATCAAAAAAGTTTGAGAAACGCTGTGTTAGACAAACAATACAATTTTTAACAAACGCTCAAAAATATCACGACTACAAATTAATAATTTGCATATTTTTTATTCCCAAAATAAAATGTAGCTAGCATATTTTATCAAAAAATTTTTTTAACAGTTAAAACATTTACGTTTATTTATTTTATTCTTAAGACTAGCCATCAAATAAGTTATTAATTTTTTTAAAAATGTTTTAAACAACAAAAAAAGCCCGAAATGAGGAATTTATATTTGACAAATGACAATTGATAATATATTTTGAACATTTGATGCATGGAGGCCATGATTTGATGCACAAAACGGTCATAAAAGCGTTCCAACCAATGTTTATGTTTGAATCGTCACAGAACTGTACTAAATCGACGCATGCGCACAAAACCGATACAAACAGTTTCGTTACCGTTTCAGAACGATCCATTTATAGGAGGTTGGAACAAAGCTATTAGTGCATGACTCACTATTTTAAATTTTGGAACTTGACTCTAGTATGTGTAATCGTTAATTGACTTACGAGTTTATAGTCTATCAACGGTACGGGTACCTAGAATTTACCTGATATGTGGGCATTCATTACTCTTTGAACAACAACTTTCATGTTTGAACTAGTAGTGTATTGCCTGTTGAAATAGTAGAATATATATCTAGTGGCGTAATGAGGTATATTACTCAGCGTCGTAGCTAGGTCCTGGCAATCGTTACCCCGAAGAGGGGTAATCAGCGATGCGAATATGATTATTTTCAAGCAAAGAGCGCGAAATCAGAATCTTGCCCTGGGCGCCGATGATCCTATCACGACGCTGATATTACTGACGAGCAGTGACAGCATGTTAAAACGAGCGATAGCGAGTTTTAACCGTCATAAGAGTCTTATCATTACGCACGAAATATATATGGTATTTTTTGCCATACCCACTGTAAAAATTGCTGATTTCAAAATTTTTTAACAGTTAATTTTGTGTTGCTAACTTCACTTTTATAGTAGGCCAAGAGTAGCTGCCAGTAGCGCAGACTGTCAGTAGGTAATAGCGGGTGGATCAGGGCGAATAGAAATAAATTACTATGGAAATGGTTTGCTTTCCCACATTAGTGTGAGAAAGATACGTTCCCGCACACCTACCTGTTAAAAGTCACTTTACATGCATGCAGCCATTTTATAGTGGGTATGACAAACAAAATAATTTTTAACCTTTGAATTGTTGATGATACCAGCTGATTTTTGTATAGGGAGGAGTTTAATGATGTAATAATATGGCGAAGGAAATCGGTGTTAAAGGTAGCGATACATTTAACACTGATTTTTAAAATCGCTCTTTTCAAATTATTTTAATGCTGTTAAAATTAGAAAATATCTGTTATTGATCAAAAATGTACCCACAGATATCTCATACAAGGAGAAAAGATTATGACTGCGAGGTAAACGGTGTTATGCAGAAAAAAATAAATACATTTTTTTTAAAGTAAAACGATTTTATAACTTTCTAATAGGGTTGTTATAGCTTAGTTCACAAGTTGAAAAACGTGTTAATAAGTCTTGTGTGTCACATTCAATTTTGTATAGTATATATGTCAAGTATTTTGTTTTCTTAATAATATACTCTATAGTTCAGTCAATGAAGCTCCGAAATTGGCAAATAAATGCAATAAATCGTGTAGTCTGGATTATTATTTTAAGTGGTAGGGGTGACCCCCAGGTATAACATACTAAAAGTCCCCAGCCGGGGGATGCGAGCTTTGAATGGGAGGGGGGTGAAAAGGTCCCATTGTTTGGTTTTTCGTAAATATCTCGAAAACTAAGCGCCCTAGAAAAAAAAACTCTTCATAAATAATGAAGCTGATTAAATTTCCTACAAAATGTATATTATTTTTTTTTTTAGTAGCAATACAAAGGGAGAGGCGGGGGTGGAAAAGTCAAAAATAAATGTTTATTGTCCATTTTACCTATTATAGTAGGGAACCAAAGGGGTCCAACTTTGAACTTTTTGCTGCTGGGATTAAACTTGGCACGATTCAAGTGCATACCTATAGGTAACATTTAAGAAGTGGTGCCCCCCGGCCGGACGTGCAGGAGCCGGTTGCCTACTATTCAGTCTATATCTCTGGAAGAAATCGTCCGAGAACAAAAATGAGGGGTACCGTTGGACTCGGCAGACACAGGGCAACCTTTTTGGACCAGACTTTTTTTTCTATCCCCACCCCTGGACTCAGGAGGCGTCTGTAGGTCGGTATATGCAGAGAAAAAACCACTGGTGACAAAAATAGCGACTAAGAAAGGATTTTTCGAAATTCAACTTCTGAGGGGGGCAAAAAGTTCATATCTCACATCTCGTTAAGATGAGAGGTATTTGTATTGCTCCTAAAAAAAAATTAATATACCACTTTGCAGGAAATTTAATCAGCTTCATTTTTTATGAAAAGTTTTTTTTTCTAGGACGCTTAGTTTTCGAGATATTTACGAAAAACCAAAAAATGGGACCTTTTCACTCCCCTCCCGTCCAAAGCTCGCATCCCCGGCTGGGGACTTTTAGTATGTTATACCTGGGGGTCACCCCTATCACTTAAAATAATAACCCAGACTACACGATTTATTGCATTTATTTTTGCTTCGTTGACTGGGCTACTATGTGCTTATCCCATTTCATGTTAAAATATAGACATAATAATTTTATTTAATCATTCTGTCATCTGTGCAATATGGACTTATTGGTTTTTACTATTCTTTGAATAAATATTGTATGGGCATTTTTACTTGAAAAATTACCTCATACAAATAAACTTCAAAATTTATCCATTCTTACACGTGTTTCCGCTCATTTTTAAAATGAATGCTCTGAAATGGTTAAATCTGCTTGCTCGCTCTTTCGCTTTCCTCTGAGCTCATAGAGCGTACGCGATCTCCTCTAGATGTTAAAACCGAACGCAGGATAGAGATCTTTCAGAGCATATAAATGTTAAATTCGAATGTATTAGAGCACTCAGATCGATCTGAGCGTAAAACTGAACTTACCCGCGAGTGTAGAACATGGAAAGTAGGGATGACAAATTTTTTTCTCACCCCATTGAGTGGACTCTGTTATGACACAGAGAAACGGTCATGTTTTTCAGAACTTTAAAGAAAACCGTAAATTATTTTATAAAAAAAAGTTTTCCTTTTATTAAAATCAATAAGTTTAAAGGGTAAACTTCTTGGGGTTCAATTACAAAGGTTTTAAATTGTTACATATAATTAAAAAAAAGTGCAAAACCTCTGCTATAAAGGAATCGTTTACAAAAATTTACATTCTATTTTTTTAAACGCAGAACGAATTTTTAATTTAATTTGGTTATTACATTCATTATATGAAACATTTGTAATAAAAAAGTATTCTGACTGACACTTACTAAAAATTAAATTTCCTTCTTTCTTTTTGTAGACAAATAATTAACTAGAAAAATCGTGATATTTTACAACCAAATTTTAATAAAATGCAATGTTTGCATTTTCAGTTGCATGCTTCATGCTTTAATTTCATATTACCTACTTCATTAAATAAATTTACTAAAAGAAAAAAGAAAATCACTTAATTTCAGAGCTGGGATAAGTACCTACCATGAAAATGTACTTGGAGTACCAAGTACTTTGCATTTCGCCCAATAAGTACTAAGTACATCAGGTAATTTTAGATGAGTCCAAGTACATGTACTGAGCACAAATACTTGGATTTTACAAGTACTCCATACCAGGGGTGTTACGAATATTCGCATCCGCATCCGTAAATGCGGAATATTCGCATTAATTCAGACATCTGCATCCGCATTCACATCCGCATCAATCAATGCGGAGTTTTTACGGATGCAGATTCACATCAACAAGTAACTACATGTAAAGAAAGTGGGCGGAGCCAGAGTGGCACGTGCTAAAAATATGATTAAATAAATAAAAAGTTAAAATTAAATTGATTTTCGGTTATTTATGCACTTAAAATTTAAATAATTATCCTTTTAAAATCCCAAAATCCGCATCAAATCCGCATCCGCGGATGTGAACTTCTAATAATCCGCATCTGCATTCGCGGATGTCTAAATTTTTGCATCCGTAACAACCCTGCTCCATACAAGTACATTGTACATAATATCTAGTAGTTAGTGCACAGTCTACTCACTCCACCCTGTCTCATCAAACCAAATTTGTGGTACAAACAAACCCTACAAGCCCAATTATTTATTAAATACACACATTAGTGATGGAACTCGAGTGAGATTTTTTCACTCGAGTCACTCGTCTGTACAAAACGAGTCACCCGAATGCCACTCGAGTCAAGATAAGACTCGAGTGACAATTTTTTCATTCGAGTGAAGGTATGATTCCAGTCATTTGAGTGACAATGTAATTCGAGTCATTTTTTTGCATACAGGCAGGTCATAATGAGTAATCACTAACCACATTCAGTGTAGCTCTCACTCATTTTAAACACGAACTATTAGCAAACAGCTTTACAGTTTACACAAACATTTATAACAAATAAAACAACTCAAACTATGTACTGAATTTCAAATGAAAGATTAAGGCATGTAGATTGTATGTCATACATCGGCTAAGCATGTCTTAACTTGCATTTCTCACTCGAATCACTACAGACCATTCGAGTGTTGCGAGTCAACTCGCCAACCGAGTGGATCTAGCCGATTTGAGTCACTCAAGTTGACTTGAGTCACTCGAAAGTCGAGTAAAAATAAATTTGACTCGAGTGCGAGTAAAATAACCACTTGAGTGAAACACAACTCGAGTCCCATCACTAACACACACACAAAATGTTTTCACTTGGTTACTAAAACAAAAAAAAATGAAAATACGGAAAACAGAAAAAAAAACTAATTATTTCTACTGAATAAAATTTCCGGTCATTGTCCATTGTAGCATAGATTTTTTCACGTTATTAACAGACTTCTTTCTCGATATTACTAAACTAGGAAAAAAACTACTAAACCGATTACGCAAAAATTATATAGAACCACCTCGACATCTTCCTGAACACAATGAAGTCGGAATCATTTAAATCGGTTAGCCCCTCGAGAAGTTAAGGCTGACCGCACATTAAAAAATGATATTTGACTGGTAAATAAAAAAACTACTGAACCGATTTAAGTAAAAATTATATGGGACCATTCCGTTATCTTCCTGAATACAGCGACGTCGAAATTATTCAAATCGGTTAACCGCTCGAGAAGTTAAGGCAGAAGAAACATAAAAAATATACACGTCGAATTTATAACATTCTCTTTTTGAAGTTGGTTAAAAAATATTCGTGTAAAAATGTACTTGTAATTGTAAACAGAATGTAGGTACTGTTGTATCGCCTTCAGGGCGATGCATTTCGTTATATTATTTTTCCTCTGATGTTTCTTAAGAACATTAGCATTTTTATGTAGCTGAATGGACATAGATCCGTAAATGTCTGATGATGATATTTTAATATCGAAACGATCGTTACTTGTAATAAAAATTACATTACTTTTTGGATTTGGTCTACACTCTATTCTCACATTACTTGAAAACAAGGCTTAATTTAACAGACTTTAACAAGTACCAAGTACTTGTACTCAGTACTGCCCAGCTCTGCTTAATTTATTATATAGGTACACGTTGTAACCATCGCATCTTACAAACTAAAATTGTCTTCACACGTCATCTTTTTCTCTCGCATCAAATAACACACTCACGATTCTTTTTCTCACTTCCATTCGTAAAGTTTTATTTTTAAGATCTTTTATTTGTGTCGCTATCAGCTGTCCAAATAAATCCCATTCACTATCATCGTCTTTTATATCAAAACCATTCATATGGCTGTATTTAATTGTACTAATAGTCGTCTCTATTTTAATAGGTAATGGCGCCTGCATTTCGTCCATAATTGGTGTATTCATATAGGATTTTATAGGATGTATGAGGGGCGGAGGACTGGGAGACTGCATCTTGAATAATACAGGTGCCGGCACAATGCTGAGAGGCACTTTCGCCGGAACCACCGACGAACGTCTTGTCGCAATTGGAACCTCGACGAACATTGCCGGATCGATCATCTCTAACTGTTCTTGTTTCACTTGCATCGATGGTAAAACGCTCTCCTCTTCGCAGTACATCTGCAAAACATAAATTATTATATTAATTACTTGGCGTAATTAAAACAATGTACCTTATAATTATGGTTGCATTTGTGTGGTTGATATTGTAAAAAATGCAGTACCTAATTAATTATGTGCAGATCTAGAGTCCAAATACAGTAGACCATCTGTATCCATGGATTCGGTATCCGAGGTTCGGAAAAAGCACGCGAAACGTATGAGTGCCGTTTCAAACATGCATACCAATGCATACATGTAGGCGTGAAAACTTATTCAAGAGATAGATAGATAGATTGTTGATTATAGACGCTCAACAGTTGAGGTCATCAGCGTCTATAAAACTTATTGAAATGCGTTTATTTTGCTAGGCGTGTGGACTTGTCAATGTTTACTTATTTATTTATTTTTTCTCGAATTGTCGAAGAACGCAGTTTATTGCCTATCATGACAATTAAAAATTGCGTTTAAAGTGGCTTGCTGTTATCAGTGGAGGACGGTGGAACCAGAAGGTCTATTGTATTATTTTGCATGAAAAAATTGGAAAGTACAAATAACACTTAACACTTCCTGGCTCACTAGCAACAAAAATGTAGACACATTGTTATACAGATTGTATCAACTTAAGCCTGTGCATAGGGAATTCTGTGTGTAAGACAGAGATTGATACATAAAGCAATAAGTAAGAATGAGATAAATTATCGTTAATAGGATGTTACGTGGTTACTGTAAATTAAACTGATAAAAGATTTACATTTTTACAGCATAGAAGGAGCGAAAAAACAAAGATGACGCTATTAGGTTGTATAAATATTATTTATTTACAGTAACCACGTAACATCCTATTGTCATTTATCTCATTCTTACTTATTGCTTTATGTATCGATCTCTGTCTTACACACAGAATGCCTATGCACTGGTTTAATTTGATACAATCTGTAGACCAAGAGCTAGTGACAATTTTTTGGTGTTATTTATTCAAGGCCTTATTTTTATCAAGATGCCGAGGAAGGCATATTAAAATGCCCTGAGTAAGGAATTTTGCTAGATAGCTATATGGGAGGGATGCAGACCGCCCCCAACATGTAACAAAAAAAATGGTCACAATTATTATTGCTTCAAGGCTAAAATTGTTTGTACCTATAGCTTGTCGGTTACCCAATAATGTCATTATAATATTTGCAGATCGATTGGTCAGTATTAAAGGGGTGGCAGATCACCCTAAACGTGTCATGTACCCGACGAAGTTTATATATTAATAGTTCAAGGTTCAAATTTTAATATGTTGTTACGGCCACTGTTTTAAGCATATATTTCAATTTGCAGAACAAAATGTCGGTATTAACCCTCTCTCTTAGAGGGAAACTTGCTCGCCTAGGTGTTTATATCGTTCTGCAAGGGGTTTAATACCGACATTTTGTTCTGCAAATTGAAATATATGCTTAAAACAGTCGCCGTACCAACATATTAAAATTTGAACCTTGAACTAATAATATAAATTTCTTCGGGTACATGACACGTTTAGGGTGATCTGCCACCCCTTTAATACTGACCAATCGATCTGCAAATATTATAATGGTATTATTGGGTCACGGACAAGCTGTACAAACAATTTCAGCCTTGAAGCAGTAATAATTGTGACCATTTTTTTTTTGTTACACGTAGGGGGCGGTCTGCGTCCCTCCCATACCGCTATCTAGCAAAATCCCTTACTCAGGGCACTTTAATATGCCTCCCTCAACTTCCCAAAAATAAGGCCTTGAAAAAATAACACCAAAAAATTGTCACTAGTTCTCGGCCTATTACAAATGTCTGAACAAGCAATAAATATAGCGTCGACATCTTTCACTGCAAACAAACTACTTCTAAATAAAAATAAGACACAGCGCTGTGTATTTAAATATAAAACCCGTGTCCGCAGCAGAACCCGTTATCAGCGTAAAATGTCTTGGGATTCATGATTCGTATTGAAAATGATTTTAAAACGGACTTTCAATTATATTTTGCAGCATGGAATAATTATATGGGGTACTGACTCATGTTGATAGTCTTAAAACTTATAGGTAAGTTCACGCTCGTCATTACTAACTGGTAGACGCGAGCAATCGCGGACACAGAAGTTATTGTAAATATGCTACCAGTTTTTTCGGTATTTAAAAAATACTGATTTCTACCGGTATCTTTAAACATTAATGCACCGTTTTTTGATTTTTCCATCTTTCAGTAATGACGCAACGATCCTGGTAGTTGCAAAAGGAAGTCATCAACTTCGAAGAAAATTGCGGCAGGTTGAACCTGGAATGTGCAGCAAAAGCATTCGAGGGTAGAATCGTTCTATGTCCTTATTTCCAATGGTATATATTCTCGTGTACAGTGTTTTTTCCTCCTCGCTGACGTTGCTATCAATTATATTGTATGAAATATCGGTGTACAGTAAATAGTAATACTCGCGTTTTTTCAAGGTCATTGTTCAATTGTAACCGTGCTTCGAGTCTTCTGGTGCTTCTAACGCCTCTTCTGCATGGCCTTCGTCAGACACAATTGGTTGTTGAAATGGCAAATGCACAGACAATCTTGTCACTGTATGGGAACGATCATGCCATTGATGATTCTAACAATAACCCCAGGAGCACTCACTTAACAAACATCGATGTAATTCTATGGTTCAACATATTAAAATTGTTGCTTCTCCCTGATGGTAACTAGTAATGATAGTGTAACGAATCTGGGCAGGCTGGTTACAGCCTTGATTCGTTGGCTTAACATGGATCACGCAGCCTTGAGCGCGAAGAAATATTCTGGTTGACAACAATAAGAAAACCCGCCACCATGGATATAAAATGACCAGGAAAGTTCATATAGGCAAGAGCAAGAATGAAACACGAGTCACGTATACATTCTCAACGAGAGCAGACGTGAAAAGTGCAACGGGAAATAAATATACCACCAGCGAGTTAAAAGTTCTTTGAGTGACCTAGTGCAAATAATCTTCCAGTACCAAGTGACAAACAGTGTGGAAGATATTTGCGAGTGACAGACGAGATCTTCGAGTGATTAAGTGCAGATAATCTTCTGGTGCAAAGTGACAGACAGTGTGGAAGATATCTGCAGGTGGCAAATAAATACTACCACCACAGACATATAGTGGACCCAGTGAACAATATACGTACCACAGACATATGGTGGACATATAGTGGTCAAGTGGTGACGAAGTGTTGGTCAACAAAAACTGACCAACGGAAAATAGACAAAAAGCGAACAGTGAATATAAAGTGAGGAACAATAATTGTCCAAAGCATGTAAACGGTTGTCACTGTTGTGAAAGAACAGATAAATAAAATATTTACCAAAGTTACCAACGAGTTTTGTTAGAATAGTGTTTGTGCAACCTGATCATTCGAATTCATGTGAAAACTTCCACGTTAATACGAGCGATATTTTTGAGAAGTAGATAAGCATTGCATATGTCTGTTATCCATGCACTGTTTTATAAGCGAATATTGTCACAAAAATGTCTATAGCTTGGGTGCTTCAGGTTCGAAATTATCTCACGACGCGACTGAAGTCGGGATATAATATATAATGACCTAAGGTGTGTTTGTTTGTTTGTAAATGTAACGTATTGGATTTATATTAGCCACATCAGACGGAATAAGTTACAAGCAACTGTCACCTGTGTTGTAGATGCAATATTTCCAAAAATTCTGTTCAATGCTGCTAATGACCTAATGTATAATAATTTGATAAACAGCATATTATTTTTTAAAGCTTAAACGACTACCCAAGGGGATACAGGCTAGTTTTAGTTCCATCTGATTATTTTGGTTGTTAAATGTTTACCTCGCGTTCTCGGCAGCAGCTGGCAAATTTTCCATCTGATGGATGCCCAACCAAAAAATTTCTTAATCCGCAGAATTGGCATATAACGCTCGATGGACTACAAGTAAGCTGAACTATTTGAGTTTCGTCAAAATGGAAAGCCTCATCTCGAATAGCAGGAAGTTGGTTTTGCGTTTGTTCTTGTGTTTCTCGATGATGAGCAAGAGTGCTAGCAGCACGTCGTATCTGTGCTTGTTCCAGCGTTTCTCGTTCGCGACGGTTGGCTTGAGAAAAAGCATTGGCTGCACGCCGTGCCTGTGCTTGTTCTGTCTCTTGTTTTCGCCGGTTCGCTTGATATATAGCACTGGCTGCACGTCGTGCCTGTGCTTGTTCTGGAGTTTCTTGTTCGCGGCGGTTCCGCAATCTGTCCACAGTTTCTTGGCTATGTCGAGCTCTCCAGCGTTGCTGTCTCTCTCTATTTAAACGTCGTCTTCTCTCTGATGGATCTTCTTCCATGTTAAGCTAAATTTCTGATTTTACACGATCGCTGAAGAATTAATTTACTAATTACAGCAAATTCCAAAACTGAAATTCTGTATATTGCCCAAAATAAAAAATAAAGAATAAAAAATGTCCATATTTTGCTTAGTTTTCTAGATATCGAGAGTTAAAGTTTATTGTAAATAAATTATAGACGCGTCGACGACTTAGGTCATTAGCGTAATTAAAGTTTAAAAACTAAATGCGTATTCATACAATCAAACTCAGGCGGGTTGTGCACTTTTGGATTTGCCAACGTTTTTAGAGTTGATTGCGGAGGGTGCAGGGGGGGAGTTCTACCAAAAAATGTACACGGGGGGAGGTGTTGGTGCTCCTTTATTTTTAAAACTTTTAAATACTACAAGATTCGATCTTTAAATCCAGTCATCTCGATCAACAGGCCTTCCTCGCTTTTTAAACTTTAACTAACGGTATTAAGTGAGATACCAAAATTTTTTTAATATTTATTTTTTGTTTACCTCGTCGATATCTTTAAGAATCAATGGTCAAAATTTGGCGCCCCGGACATCATAGTCTTGCGTTATACCTAAACGCGTGATTTTACATGAAGAGAAAACCTTTTTTTACTGCCATCTGTTAATAGATAATTTTATTATCTTGTTTTTTGTACTTACCTATTTTTTTTTTTAATTTATAATTTTATTTCAAAACTTTGAAACATATTGAGAAATTAAATTATTGAAAGAAAATTATTCATAAAAAAAACCACTGCAAATATTTTGATTACTCAAGTTTTATATCCCTTCTTCATCGGAAGATATGCGTTACTACTTACTTACATAGTAGGGATGTTACGGAGCTTTGACTCCGAATCCTAAACGTCGGATAATCTGGTTCTAATTGTACCTCCGAATCCGACTCCGGTTCCGATCAATTCTAAACGGAGATTTAGCGGAACTTAAAAGACCTCCGTAACATCCCTATTACATAGTACCATATTATAGAGAATCAAAACGTACAGTTTATTATTTTAATGTTTGGTAACTCAAATATAGGAAAAATGTAATAATTTGTTATAAAACTGACATTTGACATTACCGATATAATTAATAATAAAGTATGACATTTTTTTTTGTTTCCATGGTTGCTTTACTATTTTATTTATGCGTAAGGTATGCGTTACATTTTAAAGAAATTACCACGTCATGTTAGGTCATTACATGGATGGATTCACAAACCACTTAGTATATATAGACGTTTCTCCTAAATGGAAGCAGTTTGTTTCAGTACTTAACTCTACCTTCCGGTCAAGAGATGTCGCGTCGAATAGTTTTTGTCTATTTTTGTCTTGCAGAAAACTGCATTATCTTCACCTTTAGGAATATTTTAGTGCTTGACGTTTGGTGTGTGTCTTCTCTATGGTTACAGATCTGTTTATTTTATATCGTTTTGTGTTTTCGTGAGCTCATTAAAATTGTATTTTTGTGTTTCGTTTTGTATTTTCGCGAGTTTATTAAAATCGTATGCGTAGACTATTATCTAGTGTTATAGTGTATGAGTTCAAGTAAAAAATAAATACAAAAAGAAAGAATCTCAATAAAAAGTTAAAATAATTATTTTATCATTTTTGACAGATGTAATTTTGTAATGGTATAAAGATATGAGAAATCACCGATTTTCGGACATACATAGTACTAAGTGGTTTGTGGATGGATTATACTCTTTTACTGGATACCTGACTATACTAAAAACCAAATCTATGTGAAATTTTAGTAACTTTCATAGTAACGAAAATACACTCTGTAATACACATAAAATTTTTTTGAGCAATCTGTAGATTACTAAAAGCAAAATTATTAACTGTCAGAAATATTTTTATAAATATTTTAAAAATTCTGGACGTGTTAACTGTCAGTTTAAATTTCTTTTTCAAGATTTTTTTTAAATGCAAGTTATAATAAACTAAAAAGCGTTGTTATTTTTTATAAAATTAAAAATGAACTGTTTTAATATTCAAACACACATGAGAAATTTAGTTACGGTCTAGGAAATTAATCATATTGATTGTTTATCTCATTGTTTTAATATTGTTTCTTAAATTTTATTTGTCAAAAAAATTAACATAATGTCTTAATTATTAACAATGATATTACTTAAAAAAATGTTTATTAAAAATTGTTTATTAACAAAAATAAGAACTGCCCGTTTAAAATAATATACCTAATTATTGCACTTGCACATTGATTAAGAAAATATCAGCCACTGTAAATTTACCGAAAGCAAATGAAAAAGACGTAAGACTAGAGTTGGGTAGTTCCGAACATATATACAGTGTGTCCACAGACTCATCCTCAACATGGGGATCTCCGTTGTTATGGGAGACAGAGATTTGGTTAAATGAGACAAAATGTGCAGAATCTCCAGTATTACTACCCTGCGTAGTCAAACTTTCCATATTTTGCTTGGTTCGCGACCGACAGTTGAAAAACGAGATTTACCCATTTTCGTATTTTGTTTATAACTCGCTTATTAAGTAAGTTAGAAAAAAAATATTTTCCCTTTCTTAAGGCCCTTTTTTATGAAGATTTCAAATCTCTTTTCATATTTTTTTTTACTTTTATAGTTTTAGAGATACTTGTATTAACTTTGTTTTTTTAAATACACGTCAAAGATGGCCATGACACCATTCGAAAGAGATTTTTTTTCTCTTTAATTTGATATAAGGGTTGATGGATTTATTTTCAAAAATAACAGAGTTATACATAAAACATTGATTTTTAATAGTAGGCTATGCTAAATTAATTGATAAAACAACAGAAGGCTTAGCAAACAGTTGAAATTCGCGTAGGCTTAGTAAACGGCTGTTTTGTTTTAGCTGTCAAAGTGTAGTTTGTTGCTAATTTGTCAGTTTACTAAGTGATTTATTAAATTTACTTTTGTTATCATGGAACCATTTTGTAACAATGAAAAATAAGCGATTTTCAACAATTGATCGTAAAACAGTAGTTTTATCTTCTTCACTTATTCGCGTTGACTTAGTAAAACGGCTTTTTAAATGATCCATAGTTTATTAAATTTACTCGTAAGTTTCTGTAAATAGACGAATGAGGTTGTCTTCGTTTTGGATACTGATCGAAGTACATTTCTGCAGCTCTGGTCGAATTTTTGTGACATAGAATGTAACAAGATAACATATCAAATTTTTCATTGTTACAAAATGGTTCCATGATAACAAAAGTAAATTTAATAAATCACTTAGTAAGTTACTGAGAAATTAGCAACAAACTACACTTTGACAGCTAAAACAAAACAGCCGTTTACTAAGCCTACGCGAATTTCAACTGTTTGCTAAGCCTTCTGTTGTTTTATCAATTAATTTAGCATAGCCTATACTATTAAAAATCAGTGTTTTACGTATAACTCTGTTATTTTTGAAAATAAATCCATCAACCCTTATATCAAATTAAAGAGAAAAAAAATCTCTTTCGAATGGTGTCATGGCCATCTTTGACGTATATTTAAAAAAACAAAGTTAATACACGTATCTCTAAAACTATAAAAGTAAATAAAAATATGAAAAGAGATTTGAAATCTTCATAAAAAAGGGCCTTAAGAAAGTGAAAATATTTTTTTCTAACTTACTTAATATGCGAGTTATAAACAAAAAACGAAAATGGGTAAATCTCGTTTTTCAACTGTCGGTCGCGAACCAAGCAAAATATGGAAAGTTTGACTACGCAGGGTAGTAGTACTGGAGATTCTGCACATTTTGTCTCATTTAACCAAATCTCTATCTCCCATAACAACGGAGATCCCCATGTTGAGGATGAGTCTGTGGACACACTGTATAGCTCCAAGTCTCCAAGAATAATTCCATGAACAATTCGATAACAGCTAGTTTTAGTTTTTTTGTTAACAGATTTCTGCTTCTCGGTATTTTTTAATTATTTTTTTGTGAATATTTTTATTGACAATAAAAATTACAAATTTACATTAGCTGTTTAATTGGTTTCCATAACAATTTTCAATTTAAAGACAAACTTTGTATTAATTAATTACAACACATACAAACTGAAAAAAACTTTTAAAAATACTTCGTGCTGCCAACATAAATCAGTTACTAGAATGTAACTAAAATTTCACATAGATTTGGTTTTTAGTATAGTGGTTTAAAAGTGAAGCAGGGCAGCCATATTTGAAAAGGGCAAAACATATATCTATCGACGGTTGTATTACCATGCATACGTGTAATACAAACTTTTTCATATTTTATATTGTGAGCTAAATATGTGTCAACCTAATTTCCCAAATATTTACTTATAAAATACGGACGATTTGCGAATATTATTTACTAAATATCTGGATGACCGAGCTTTGCTCGGATGAGTTCAAAAAAAAATAGTACTTAAAGTTCCCATTTCATCAAAATCGTTAGACGTTTTTATGAAAAAAAATTACATACCTGTAAGTAGATAATATTATTATACGTTAGTATACGTCATACTGCATAACGTATGTACCTACATATTTTATATAGGTAATATAAAAGTAATATACCTATTTATTTAAATATTAGTAATAAAAATAACAACAATAAAATCTAAACATAATTATGTAATTGGTATATGATAAAATCAATCGATTTAAAACCCCTTATATCCACACCATATTATTCACATAACAATTAGAGGTGAAAATAATAAATATCTCAGACAGCTAGGCTGCCATGATTTTTGAGCTATATCTAAGATGTGGATATAAGGGGTTTTAAATCGATTGATTTTATCATATACCAATTAATTACTGTCCACAGAAACTCAAAACGTTGTTTATCTATAGGTAAAAGAAATAATTATGTAAGTTTAATTATGTTTAGATTTTATTGTTGTTATTTTTTACTTTCTAAATAATTACTGATTACTTTAATAAGTTAAAGATTGACTGTCAGAGTAGTTTGACAAATAATTTTGTTATTAACATTTTTATGTTATTTACCATTTTGTATTTGTAGTTTGGTTGTGCAATAAACTACAGCTTTTCATTAATCAAGAAATAATTTTATTTTTATTTGCTAAAAACAGATTCAGGCAAGAAACTAATGAATTTGTTAAGTATTAAATTTTTTATATTATTTACCATTTTGTATTTGTAGTTTGATTGTGTAATAAACTAGTTTTTATATCATTTACCATTTTTGTATATTTAGTTTGGTTGGGTAAAAAACTACAGCTTTTCTTTAATTAAGAAATAGTTTTGTTGTTATTTCCCTAAAAAAGATTCAGACAAATACCATTTTCTAGTCAAATAGCATTTGCCTAGTCATATTTTAGCAAATAAAAAAGAAAAAACCCATTTGCTCAGGCAGATAGCATTTGCCTAGGCAAAAGCCATTTGCCTGCGACATACATACCATGTAGTTAACAGAAAAAAGATAATAAAATAATAACATTACCTCTACATAGTCATTTTTTCTAACATCGACTTCTTGGATCTTCGGCCTTTTTGGTTTTGAGTTTGAGTTTGTGTTTGTTTCAAATTCTAACGTATTTGGAAGAAATACTGGCTCTGATGCCAGTGCAGTTCTGAAACAAATGCAAAAAAAACATTATATATAAATGACTCCACAAACGCAGTTGAATACACAACAATAACTGATCAGGGGGGCGTTCAATAATGTCCCCGTGGAAGTAAAAGTTCCCTACATGCGTTCAAAAATACAGGAAGTGTATCCACAGAAACGGCCGGCGCTTATCTAAATGCGTTCAGAAACGTAGGTAAATTGTTCCGCGTGGAACTCGAAATTACATTGTTCGGAGAGAACGGTAGAAATTACTTCATGAGCAGAAGAATATTCATAAAAAATTCAAAATTGAAGGACGAAGCTAGGAAGACATTAATTTAAAGCTAAGTGTCCACTTGAGACAAAACAGTCTCGAGAGTAGTCTCACAAATGGATAAGGGCCTGAGACCAGTCTCAGAGGCAAGCAGGTGCAGGAGAGACTGCATATGTCACAAGTGGACATGTTCATTCCTGCTCTCGTGACCTAGTAATTGTTTCGCGTAGAACTCGAAATTAAATTATTCGGAGAGTACGGTAGAAATTACTTCATGAGCAGAAGAATATTCATTAAAAATTCAAAATTGAAGGACGAAGCTAGGAAGAGATTAATGTAAAGCTAAGTGTCCACTTGAGACAAAACAGTCTCGAGAGTAGTCTCCCAAATGGATAATGGCCTGAGGCCAGTCTCAGAGACAAGCAGGTGCAGAAGACTGCACATGTCACAAGTGGACATGCTCATTCCTGTTCTCGTGACCTAGTCTCAAGTCTTCCGTCAATGTTGGAAGAGCTGAGACTTTCTCAAGTGACTCAAGTTAATTTTCGCAATAAATATTGCAACGGTCTGAGTTGTTGTGATCACCGTTTGCAACGGACGCTGTCTTTCGTCGGCCGGGATAGGCTCATCGGAAAGCCAGGGTACGATTACAGCGTAATTCTAAAATTAGTGAAATAACCACGACCTTTCGTATTTTCAATTCTCTGAGAGAGATTTTATTTATATAAACTAAAGGATAGTTTTACAAATTAGTTTACATTAAAACAAAAGCATCAATACAAAAGCAAAGCAAAAAAAACTCGGGTCGCAGTGCCAAAACCCTGCCGACAATATAGTGTATTTGCTAATATTGTGGCTTTATTATGTGAACTTAAGTTTGTTTTTGAACAAAATAAAAAATTTAACCCCATAATACATCCCTTAAAATTATATTTTTTTTCTTAATTTCAATATTTTTATCAATGTAACCTCGGTACCAAATTAAATACACCCTTCAGTACGTAAAGCACTATCCGCAAACTAGTGTTTTCATAAAATTTGTAAGTCCGGTCCTGTCGGGCCGATTTTATTAAAATTTTAGCAGCACATTTTAATCGTTACTAAAGGGTTAAATTTCAATTTTGAAACGATTCTGAGAATTTTTTCGGCATTTTTGGGCTCAAAAACATTTTTCAACCCCTAAAAACCACCCTTAAAATGGTCCGATTGGGCCCATTTTAAATAGGCTTCGTGCGGTGATGGATTTCAACGTGCCTACCAAATTTCGTCAAAATCAATTAACTCTTTCCAAAAGTTATTGCCCGCACACGCACACACACATATATATATATATATATATATATATATATATCACACACACACACACACACACACACTTGCGTGCATAGAAATCGGCCCACTGTTAACTTTTGACTTTAACTATATTTTTTTAAGAAACTACTCATCAGATCAAAAAAGACTATATGCTGTTTGAAAGACAATTTAATATGCTTCGATATTAGTCTAAATTTATTAAATTTATTTCGGCTTCTTAGGCTTAAAAATTGTAAAATTAATGTATGAAACAAATTAACTTTTTTATTACTAAAAGAAATATGGTTTATTGACAATTATCTAAATTAACTCTTGATTTTTAATAATTAGGATAACTCCCTCTTGCCCTAATAACATCTCTCATACGATTAGGCATAGATCTAATCAAGTTCAATATTGTTTCTTGTGGGATGTTAAGCCTATCTTCTTTTACTGCAACAATAAGCTGTGGGATCGAGGTTGGGGCACGAATTTTTTGTTTCAGCTCATCCCATAAATGTTCAATTGGGTTTAGGTCGGGATTGCATGCTGGCCACTCCATAACCCGAAAACCGACTTCTGTAATGTAATCTTGCACGAATCTTGCGGTATGCGGCCTTACATTATCAGTCATAAAATTAAATTCGTCTCCAATGTAGTCGACGAGAAGTGGCTATTAGTCAGTGGACAGTCAGACGAAGATTGCAGGAAAGTAATCTGACCCCTAAAACACCTGTGATTTGTCCGAAACTTACCCCAGCTTATCGTCAAGCACGCCTACGTTTTGCACAAAATCATCTGAATTGGACATTGGAACAGTGGGAGTCTGTTCTGTTCTCGATGAGACCAGGATATGCCTCTATGGTAGCGACCAAAGAAGAGAAGTGTACCAGAGACCAAGAGAGCAATTCGCAGAATGCTGCATTGAAGAGCGGATAACTTGTAGAGATGTTTCCTGCATGATCTGGGGTGCAAATTCTATGGGAGCACGAACCGACTCTGCTTTCATCCGTTGGGACGACCGTGGTCACGGGAAAGGAGGTTTAACGGGTGCTAGGTACATTGAGGAGATTTTAGCAGTTAATGTGGTACCTTACGTCGACTACATTGAAGTAAATTTAATTTGATGCATGACAATGTGAGGCCACACACCGCAAGATTACATTACAGAAGTCGGTTTTCGGGTTATGGAGTGGCCAGAATGCAGTCCCGACCTTAACCCAATCGAACATTTATGGGATGAGCTGAAACGAAAAATTCGTGCCTCAACCTCAATCCCACAGCTTATTGTTGCAGTAAAAGAAGATAGGCTTAACATCCCACAAGAAACAATATTGAACTTGATTAGATCTATGCCTAATCGTATGAGAGATGTTATTAGGGCAAGAGGGAGTCATCCTAATTATTAAAAATCAAGAGTTAATTTAGATAATTGTCAATAAACCATACTTCTTTTAGTAATAAAAAAAGTTAATTTGTTTCATACATTAATTTTACAATTTTTAAGCCTAAGAAGCCGAAATAAATTTAATAAATTTAGACTAATATCGAAGCATATTAAATTGTCTTTCAAACAGCATATAGTCTTTTTTGATCTGATGAGTAGTTTCTTAAAAAAATATAGTTAAAGTCAAAAGTTAACAGTGGGCCGATTTCTATGCACGCAAGTGTATATACATAATATATAAATAGACATTTCCAAAAATGGTGCCAAAGTGTTCAGGAGGCTATGAAACGTCGAGAAATTTTGGTCCGACCCCTAGTAGTCTAAGAGCCAGTGGCCGGCAACCTAAAGGTAAATTATAAAACCTGAAATTTTGTCCAGAGAGTCTCTTATACGTGTCACTCACAAGGCGGGGTCTCGCTAAGCCCAGCAAGGTGGATCTTCGTTACACTCGGGTACGCCAGGTATAAAAATTTCACCAATTTTAAAAGTATTTTATAAAGGCTGCCGTTTGAAAATTTAAAAATATATTTTTATTTTTAATTCAAAATAACAATGGCAGACGAATATCGCGCTTCCAAGGTCATGGCAGACGCTTTAAACATTGATAAAAATTATAATTTTTAAAAGTATTTTATTATATCTGATCTTTTGATATGTTGTTTATTAAATTATTAAAAGCTTATATTTACCTCGGCAGACGTTTTCTCCGTGGATAATATCTTGGCAGACATCAAAAACTTACCTACTACCTGACCGTTCTTATGTACAGTACACACTCCATCTCCATATATTTTGGATGCAGTTGATTACAGTATTACGCTTATAAATTTGAATATTATTATAAAAAAAAATTATATTTTTTATTGTTATATTAATGATGGGGAAAATGGTCCATTAGAAGGCTATAATAAATATTAGCTTATAGTTTAGTCAATGAGTGCTCACAAGGGGAATGTGGATGGAAAAGTCGAAAGCAGAAAGTTAGACTTAGGAACTTTGTAGGACTAGTTAGGAGATAAACATACTAAAAGTCCTTACCCCTCTGAAGTACGCCCGAGGGGGGGAGGCATAAAGAAGGTCCCGTTTTTTGGTTTTTTGCTTTTATCTCGAAAACGGTGCGTCGTACGAAATTTTGTTGTACTACATAAGGAAAGCTGATAAAATTCTCTACAGCTTTAACTTTCACACTTTTTATCTATCTCCATTCTTTGCCTAGCTATGAGCTTCGAAAAACGGCCGATTTTCAAAAATGTGTTAAATTCTCTGTAGCACATTGTAACAATACGAATTTGCCAAAATCATTTCTTATTGCTCATCCACACTATTAAAAACACCCACACTCTATTAAAAAATAACAAGCTGGGAGTACCTCCACGCGGTGAAGGCGGAAACAGTTTACTTTTAAACTGGATAAAACTCCCAATTATATCAATGAATAAAATTCTCGACCAATTTTTCAGACAATGTATTAACAAAAAATTACAACAAATAATTCAAATAATTGACGTTTCGATCCGGATTTTGATCTTCTTCAGAATCGAGCTAACAAAATAAAAATATAAAAATTAATTATTAATTAGTTTATATCTAAGAAATTAAGCCGTAGATTTTTTCAATGTGAATAATAATATCTATCAAGATGCCTTCGGGCTTATGTTGTTATTTTGAATGAAAGCAACCTCTTGGTTCCTGTTCAAACCAAAGAACCAGCTGTACCGGAAGAAACACTGAAGCTGATATTTTGCCGGTGCACCACTGATTGTAGTAGTGCTAGATGTGGGTGTAGAAAGACTTCCATGCTGTGCTCTACCATTTGCCACAATTGCAACGGAAGTTGTACAAATAGCATTATCATGTTGGAGGACAACGATGATGACGACGACGGTGGGGATGATGTAGCAGAAGTAGTAGCCTGCGTTCCATCATCTGATAACGATTCGACAGATGAGGAGAAAGAAGAAGAGGCAAGCGCTGAGGAACTACAACCAGGCCCGTCACGCCCAAAGAGGCGGGGAATTAAATAATTCATTTTTTAATAAGGTGGATGAGCAATAAGAAATGATTTTGGCAAATTCGTATTGTTACAATGTGCTACAGAGAATTTAACACATTTTTGAAAATCGGCCGTTTTTCGAAGCTCATAGCTAGGCAAAGAATGAAAATAGATAAAAAGTGTGAAAGTTAAAGCTGTAGAGAATTTTATCAGCTTTCCTTATGTAGTACAACAAAATTTCGTACGACGCACCGTTTTCGAGATAAAAGCAAAAAACCAAAAAACGGGACCTTCTTTGTGCCCCCCCCTCGGGCGTACTTCGGAGGGGTAAGGACTTTTAGTATGTTTATCTCCTAACTAGTCCAAACAAAGTTTCTAAGTCAAACTTTCTGCTTTCGACTTTTCCATCCACATTCCCTTTGTGAGCACTCATTGACTAAACTATAAGCTAATATTTATTATAGCCTTCTAATGGACCATTTTCCCCATCATTAATATAACAATAAAAAATATAATTTTTTTTTATAATAATATTCAAATTTATAAGCGTAATACTGTAATCAACTGCATCCAAAATATATGGAGATGGAGTGTGTACTGTACATAAGAACGGTCAGGTAGTAGGTAAGTTTTTGATGTCTGCCAAGATATTATCCACGGAGAAAACGTCTGCCGAGGTAAATATAAGCTTTTAATAGTTTAATAAACAACATATCAAAAGATCAGATATAATAAAATACTTTTAAAAATTATAATTTTTATCAATGTTTAAAGCGTCTGCCATGACCTTGGAAGCGCGATATTCGTCTGCCATTGTTATTTTGAATTAAAAATAAAAATATATTTTTAAATTTTCAAACGGCAGCCTTTATAAAATACTTTTAAAATTGGTGAAATTTTTATACCTGTCGTACCCGAGTGTAACGAAGATCCACCTTGCTGGGCTTAGCGAGACCCCGCCTTGTGAGTGACACGTATAAGAGACTCTCTGGGCAAAATTTCAGGTTTTATAATTTACCTTTAGGTTGCCGGCCACTGGCTCTTAAACTATAGGTCCCGCCATCCGACCGACGCCAATAGTGTATGTGCCATATGGCAAATACACTAATAAGTACAAAAATTCAATATACAATCAGGTACATACAATATTACAAAATGCCGGATCGGCAAGGGGGGAGTTTAATCCCCTTTGTTAAACGGTCGGGATCAACGGGTGCCTGGAGTGTCACATGAACGGTCGGTTGCCCTGCCGCGGGCCGGTGTGACACCCAGGGGGTAGCAGGAGGGCGGAGCGAATCGGCGAGACAGAAAGACGGGTAGCTGCGTCTACCGCCGGGTGTGCATGCCACACACCCAACTCCCGTCTATTGTAGGAAAGGAAACGGTAACGGCAACTACCGCTGGAACAGCTACCACTGTTCCAATATCGCTGTAATCAGGACTTAGGTAGACGAGGATGGGTACACTGTACAGGCAGGACAGGTGCAGAGCGATGGCAGAAGGCCACAGAGTCGCTAACAATACATGCAAAAATAGTAAATACATAAGTCTTATGATCTATTAGACAGATATCTGACGGTATTTTTTGACACCTTCACAATGTAATACCGCGCACTACTCACTAACAGTCGGCCCGTCGTTCGTGCGAGAGCTGATTTCAGATTTTATATTTTTCGTTTAATTTCTCACTCGGGGTTTATTAGTCACTGGTGTGGCCGTACGATGGCACTTTGCACACTGTTTTGTACTCACTTGACATTTTGACATTATACTTTCACACGGCACTCACGAGGTGGCGGTAATACACTGGATAAAAAAGTCATTGTTTGATGCACGTAACGAACGCATCGTTACAATATTATAAAAATGGACATGTTCGAAGAATTTGTGACAACATTTCAAAGTTCAAATTGCACTGCAGGCATCCGAATAAAATTTCTGAACTGTTGTGCATCTTCCAACCGCAACTCATTTACGAGTGTTGAACAAGCTTCAAATTCATTTCGTCGATCCACCCATTTTCTTGCACACTCCTTTTTTTCACTTTTCGTTTTTTCACAATTTTTTACGCAATTAAAAAAGCTAGAACCTGATGTGAATCCATTTAGAAAAAAAGATAAAAATAAAAAACATGCGATTAAATCACAGAACTGACTGCGAGTTGACTCTCAAGTTGATACAAAATCTTCCTTGTCACGAGACTGGAGTCCCTGTCGAGTTCAAACAACTGTCTCGAGAGCGAAAGTGATCTCAAATGGACAACACTCTGAGACCAATCTCGAGATTTTTTCTCAAGTCGACACTTACCTTAAGATTTATTATCAAGTTACGAAATAATATTAAAAAAGACTTTTTTTTATTAATTCCAAGTTAATTAGATGCTTTATATTTCTGATGTTTTAAATAGTTACATAATCTAAAAACCCGACTGCGTAAAAAACTAAAAAGAAAAAAACAAGTTCAGTACTAACATAGCGATTTTGAACAGTCGGGACCCATAAAAAATCTAGATCGGCGCAAATCTTCTCAATAATGGGTCCCGACTGTTTAAAATCGCTATGTTAGTACTGAACTTGTTGTTTTCCTTTTAGTTTTTTTACGCAGTCGGGTTTTTTAATTTTTTAATTTATATTTTATTTTTGATGTGAAACATCTTATGTCGGGCTGTGAACAGCCGCGTGAAGGTGCATTTTCATGTGACGCTAGACGCTGGCGTCTAGCGTCAAATGTGGTCACGTGACATAAACGCCATCTTGAAAAACTGTAGCGTCAAGTTCCAGCGTCAACAGACAGCAAGGTTTTGACAGTTGTAAACTTGTAAAGAGAGCGTCAAATAAAGACATCCATAAATCAAAACCCTGGTGAATTTGTTATAATAATTAATAAATAAGCTCTTTGTAAATTTATTAACAGAAAAGACAATGTCTGAATACGATTATCAAAAATGAAATTTCCATATTTTTGACTTAAATAACCGGCGAAAGTACACGAATTATAAGGAATAAAAATTAAAAATATAACTATGCTTACTTTTTTATAGGTAATTATATGCACTACCAGAATATGAGAAAAAAATAAATTGTATCTTGAGAAATTTTAATGTTTTTAGTATTCAATAAAAAAAAAATGTTTTGTTCTAAGTGAGACGGGAATTTTAATTAACCATCGAAAAACCATCAGGTGATAGTATTTTCCTTAATAAATAGGTACTTTCGAAGTAATAAAATCAAAGGGTTAAATTCGTAGAATCAACCCCCTAGTAGCAACATAAAGCAATTCTTTAGCAAGCCTGTGTGTTGATACTTGATGCACAACTCAGTACCTAGCTGTAGAAAACTCGTATCATTAATGACCAGAGACAACTAATGACGCCAGCGTAAAAGCTAAACAATGTTTAGCTTTGACGCTACATTTTTTTCAAGATGGCGTTTATGTCACGTGACCACATTTGACGCTCGAAGCCAGCGTCGAGCGTCACATGAAAATGCACCTTGAGGGGAAATATGCAACGAAATGTTTCTCCTTCGCTGCTGTTCTCCCCACCACTGCGGTACTTATATTGTACTGGATAAATAATTTATAAATTAATTGTCCGGGTATATTAAGTTATACATATATCAGTAACAACGGCTGTCTAGACAAGTTCATCCGCAGAGTAGTGGTACCACTTTAGCCTTCTATGCATGGGGATTTGGGTTCGGAAACTCATGGCATCGTACAATTTTTGACGTTTTTTTTTCTAAATTCTACATGATATTTATTTATAATTTTTTTTATTTTTGTTATATTCTTTCTTTGACAATAATTATAATTTTTTGAAATTTCATGACACCAAAAATTATTTTTTTTGTTTTTTTTTTTTAAACGAAAACTTGGGTAAATTAGGGTATTTAGGGTAAATTAGGGCAAATTAGGATAACTTAAGGCAAAGGGGGCTAAATAAGAGTAAATTAGGGTATTAAGGGAAAACTAGGATAAATTCAAGAAATTAGGGTATACTAGGGTAAATTTGGGTAAACGAGGGAAAATTAGGGTAAATTGTGTTAAATTGTACATTCTTATCTCTCGAACTACTGAACCGATTCTAAAAATTCTTTCACTTATTATCTTCGCAGGGGGAGAATATCTCGCGGCGTTGTAATAAATCATAAATTATTATATCTGGAACTATTGAACCGATTTAAAAAATTCTTTTACTAATAAACACTATCCCTAAGTGATTTTATTTTGATAAATTTGTCAAGTTCAATAAATAAAAGATTCAAGCTATAAAAATGTTTCACATCTGCCAGGCGTCCCACGACGGCTCACATTTTTTTTCTCTTTAGTTTTTTTTACGCAGTCGGGTTTTTTAATTTTTTATTGTCGTCATATTAAGTTTTGATTACTGTCATGTCTTTAGTGACATTCGGACAGTTAAGACAAATCGATTGACATAAAAATCATCAAAATCGGCCCACGCGTTTGGTCTCGAGAGTGCCACAAAGGAAGGAACAAACAAACAAACAAACAAACAAAAATACATACATAGACTGATAAACACAATATCCTCCTTTGCGTCGCACAGTCGGGTAAAAAGCCAGCAAATATAACCACGAGCGTTCAGAAAGTTTACATTCCCTAGACCAGGGATGGCGAACCTTTTCACATCTAAGTGCCATATTTTTTTGAAAATTTTTTTAATGAGGCCATGGCGTGTCAACAAGCAACCAAAGAAATTTAGTGGATCTCAAACGTAGATGAAAAGAATTATTTCGTTAATGCATCGAGCGCCGTGAAACTTTCGTCTACTTGTATAGATCTCATAAATTTGTTATTTGAATGATGGTCAAATTTTTTCGACAACATCTAGCATATTTTTAATTATTTCGATTTTGAACCTAAATCAATGCCGTGCCGACAATATTCTGTCGCGTGCCATCTATTAGCTTGAAAACAGCGGGAAGTTTTCGGGTTGGCCCACAGGATCAACCGGTTTCCAGATTTTTAACTTCCCATTGGAAGTTATTGTAATGGGTCCGGAAATCAAAAACAAAATGTAAAACAAATTTTTATGTTTCAAGGTCACTACACTATTTTTACATTATTTTTAGAAAGATGTCTCTCTGTGTGTGTGTGTACGTATGTACGTACGTATGTGTCCATTTCTTTCTAAGACGAAATCTCGAGAATGAAAAATGATATCGACTACGTTAGGCTGCCAATCGACGCGTATTAACGTAAATATGATCTGAAAGAAATTTTTTCAAAATCGGTTTAGCCGTTCTTTTTTCTTAACCAAATAGACTCCAAAAAAGTAGATTTTACACAATATCTCGCGAATAAAAAATTATATAGACTTCGTAAGGGTGTAAATTGAGGCGTGTTAACGTCATTTTGATCCGAAATAAATTTTATAAAAATCGGTTCAGCCGTTTTTTAAAAATTATTGTTAAAAATAAATAATAATTATGTTTTAATGATTAAAATGATTACTTTTCTGTGTAATATCTAATTTAATTATTATTATCAAATATTTATCAAACTGGGAAGTTCGTCGTGTAGACCTCAAGGATCGCACTTTAGTCCTAATAAACGACCCACCTCACGGCTTGTTTTATTATTTTATTTAATTTAAAAATAAGTGTCTAGTCTTGCAGTTTATGTTATTACAAAAATGGCTAATTTTTTTAAATAGTGTTAATTTATTTTTTTTAACAAAGGGATTCCGTCAGAATTTTTCTTCCTACTGCGCAGTGTCAAGCTCCAGTGTATTCTCTAATCTCTGTTGGTTTCATTCCTTTTTCTTATTCCATAATACATACATATTATGTGTAATAAAAAAAAAATGTAATTGAATTTTGTAAGCTACGTTGATAACTCAAGAATGTATGTTTAATATAATATAAGTTTCAAAGAACATAATATTTTCGCCTTGTATGTCTAGATACGTAATGCATATTACGGCGAGTGATGACAGTATGTAACAACGAGCGATAGTGAGTTTTTACAGTCACACGAGTCGTAATATCATTACCTACCAGACATATTATATGGTATTTTTTGCCATACCCACTACAAAATACTTACTTTCCACGTCATTTTCAAAATATTCAGACAGTTCATTCATGTCGCCATCTTTCCTTCCACAGTGTGCCGCGAAGTTCGTGCAAGTAAGTAATGACAGGCGCGCGCAAGCGTACGCAGGCGTATAGAGCGAATAAACAGAAGTTGCTATGGCGACCGTTATTTTTTGCGCTAGTGCGGAAAATAAAACATTAACCGCACACCTGCCTGTTAAATGAGGTAAATACGGCCGCTATACATACATCGAATGTAGCTATTTTGTAGTGGGTATGGCAAAAAATTACTTACTTGTTCTAATAATTAAGTTAAAGTTGTTCTAATCCAGAAGGCCATAAAGATTTTCCAACATATTAACCATAAAACTAATTTACCTAGCTGTGCAAAACTTTTTTACATTGTATCTTTACGTTGTATTTAAAAATCGAAGTGTTTTGATACAGGCCTGCACGCGAGAATTGTCATTATTTACTTGTGCAATTATATTCCATTTAAATTAGTTTTTTCATTTACAATTATATCTCTTTTTTGGCCATTATTTGCGTATACAGAACTTCGCATGTGTCTTCATAGTTTTCAAAGATCGGTATGTTTTCATAGAGGCCTACGTCGCGAGAAATTCAGCCCTTTGGGTCGCCATCTTGCCAGTGCGCGAAATACCTAACCCAAAAATATGATCTCTTTGTTGCGCTCAAAAAATTATCTACATCTCTTTGTTACTCTAATTAATTTTTTTTTTGTTCAGATTAGTCTTTCGGACAATCTGTATACTTATAATTTTATATAAATTTTGCAAATGAGTTTAAGATGAACTGTTTTTTACCATTTCAGATGCGTCGAATCATTAACGCCTTTTTTGAGTTCAGTTAGCTTCACACGGAAAACAGAAAAAAACTAATAAGTGTATCACATCCACACAACCATGATGCACCATACAATTCTTTTTTAAAAGAACGCGTGAATTAATTATTATTTTTATAAAATTAATTGTCGAAATTTCAAGTTTATTGTTGAAGAAAATCAAATATGAATTAAATCAATCATTATATTATTACAGCTTGATTATTTTAATGCCGATAACCATAATTCACCACGAAACATTTTTTTACAAATTACAAAACAGAATTTAATTTAAAAAACCGGGAATTTTCATTGAAAAATGAAATATTATACTGAACTGTTTACTTTACGGTCTACGGATGCAACTGATAGGCAAGTGTGAAGTGGATAATAATATAAAAACTGTAACGAACTTAGTCGAAGTTGTTTCGGTGTCTTTCGGCTGTATTGGATCGGCGCACGAAATTCGTCTATATTAAACTACGTAAATATATCTGTCTTACGGTTTTTCTATCCTTGTCTAATTTAACATTGGGACAATAGCTGTTTCGTGCGCTAATAGAAACGCTCTGCCTTGGGTAAAATACAACAGGTCAGCAGATTTGTTCAATGAAACATGATTAACCGATTATAATATTTGATTCTGTGTAGGCGTATGATGTGTCATCGTTTATCAATAAGTAAATTCATAAATTTATTTATTTTTTAATTTTGAGTTGCGTTGCATTTCAACTGGCAGTGCGGTGCACGAGCGCACTTAACGACGGGCCGCCACTGCATCTTGCTATTATTTGCATTTGCAATCTTTTTTTAATGTGTCTTTGTAACAGTTTTCAAAGATCTCTGTGTTTTGATACAAGCCTGCGGCGCCAGAAATACGGCCCTCCGAGTCGCCTTTTTGCCATTATTTGCATATGCAAAACTTTTTTTTGCATGTGTCTTGACAATAGTTTTCAAAGATCGATGTGCTTTCACACAAGCCTACGGCGCCAGAAATGCGGCCTTTCGGGCCAAAATATTATCAATTTAAGTTTGTGTTGATTCAATATTATGATAGTAAGCGGGCCTCCGGCCCGCCATAGTATCATTTTTAAGGTTCCGTATATCAGATGAAAAACGGAACCCTTATAGAATCTCTCTCGTGTCTGTCTGTCACAGCTTATTTCCTCCGAATCTACTGGACGAAAACAGTTTAAATTTGGTACATATATAGAGTTAGGTGATCCAATCACAGATGTATAGCGTAAATAAACGAATTCTGATTTTTGGGGGCAAATTAGAAAATAAAAAAAAAATTTCAAGTGCATCATGTGACGTATCAAATGAAAGGGTTCGTTATGAGAAATACAAATATATTTTTTTTTATAATTTTTAAATTTTTAAAATGCGTACTAGTTTAAAAGATATTAAAGAAAATATACGAAAATCGAGCATCCCCCTCTTTTAAATTCTGACGTTATTTTATTTTTTGATACTCTGGAAAAAATTTCCAGAATTGATCTTCAAAGAGATCGGATCAATTTTTTTTTAAAGGATCGATTCGAAACAAATTTTGTCAATATGATGCCAATTATACCCTCGGCAGCCATTTTTGAGCCTTTATATCGAATATCGACTTCATCGAAGCGTTTTACCCTAAGATAACCTAGGTGGTCACCGTCTGTAAATTTCGGCGTCATTTTATTTATTATATTGAAAAACTCGCAAAAACCAATGTCCAAGGAAATCGGATATGTTTTGAAAAAAGTTCGATTCAGATCAAATTTTGTTCGCCCCAATGTCATTTTCACTCTCAAAGGCAGTTTATAAGCTCGTATTCCAAATATCAACTTCATCAAAGCATTTCCTCCTTACGATGTGCTACGAGGCTGCCACCCCTCATAAATTTCAGTTATTATTTGGCCGCTATTTTGAAATCTGATGCCATTTCATTTTGTTTGTGTCCTATACAATATAATATAACTCTCAAATATCAATTTTCAAAACGATCGGATAATTTTTACAAAAGTGCATAATATAAGAGCCGTGTAATCCGTATCTCTACAGCAAGGGCTCTGTCCCCAATTTACACACATGGTAATTTCATGACAATAATAGCAGTTGAGTCACCATTAAAACTTTTTACTTTCGTAACAACCCTGTATAGTGTATACTATTGCAAGAGAAATATTATTATAATCTCAAAATAGTTTAAATTTTCAAAAAAATGGGCAGTGCCGTCTCTAAACATTACGCGGGCTCCCAATTTAACGCTATTAGACTAAAAACAAAAAAAATTGGTCGGTTGTTAGGTTAATACAGTAAAACCTCGATAAGTTAAAGTTCAAGAGAAACGTTAAAAAGTTTGAGTTATAGAGTTTTTAACTTAAAAAGGGTTAAAGTTAAGGAGGTTTTAAAGGTTCATATTTTTACTTAGTGAGGTTTCGTTTATGCGCTTTCGGGATATGAGTTAGAGGGGCTAGGTTAAATGTTACTTAGTTATAGAGGTTATATACATACATACTTTATTTTAAAAGTCAGGTCATGTCGTTTCTTAAAATTTTCCAACCAGCCATTGCTAGCTTTAAATCTATGGATTCCCAGCGACTTGGCGATCTCTTCAGATTTTCCCTTCAATATCGGTCCACTAACACTAATGTTTTTATTTCGACACTGCTTAAACCAAGTAAATAAACACCGTTCTAAGTTAGGGAATTCAGCAATTCTTTGTCTTTTACATAGAAGACTTTGTCCCGATTCTTGTTTCTTCAACAGTTCAGCTTCTTTTTTCACTATGATTGATAGTGTACTCTCGTGTATTCCAAACTGAGCTGCAACGTCCTTCCTCTTCAAACCACTTTTCACTGCTTCGATCACTTTCAACTTATCAGCGTACGTTAGTGTTTTCAACTTGCGTTTCAACTTCATTTCACCTAATTTTTGTTTTGTTACAATATGTATAGAGATGTGTTCTGGAGAAAGGCTAGAAAGCTAATGATTCAACTATTCATGAATAACTGCAATGGCCTTGTTAGAGCTTCAAAGGAATTTTAACATAAACAATAGTGTACACTGTACAGTCCAAACCACAGTATAGAGAATATAATCGTAAATTGCTCTTATGTCGGCATTCTGATGTTTCTACTACAATTTCTTTAACCTTGAGGCACCCAATCACAGTCGTGTTTGGAGCACGCGACCGTCGTCTCTTCCTTCCAAAACATGTAGTGTAACAGGGCCGTATTAGAAATATGTTTTTAAATGCATTGTGTTGCACTGGGTATTAGAATAAAAATTATTGCATTTTGTGGGTTTTATTAAAAATAACACTGACATATTTACCCACATTGTATATTATGATACAAATACAATATAAATACAATGAGAATTATGAAACTAAACAAAACAATACACCACTCTGCGGCCCTGTTCGTCGTCCTACAACACCGACTAGTATGTAGGAAGCACCAATAAGAAAACAGTATGGGCGTGCCCTGCAAGCCACAACCTGCGCCGCTTGTCAGCGCAATTTAGGCACTGACAGAAGAGCGATTCTACTATATTATTTTCTCTACTATGGTCCAAACAGTCATCTGATGAACACGTGCAAGGAATAAAAAAAAACATCAAATTTCTACCTAGAACCTTTTGTTTGCACATTCACTTACAATGAGTCACTGATAGATACTTTATGTTATGGGGGTCGCCAAGACACTACTTTGAGTTACTGAGGGCCAGTGCTCAAATTATTCGTTTAAGTTGTAGAGGTTTCGTATTTTATGTAAAGAAGGTTTCAGGCTCTGAGGGTAAGAGGTGTTTACGTTACCGACCAATAAGCTAGGGATGTTCCGATACCATCAAAGTATCGATACCTATTTAAATGAGTAGTACTCAAATCATTTCGCGACACTATTCATATGAGTATTCCAAAAGTATCGATACCTACTCATATCGATACTTTTTAGGCGCGATCTTAGCGAAGCTAGAAGCGCCTATATACACTCGCTTTGTCTGTACGTCTGTGAATCTGTGAATCTGTAACGGATTTTTTGTATCAGTCGTACAGCCCAAACGGGTTAACCGATTTTAAAAAACTTTTTTTTGTTCGATTCCTCTCGGGGTCTATTTGATCCTAACGTCGCCCGATTTTTGAATTTTGGCCCCAGAGGGGAGCAACTTAGAAAAAAACGGTGTTTTTTGCTTATAGTTTGCTAAATTTAAGTCAGATCGATTCGAAACCTGTTTTAAACGAAAGAGGAGAAAATTCTAGATAGATTTCATGTATAATATTGTGTCAAAACAGTTTTTTTATACAGATTTATATGATTATTAAACTAAATAAATGCGACTTTATCTAATAAATCGCGAACTTGTTTCGGTTGTCCTTGTCTGTTGCACAGTGTGATATGGATATTGGAAGATAGCGTATGCTCTGTCTTATATTGCATTATTTCAATATAGTTATTCAATTTTTTGACTGCTGATGTTTGAAAAAACCCTGGCCTACTGAGTTAAAATGACGTGTAACTAATTATTGACGTCGATCGGATCGGACCAAAATTTCTCGACGTTCATCATACCTTCCCGAACAATTTGACTTTCTCTGTCTCTATGTCCCTTTGCACGCTTATAACTCGAGAACCACTGATCCGATTTACATGATTTTTTTTCAAGTAAATAACTTCTTATGCGACTGCGAGTTTTAAAATATTCTGGCATCACGCAAAAGCAACCGAACTGATTCTCAAATAAAAAACGTATGTTCTGGCATCACGCAAAAATAAGTAGGTAGTAGATGCTTTGTTTTTTAAACGGTGGTTTTATTTAGCTTGATCCCGTATATTTGTTACAAATCTTGCGATCGATTGAGTTGAAATTTTGCACACATAAGTAGCTCCGGTGACAATACATATTATGGTAACTAGCTGACCGGCCCGGCTTCGTCCGGATGTAAATCGTACTTCTGAATTTTCACCCACTTCCCGTGATCCGATTGAGTTGAAATTTTGCACACATGTGTAGCTCCGGTGACAATACAATATTATGGTAACTAGCTGACCGGCCCGGCTTTCGTCCGGGTGTAAATCGTACTTTTGAATTTTCACCCACTTCCTATGATCCGAATGAGTTGAAATTTTGCACACATGTGTAGCTCCGGTGACAATACAATATTATGGTAACTAGCTGACCGGCCCGGCTTTCGTCCGGGTGTAAATCGTACTTTTGAATTTTTACCCACTTCCCATGATCCGATTGAGTTGAAATTTTGCACACATGTGTAGCTCCGGTGACAATACAATATTATGGTAACCAGCTGACCGGCCCGAGTTTCGTCCGGGTGCAAATCGTACTTTTGAATTTTCACAGGCAAAAGGTCTTTCTCCGGTAACGTTTCGGATAAATGTAATAAAATCAGACTAAGGAAATAAAGCACACTAAAAATTATTAGATCCTTTTGAAAATTAATATTTGAGAGTTTCATCGGACACAAAAAAAATAAAATGGCGTCAGATTTAAAAATGGCGGCCATATGTACTTTTTTGTAAACATTATCCGATTCTTTTGAAAATTAATATTTGAGAGTTTTATAGCACACAAAAGAATTAAATGGTGTCAGATTTCAAAATGGCGGCCACATGTACTTTTTTGTAAGAATTATCAGATCCTTTTGAAAATTGATATTTGAGAGTTTCGTAGAACACAAAAAAATAAAATGACGTCAGATTTCAAAATGGCGGCCATATATACTTTTTTGTAAAAATTATCCGATCCTTTTGAAAATTGATATTTGCGAGTTTTATAGGACACAAAAAAATAAAATGACGTCAGATTTCAAAATGGCGGAAATATGTAGAACTCCTTTCTAAAAATATTACGATCCTTTTGAAAATTGATATTTTGAGTGCTTCATAGGACACAAAAAAATAAAATGACGTCAGATTTCAAAATGGCGGCCGTATGTACTTTTTTGTAAAAATTATCCGATCATTTTGAAAATTGATATTTAAGAGTTTCACAAAAAAATAAAATGACGTCAGATTTCAAAATGGCGGCCATTTATACTTTTTTGTAAAAATTATCCGATCCTTTTGAAAATCTGCATTTGAAAGTTTCATAGGACACAAAAAAATAAAATGGCGTCAGATTTCAAAATGGCGGCCGTAATATGTACTTTTTTGTAAAAATTATCCGATCCCTTTGAAAATTGATATATGCGAGTTTTATTGGACACAAAAAAATAAAATGACGTCATATTTCAAAATGGCGGAAATATGTAGTACCTACTCCTTTGTAAAAATTATCCGATCCTTTTGAAAATTGATATTTGAGAGGTTCATAAGACACAAAAAAATAAAATGACGTCAGATTTAAAAATGGCGGCCGTATGGACATTTTTGTAAAAATTATCCGATCCTTTTGAAAATTGATATTTGAGAGTTTCATAGGTCACAAAAAAATAAAATGATGTCAGATTTCAAAATGGCGGCCATATATACTTTTTTGTAAAAATTATCCGATCCTTTTGAAAATCGGTATTTGAAAGTTTCATAGGACACAAAAAAATTAAATTATGTTAGATTTAAAAATGGCGGCCGTATGTACTTTTTTGTAAAAATTATCCGATCCTTTTGAAAATTGATATTTGAGAGTTTCATAGAACACAAAAAAATAAAATGACGTCAGATTTCAAAATGGCGGCCATATGTACTTTTTTGCAAAAATGATCCGATCTTTTTGAAAATTAATATTTGCGAGTTTTATAGGACACAAAAAAATAAAATGATGTCATATTTCAAAATGGCGGTCATAGGTATATATTTCTTTGTAAAAATTATCCGATCCTTTTGAAAATTGATATTTGAGAATTTAATAAGACACAAAAAATAAAATGGCGTCAGATTTCAAAATGGCGATCAAATAATAACTTTTCAATTGTATTATTTATCTTTGATAAATTCGGTTTTATATACAATGCGTAAAAAGCATAGCTTCTTCGGGTGTCTTACGACACATCATGACTTTTTTATTTAGCCGGTTCCGAGTAACGCTTAATAGTCAACCGTTGCAATGGAAAATTGTTTAAAAAATTCACTATACTATTTTTTCTATGTAATCCAATACATATTTATATTAGGTCTTATGCCTCATAGCCTACTTCAAAATTATAAATCTTCTCAGTGCTATTTTCCCTATGTTCAATAAAACCTACATGAATATCGCGCCTTGTAATTCTTGAATTACTTGTATGCTCCAAAATTTTTTAATTTGTTTTTATGCAAAAGAAGTAATGCTGAGTATACATGATATTTTACTTGATTGTTTATTTTATGTAGATAGTCTAATAAAACACGTTAAATACTTTAGTTCTTTATTAAGGAAAATCTCGAAACAAAAGTCACCTTTTGGAAGGTTTCCCAAAAAAGAGCAATTGCTCTAAATATTTAGGGGACAACTTATTTCTATTTTGAGTCAATGTTGCACTAGCTTTTGAAAATAAACATTCACTAGGCACAGATGTTGCAACGACAATAAGATATTGTTCGAGCCATTTGAGTTATTAATATTTAAGTTTCGATTGTAACTTAAAAATAAATCGGCTCTTGCATGAGATGTGATTTAGTATTGAAATAGGTATATATGGGGAACGAACAGATTTCACTTTCGGGGCACTGTGTGAGTAAGTGGCAACTCAACCAGCCGGAAACTGGGAATTTCGGGTTCAAGTCCCGACAGTGGCTTCTGATTTTTTCCTTATTTATCTTAAAACAATCGTTTGACGTTTAACAATCATGATGGCATAATATGCTGACTGATATGTTAAGAAATACTATTCACTACCTAGTGGATGCCTTGTGGATTAAATTCATTGTTGAATTAATTAATAATTATTATGATAAAGATATTTTTGAGCATATTTGTACAAACAAGGAAAAATGACTTTCATGCCCGGTGGATGAAGGGTAGCGCGGGGAGCGGAAGGCAGTACTACAGATACAAGCAAACAGTCCAGACTCCAGTCACTACTTGAATATGCGTAATGCGCGTCAAATCGATTCAATACGAGTACTTTTCTTTCGATACCGAGTAAGTATCAAAAGAATGATTCGATTCTAAAAGTACTCGGTATCCAAACAAAAGTATCGATACCTTACTTGTATCGGATCATCCTTACAATAAGCTGGAAACACATTTATCTGATGTATTGCGTTGTGTTGTGACGCAATGTTGTATGCATCTGAGATCATTTTTCGCATGTAATCAATTAATGGGCCGCGTGCACATGTCTCTGGTACTATCTGTTGTGTTGTTTGTGTCGTCTCGCAATCCCTCGCTTCCAGATTTCGTCACAACACAACACATGCATGCATAACAGTATTAATGTGCACACATAGTTCGCATCAGATACCCATTTCCCGCCAGCATTTTTTTAATGCGTTCTTCTATTTTGCTATGCAGGCTATCAAATTCTTCTTTATACATTCTGAAGTACATGTGGAAACACTCGGTTTTCGTCTTTTTGTAATAGATTCACTAAAGTGTGATATTCGCTGAAAGATTGCCTGCGAACATTAATTTTATGTATCCAAATTTTTCGTCTTTGGTTTACCAATGTACATCAAATAATTAATTTCTATAACACATTCCAATTCCTCTTCAAATTCTTCGTCTGAGGAGTTTGAAGTCATGATGGTTACGGTAAAACGTACCTACAACTAGACACTGATACAAATGGGATCTCGAGGAAGCAGATTCGGTGTTAACGTTGCGTCACAACACAACACATAAGTGTGTTCACGGCGCATCACAACACAACACACATCAGAGAAATGTGTTTTCAGAGCTAAGCAAATGATATTCTTTCATCTATTTTCCTTAAATGCATTTTAAGATAATATTCAATTTTTTTCTAATGAAACGTCAAATTGAACTTATTTTCTCCTCGATCTAAGACAGAATTTTATACTCAATATAGTCTTCATAATACATTCAAAAGTTATTTTAGCTTTAAATTAACACTTTCATAAATTATTTTTTTTTAAATAAAATCAGATTTTTTTTACAGGGTGGCCCATTTTAAACAAACCAGTGAAATATCTTGTAAACGGTAGAATTAGAAACTAGAAAAAAAATGTTTTATACAAAAGTTGAGTGTTCAGAGGGAAAGAAGACAATGATATCAGATTTAACATAGGTGGTGCTGTCAAAGACAGGCGAAGGTCAGCTTTGATTTTTTAATTGTAACGGTGCTTTTTTCCAGAATACGATATAGTATTTAGTTGTGAAGGGGCCGGACTAGGTATTTTAATGAAACGTAATACGGAAAATCTTTTATAAATATTTCGTTTATTGACATAGTAATAGCAAATTCAGTAAGTTAAAAAAAATCAGTCCAACTCGAATAAAATCAGTGCGAAATCAGTGTCTGTTTGTGCCTACAAAGCTCGTCAATATTTGGGGCGATCTTTGTTAAATAAAGCCTTAAATTATTCACAACATCAAGTCTACTTCTATACTTATTTTTCAAATAAGTCATGAACGGAAAACCACTTTCACACAAATAAGTAGTTGTGAAGGGAAGAAGATGTTTTAGAGCGACTTCGAAAAGCACTGGATACTCATTTTCTATACTACTCCAAGGATTACGGGATAATTCAATCAAATGTTTTTTTTTGGGAAGCGGTAGATCACAATTTTCTACTTCGAAAGAGAAAGGGTCTCTGATCCAGTCCATAGTTTTGTCTGGAGGTGGAAAATACTCCCTAAAGGTACGTGCAGTACGCAGCTGGGATTCTAGATGGTAGCATGTATGGTAGATGGTGGCTGAAATTATAAGCGCTTATAGGTTTGCACAACGAAGCTTTGATACAAGCTTATGTCGCGTTTGAAATGTCAGATAGCGAAGACGAATATTTGTGTTCTTCTGCTACAAAGTGGTATATTTTAAATACAAATTTGGGTAGGAGCTATCATGTCCACCCTATTAATAGAAAACGATCTTAACATGGCGAATTTTATAATTTATACCAAGAATTAAAATTTTACCCAAACTGGTTTTTTGAATATTTACGTATGGAACCTAATATTTTTAAATACGTCTCAGAAAATACTCAAAACAAATTAAATAAAAACTGGCAAAATTTCATTTATTAAACTAGTCACATCCATTGCGAAACTCGTAACGGCCATTTGACAGTTGTCACACGTTGATTGTAGTAGTCAGCGCACTGAAAGAATGGTGAGATACATTCTTGTATATACCAGCTCTTGTAACAGCGCTTATACCTGCTACACTCACTGCTTCGTTGTGCACGCTCGCATATATAACAATGCATTAATTTAAGCAAGCCCTGTTCTGATCAACGCTACCATCTAGAATTCAAGCTGCGTACTGCACGTACCTTTATACGAGTCCTGAGAGTGCTCATATGAAGCGTAATTTCAGATCTGATAGTAGGAAATAATGTTCTTTTCAATTTGTTTTAAAAAGTAGTCCATTCTTTCAAACTGTTCAGCGATGCCAGAATTATTGTGCAGCGTACCAACATTATCAGATTTTTTAGAAAAGTGTTACAAGTTACAGATATAAGATTAAAAATGTGAAGTGACCGTTAGCTCTTCGCGTACCTCCTAAAAATTAAAATACCACAGTTTGATAAACACTGCTCTAATGAAATGAATGAGCCATTTTCCTGAGAGTAGTTCCTTCAATTATCCTCGAGAGGCAGCACTTGTGGTAGGTACAAACATTATTTATTCCCCATTGGGTCGTGTCATTTTAGTGGTATAATTTAATTATTTAATTAATTTAATGATAACAATTTAAAAATTAAGTTATACTACTAAAATGACACGACACCAATGGGGAATAAATAATGTTTGTACCTACCATAAGTGCTGTCTCTCGTGGATAATTAAAAGAACTACTCTCAGGAAAACGACTCATTCAAGTCAAGAAGGCCGGAACGTAATAATATCATGATTATCTGCTATCTCATAATAATTAGTGTATTTGCCATATGGCACATACACTATTGGCGTCGGTCGGATGGCGGGACCTAGGGGTCGGACCAAAATTTCTCGACGTTTCATAGCCTCCTGAACAATTTGGCACCATTTTTGGAAATGTCTGTTTATATATGTATATATACCGTGCGAGTTTTTTCAAAACGTACATAGGCTGTTTCACAATTTGAAATCGTGGTATAGATATTGTTAGAAACTATGGAAACGGATGTTTTTATTTACAATTTATTATTATTGAGTTGTGATAATAAATTTTATAAAGTTCAGAGATTAATTTAACATTTTTTCTATAAAAAATTTACACCGTGGAAGAAAAGGTTCTTATGTACAATTTGTATTCTGGTAGAAATAGTTGTCGGCAAGTCTCTGCGTTATTTTAGTGTGCAGTTTCCAGGCAGACCAGATAGATACCAACAATGTCTATACCACGATTTTAAATTGTGAAACAGTCTATGTACGCTTTGAAAAAACTCGCACGGTATATATTTATATATTTAGACACATATATATATGTGTGTGTGTGTACGGGCAATAACTTTCGAAAGAGTTAATTGATTTTGACGAAATTTGGTAGGCACGTTGAAATCCATCACCGCACGAATCCTATTTAAAATGGGCCCAATCGGACTATTTTAAGGGTGGTTTTTAGGGGTTGAAAAATGTTTTTGGGTCCAAAAATGCCGAAAAAATTCTTAGAATCGTTTCAAAATTGAAATTTAACCCTTTAGTAACGATCAAATTGTACTGCTAAAATTTTAATAAAATCGGCCCGACAGGACCGGACTTACAAATTTTATGAAAACACTTATTTGTGGAATTTGTGGATAATGCCTTACTTACTGAAGGGTGTATTTAATTTGGTACCGAGGTTGCATTGATAAAAATATTGAAATTAAGAAAAAAAATATTATTTTAAGGGATGTATTAAGGGGTTAAATTTTTTATTTTGTTCAAAAACAAACTTAAGTTCACATAATAAAGCCACGATGCCAGTATTAGCAAATACACTATATTGTCGGCAGGGTTTTGGCACTGCGACCCGAGTTTTTTTATCCTGCTATCTCACAACAATTTTATCTATTTGCCTTTTATGTAACAATCTGCAGTTATATTTCGAAATTACTCGAACAGGTATTATAATATAAATTAGTAAGATTTATACGGCTGAATTACAATTGAAAATTTTTCGCTGGAAAGCAGCCAATTATATAATTGATTCGAAACATATTGGAAAAAATCATTTTACCAACCATAGTCACAGTCAGGATTCTAACCTGAACCTTTCCACATTCGCGGCGGAATGAACTTACAGTACTGAACCGTGACATGATTACCAAACTAATATTCTCCTTATATGCTTCAATTTATTATTAAAAAAAAATATAATGAATTGAAAATATGAATTGGTGCTAGGCCCAAATAACCTTATAGCTGTTGGTGGTCTTCAAAACACAATTTTTTAAACACTTTTTTTATTCTTTGAAAAAAAGCATGGCCCTCTTTTTTGTTTAGTGATCTACCGATGGCTAGCTTAATATAGCAAAAATCATGGTTACCTTGATTTACGTACAATTTTTATTTTTTTTAGTAAAATATTTTTCATATTATAACATCTATAATTCATTTATATTTTTTTTTACCTACGTTAATACGTTTTTTGTCATATCTCAGGATCCACTGTACCAATTTGACTCAAAATCTAATCAGATCTAAGTTAAAGGCTGATAAACACAATAGAACAATCGGCATGGTCGTATGTCGTTCCGTCTTTACGATATCGAAAGCGAAAAATTGACCACATATACATTATACACACACACATACAGACATCAGTCAGAAAATGATCTTAAACGATTGCTGGGTCTCAAAACGTGAAGATCTGTCAAAATCTCGAAATATTTTTTTCGGACTAAATCCATTACTTCCCTACCATAGTAGAGGTGGGAAGTAAAAATAAGACAAAAAAAAATTTTTTTTTGGCATTTTTATTACACATATATCAAGCTGTGTCCCTCTAGCGATTATTTAAGGTGGGCGGTGCGGAAAATCTGTGGGAGATTTGACAATAGATGTGTAGCAATACTAAATGTGCCTTGATTTATAACGAAATAATACTTCGTAGTACAGCTATTTGTCGTTCTATGTCACCTATGACACCCTGTTACGCAACGCTGTGATTTCTCTTGACTTTTAATATTTTTCAATTTATTGTTCGAAATTAATTGGACAGGTATTATAATGCCTATTATATAATTGATTCAAAACATATTGAGAAAAATCATTTTATCAACCATAGTCTCTCAAGATTCTAACCTGAACCTTTCGCGGCGGAATGAACTTACAGTACTGAACCGTGACATGATTACCAAACTAATATTCTCCTTATATGCTTCAGAATCAATAGATTTTCACTACACATTCGCATGTAGAGAAAATCTATTGATTCTGAAGCATATAAGGAGAATATTAGTTTGGTAATCATGTCACGGTTGAGTACTGTAAGCTCATTCCGCCGCGAAAGGTTCAGGTTAGAATCTTGAGAGACTATGGTTGATAAAATGATTTTTCTCAATATGTTTTGAATCAATTATATAATAGGCATTATAATACCTGTCCAATTAATTTCGAACAATAAATTGAAAAATATTAAAAGTCAAGAGAAATCACAGCGTTGCGTAACAGGGTGTCATAGGTGACATAGAACGACAAATAGCTGTACTACGAAGTATTATTTCGTTATAAATCAAGGCACATTTAGTATTGCTACACATCTATTGTCAAATCTCCCACAGATTTTCCGCACCGCCCACCTTAAATAATCGCTAGAGGGACACAGCTTGATATATGTGTAATAAAAATGCCAAAAAAAAATTTTTTTTTGTCTTATTTTTACTTCCCACCTCTACTATGGTAGGGAAGTAATGGATTTAGTCCGAAAAAAATATTTCGAGATTTTGACAGATCTTCACGTTTTGAGACCCAGCAATCGTTTAAGATCATTTTCTGACTGATGTCTGTATGTGTGTGTGTATAATGTATATGTGGTCAATTTTTCGCTTTCGATATCGTAAAGACGGAACGACATACGACCATGCCGATTGTTCTATTGTGTTTATCAGCCTTTAACTTAGATCTGATTAGATTTTGAGTCAAATTGGTACAGTGGATCCTGAGATATGACAAAAAACGTATTAACGTAGGTAAAAAAAAATATAAATGAATTATAGATGTTATAATATGAAAAATATTTTACTAAAAAAAATAAAAATTGTACGTAAATCAAGGTAACCATGATTTTTGCTATATTAAGCTAGCCATCGGTAGATCACTAAACAAAAAAGAGGGCCATGCTTTTTTTCAAAGAATAAAAAAAGTGTTTAAAAAATTGTGTTTTGAAGACCACCAACAGCTATAAGGTTATTTGGGCCTAGCACCAATTCATATTTTCAATTCATTATATTTTTTTTTAATAATAAATTGAAAATCCAATTGACACTTTTACCAGCTCTGGGGCTAGAACTTGGGAACTGGAGACTTGTAATAGAGGAACCATAGCAACGCCATGTAAACAACAGCACTGCTACACGCTCGGCTATTCTCAAGCCCAAAAGAGTGTTTATTTTTTGCAAATATTTACTAGGTGGGAAGTATAGGACTGGTCATCAGTCTAATTTTTTTATATGTATTTTCACATTAAAAAAAATGATTTTCTGATACATATTCATATTCGCAAAATATTCGTAAAAATAAGTGTTAGAAAAATCAGTGCTAACAGTAAGTATTTTTATCTTTGAATTGAAAGTCGTACCAGAAACTCAGTCTTAAATTGTACAAATTGTCAATTATAAATTATTATTGGGACCCGTCCAATGAGCATATGACATCTGGTGGCACAAAATTGTACTCAAAACGAGGGAAAATTTTACATGCTAACAGTGCAAATTTATCATGAAATAGTTTATTACAAATATAAAACAAGTAAAATAAACAAAAAGTTTATCGAAAATGGAATTCGCGACGTTTTCTAATATCATGGCATTAAACACTGTCAGTTACTGCCTTGTAAAACTTACTTTACAGCGAATTACTTTCTAATGAAATGTGGAAAAACTGTATTTATGAATTAAAAAAATATTTTATATTAATAATAAGATGTACTTATTATCATAGTAAAATCATTTGATGATTAACAAATTTATAGGACTAACTTTGTATACAAATATTTTGAGGTTAGTAAATTACCTACTTATTACAATATAACATATTATGTTGCAGTTATGTGTTTACATTATTCACCTAACCCTGCCTTAAAGAAGCATTGAACGGATGATTAATTTCGTGGAGATTTTCTTTTAATTTTGATGTTTTTAAGCAATATGCCGTAAAGATTACTACTTTTGACAGCTCAGTTATCTTGTTTTTTTCACACATTTGATAATATGTCCGGCTTTGAGAAACCGTTCTCCTTCAACGAAATTCCTTTGTTTAGGATTCGTGCCGGCCCAATTGCAAATTGCACTTATATTTATTATTTCTTATCACTTTGGAAATCACAAAATTACACGCAAAAGTACACCCCGTATATAAAATTTCCCTCCCTTCGCGCCTTGTTTTTTAAGCGCCACCCATTTGACGGATCCCAATAGAATAATAAATTTATGATCTGTTTTTCGTTGTTATGGTTACATTGTTAGTATTAAATATTAATATTAAATATTTAACGCAAACGTTAAACGGTCCGAACTCGCGTAAGAAATTATCATTTCAAAATCGAATTGAGTAGACAATAATTTGTACATACCTGGACCGTGTCCTCCTTGCTAACGGTTCGACAGAATCAACATCTATAACGTCTTCAACTCTTTTCAAATGAAGTGTAGGCACTGCACTCTTTTTTAATGTTGGCTTCTGAATGGTAGTTTTCTCACAATATCTCAATGTTTTAACGGAACACGTCTCATCGAGGTCGTCAGCTGAGAAATGAATAGAACAAATAACGTCGCCACGACTTGGAATGAAATTTTTTCTATGAGTACGTTCTGTCCAGATAAAAAAACGCACTGGCGATTTATCTCGATCAGGAAACTTGTAAAATGTGAGAGTCTTATCAGTTGTACTATTTTTGCAATCAAGAACAGCACACTTGTTGGGCATATTCAAATACTTTCGAGGCACATGTGAAAAAATGTTGCTGTTTATTCCATCCAGATTTACGGTTTTAATTTTACAGTTCACGTCAAAAAGTGTTTAATAAAAAAAAAAACAACTAGGTTTTTTTAATTATTTTTGTCTTTTAACAGAAAATTATGTTCATTAAAACTATACACTTTGAAAATATATCCATTTTATTTTCTGTGCACTGGAAGATTAATTTATAAACATTAATGAAAATAGTAAAAAAGCGTACTACGTAGGTAGGTACTAAGATATTAGTTTGCTTGCAAAATTTCCGTAACATGCACAAATTTCATAGTTTAATAAATAATAAAAGTAATAAATATGAAAAACTCGCTTAAATAGTTCATTCTGTCTGTGTATTTCACATTTTTAAGCACTTTTGTTGTGCAAATTTCCTGCATACTAGTTTTCAGAAATGTTTTAGGTTATGTTATGAAAACTGGTATTTTTTTAAAATTTGTTTGTATTTGACAACTTATTTGTGACATTACTGTCAAGTGTCTAATATTTTACATTATTTGGAAAATTTAAGATCTAATATTATTTTTGTGCACATATTAATGTTAAGAATGTGAAGTTGCCACTGGAAATATCACATTAATTACAATACGGTTTTGTTGAAAAAACTATTTAACAAGTAGATATCGTCTACACTTAAAATACACATTTAAAACCGGTACATATTTTATGTTGTTTTTCACTACAAACAGTAATTTTTATGTAGTATTAATTTTAGCCATGCTATAATATTGTAGTACTGTCGCCTGTCGGTCGTCGGACATCGCAAACTATTTATGCCATGTACTCTACTGTCGCTTCGTTTATGCATAATAAAGGAGTATAGACAAGTTTGATAAAAAAAGGTGTGTGTGCGATTCACACACGATAGAAGTGAAACTTCAGTAAATCGACAAAAGAATGAGATGAATATATATAACAAGGGTAGGATAATTACAACACTTACCATTTATTACATCAGTCACATTAACACTTATATTTGAACATCTATTTTGATTATTCAATAATTGTTTTTTACGCGCACGAAACTCGCGACTACGTTCTGTTGAACTTTTTCCTGGATTTTTTTTTAATTTTAATTTTATTTTCATTTTTTTTGCGTCGATATTGACGACATTTCGGCATTAGTTTTCGGCATCTTATAAAATTTATGCACAACAAGATATAAAAACTCGGGTCGCAGTGCCAAACCCTGCCGACAATATAGTGTATTTGCCATATACTTTAATTATATACCGCGGATTGCCCATTTACTCAATGTGCGGTGAGTGAAGTCCACAAAGAGAGCAAAAATATATCTGTGTCTCTTTTGACGAAGTTATTCCGCATTTATTCCGATGATGTCATTGGTCGATGTACGGTCGTTCCATCTGAACAAAATGTTGAAATAAAGAAATCTTTCATTTCGAACAAAATGTAAACAAAACGCTTGACAGCTGTTGTTATTATAACGTAACCTAGTTTAGTTTTGTTAAAAACAGTTTTTTACTCATATTCCTTGAAATTCATAGTGATACAAGAAGTGCCCCAGTGGTCAATAGTATACCTGCTCTCTTTTAAAAATTCTGTCTTTGTCTATGGAAGTAGCCAATCACGAACCTGCCAGCTGGGTTCCCATAAAAAAAGACAGAAATATATACCCGCACGTATGTTGGCTTCACGATTTTTGATCTATCAGCAGTACAGATTTCTTATGTACATGGTATTTGCTAATACAGGCTGGCATTATTATGTGAACATAGGTTTGTTTTTTGACAAAATAAAAAATTTAACCCCTTAATACATCCCTTAAAATAATTAAATTTTTCTAAATTTCAATATTAGACATGGATTTTATCAGTACAATATCTGCACCAAATTAAATACACCCTTCCATAAGTAAATCCGTATCAATAAACTAGTGTTTTCATAAAATTTGCAAGTCCGGTCCTGTCGGGCCGATTTTATAAAAATTTTAGCAGCACATTTTAATCTCTACTAAAGAGTTAAATTTCAATTTTGAAACAATTCTGACAATTTTTTCGGTATTTTTGGGCCCAAAAACTTTTTGGAACCCCTAAATACAACCCTTAAAATGGTCCGATCGGGCCCATTTTAAATAGGCTTCGTGCGGTGATGGATTCCAACGTGCCTACCAAATTTCGTTAAAATCAATTAATTCTTTCGAAAGTTATTGCCCGCACACGCACACACACACACATATATATAAATATATACATATTACATACATTTATACAGGGTGGACCAGGTTATAGTAGCAATAATTCACCATTCGATGGTCCATCGAAAAATAAGTCGACATGCATAATTTTATTTTTTTCCAAAACGCTTCCTAAGGGAGATCCACCCCTTCAAAGTTCAGTTTTAAAATTCTTTTTTTTTTGTCCTAACTCTCAGGTCATTAATGCGTTTTTGACCAAATTTGGTACAAGTATTTATGCAATAGATACTCATTACTTGACGTAAGTAACTTTTGTCAAAATTGTCAAGTGGCGTAGATACAGGGGGGCTGTTTCACTATTCCCGCCCTATTTTCTGCGCCACTGGATATTTTTAAAGAATAACATTTTTTTCGAATTCCCTGTTCAATTTAGAAAAAGAGTCACTCTTGCAAAATTTCGTTTTGAGGCTTCGTTTACGAGATAATTAGAGTTGACAGTTTAGAACACTTCTAAAATAGCCACCTATGAAAATAATAGATCTGGAATCTTGTACAATTGTAAACTTTTTACTGTTTGACGAATTTAAATAAATAATTCATTAATTAAATTAAAAACAAAAAATAAATAACTCATGAAAATAACCAACAAAGTAGGCGATATTTGGTTTTGAGATAATTTATGACACTTGTCAGTATTGATTTTTAAAACTGGACTTTGAAGGGCTGTATCTCCCTTAGGAAGCGTTTTGGAAAAAAATAAAACTATGCATGTCTACTTATTTTTCGATGGACCATCGAATGCTGAATTATTGCTACTATAACTTGGTCCACCCTGTATATAAACATTTTCAAAAATGGTGCCAGTGTTCAGGAGGCTATGAAACGTCGAGAAATTTTGGTCCGACCCCTAGGTCCCGCCATCCGACCGACGCCAATAGTGTATGTGTCATATGGCAAATACACTAAAAATACTCACAAACACTGTTAAATAATAACACACCACGCTGACTTCTTACTCAAAAGCTGTAATACGCAGCCGCATACAGTGTACAGTAGTATTAGCTCACGTACTTTTCACAGGGCCGCAGCAAGGAAATCTTGCGCCTGGGGCCAACATTTCAATTTGCGCCCCCCCCCCAATAAAAATCAAAAAATGCATGATACAAGATTTTTATAAGATATTCCAACACAACCAACTGAAAAACATAAAAAATGTTCACTAATCGACTCCAACAACTCGCACTTTTAGTTTCAAAGATATATAAACAGCGTCTGAGAGATTTTTGAGTTTTCTTAAAAATGCCAAAAGTAAGAAGACCCCCCTCCTTGTACAAATTTGCGAAATTTTTGAAAAATAAATTCGACCCGATTCGTTTGATATTAAGTCAATTTATAGAAAAAATAGCGCTGAATCGACTCCAACAACTTGCATTTTTAGTTTCAAAGATATATAAACAGCATCTGAGAGATTTTTTAGTTTTCTTAAAAATGCCAAAAGTAAGAAGACCCCCCTCTTTGTACAAATTTGCGAAATTTTTGAAAAATAAATTCGACCTGATTCGTTTGATATTAAGTCAATTTATAGAAAAAATAGCGCTGAATCGACTCCAACAACTCGCACTTTTAGTTATATAATATATTTCTATAGAAATTATCGCCAAATTCGTTAGCCGTTTCTGACTCATTGATGATCGTAAATAATTTTTTATGAGCTTCGGTTTACTGAACTATCTCTCACATGAAGTAGTGGTTACGGGAATTGTTAAAAAAATTCTATATGCTATTCCCATGTTTGAATAGCTTTCCACTAAACCCAAATAATGAATTGTTTGTAATACTCTAAATGTGACATTTTATTAATATTTTCATTTAATGTTTCAAGCATTTGCTTTGCGCTTGCTACTTTTGTAATATTAAATACGTAATGTGAAATACAAATTAATAATAAGTGTTATATTTCTTTCTTTAGTCCTATTTGCAAAAGTATTATTATTTATTGTATATTTTATATTTGTCGAATTGTAATTAGCCTGGCAATAATCATTGTCGTTTTTCATGTCAAAAAATACAGCGTCTTCGGCGCCCCTTGCTTAATGCGCCCGGGGCCGTCGCCCCCTCCGCCCTACCCTTACTGCGGCCCTGACTTTTCACATATACTAACACACGTTAAATGCTCAAATACGATCAAGTATTAAACAGTGTGCAATATACATACACACCGACATTTGCTCACTCGCTCTGGCTCACTAATTACAGGCGACTATGTTTAGAAGACGGGAGTGGGGATGCTACGAAGCATGGCACAAAAAGGAGAGACCGATAATATAAAATAGTATGTATATTTCTGTCTCATCCTACACATTTTTGTATTTGTGTCTCTTACCTGTCGTTTTTTCCGTTGCATCCGGTTTGAAATCACAACGATTCTAAAGAAGTTTGACTTCAAAAACTTCGACCTCGCTTATAAAAATAATTTCCCGCCAATAATTAGAATATAAAATGCACAATTATTATTATTTATTTCTAATGAATAAATTATGAATGAATGCGTTATTTATTGACATATTTTTATTATACAATCTGATCACATAGCATTTCAATTTAGAGCATTGGCGGCCCACGATCACTTTACACTTACGAAAACTTATATTTCATATCAGGTGGGAGGGGCTTAACGCTATTATGGGGTGGGCACTGGGCATGCTCCCTTTCTGTCGCCAAAGATTCAAAGGTAATTTTAAGAAATAAATACTTATGTAATAAAATATTTTGATCCGATCATCCAATGCTTTAATGCATTGAATATGGACGAATATAAGTTGCAGGCGTTGGGGTCTGGGAAAAAAAAATAAAATGTACGGATCAACCGCACCGACTTTCTCGTTATATCTTTTCTAGATTTTTCCGAAACTACAAAAAGATATTAAGATTAATTTACTTTTTTGTTGATATTATAAGCATTTTTAATGTTTTGTTTTATTAATAACATTACAAAAAATAAAATGTTTTTCATATAAAGATAATACTAAGTACGTAGTAAATTACCCATATAATTATAAAAGTACAATAACATAATACACAGTTATGTAACATCATTGTTTTATAAATATTCGCAAGTGTTCAAAGCCTTAAAATTAATTTTGAACTTTTATATTAGAAATCGTGTCCATCGTGATTATAATAAAATTAAGAAAAATCGCAGGATAGTGGACAAAATATTGAATTTATTTAATTAAATGTACGACGTTTCGTCTATATATTTAGACTTTTTCAAGTACACAAAAAAATAACATTATTTATGAAAATTAATATTAATTACTAACCATAGCAATTAACATAAGATAGGGTACATAAGCAAAAACATGGTAACATGGTAACAAATTATGTTGACTATAAATTTTAACAATCAATAATAATAATAATACAAATGTTAGTATAATTTCATAACATAATTATACTGACTACTTAAATTTTGAGTGTCTGTTCTATAATTGATTGAATTGTTTTTTCTAATAAAACACATTTCACTGATATTGCGTTTCTTCCAATTTGACATGTTTTTGTCTTATGTACCCTATCTTATGTTAATTGCTATGGTTAATAATTAATATAATATATAGACGAAACGTCGTACATTTAATTAAATAAATTCAATACTTTGTCCACTATCCTGCGATTTTTCTTAATTTTATTAATTTTGAACGCTTTTTTAAAACTACCAATCACTCGCGTCTCGTCAGAACAGTTATATTACGTGCTGCCATATTACAATAATAATTTATTGTTATCACAAAATTTGTCTTGATGGCGTTCTAACTATTCGCAAAGAATAAATAAAAATAAATGATATCACATTTTATGAGATAGTTGAAACAAAATAGTAGGTACCTACGTCCTGATCGGTGATTAAACAATATGATGACAAATGAATGAATTTTTTTCTCACAAATAGATTATTTAAAGTAAATTACATATTCTGGGTAATAATCGCAATCTCTTTCAACGTATACATAAGAACTACTTGAATTAGAACTCACTGCTTTTAGGACCAGCAGCACTTCGCTTCCTAAAAAATGATGAGCTGGTACTGATATTGGAAACTGTTTTACAAAACCAGTAGTGTTATTAATTCTTCTTGTATCATAATTGTGTTCACAAACTGTATCTATTTTACTTGGTGGTATAAAAACAAAACAGCGGTACTAAAAAAAGGATCATTTAAAAATTAAAATAATGTTTCAAAAAATCAATAATAGTATACATCTGCATAGTAAAATCATTGAATTAAAAACTAAATTAAATTTTAAAAATGAAAAGTTTATAATTACATATTATATTATAAATTGTATAATACAGGGTGAGTTTTAAGTTGATGCTTTTTTTTTACAGCGTGTAAAAATCAAATAGACGAGCAAATATTTCAAATAGTTTTTTTATCAAAACTCAAAAATAAGAGAGAAACAGCCTTTCGAAGTTTAAATAAATTTTATTAAATTTTCTTTAATTTTGAGGTCGGTCCTGGGGTTATATTATGTCACTATGGAAATATGTTATTATTATCAAGTATTCACAGAAATTGTTCGAAGTTGTCCCCGTTTTGTTGGACACAAAGATGCCTGAACAATACACATACTTGATATTAACAACTTATTTCCATAGTGACATAATATAACCCCAGGACCGACGTCAAAATTAAAGAAAATTTAATAAAATTTATTTTAACTTCGAAAGGCTGTTTCTCTCTTATTTTTGAGTTTTGATAAAAAAACTATTTGAAATATTTGCTCGTCTATTTGATTTTTACACGCTGTAAAAAAAAAAGCATCAACTTAAAACTCACCCTGTATATAGTTACTTATAGTATATACATACTTCTATCGACGTGCCTCTTTGTTCCTTTCTTATTTTGTATCTACCATATTGATATGGGTTTTGTATTCTTTCTATTTTTTGTACTTTGTCAGTGAGAATCATACTTCCGTTTATGATGTCAGAATATTCGGCGTCATTTTTATCCAATTCGATTCTATTAAATAAATACATAATATTAGATACAGTTTACCATGGGGCAGTTCTGCATTTTTTTTAAATGGGATTATCAGAGAGCATCAGAGCGCATATGATATACAACATAGAATGTTGCAACATGTTCACCAGACACCGAACTCGTATTTTGTGAGAAAATATTAATTTAAAGTCGTCAATACTAATAGTGCATTTAAACTTTAAAGCGCACGTTATACGTGACGTAATTTGACTATAAGCAAATAGCATAGCTGTGCGACAAGATAGGAAAGCGGGGATCTAATGTAATCACGATTCTGTCTCTTTTTGATGTAATGCTATTTCATATTATATTTGACGAATATTTCAGATCCGCACATGCGCAAAGTGGGAAATGTTTGGTATTTGCCAATTAATGTCAAATATTTTTTCATCAATAGACTACAGAAGTAGGCGCTCCTAATTTGAGCGCGAAAATTAAAGTGGAGTCGATTGGCGTTCAAAAATGTATGGGATTTAACGGAATATTAGTTACTATTCTCTTAGAACACATTTCTTACCAAAACAATGGCTGTTTCATAAAAATAATTATTAAATCCCGTCATTATTGGCTACAAAACTTTATTATTTCGTGTGAAATAATTTTTTATTTGAAATTAAAAAATTATGAAAAATGAATGTCATAACTTGATTCAGCCAGTGACGTTTATTTTAACCTAAGCCTCGTTGTCGAGGTATAATTTAAGCAATTATTAAGGGTATAATTTAAGCAATTATTAAGCAATAGTTAGAAATTGAGTTTGTTCTTTCCATTTGGAGTAGAAAAAGTGTTCTGAAGTCGTCTGAGCTACGCTAGTTCAAGAGAGGGCAAGCTAAAAGGACAAAAAAAAAATGTTTTCATCAATTAGGTATTGGATATCTAGGAATTATTTTAGCTTTTTTCTCAGTCGAAAATTTAAACTTTTTGCAGTCATAATATTCATTATAACTGCAGTCAAGTACAAGACACTATCCCATAACAAATTGCTTTAATTATTAACAACGACGTGTTTAAAAAACGAGGTTATGTCAGTAGAATGAATGAAATTTGACATTTGTGTCGTGTCAATGGGTGAACGTACGTTTAACGCAGATTTTAGTTAGAAGGAGACAGTTGCGAGTGTTGCGACTCCGCCACGCCTTCCTTTCTTAATCTATTGTCGGTAAATTAGCACAAATCAGAACTAACGAATGTTAATGTTCCCATTTGTATGCATGCATGTGTATGTGTGCTTGTCTGGCGCATACAAACGTAAATTATTATAGTTCGCCAAACGTCTAGTACGTACGTCGTTTATTGGGTTCATGCTTTACCGTGATGACGTCATAATACCGATCTTGCCTGGACCGTTGAGTGAAGGAATATTGTAATCAGTGAATCACTGCCTAGACCAGATTGTGTTAAATCAGACGTTAGAAGTTATTGTTTGAAGTAAATATGTAACTTTAATCTGACATAAAATTGTGATTTTCTATTGCCTGGGACCCAATTTTTGAAATAAATCCGTATGCGGATTTTATAAGATCTGGAAAAATTCGAACAAAACCGATAATCGGTATTCTTGAAATTCGCATGCGACTTTTTTCATACGAATTTACATCGAATGGGTAAAGCTAGACGGATTTGACTTTTCGTATGCGAATTACGGATATTCTAACCTAACTGTTTCATGCGTATTGTTTATTGGACATTCAATAAATTCTATTACTTAATTATAAGATGTACTAGAAAATATTTCTTTAATACTCTTTTGTAGATTCTTTGAAAAATTTAATTTTCCGTATGGTGGGTTGCATTTTGTCATCGATTTTTTTTGTGTACGATCCATGATTAAGATGTTTAAGGGTTATAAAATAAAGGATTATATTGGAAATAACAGCTATTATATAAAATACTAGCGGCCCGTCTCGGATTCGCCGGGTGGTATGAAATTATGATTTAATAGCGGCCTCCCATTGCTCCGCTCACGTATATTTAGTACTTGTATTGTTAATTTATCCCCCCTCGAGAATCTTCCCCCATAATTTGTTATTCCCCCTCAAGAATGTCCCCCCCTGCGTAGCTTTCTATTAGTGAAAGAATTTTTAGAATCGGTTTAATAGTTCCAGAGATAAGAATTTATGATTTATTTCCCCCCTCTAATTTTTTTGAAAATAAATTATAGCCCATGTTACTCGCTGATAATGTAGCTTTCTATAGGTGAAAGAATTTTTAAAATCAGTTAATTAGTTTTTGAATTTATCCATTACAAGCAAACAAATGTTACCCCTTTATAATATTAGTATAGACAAACAATTATATAAACAGTTTCGCTTTGTTAAGCATCTTCAGTATATTAGCATCTTCGGGCCGTATTCATAAAGGTCATTTAAATCTCTCGTTAGTTATTGACTCGATAACTTTTATTGAACCAATAAGGAAAGTTGGTATTCACAAAGCAGAATTGTCAAATATATAACTATCGACTCGTTAACATTTGTGTCCTTATTATAAACTGCAAATTGTTCAGTGGATACCTGGTAAGATGAAATTTCCCTAAATATTTTATCATATTTGGGTTGGTTATAGACGCTCGACAACAGAGGTCATCAGCGTCTGTATCATATTTGGCGTTTTCATCACAATATGTCAAAATTAAATGTATGAAGTTTAGGTTATATATTATTATGATGTAGACGTTCAAGAATTGAAATTTTCTTTCGTATTCGAATCTATCGTTCGAATTTTATTCGTATGCGACTAAAATCCGTATAATTTCAAGAATTGGGTACCAGAATCTTGTCATGTTAGTATGTTAAATTAACTTAGCCAATAGTAAGAATATTATTTATCTAGGGTAAGAATGACTGGGTTATATCAGAAACATGAATTTTTAGCACACTCCCAGTGCGACCAGCGAAAAACACTATAAAATTTAGCGGGACGGTCTCATTTACCATATTTGAAAGATGTAATTGGTACAATTTTCATAAAATACTAACATATTGCCATAATATGATAACTTTATTTAATCTCTGTGATGATTACACAGAGAAAAAAGGCTTTACTTTAACTTATGTCATAACACTATAATATTATGTTCAAAAAATCCATCGCCAGCCGCAAAAAACTTTTTTTGGAGTTTACTACTCCTTAAGAATCGAATGAATGAATGAATTGTAAATTATAGACGCCCGAGAACTGAGGTCATTAGCGTCTAAAGAATCGATTTTCATATAAGGCCCTCGGTATGGAAATTTTATGAGGAGTAAAATTTATACAAGTGTTAACTAAAAAGCATAACGTTTTTGCGTCAACTAAAAAGCGTAACGTTTTTGCTTCAACTAAAAAGCGTAACGTCATGGACACTATAGAGAAGATTTTGATTAGTTTTTAAGATTTAGTGCAAAATAGTTAATTTTGAAAGGTACCTACATTGTAGCCATAGGACGATAGGGTTTTCAATTCAGAAATCGAAAACCCGTGATCCCATCCAACTCTTTGATACTGAAAATTCCGAGATGCACTTGGTTGTGATCTCGGGATTTTCGGCCCTAAATAACTGCAACCACACGTCTAGTTATGTTAGTTTTGTTAATGTTGGTACGTCGGTACACTGTGTCATAGAACCAGTCAATGAGGGACTTCCCAAACGTCGATAAGTTACTGTCTTTTAAATCGATCTATTTTTCAAAAGTGAAGAGTACCTACACACGCAACTCAGTGCTATTTCAGAAAAAAACTAGATATCTATTTTATTTTTTATCTTTACTAATAAGTTAAAAATCAATTTTGAAACGATTCTGAGAATTCTTTCGGTATTTTTGGGCTCAAAAACATTTTTCAACCCCTAAAACCCACCCTTATAATGGCCCATTTTAAATAGGCTTCATGCGACGATGGAGTTTAGTATGTGGACATGTTTTCAAAAAAACCGTAGGGAAGCTTGTATTCCGGCTACACGCACAAGTAAAAACGCACAAGCAAACTGGTTTGCGTAAAAAATCTTCAGCAGCGCGACGTTTGCTCAGGCCGCGCTTTTAGGTTTGCGCTAGCTACCGTTTTGCCGTCTACACGTAGAGAGTTCCCGATACAAACCGGTTTGCACAAGTAAGCGCGTGGTAAAGCATGAGCGCCTAGCAGGCCCTTTATGCTATAAGTATACTATAGCCTAGAAAGTGATAGAAACGAGCAGCGGCGACCCTAGACTATTTTCAGGGTAGAGCGAGAATCCCGTTTGGTGCCTTAGTTGACACTATGATTTTCCAAAAACTAAAAATCTACTGAAAATATATAAGAGAAGGTACTGACGTACTTTTCTAATAGTTGAATGACGAGTCGAATTTTTTTTTCGCAATTGAATTTTGGTGCCCTCCATGACCCGGCGATTGGAGCGGTTGCTCCGCTCGCTCTACCCTTGGGCCCGCACTGGAAACGAGCGGGATTAGGGAATGTAACTCGTCGTTTAATCCAAGTTTTACAACGATGGAAACTAGGCCAAAATTGTGAATGGCGTTGTAATTATTAAATTGATAATTTTTGTTTTCACTAACCGTTACTTTTTCAGATAACCACATGACAAAATAATAATTTTATTGTATAGACTATAGAGTATAGACATTAGACAGACTGGTCACTGGATTATAGACGCTGGACATCTAAGAAGTGGTATTTTATTACAGTTCCATTCAATGAGCCATTTTCCTGAGAGTAGTTCCTTCAATTATCCACGAGAGGCAGCACTTGTGGTAGGTACAAACATTATTTATATCTCATTAGTGTCGTGTCATTTTAGTGGTATAACTTAATTATTTAATTTAATAATTAAGTTATACCACTAAAATGACACGACGCTAATGGGGAATAATTAATAATGTTTGTACCTATACCACAAGTGTTGCCTCTGGTGGATAATTGAAGGAACTACTCTCAGGAAAATGGCTCATTCTGAATTATTATTCTTACCAAACATAAACTTACCACGCTAATGACCGCAGTTGTCGATCGTCTATAATCTACAATCTATCCCTCTCTCTCTTTACATAAACTCACCTCACGAATCTTTTACCGTCATAGCTGACTGATTTCCAGTTGCTGGGTGTATGTTGCAAAACAAAATTCAACATGTTGCAGTTTGTTTAATAATCTGTAAACATTCAGAGAATACTTTTATAAATGTGACGAAATTTTAAGAATTTCTGATTAAAATATAAAAAGAAACTGTAAGTCTAGATTATCAACTATTTTTTATGCATTTTTGAGTTTGTGTTATAAATAAATAGTCTCGGGTTTTTCGTAGATTCTTATCACGCTGTTATGTTAAATCGCTGTTATTTTATGGTTACTTCGTATGTTTTATGTGTAAAAATTTAACAGCGATTAACAAAACAGCGTGTTAAACGTAAGATAAACCCGACATTAGGCTTCATTCGCGTTAATCGGTTTTGACTCTTGCCAAGAACCTCTTAACTCGAGCGTAGCACCAAGTTTATTTCAAATCGCTCAAACCGTCTTACCTATGTATGATCAATTTGTTAACACATATTCTCTTATTCTTATATTATTTTTACTTCAATCTTCCATAAGGAATTGAAAGTATGGCAATTAGGGTTTATTAATAAATTGCAACGCATATAGTCATTTTATCGCAAAATTAAAGAAGAGAGATTTTTTAGAATAACTAATTAGGAACTGAACGAAAAAATCGTAAGATTTCAGATATTGGTTAAGGAGATATTTACATTTTCCGAAAGGCTTGCAAAATTATATTTAAGAGGGGGTGGCGGGGCAAGCACAAGGGGGATAACCGGGGACTTTTGTAAAAATACATATCTCAAGGTGTTCTACCATCATGTGAAAAATCCACAGGAACGGACTGGTGCAAAAAAGCGGTGCGGGCGGAAGAGAGTTCTGGAACATTCATTTATCCAAGAAAGAAAAATTCGAGATGACATTTGCTTTTTATTTCGCAGAATCGATGTAGAGTAGTGACGTCGGTGGGATACATAAAATAGCATCGAAATAGATGAAACCGACGGCCCATAAGAAGGTCACTCTCAATAAGGGACGTGAGGTGTCGCTGGGAGAAATTTTTTTAAAAAATATTGACTCTTAGAAACGCATTTTTAAAGCATTCTGAGAACATTCAGACTCACTATAACATTCTGTCTTATTTGAAGAAGAAATCCATAAGATGGGTGGGAATCATATACAGGCAGAAAAAATTATAAAGTAGTAGGTAAAAATGGATATTTTTACTTCCCACCTCTACTATGGTAGGGAAGTACCTAATGGATTTAGTCCGAAAAAAATATTTCGAGATTTTAACAGATTTTCACGTTTTGAGACCCTAGCAGTCGTTTAAGATCATTTTCTGACTGATGTCTGTATGTGTGTGTGTATGTGGTCAATTTTTCGCCTTCGATATCTTAAGAACGGAACAACATACGGGCATGCCGATTGTTCTATTGTGTTTATCAGCCTTTAACTTAGATCTGATTAGATTTTGAGTCAAATCGGTTCAGTGGATCCTGAGATATTCAAAAAAACGTCCTCAATGTCACGTATTAACATAGGTAAAAAAAAATATAAATGAATTCTAGATGTTATAATATGAAAAAAATGTAAATATTTTTTTTCTTTAAAATGTATAGTTTTCGAGAAAAAAAATATTTTACTAAAAAAAGTAAAAATTGTACGTAAATCAAGGTAACCATGATTTTTGCTATATTAAGCTAGCCATAACCAAACAAAAAAGAGGGCCATGCTTTTTTCAAAGAATAAAAATTAAATTGTGTTTTAAAGACCACCAACAGCTAAGGTTATTTGGGTCTAGTCAAAGAAAAAAAAAAAGAAGCCGTGAGGTGGGTCGTTTATTAGGACTAAAGTGCGACCCTTGAGGTCCACACGACGAACTTCCCAGTTTGATAAATATTTAACAATAATAATTAAATTAGATATTACACAGAAAAGTAATCATTTTAATCATTAAAACATCAATAATTAAAAAAAACGGCTGAACCGATTTTTATAAAATTTATGCCGGATCAAAATGACTTTAACACGCCTCGATTGACACCCTTACGAAGTCGATATAATTTTTTATTCGCGAGATATTGTGTAAAATCTACTTTTTTGGAGGTTATTTGGTTAAGAAAAAAGAACGGATGAACCGATTTTGAAAAAATTTCTTTCAGATCATATTTACGTTAATACGCGTCGATTGGCACCCTAACGTAGTCGATATCATTTTTCATTCTCGAGATTTCGTCTTAGAAAGAAATGGACACATACGTACGTACGTACACACACACACACACACACACACACACACACACACACACACACAGACATCTTTCTAAAAGTAGTGTAAAAATAGTGTAGTGACCTTGAAACATAACATTTTTTTTTCCTTCTGATTTCGATTTTCGGACCCATTACAATAACTTCCAGTGGGAAGTTAAAAAAAAGAGTGTTTATTTTTTGCAAATATTTACTAGGTGGGAAGTATAGGACTGGTCATCAGTCGAATTTTTTATTATTGCTGTGGGCCCATATCAATAACAAAAAGTATCCATTTTGTTTTAGATTTCAAAATTTCGGTATTATTATTCTTTATTTAATGGTCGCCATCGGCGCCCCTCAAAATTTTGACGCCCCTAGGCACGTGCGACGGTAAACAGGCGCTGATTCCAATCGCCTCGAATTTTTCTAGAACTATTAACAACTGTTCCATCCAACGCAGATTCGGTGAACTTCCTGGAATTTTTTTAAACAAGAAAACAAGCATTAATAACAATAATAATCATAATGTTTCGATTGTTTCGGGGCTTATGTTTATACATTATTAAAACGACACGACTACCGGCGCACCGGCTGTGATAAGAGGAGGCAAGGCAAGACAAGAATGAAAAAAATATTCCTGGAACTGAAACAATCAAATAATAATAATAATAATTAAGGCAGGAGGTAGGCGGTCGGCCGGGCGCAGCGCATAAATTAGGTACAAGCTGAACTAACTTTTAAAAATTTGTGTCAAAAAAAATTGCTTGCCTTGATTTTTCACCCTGACCAATGACGAGCGGCGCCAAACTCGCCCGGCGCATGAGGCGACGCCTTTTCGCCCCTATGTTCAGTCCGTCCCTGAAGGGGATCTCTATGGGAATTATTTGCGACATATTTGACCGAGCTGCGTACGCAATCTGGTTATACTGAGCTGCTCGCGCATACATAATTTAGTTTAATTAGTGAAATTGTGGCACAATTAATTATTGAATGTGCATTGCACACCTCTTACAAGTTACAGCTAAACAGTTTAGTCGAAATGAAATTGCAACACGTACCCAATCCGACTAAACTGTTTAGTCGTGAAACAATAATTTATTGTATGTATGCGCCCAGTCTTAGACTACATTGTTACGAACTAATCTACGATAAATAATTTTTTGTAACATTCTACAGATTCAAGATTGGATACATACGTTATTTTACTCTCCCCCTGCAATCGTTTTTTGGGGAAACTCCCCCCTGTACCTTCCCTTCTCCACTCAGAAAAGCGCCGTTGCACCCCGCCACGCGTAAAACTCTCACTCTGCGAGAAACTCTACACTCAGCAATGAATCGTCTAAAAAACCCATCAACAATCGCTGCAGTTGCGTAACCCCCGCAGACCCAGCGTTGCGGAGAAGCCCAGCAATTATAGGAACCCAATCAAGCCGATATATATATATATATTTAACTACTTTTACAAACGTAGTACGTATACTATAATCTGCAAAATGTCTCGTGACAAGGGGCGCAAATATAATTTTGCGGTGGGGGGGGGCTTAAGAGTTTGCGTTACGTCAATGAACTATCGTGCCCATTACCAATATCTTCTACAAGAACTAAATTATTGCAGTAATTAGAATTTAATGTAGGTAATACTTACGGAGGGTTCTTCTAAACTTAACAATTTGATATATACACCAAAAACGGTAAATGGATTTTCTATTTGTGATTTCACAAAATATGGTATGCCCATATAAAATTCTTGAAATTATTATTGAAACACCAGTAAAAATACTGCACAGTATATCAGCTATTATAGGTATCACAAAAACACAATGAAAAGCTGCAGATAAACTAATTAATCATTCCTCATAATTATCTATATTACGAATTATGATTAATTACTTACTGAGAAAAAATTAATTTGGAATTAAATTACAGTTTAAAATATAACAATAATAACTTACGTCCGTACACCGCAAGCACTAATATATTTATGCTCTCAGCGGTCGACCTTCAAACTCATTTCCCGAATTCCGGCTTCGTAATCCGCTAATCATGTGATTGTGAATATCAGAGTGCAATTCTTACGTTAAATTTGATTGGACGCTCGTTCACCAATAATATTCTGCTTCAGGGATTTTACCTATAGATCCATTCAAACAGTGGCGTAGTAGCGAGAAAAACATTGTTATTAATTACAAATAACGATTTTTTAACTATAAAATTTAAAAAATATATTGCGCCATTTTTTGGTAGCATAGTTGGCTCAATATAGACCTACAGCAAAAAATCGTATTTTTTGACAGAATCGACAAGTTCGACATATTAAAAGCATATTAAAGAATACCCTGGATCAAAATTGCCAAAAGTAATTAGAATAGAACAGGTATAATATAATTTAATTGTACTTTTTGACGTCACACTGTATTCAATACTAATTATATTGTGCAAATATTAGTAGATTGTATTTCTTGTGTCGTAATGGGGTTTATACTGACGAGTTATGACAGTATGTAAAAACGTGTGATAGCGAGTTTTTACAGTCATACGAGTCATAATACCATTACGCACGAGAAATATAATAAGGTATTTTTTTCCATACTCAGTACAAAATACTTACTTTTCACTTCATTTTCAGTATTTTCAAAAAATGTTGACAGTTCATTTGCGTCGCTATCTTTACATTTTATGTATTTAAAATACTTTCGGCACGCCTGCCTGCCTGTTAAATGACTCAATACAGGCCGGTATACATGCATGGAATAGCTATTTTGTAGTGGGTATGCCAAAAAATATATTCTATTCTAATTAATTTTGGCAAAAAACTAATAAGACGTACCTAAATAAAAATTGAATTTAAAAAATCAAAAAACTCGACTGCACCAAAAGTGAACTAAAAAGATGAAAACAAGATCAAATGATAACATGCGTCGGAGGAATACGTCATGTAGTAACAAGTTGAACAGAAAATCTGATCCTCCGACTGCATGTTAATCATTTGATCTTATTTTCATTTTTTAGTTCTTTTTTGACGCAGTCGGTTTTTAAATTTTTTTTGCCATACCCACTACAACATAGCCACTTTACATGCGTGTATGTATACACGGAGCGGGTCAATTAAAAGGCAGGTGTGTTGAAAGTGTTTTGAAAACATACTAGTGTGGAAAATAAACAGTTTCCGTAGTGATTTATGTTTGTTCGCTCTGATCCGCCCGCTATTACCTACTCACGACCTGTTATAATTGTGAAGTCGGCGACGCAAATGCATTGTCAATTTTTTTTAAAAATACTGAAAATGAAGTGAAAAGTAGCTATTTTATAGTGGGTATAGCGAAAAATACCATATTAGTAGTTTAAACAACAAATACAATTATGTATATGACGCTCGGGGTGCAGTTGGTACGCTCGCCTACGGCTCGCGTACCAGTATCACCCCTCACGTCATATACATAATTGGACGTGTTGTATACATTATTTTTTTTGCCATACCCACTACAAAATAGCTACTTTCAATGTATGTATAGCAGCCATTAATGACCCATTTAACAGGCAGGTGTGCGAAAAATGGTTTACTTTCTTCACTAGCGCAGAAAATAACGGTTGCCATAGCAACTTCTATTTATTCGCTCTATACGCCTGCGTGCGCCTGTGATTACTTACTTGCACGAGCTTCGCGGCACACTGTGGAAAGAAAGATGGCGACACAAATGAACTGTCAGAATTTTTTGAAAATGACGTGTAAAGTAAGTATTTTGTAGTGGGTATGGCAAAAAATACCATATATGTCTCGTAGGTAATGATATTACGACTCGTGTGACTGCAAAAACTCGCTATCGCTCGTTTTTACATACTTTCATCACTCGCCGTAATATGCTCCATTACGCATCTAGACATACAATCTACTATTGTAACACATGTATGAAATGTACAACAATTTCAACTCTAGAGCTTTGTTTATTCAATTTCAAACACCGAAATCTCACTGACAGTTGAGAATATTTACTTCGTTGCCATAGCAACCAATATTTAAATGTTCCCATGCGCACGCATACGTGCATAAAATATTTGAAGCCTATTACAGTCGTGCGATATATATTATTTTACGTAGCCGACTAAGACACACGATATGTTGTACATTTCATACATGTGTTACAAATACATTATAATATCGAATATAATGATATTGAGTATAACAACATGCCGGCTGTAACGACCAAACATAAGAGTTCCGCCTGATTTCCGTAATAAATATTATGAACAAAATATATTGGTTATTACGACATTGGTTATAATGACGAATCGGTCATAATGACTGTTTTTTTTTTCACATAATATAGATAAGCACATACACTTCAATATCCGACACACTGAATACGTGAATACGGTTCAAACGATTTTGCAAACTCTTTTTTGTTAGAGAACCTAATTTGATTATTGCTTATAACAACAATCGGATATAATGACGTATTTTGTATGGTTCCGGAGTTGTCGTTATAACCGATATACGAGTATACTGTATATATTTCGTGCGTAATGATATTATGACTCGTGTGACTAGCGCTCGTTTTAAAATACTGTCACTATTCGTCAGTTATTATGTTATATGCCTCTTTACGCAACTAGATATACAATCTACTAATAATTTGATTTATTGTAAAAAACAATTTCACGATGAACTTACACTTCACTGTTAACATGTACATTTTTTCTTGATTTGAATAAAATGTTCTACCACCGTCCACCAGATGTCATAATATTATGCACATTTGAAAGATCCCAATAACTTTTCGACTAAGTAGAATGGGTGGAAAAATATTGTTGCTGCTGAGTGCTGATAATAGACCTACGCCACTGATTTGGAACGCTCTGATATTATATTTGTTCTTTTTTAATTTCACATAAATAATAAATAAAAAGGATAAGTACAAGATGTTCGTTACCAGCTTCCGGGTCTTTATATAATTGTTACAGTGTTTTTTATTGGATATTTACTCTCCAATCATATTCTCAGCATTGCGTTATTTCTTAGAATAAAAAAAATTAAAAATCGAGCCATGGAAAACTTTTCTTGCATATGAAACTAAAAAGTAAAATTAGTAATTAGTATAGTACATTATACAGGGTTGTTCGGGTGAAAAATGAAAAGAAAACTGGACTATGAAGTGTCTGGTTTCCAAACAGAGCAATAATTACTAAATTAGTAATTTATGCGTCAGACACTGACTAATTTGTTACTTTATTGATTATTTTTAAGACGTAATAATGTGATTAAAATCAAATGGTCGTTTTTTGCACGCACTGACATAAACACCCACACATTTACCAGACTACAAAAAAAGGAGAGTTATAATTTTAACAGGCTATGTACGTATGCATGTATAAATATGTAATTATTATAATACCTATGTATCTATTTATAGGTATATGTATTTATGTTAGTTTGTGACTTGGTAGGACCAAATCTATTGGACCGATTTTCATTATCGAAGTGTCATTCAATTTTTGTTATAGGCTATAAAATATTTTTATAAATTTAAAATGGCGGCCGTAACATAGAAAAAAATCTGGGTCTAAACATTTTTTTTCGGCCAAATCGATGAAAATGAAAAGAATGAAGAGAATTTTGTGACGATTCCAAAAATACATACTTTTCATGGTTTATAATAAATAGATTATATAAAAAAACAAAAAAAAGACAAAAAATAGTAAGTGCGTTTGTGACCACGTACCTAAGGCCAAATCTACTGGGCTGATTTTCAAAATCGAGGTGTCATTCGATTTGTCTTAATCACGTGAATGTTATAGGCTATAATTTTTGGGTGTGAATTCAATATGGCGGCCGTAAGGAGGAAAAAATCTTCCAATATGAAAGCTAGTTATTGTATATTTTTATTGTAGATTATAGACGCGTCGACAACTTAGGTCATTAGCGTCTTAATTACATTAAATAACAACTCACTTAAAACTAAATGACATCACAAAACATCCATGAGCGGAGGTGGGATTCGAACCCACGACAGTGTGATCCAAAGGTCGCTACGCTAACCGTTACACCACACTGTTCTCGATAAATATGGTCGTTAGCGTCTAATCCAACATGAAAAGTAGTCGGGCAAAAAGATATTTGTTTTAGTGTCATCTCGGTAGCATACTAAAATTTTTGGTAATATCTTTTTGCCCGCCTACTTTTCATATTGGATTAGCCGCTAACGACCAAGGGCGTCGCCAGCTTATGACTAAGGGGGGGGGGGGCAATGGGGCAATATTATGGAGGATAAAAAATATGAACGCCGAGAGCATGAAGCGTTACACTTTGGAAGTCTTTTCCTCGATGACGATTGTAATAAGAACGGTTCTAATATCAATGTATAAAACTTCACAAGCGTTTTGGCAAATCTGATATAGTCGTGATGAAAATGGCGGCGATTTTAAAAACGGATGTCAAAATCTTAATGATATTCTGAATATTTCAATACTTTCTACAATATACATTAAACCTTGTGAATTTATTTATGTTTTGTCATGCGATGCGGAATTTATTAATAGGTAAGGAAGTCAATTGCTCGCACTTTGGTCGCTTTGCGGCTAGCTACATTTGATCTCTAGGGGGGGGCAACTGCCCCCCCCTGCCCCCCCTTGGCGACGTCCTTGCTAACGACCATAGTCCAATATGAAAAGTAGGCTCGCAAAAAGAAATTACCAAAAATTTTAGTATGCTACCAATGAGATGACACAAACAAATATCTTTTTGCCCGACTACTTTTCATGTTGGATTAGACGCTAACGACCATAGTTATCGAACGTCTTTCATATTGGAAGCTTGTTTACTTCTTTTACGTTGTCGGGTTTTAGTTTGTTTTAACTTTTATTTTATGTTATAGGTACTTAGGTTCAATATTTTTTTTATTAATTCAATGCATTAAAATATATTTCTGATATTGCTATTATGTATTAAACATTTATTTTTATATTATGAAGTATTAAAAATACCTTGTATTTTTTGATGTCCGTCTTGTGACTTCCTGTGTTTTAACACGACGCGTTTCAGCAACGAGTAGCTATCTTCTACCTGAAGATAGCAACTCGTTGCTGAAACGCGTCGTGTTAAAACACAGGAAGTCACAAGACGAACATAAATACAAGGTATTTCTAGTACTTCATAATATTCATATAGTGACTTGGAGACCCAACACTCTAAAAATGTATCATTTATTTTTAATTTGATAAACGTTTATAAATTATAATCAATAATATCAGTTAAATAATCAGTCTTTAATTTGAATTTTTTGAAAATTCGGATAATCTTTGTTCTAATTAATTCGGATTAAAAATCCTTCACGTATACTTTTTTACGTTTATTGAAATGTACGACAAATTCACAAGAGCAGAAGTTTGACTATGACTATTGCGACTACGTGTCCTTGCAAATATTACACGTCTAGTGAATCATCAATGCAGCTGACCATGGAGATTAGAGAGAAGGAGACTGCAATATCCGCCAGCCGCAATGCGTAGCGCTAGTCTAAAAAATCAGTGGCAGTCGTAGTTTGTGCAAGCATCACTCGATGTTTTCAATACGAACCTACGAATCACGTGACATTGTTTACATTGTCGTTAAATATTTTTTTTACAAAATATTCGTAAGTAGGTATAAGTGGAATTTGCATTTACTTTTTTACTTATATCTACTGCACTTTCCGTTTTTACATTAAACGTATCCTTCTTTCTAGTTTTCATGCAGCTGGTCATGGAGGGGAGAAAAATGAGACTAATCTCCATGTAATTGTACTCGCCGTTGTCTGAAAAGTGAAGAAACTAATGCTGGGTTTATCGTTTTATTTTTTAAACACGCTGTTAAATGACGGCTGCTATGGCAACGATCAACAATTTGCCAAAATGAAAACGCAGCAACCAATGAACACGTAGCAATCAAAATTAACAGTGTGATAAAAAACAGCCTGTTAAAATTGTACGATAAACCCAGCATAAGGGTCCTATTCCGCTGCAGCCAGGGTTAGGAAAAATGATTTTTTTTAGTGATCTGCGTCTGTATTTGGATCCCGCGTATGTAGAATCTGATCTGAACTGGTTTAAAAAGATCTGAATTCTGAATATGTGCACCTGTTATATCCATTAATGTTAACGGATAAATTTTATGCAGGTAATGGTACGATGTTTTGCTTTTTTGATAGATATTGTAGATTATAGACGCTCGACAACAGAGGTCATAAGCGTCTTAAAAATTAAAAATAAAACAAAAAATCCAAGCAAAATAAATAGTTTTGCTTTTTAATGACAAGCAATTAAGTATGTATTTAAGTTTAAAAAAAATTATTAATTTTTTAATTTTTTCTAATAATTTAACATAAATAATATTGAAAATCGAAAAAAAAAATTTTTTTAAAGCTATAGATAAATTACTAAAAATTAATTAAAATGTATAAAAATTTAAAAAATATCACGTGACTTCAAAACGCGCCAGGAATGTTTGTGACGTCGTTATGTTAAAATGTGTCTGCATTTGTTGGTATTTGTGTATATGTATTACACATACTATCAAAAATAATAAATTTTTAACTTGGTAACCATGGATACAAAGACCATAGATAACATAATGACGTCACACGCGTTCGGAATCTTTCGGCGCGTTATCGGAACTGAGTTTAAAAATTAATTTTTATTTAAATATAACTTTTTAATTAGTAAGCAAAAAAATTAAATAAAAACAGTTTTGCTATAAAACTTGTATGTGGTCCTTCCATTTAAGTAAAAAAAAAATTCATTTAAAAACCCAATTACCTAAGGATTTTGCTCAAGTAAGATAGACTAAATTTCATTGTCTGGGAATCCTAAAGAACTGATGGAACACTAGGGAAACACAATAGACCTTACTGGTTGCAATGTATACCTTCTGGCCCATACCCTTTAGTTCTAATGCTACGTGTGAATTAAAAATAAATTTTCCATTTAAATCATTTTTAAACATTTTCTTAAACACTTTCATTTTCCTGACAAAAAAATTAAAATTATGATTGTGTACCTACTCAAATTTTATTCCAAATTTTAGATTTCAACTGGGAAAAAATTATCAGTTAGCTCAATTTTTGTATAAACTTTCGTTATGGTGTTTTAAAAAACGTGTAAAAAGTCCTAATTGATATCGTGCCGGGGTTGCCAAATATTCGAGGTTTAAGGTCACGAAAAAAGATTTCTTTCGAATTTCTCGGTTGCGTTCCATGTTTTGTAAAAATGGTTATTATCAATCTTGTAGAGAATAAAATTCTCAACAACTATTGTATAAACATTTTTAAGTTGAACTTTAAGCTAACGATTAATAATAATTTTATCGAAATTAATGCTGTAGTTATAAGCAACCAAACATACAAAACCGACATCAGTCAATTAGACAGACAGACAATTTTTTTTCGAAAATACGATATCTCTATTTGACCAAATTATTATAAAGACTATTTGTAAAGGCTTAAAGCTTTTACGAATCCTTACCGTCATCGATTTCCAGGACACGCATCTCGCATTGCCTCCTGCCGAGATCAGTCTCCTTTCTCTCTATACTCTATGCAGCTGCCAATGACTAATGATTCAACCAGATAAAACGTTGCAACGTTATAAAGGTGTAATGATAAAGCATTGATAATCTAATCTAAAATATATAAGTAACTCTATAGCACGGCGTGTTGTAAAAAAATATTATTATCAGCACACCTTAGTAATTGTGCAGGGGTGCCGAAAGACTTGTTGTGTGCGTTGAGAGCTCTACACACGTGAAAATTCTCCGCGTGTGAAATTCAACACGGGGAATTTTCACGCTTTTTTGAGAATGCCCTAAAAAGCGGGTATTGCCATTTGCCATATGAGTCCCCTTTCTTACACTTGCACGCGCCAGACAAAGAGGCATTTCAAACGTTTTTTTTTAACACTGAGAACGCTTTTTAACTTCCTGCTAAGAAAATTGAAAATTTTCAAAAATAGGGAAGTTAATGATTTCACCCCGATTTCCGAAAATCGAGTTTTGATCAGATCTCGACGTTTTGTGATCCTAGGAAGCTATTCTGACTATTTTTACGATGATGTCAGTAAGTCTGTCTGTATGTGTGTATGTAAACATCTCATAACTTTTGAACGGCTTGACCGATCGAACCGCGATTTGCGGCATTCGAAAGAGTTCCACTGAACTTAGATTTCAAATTTGAACCAATTCGGCCCAATAGATTTTGAGAAATTCCAAAAAAACCGAAAAAAGTTATTAAAACGATATTTTTTCAAAATAACTTCTAGAATATTGTACCGATTGATTTCATAATCTAATCAGCTCTTCTCCTCAGAAAACTGCGTCGAATACCGCTAAGCGGATCAAAATCGGTTAATCCGTTCGAGAGATATCGTAGTCAACAGATTTCGAAAAAAGTGTTTTTTCAAAATAACTTCGAGATTTCTCAAGCAATCGATTTTGTACCTCTTACAATATTTTTAGAGCTTAAAAAACTGCGTCGAATGCCGTTTTAAAGATCAAAATCAAACAACGCGTTCAAAAGTTATAGCTTTTCAAAAATTAAAATAGTGTTGTTATCAGCAATTTTTAAATTTTTGAGCTCGAAAAGCTCAAAAATCTACTTTTGGGTATATTATCAAGTGCTTCGAACTTAAAGCACTTGAAAATAGCGGGAAGTTCCAGGGATGGCCTGCAGGGTCAACCGATTTACAGATTTTTTTGTAAGTATATCCTTCGCAAGCCCGTAATGTATTGCAAATTTCTGAAAATTTTCATTTTCAAAGGGAACTTCCCCCCACCCCGGTAAACCGCGACTAGATCTACTAAACACGCGCTTCTGAAACATGTTTTTATCGAATTTTAAAATTGAAAATACATATTATTTTCATAATGCAAGGAACGCCTTAAAACATAATAATATGCTCATTTCCCTATAGCAATATCTTAAAATTATACGTAGGTTCTATCGATTCCTGACGGTTTTTACCATTCCAACTCCACAAGTCCCGAATGGTACTAATTTACGTTTTCAAAATTTTACAATATTCTTTCGTTTTGAGGTCCTTCGAATCCAAAAAACATATTTTCCCATTCCAACTCCACAATTGGGGAATAGTTACTAGTTTGGGTCAAAATTCACTTTTAAAAATTTTACAATATTTTTAGGGTTCCGTACCTCAGAATGAAAAAACGGAACCCTTATAGGATCACTCTCGTGTCTGTTTGTTTGTTCCGTCCGTCTATCACAGCTTATTTTCTCCGAATCTACTGGACGAAAAGCAAGCGCGTTTTTTACGAGCTTGCACTTTACTGTGCCGCGCAACATTTAATCCCAATTATCTCGAAAACGGTTAGAGATATCGAAGTGAATGAAGTATGCCTTTTTAACATAAAAATGTGCAGTCTTTCATATTTTAATTTATATTTCATACCGATTTTCAACCCTGTATGTCAAATGGTTTTGAAAATATGGCTTTTTTTATCTTTACGCCCCTGTATTTCCCAAACGAGCAACATTTTATTATAACAAGTTTATGTCAAATGCCTTATTTTTACATGTACTATAACTAGCTACTCTATGGGCATTGAGTCATGCGACACTCTGTATATACCGATAATAATATTTGTATAATTTATGAGTACCTAATGACTATATAATCAGTTTTTGGCCGAAGCCCACAACCTTCGGCCGAAGTCGTTGTATAATGCTAAAAAAGCGACTGAAAAGCCGAACTTTCGGCCTAATTTTGGCCCAAGCCGAATGTTTGGTTAAAGGTCCAATTTTTGGCCGAATGTGACCGAAGCTGAGGCTTTGGCCAGACTCTAATAATAACATATATTTTTACAATCCATATTTCCAAGAAAATATTGAATATTTCGAAATCTTATCAATTATTTTTGTCACAACCCGATAACAACAATAACAAATAACAATAGTAATTGTGTTTACGTTACACTTAGGGGAGTATCGCCAATTTCATGAGGCACTAAAGTGAAAGAGATTTTTTTTATCCTAACCGCATAAAAATTTCTAAAATTAAAATATTAGTCTATTTCTCGGTTTATTTGCTTAGCGATAGCCATGGAACTTGAACAAAATGATTAGAAATTATTCTGACAGCTTAAACGTCATCATTTTGTTCAAGCTTCATGGCTATCATGGCGATAGCCATGGAACTTGAACAAAATGATGACGTTTTAGCTGTCAGAATAATTTCTAATCATTTTGTTCAAGTTCAATGGCTATCGCCATTTGTTTTTGAGGTAATTTTGACATTTTCATATCAAATTTCTGCCGTTACAAACCATGCAAAATTAATTTTGTTTAATGATTTAGATGCAGAATTTTATGTTCTAAAACTATTATTTGAAGATATTTTTCCTAAAATAATTAGGGAAGCAGGAAATCGCGAAAGTTTGATTTTACGGGATAAATCCCTATGTGCAGCAGTTACGTTCACCACCCTGTATGTTCGATTGAAATGAAACTTTTACTAATGATTTCCTGAGTGTTAGGCTTTAGTAGGATCACATTCAAGCTTTGTCAAAATGGGGCTGAGCAGTATATTTTTCACTGAAACATTTTCACCAGGGAAATTATAGAAACTAACTTTTATCGGCGACTTCTCTGCCGATTATGTCGGTTTTGATAGAAACCCGAATCTCGTTTTCGAGTGACGCAGGTACAAACTGACAGACAGACAGATTAAAATTCTGGAAATTTGTTTTCCTGTCTAGGTATCATTATACAAAATACTTGATAAACCCCGAAGACGCAAGAAAGCGAAATTCACTGCAGACATATTAAGACGCGTTTCTATTATATATCAATAAAATTAGTAGATATTGATATTATTTTTAGAGCAAAATTCTGTAGTGGTTTTATAAATTTCGAAATTTTCTGAATTTAAAATTTGATACAAAATTTAAATGAAAGGTGTAGAGGATTAATGTTCTAATACAGTGTGCTGAAAAACAATTATCAACTAAAATGGTTGTCATGATTAATATTTTTTTTCCTTATTGACAGTTATGTGAAAATAATATTCAAAATTTACAAGTGAAAATTTCAAAATATAAATTTAAAAAAATGATACTACCTAAATTTCTAATTACATTTTGGCTCTGCGCATATTGTCATGAACATTTTAAACGTATGTATTATTATTACAATAAAAATTTATTATTATTAGATTATTAAATGTGCCTTTGTTTAATTCGTTTTAAAATACATAGACATGCAGTTCATTTTTCATAAGTAATAAAAATTTTATGTTGATTTGAGAAGTATTGAATTCAATATACGAACTCTTCATTAAAAATAAGCAAATATATGTTCGATTGTTTTTTTTTTTAATTATTATTATTAACCCTTATAAGGGGTTGAAAAGGGGAATTATAAAAATAGTCCTTTTCCTAAACTGATCGAATTAGAAACACGAAATTTGGCTAAAGTTTTCTTTGTTAAAATCGAAGAGATCGGTGTTTGACAAATTATCGAATTCCGTATCGTAAGAGGTGAAAACGGGGGTGGAACCTTCATGAAGAACACGATATATCTCTGTAATTGCTCAAGCTAAAAACGTGTAACTAATTATAAATTCATAGCACCCGGGCGAAGCTGGATGGGACCGCTATAGTATCTTAATATAATATTAAAAATCCAAATTGATACTAATCAGGTGATTTGATCAGAACTAGTAATCGTACTACCTAATATTCCCATAATTAATAATTATCTTATTAAAAAAAATTTTTTTAGCAATATTTGAAACTTACGCATTGGACCCTTTAACTACAAAGGCCTCTCATTCTCAACAATTAGGTAGGTATAATGTTTAATTAACATTTTATTAAGATTATTCTTCAGTTATATTATAAAAAATCGTTTATCAGAGCTTCGGCTGGAAAGTCTTTGCAGTAAATTACAGATATTGATATGGAAGGACGTTTAGCTATGGGTTTCTAAGGCGGCGCAAACGAACGCCTTTTACGTGTTTTTTAACACGCGTTTCGAGTACCTTCCATATCAAATAAAAAAAATCCGTCTAGAAATCCGTAGGAAATTTAATGCCCTAAACGATGTTTTTTGTCCTATCTCGATAAGTTAAAAAATGTTCAAGTTATAAGCATTTAAGTTTACTTCAAAATCAGTTTTTTTCTTCTATTTGGCAATTTTTCATTCAATTCGCTTGAACTTAAATGCTTATAATTTAAAAATGTCTGAAATTATCGAGATAGAACAACAAACATCGTTTAGGCATTGTTTAACATATTACTAGAAGATTTTGATCCTTATGAGCGTAAATGAGGCCACTTTTAATAGAGGCAGCTAGACGTCGCACTATTGGCCATCTGTTGACTAGCATCCTAAGTTTTATTATTTAATCTTTGAGTACAGAATAATTGTAGAGTTTACAGAAGTGAGTTGTGTTGACAATCGTTAGGCCATCTGGTGACTAGCATCTTAATTTTATTTAAGACAATCTTGCGTCATTGGTTCATATTGCATAATATTTCGCGGTGACTATTAATAGACAACCCCTAACGTTCTTTCGAAACGCCTCTTTTTTGAGATGTTTATATTCACGAGGAATATTATTATAAGTATATAGAGGCAGAACCATAAGTAAAAGATTTTTTATAAAAATTTGTTTCATGCAAGTTTATTGACAATGTTGTATCCTGTGACATCGTATTTTTATTATTATTATGATAATCTGATAAATATTTTAAATTGCAATTTAGATAATCTGGCTGCCCGGTTGTGATCAAGTTGTCTACGAAGTATGCGATATGTAAATTTATGTTGTATACAATATATCTGAAGCATATATTTTAAAATTTTTGGATAAGCTGCGATGTTGACTGGTTTATACATGGTCCGTACACAATATCACAATAATTAAAAGATGATAAAATGAGCGATTCCACTAAGTATTTGTCTATGTATAATCCTAAATTTTTGCAGTAGTCTACAGAATTAGTTTGATGACCAGACAGCGTTACGGCACTTTAGCCAACTGATTCCGGCTTTCTATAGACATTATATTGAATTTAATTGGATTTAACATTAGGGCAAGACTTTTGGACCATTCTGATATTTTATTTAATTTTAAACTTAATAATGTTAATCATTATTATGTCAAACTAAAAATATTCATACATAAGAAAATTAGATAATCAAATTCATTAAAGGGGCCTACACACGATCAGTTTAACTGCGCAGTTTAACCCTTGTGGCGTCATGTCTGAGCGATAAACTGAGATAACTGCATAGTTCCGACAAATTTTAACGCAGGCTTTTGGCCTGCGCATTTGACTCTACTTTGCACCGATAAACTGCGAAGTCAGCTCAGTTAATTGAACAGTTGGCACAGTCATGTGTAGTCTTTGGATAAGTTCGGTTTTGCGCTCAGATCAATCTGAGCGCAAAACCGAACTTCCCTTTCTAGTCGTGTCTAGCCACGCACGTCAGCTCTTCAAACTGAGAACAATTGAGGAGCAAACTGAAATAGCCCACACACCGTACAGTTCACACAACTGTGCAGTTTGACTGCACAGATAAACTGCGAAGTTAAACTGATCGTGTGTAGGCCCCTAACGATTGGAAAAATTGTGAAAGATTTATTTTAAATTCTTTTATTTAACAACAAATTTTACAATCTTAATGAATTTGATTATCTAATTCTCTTAAACTGCTTGCTTTTGTTAACTAATTAGTATAAGTTGCTATGATAGACTAAGAGCGGATAACACTTTTTTATGTGTTTTTCGAAGACTTGGAACTTTTTTTAAAAGATAACTTTTAAATATCTCTACAAGGGGTATATAGTCTGTCATTCCAAACGCGGGGCAAAACTTTTTCTAGACTTTACTAATGATAAACACACATAAGTCTTTTTTCGCAAGAGTGAACAAAAAAATATGGGGTGGTTTTGCCCCGCGTTTGGAATGACAGACTATATACCCCTTGTAGAGATATATAAAATTCATCTTTTAAAAAAGTTCCAAGTCTTATAAAAACACATGAAAAAAGTGTTATCAGCTCTTAGCCTATGAATACATCAAAATATATTTTACGAGTGTTTGAACAATTTTTATTCAGAGACAAAGAAATATAAAATCAGATAGCGTTTACAGATAAATTATGTAACTAAACTAAGTTCACTTTATATAAGTTTTATACAGTCTCAACAAATTTCAAAACATTAAAATAATGTCAGCTGCGGCAGTGATGTAAATATCTTATATCATTATTTAGGATCAGTTAGAGGTAGCATTGACAATATCTGAGCTGTTAGTTCAACAATAATATAGGTGGAAGCACAAGTCAACATTGAGTTTGTGGGCCAGGGGAATGAAACGTAAGCGGGCAGCTATAGTATATTTTTCAGTACATGGAATCACTATCTTCCCATATAATATGTTAATCAATGGTTTAGGGCATTAAATTTCCTATGGATTCCTAGACGGATTTTTTTTATTCGGTATGGAAGGTACTTGAAACGCGTGTTAAAAAAACGTAAAACTGTGATGATTTCAACTTTGATTGCCTTTAACTTCTCAATTTTAAAAGATATCAATATGGGACAAAAAGGATGGTTTAGGGCGTACCTTGCTTTATGAACATCTGTATTTTCAATTTAAAATTCAATGAAGAACACAATAAATTCAGTAACTATTGAAGATATTTTTTTTACTTCATTCTGTTCGAAATTTTATCAGCTTTAGCTTTTCGGGGGTAGTTTCACCCCCATAAAAAATTAAGCAGAGGGAGAGAAGGGTGTCTCAATATCTGTATCTCTTAACAATATAAAAAGGTACCTTTGTGCCAAATTTCATGCTTTTATCATAAAGTGCACAATAATTTTGCTTATATCCGCCCTACTATAATACATTTTTGAACTTCCATAGTTCCGTAAGTAAATAAAATAGGACATAATATGTACACATAAGATTTTTTACTCAAAATAACCTTCCAAACGATCAGCATTTCAAACGTATTGAAATAATATTCAGCGAAATAATGAAGCAAAGATTTGAAATTTCAACATCCTGTATCTCAGTAGGTAACTGTACGTTTGTAAACATATTACGTTTATAGGAACTTGTTTTCTTAAACATAATTCAGCCTGTATAATAATATATTTTTTGGCAGCAATTGTACTTATATTATTATTTTTAATTCGTTATTTTCTAGAAGACACATCCGCTTGTGTACCAGATAACATTACGTTAACAAACAATAATCACAATGGCCATTTCACTGAAAGCAATAATTGTTATACACTCGAAGAAATAGAACAGGTAAATAATAATAATATGAGATAAATATTTAAGGAAATAAAAAACAGTGGATTATTGACTACAAAATAAAGCATGTATGTCCGAAATATATGGACTACCAATTTCCATAATACCTATACTAATAGGTGTGTTTGTTTGTCAAGTCCTAGAACGGTTCGAGAACTCTTCGGACAATTCGGACTGGATTGTTAGAATCAAATCAGAATTGTTAGTTGTAATTAGAATTTTATTTTCCAACAAACGGATTTATTATTAAAATCATTTTCGAGTACGTGTGCTCAAAACAATGTCAGTCAGTCAACGAAGCGGAAAAATCATTAAAACTTCTAAACCCACCATGACAGATCCGATTTTGATAAATTAAAAAAAAATGTTTGTTATATTATTTGAAATCAGAAACATTCCAGCCCGCGGACTCAACATTTTCATCTTACAACAAATTTTCCTCTGAATTTTTTATACGCTCTCGTCGCAATATAAGTTGCCGTCCAGTCAATGAAGCGGAAAAACCATTAAAACTTCTAAACCCACCAAAACAGATTCGATTTTTATGATTTTTTTATGCTTATTATATCCAATTATTTAAAATCACAAATATAAGTGATAGGGCAATTTTTTTTGAGCCCCAAATTCAAATTTTTTTTCGGGGTTGCTGATTACGAATACATTGTCAAAAAAATGATTTTTCATGAAATTTTCCGAAAATGACTTTAGGTAGAGCAGTGGCGGACTAAGGGGGGGGGGGGGGGCTCACCCCGAGCCTTAGATCCTGGGGGGCCTTCAAATATCGAGAAGTTCGTCTTAATCAAATCCCAAACAAAGCCAAAATATGTTTAGTAAGTGAGAGGTAGTTTGGAGTTGGAGGCCCCGTATATGTATACAAAATATAAACGTAGGTAGGTTACCTACCTACCTATGTTTATTATAATTATTTGATTTTTTTGTCAGCGATTACATCTATATTATTCATTTTTTGCGAAATTTACACTACAAATACATCAATTTCTAAGCAGACCGGGGGCCTCATTTAGTTCTGCCGCCTCGGGCCTCCGACGGGCTTAGTCTGCCACTGAGGAGGGTTTGCTTATTTTTAAAGAAGAGTTAGTATGTTGAATTCAATACCTCTCACCTTAACGACTCGTGAGATAAGAACATTTTGCCAAAAAACTCTATACCCCCTTTTGACCCCCTCAGGAGTTGAATTTCGAAAAATCCCTTCTTAGTGAGTTTTTTTGTCACAAAAGAAACCTCTTGTCCAAATTTCGCGTTTCTATCTTCAATGGTTTTTTCTCTTAATATACTGACCTACGGACCCTCCCTGAGTTCAGGAGTGGGGATAGAAAAAAAATCTGATTCAGAAAGTTGCCCTGTGTCTGCCGAGTCCAACCGTATCCTCATTTTTGTTCTCGGACGATTTCTTCCAGAGATATAGACTGTTATTTGAAAAAATGCAATAATTTGCAACCGCCTTCTGCAGCGTCCGGCCGGGGGGCACCACTTCTTAAATGTTACCAATAGGTATGTACTTGAATCGTGCCAAGTTTCATCCCAGCAGGAAAAAGTGCAACGTTGAACCCCTTAGGCTCTCTACTATTGTGCTTAAGGTGATAATTACGAAAAAAAATCGAAAATAAATGAAAATTCAACATGGTGGATTAAAAATCCAAAATAACGGATTCTGACGCGAATAGATGCTGTAACTAAAAATCATTTGAGTTTATAAGTATCTGAACAAAAAGTTATGAAATCCCACCAAAAACATATATGTAAAAAAACAGGCCAAGTTCTCGTCAGGACTATGTGTTTTGTTATCTGAAAAAAAATAAAATAAACTGAAATGTAGAAATTATGCCAAGTTCCTCGCCTACACGTTAATGGCAGTGTTTTGATAAGCACAGAAAAATATTGTGTGAATTGATAAATTTCCAGACCAAACTTGGCAAACTTTCATTAAAGAACTGAGCAATATTGAGACCGAGATTGAGACCATTAAAGCTTGCTAAGTTAGGTCTAGAAATTTATCAATTCACTCAATATTTGTCTGTGCTTATCAAAACACTGCCAATAACGTGTAGGCAAGGAACTTGGCATCATTTCTACATTTCAGTTTTTTTTCAGATAACAAAACACATAGTCCTGACGAGAACTTGGCCTGTTTTTTACATACAATGCGTTTGATTTTAACCAACATAATTGACTTTACATGTTAAACTCCATTTGAATTACATTGAATCCAAGTCAAGTCAAAGACATAAAAACCGTTGCAACGGTCTTATAAACACAATTATTTTTAATAATGCTATTCTGTTTGCCAATGTTAGAATTCACAACACTGTAAAATTTCTGTCTTACTTTACCTTATGCAATGTCACATTTGTTAGAAAGTGACAAAAATTTAACAGCACTTTAATTTCTAACATATATTGACTCTACAGAATTAATAGCGCCATAAGTTTCATAATAACAATTAAAGTAACTAATAATACTGAAATACTTTCAACGAAAAGCACTAAATTACTTATTTAAAATTACAAATAAGTTCTTACAATAAGTTTTCGAAAATTTCGCCAGAAACTGCTGTACAATAAGTTAACCTATCAAAAAATGTCTTCTGCTATTAGGTACTGAAATAAAGAGGCGGGATATTAAAACACACATTCTTCTAAATGTAATTCCTGATGATAGGAATATTATACGATTTGAATTTATTTGCTCTTAAAATTTTATTAGCACGATAAGCCTAGATAAATAATGACTACGATAAGTGCTACTTCCGGCGTCATTTGCCAATTGCCTTAGGTGCATTTTCATGTGACGCTAGACGCTGGCGTCTAGCGTCAAATGTGGTCACGTGACATAAACGCCATCTTGAAAAACTGTAGCGTCAAGTTCCAGCGTCAAATTTTAGCGTCAACAGACAGCAAGGTTTTGACAGTTGTAAACTTGTAAAGAGAGCGTCAAATAAAGACATCCATAAATCAAAACCCTGGTGAATTTGTTATAATAATTAATAAATAAGCTCTTTGTAAATTTATTAACAGAAAAGACAATGTCTGAATACGATTATCAAAAATGAAATTCCCATATTTTTGACTTAAATAACCGGCGAAAGTACACGAATTATAAGGAATAAAAATTAAAAATATAACTATGCTTACTTTTTTATACGTAATTATATGCACTACCAGAATATGAGAAAAAAATAAATTGTATCTTGAGAAATTTTAATGTTTTTAGTATTCAATAAAAAAAAATTGTTTTGTTCTAAGTGAGACGGGAATTTTAATTAACCATCGAAAAACCATCAGGTGATAGTATTTTCCTTAATAAATAGGTACTTTCGAAGTAATAAAATCAATGGGTTAAATTCGTAGAATCAACCCCCTAGTAGCAACATAAAGCAATTCTTTAGCAAGCCTGTGTGTTGATACTTGATGCACAACTCAGTACCTAGCTGTAGAAAACTCGTATCATTAATGACCAGAGACAACTAATGACGCCAGCGTAAAAGCTAAACAATGTTTAGCTTTGACGCTACATTTTTTTCAATATGGCGTTTATGTCACGTGACCACATTTGACGCTAGAAGCCAGCGTCGAGCGTCACATGAAAATGCACCTTACACTTATATTTGGATTTCTTTTAACATGAACATGATTCCAACATAGCTATCAAGTTCTGCCTGGCTCGGACGATTTCTTGTAATATTTTTATGCCCGGTGTTACCGCAACCAGTATTCTTAAAATTATCAACTGCTCTTTTCACAAATTGTTCTGTAGGGATCTGTTTATCAGCGTACTTAACCACTATTATACATATCAAGCATTTGTTGGTAACTATTTCCAGATAGTGCCCAAATAATCATTTCAACTTTTTTAAGTGTTGAATAAGACTAAAATTAAGAAAAATCGCAGGATAGTGAACAAATATTTGATTTATTAAATTAAATGTACGACGTTTCGTTTATATATTTAAACTTTTTCAAGTACACAAAAAATTTAGCAATCATGTCACAGTTGAGTATTGTAAGCTCATTCCGACGCGAAATTGGAAAGGTTCAGGTTAGAATCCTGACTGTGACCACTGGTTGGTAAAATGATTTTTTCCTATATGATTCGAAACAATTATATAATTGGCTGCTCTCCAACGAAAAAATTCTTTCAATTGCATACAGCCGTACAAAAAAACTATTATTATATTAATCATATGGAGATATTTTACACGCAAAGTCAATATGTTGGTATGTTTTTGATGGGATAAACCTATTCTCTTAAATTAGAGATATTAACTAATTTAACATGTAAAACCGTATGCTTATTCAATATACATTCAACACACGGGTCGGGCGTCTATAATTTACAATTCATTCATTCAACACACGGTAAAAAAATACAATACAAGATTACGAAACTCAAAACGCCATCCTCTAATTCTATTTTTTTCTCAATGGGATTATCTTGCTAGTCAATAGCCTTACAGTCTCGTATCACGGTGAGAGTGCCATTCTTTCTTGTCTCGGAATTCGAGAAGAGAAATCTTGCGACTTGTCTAGGCGGAAATGTATACAGTAAATTATTAATATATTATATATGGATTATTTTTAAGAATATTTTTAAAAGAAAAATTTTAACAAGATAAAAATGTTTCAGAATGTCTACAAGAGCGTAACAATTGATGTTAATAATGCCAAAAATAGAAGTACTGAAACAAATGGCATTATTATATTAAATAAAAATAAACCACATTCCGTTGAAAAAGTGAGAAATAATATTTTTGAAGTAAAAAAACCACGTACTGCTAAAAAGAACAAACCCGAGTCTATTGAATTTGAAAAGGAGATTTTACAAGAAAAAGAGTTAACAATATTAGATTCATTCAATGAACAAAAACATCCAAGTATTAAAGAACGTGAATTTGAAAAGGAGATTTCACAAGAAAAAGAACTAAAAATATTAGATTCATTCAATGAGGAAAACCATCCAAATATTAAAGAACGTGAAATATTCAATGATTCTGAAGTTTTGTTTCCTTCCGTGGAAGAATTTTTGATGCAATCCACCTCCGAAAAAAATGTTGAAATCAGTGACTCAGATTTAGAAGTTGAAAATGAAAATTATCGAACTATAGATGAAACGTCTTCAAACAGTAAAGAATTATCCACCTTTGTAGAAAACCAACCTTCGAAATATTATGTGAAAAATACTCGGTCAACTCAAGTTAAAAATGAAAAACGTTCTAAACCACGAAAAAATGAATTGTGAAACCCAAAACAACACATGGAGTTTTTCGACGTACTATATTGTAATCATGTACAGTAAATCAAAGTATCTACAAAAAAAAATGTAAAAGAACATATTTCAAAGAAATTATTAAACACATCATTATTTCTATTTAATTTTGAATTTAATTACCCACAGTGCACACTTTATCTTTTTACCTTGCAGCCCAGTTATAGTGGATGGATTTTCATGATTTTTTTGTATTGGTTTTCTAATAGTGAGTATAAAAAAGTTTACCCTTTAAAAATTGCCGCTTTTCGATACATCCCTTAAAATAATATTTTTTTTCTTAATTTCATTATTATTATTACTGCAATCTCTGTACCAAATTAAATACACCCTTCTGTAAGTAAATCACTATCCGCAAACTAGTGTTTTTATAAAATTTGTAAGTCCGGTCCTGTCGGGCCGATTTTATTAAAATTTTAGCAGCACATTTTAATCTTTACAGAAAGGTTAAATTTCAATTTTGAAACAATTCTGAGAATTTTTTTGGTATTTTTGGACCCAAAAACATTTTACACCCCTAAAATGGTCCGATTGGGCCCATTTTAAATAAGCTTCGTGCGGTGATGGATTCCAGCGTGTGTACCAAATTTCGTTCAAATCAATCACGTCTTTCGAGAGTTGGTGCGAAGTTGCGAATACATATAACGGGTGCTGATTTGATTTTGGTAATAGGGATTTTACATGTAAAATCATCTTTATGAATTTTCCTGCTTCCCTATATATTTTGGTGAAAAAAAAAACCAATACAAAATTTGTTCATAATTAAAAACTCTACCTGACACATATGTTTGCAAATTACCAATATGCAGCTTTTAATTACAAAATAATTATTAAGGAGCTGTAATTAAGTTAAAATTAAAAATATTTTATCTGAATAGCCATTACTGTTATAAAATTTGCATTTATTTCTGACGTTTTGTGAAATTTTATTCACATCTTTAGAACGCTCTGTACAAAGACTAGTTTGTCTCAATATACAGAATGTCCCGGGAGGAATCTGCCAAACTTTAAGAGCTTGTTATTAATTTAAAGGTCCGATTCGAAAAAGTTAGGTATCGAGTTATGGCTTGCAAAAAGGTTAAAACAATAAAAATTCTGTAAAATAAAGCACAAACTATACTTACCTGTTTTAAACAACAAACTTATAATGACGCATATAGCCTAGTAGCTGCGCGTCTTACTAAAATAAAAAATAAAAATTCTGCGCCTTGATCGTAAAATTGTAACTCGATAGCTCTTTCGAATCGGACCTATGTTGATACAACTTTTTTTGTTTAAAATTACTTTAAAAAAAAGCTCCTAAAGCTTGACAGATTCCTCGCGGGACACCCTATATAAACAAAATAGTTGTAAAAAGTTTAGCAATACTAATTTTCTCACACAGCGCTCTGAAGATGTGATAAAAAAAATTTGAATGCACATTTTTTAACAGTAATTGCGTTTCATTTGAAGACATCGTCTTTAACAAATATCTCAATAAAAAATGTTGGGTGTAAACACCAGTAATTTATAACTATTACGGACAATTTATAAAAAAAAAACTGGTCAAGTACGAATCAGACTCACGCACTGAGGGTTTTCTATTGCCAATTAATTTTAAAATTTTCACTTATGCAATCCTAATACACCTTTTGCACTATACGATCAACACTACTTTGATCTAAATATGGCTATGGTTGCGTGTTGCGACGCCCACTTGACTGTTTTTTTTTAAAAACAATTTATCATGCACTTTCAAGGCATATGATTTTATTGGGTCTTCCTGCAGAAAACCAGTTTTTCCCATTAATATCCTGTTTATGTCTTTGCACCACGTAAAAATCACTAAATTTGTTATTAATTTCGAAAATAATGATTTTATGGCATGATTATGCTCATTACAACTCAAAAAAGAAAACTCCAATTGATTCTCAACTTCGTCAAATATTATGCTTAAATCACCATTGCAATTATCTGGCAACATATTTAAGATAATATTTTTACTACTATTTACCAAACTGCAAAATATCTGAGAAGGATACTGAAGTGATGACGCATCTCTGAACTCTCTTAATTGTTTTAAACTGTGCTCAGGCTGAACTGAATCAGCATGCAACTCTGAAATGCATATAGGGCAATCTCCGAACACAGATTTAATTTTTTTTAGAAAATAGCCCGTCACATAATTTAAATTATTTTTTGATACAGAGTTCATCAAACCTGTTTCAAATCCTGTTTCAAACTCATCATATATGTTTTTCACTCTATTTTCAATATCCCTCTTGGATACCGGTGTGGCCATTGGTAAATCAATTAGAAATTCTTTGACCAAGTCAATTACACTAACTTCTTCATCTTGTTCACAGTTCGCATTGATGGAGTGTGGCGATGCCAAATTGTTCAAAATAAATGATTTGAATGAATTGCTGAAGTCAGTGGGCGTAGGTTTAGTATTAAATCTGCCCTGACTTCGTATTGCCTCGAAAAAAATTTCCAGAGGATCTTGGTTTATTTTTCTCGGCAATAAATATTCAAAGCCCTCACTCTTCAAGTCCATCCATAAATTCAAAAATGAATTCAGTGTCACTTCCCAATTCTTCAACGACGGAGGTATTTTGTCATCAAATTTCATCTTTCTCAAATGCCTTATGGACTGCTTCCAAAAGACAGCATGTTGAGAAGAATTCGTAACAGCGCAACGAAGTGGCTTACCCACGGTCATCTTCTTATTTGCATTCACTGAATCAAACAATTTATCGAAGAATATCAGAATAGCACTTGTGTCTTTAGCGTCCCGATCAATGTAACCTGCTCCTAAAATTACAAAGGAAATATAAATTTTTTATTTAGAAACATTAATTATTGTATTATTACATTAAAGGAGAATATTGTTTGTTACCTGTCAACAATCGCATGTACGAAGCAACACGTTGACTAAAGACTTGAGACGCATATTTCACTTTCATTTTTTTAATTTTTTTAGGAATAACATGAAAGTCTGTTATTTTGGGAATGCCATAAAAATCTTTTACATTCGTTTCCCGGTCATATTGATATGTCTGAACAATATGATCCCATTTAGCTGTTCCTTCTCCATTTATATCAAATTTCAGATCAGCTTTTAACAAATTATTCCGTATTCCCTTCAGAAGATGTGGTGGGTCGAAAAAATGATACAGTTTTACCCCACGTACCAGCAAGAATGTTTCATCATAATCTTCATTATTTCGCAAATATATTCCTCTGGTTTCATTTTTAAGCGCATTAATTGCAGCCGTATTGTTACTACCCTGATCACACACCAGAGCTCTGATTTTGAGGCCAATTTCATTAAGGTAATTTACAATTTCTTTAATAATTCGTACTAAATGTGGCGTTTTCATGCTTGTTTCGCAAAAATAATATGCCAATGGCAGTTTCCAATTCTTTCTCAGACCCCGAATCATAAACACTAATGCGTGATCAGCAAAATTTTTCGATGTTTCATGTCCAAAATCCTCAAACCCAAATATTCTTTTCTTCGATGGATTGTATTTTAATCCAGGCATCAAAAATATTTCATCGAACATTACTATACAGTTGCGATCAACGGAGTCTAGTTTTTTAACATATTTGTCTAAATAATTTATGATAACTGGATTAATACCTAAAAAGATAACATTATTAAACTCTATGTACTATACATCTAGTATTATATTATAAATATAAAAAAATGGAAACAATTCTCACCTGTCGATAAAGGTATCCGATTTAGAAGTTTCAGAACAGTACTTCGTGATGGTAGTGCAAAGATGGCAGATAATGCTCTGTAAGCTTTAGCGCCTGTTTGCTTATAAAGGCTCAAACAGAGTAATTTTTCTTCGACTGTAAACCGCCGCCCTTTACTTTTTTTAGAGGCTTCTCTTAACTGACTAGCAAAAAAAAGCGTTGCCCTGTCCGAAATTCCATTCAAATAATTTTGAAAGGATTTGCTGTTGTCCAGGTTTGTAGCTAAAGCAATTCTTTTCCTTAGCCGTTCACATCTGTTTCTTATTATGCGATTTCGTTTTCGAAAATACTGCGCTGTCTTGTAAAAGGTTAACTTAGTGGGTATTAAATCTTTCTTTGATTTAATATTAGCCCCAAAAAAAAGTTGTCTGCTTGCTGGCCTAGACGTTGACGGAGCTGATACGCTTTCGTAGGATTCATCGTGACTTTCTGACATCTCAGATTCCTGCGTTTTTGTGTCAGTACGTCCCGATGTCGACGCTTCTAATATGTCTGCTTTACAAACATCACCTAGTTGTTACATAATTTTTTTGTAGAATAAGTCTAGTTAGTGTTAACAGTTTATTATTATGTCGGAGAAGATGAAACATATCGATACGGTTTTATTTTGTTATGGATCCCTGACTGGACGCGAACGAAATGTATCGTGTTTTGTTTTTGTGTCACTAGCTATTATATGCGTTAACTCAGGGCTGTTACGGATATATTAGGAGTCTTTTATCGGTTTCGATTATGGATACGGATATGAAATTATTTCGAAGAGTTTCAATATCTTTATTTGATTATCAATAAGTAGATTTTAATTTTTAATATAAATTTTATTGTGTTTACAATAAAATTTAACACAGTAATTAGCCTTAAAATTAAGTAATTGTTATGTCTACTTATTTAAAAGTCAGTACGCATTATTTAAACAACTCCGCTTCTATCCGAAACATTTACATCGGTTTCGGTTATGGTTTCGGATACTTGGTAGTTTCGGCTACGAAACTCCATAACAACCCTAGTGTTAACGAATCCTATGTAGATATTTAGATTCCGAAGTTATAATTGTATCAATGTTTCCGCTGTATCAATATGTCACACTTTCCACTACATAGGATGATAGGTCTAATATTTACCTTGTTCTGGCGGATTCAAAGAAGGAACTGCATTCCATTTTAATGACACTCTTGAGAAGTCTCGCACAATATCTTCAGTTTGAAAATGACGACTGCAGATGCGCATTTTTTTATAAATGTCTTGAAATGACATCGTTTTCAACGTCTCTTTTTTCGTAAATAGAATCCATTGTTCCATTATCGCATGCCGTTCAGTAAACTTCGGATTGGGAAAACGAAATTTTGGAATGGTGGCGTCAGTATTATGGCACACTACGCACGGAATCATCTTAATAAATAATACTAAAAAAAAAATGTACATGTCATTATCAAAGCATAATATATAATTAACAAAATTAATCATATTGTAATTTTAACGATTATATCGGTAAATTGAAAAATGTTTCTTCGTTGGAAAGCAGCCAATTATATAATTGTTTCGAAACATATAGGAAAAAATCATTTTACCAACCAGTGGTCACATATAAACAATTTATTATATAATTGGCTGCTCTCCAACGAAAAAAACATTTTTCAGTTGCATTTCAGCCGTATAAAACTATTATTTATATCGGTATGTACCTATTATCATTTTAAATATTGATAAAAAAGTCTCTTTCTGATCAAATTTTCTTTATTTTATGTTATAGGCGACGTTTCGGTACAAATATTTGTCTTGTTCAGGCCATACAAAACAATAATAATTAGGTATATATTTGATAATAATTAAATAATTATCGTGTTTGTTCATAAACGTATAGGTCTGATCACCTAGGTAATCTATGACGAGATTATAATTTTGAATTACTTGTTTGTTTCAAAAGCGTAGCTGTTTTTTATTTTAATTTTCACTCACAAAATACCGTGCGAGTTTTTTCAAAGCGTACAATGACTGTTTCACAATTTAAAATCGTGGTATAGACATTGTTGGTATCTATCTGGTCTGCCTGCAAAACTGCACACTAAATAACGCAGAGACTCCCCGACAACTATTTCCATCAGAATACAAATTGTACATAAGCACCTTTTCTTCCACGGTGTACATTTTATAGAAAAAATATTAAATTAATCTCTGAACTTATAAAATTTATTATCGCAACTCAATAATAATAAATTGTAAATAAAAACATTCGTTTCCATAGTTTCTAACAATATCTATACCACGGTTTCAAATTGTGAAACAGCCTATGTACGTTTTGAAAAAACTCGCACGGTATATTGAAATACAATAGATAGGCATAATTGTATTCAAAAATCAATGGGAGAAATTACATTTGCGGTCTTGAGTCAATTTTTTAAAGTTAGGAGTAGCTTATGCGAAGAGTGTTTCAAGGTGGGCGGTCGTTAATCTTGAGTGATATTGGTTCTTCAAAATGTGCCTCTTTGTTGCCGCCACAAAGCACTCGAAAATAAAACTTTCGTAGCGGAAAGTACAAAAAAATATTTTTTAAGTAATTCAAAAAAATTTTGGTGGTCCAGTTTTTGACCTTCCGCGGTCCGGACTTGGACTGCGGTCCGCCAGTTGCGATCCTTGATATGAGTTATTAATGTTGACTCAAAATGACACAACAGCATTTAATAATTAATTATTACAAAGAATAAAGATAGTATAGGTACTAAATAATAAATTAACACTAATATTTTATTGAACACACTTACCTTGATGTATTTATAATTAGAACAAAGCACGTTTAACGAATATTAATTGTATTAACAAAATTCAAAAACAATATTATATCCATATACTTTAAATTATATACCACGCATTGTCCATTTACTCAATGTGCGGTGAGTGAAGTTCACAAAGAGAGCAAAAATATATCTGTGTCTCTTTTGACGAAGTAATTCCGCATTTATTCCGATGATGTCATTGGTCGATGTACGGTCCCATCTGAATAAAATGTTGAAATAAAGATATCTTTCATTTCGAACAAAATGTAAACAAAACGCTTGACAGCTGTTGTCATTATAACGTAACCTAGTTTAATTTTGTTAAAAACAGTTTTTTTACTCATATTCCTTGAAATTCATAGTGATATAAGAAGTAAACACAGGTTTCGGATCTTTTTGGGCATAATAATGTCACTATCAACTGAAGTATTCCATGAACTGAAGTATAAACAACACTTGAAACGTAATATATAAAGACAAAGAAATATGTCATGGATGCCATTGACGTAAAACCTCAGTGCCCCAGTGGTCAATAGTATACCTGCTCTCTTTTAAAAATTCTGTCTTCGTCTATGGAAGTAGCCAATCAGGAACCTGCCAGCTGAGCTCCCATAAAAAAAGACAGAAATATATACCCGCACGTATGTTGCCTTCATGATTTTTGATCTATCAGCAGTATAGGGTAATATGTATATGATTATATCAGTCTGGTAAAATAGAATATCACTTTATGACAACACGATCAGTTTAAACTTTAAATTTTAACGGACGTTTGACCATGTGAGGCCACTGAATGATTGAATCTGTCATTTATATCAAACTGCCAACATAAACCATAGATCTAGTAACTTGTTACTACCAACATGAATAAATAATTTTACTACATTGCCGGAGTAGTGTCAACATTCTTGAGTGGACACTGTTGGCCTATACGAGATAACCTTCTATAGGTGGGTGTTTTGTGGCAGAATGACAGTTGAACTGAACGCTCGCAATATGGAGTGTAGAGGTAAGGAGAACTCTCTCTGCATATGAAAAAGCGTCCGTCAAAAGGCGATAAATTGGTGGCGCCACAATAGCAAGAGTGTAAATTTTAAAGGATGCGCCAAATAATACTAGAGTAGGACAGTGAAGTAAAGAAGGACAGCATAACTTCCGCTTTTAAATGACGCACTTGTCAAAAGAAAAACAGTCAAATATCATTGGTAAACTTGTAATTATGCATAAAATAGTAAATAAAGATAATCCCAATATAAATGAACGCCTGAAAAATTATTTAATTTTTTAACAATGATTGCTTTTATAAAAAATTACAAACGCAAAATTTAAAACACCTGCAAATACATACTTGAATTTGTCAATCAATTATATTCTTTTCATTTTTTTTATAAAAGTTCCACATAATAATTTTTGAAATTTCTTCAAAAGTAGACTTCTCTAATAAAAATTATTAAAAAACTGAAATTTCTGATGTAAAACAGATCATGGAAATTAAATCACCGTCCATGTTATCTGACAGTAGTTATTTTAGGTTATATTTACAAAATTATTTTGAACTTTTGGACTACGCAAACAGTTGAGGTTTTGTATACTGCAGTTTTGTTATAACTACTCTAGTCATCAAAAATATTAAATTTTTCAACTCAGCGCACTTCACTCAGTCAATAACTGCTAAGTTCATTTCATACTCTCTTGCTATTTTGGCGCCACTCTGGAGAGATTTGGAACTGTTATTTACAGCTTACAGCTGGACACTTTTGCAACTGTTCCCCCATATGAGAGTGTTCTCCTTAACTCTACCCTCCATAGCTCGCAACGCCAAAAATGCGTTCCACTTGAAGTACCGAACGCCACGACCATAAAACTAGTGGAACGGGAATAAGCGTGATCGTGGGCGTGAGCGTAGTGGGCGCCAAGTGGAACGTACTAATAGTCTATCCTCCTTTTTGACTCAATTTTTTTTCTCGGATCTCAAAAACATCTCGATCTCGAGTTGCTGTGCTTGTGAGTTGCATGACGTTTAACAATAAAAAAATAATAATACAGAAACAACTGATAAAACTATATAAATCTCTTTTAATCAAAATTCAAAGGTAAGACTTCCATTCAAAATTGTTTGTTGGCTTATTATCCGAGTGTGTGCTTATAAAATGTATCATAACCTAAAAGTCTTGAAACAACATTGTTCAAAATTGTCAGTACAATGCTTGCTAAAAAGGACTAGCAGTCAAGTATTGAAAGTTAAGACATTATCATCAGACAAGTCAGAAGACTTTAAGATCGGAGAAATATACTCCGATTTTATAGTGCGCGACGTAGAACTAGTTCCTGAATTCAGCATTGAAGCTATCCGTTTACAACACCAGAAGACAAAAGCTGAATATTTACACTTAAGACGCAACGATTCTAATAATGTATTTTCAGTCAATTTTCGGACAACGCCCCTTAAAAGTACGGGTTTGCCCCACATTCTTGAACACACAGTATTGTGCGGTTCAAAGGATTATCCAGTACGTGATCCTTTTTTCAAAATGATAAATCGTTCACTTGCGAATTTTATGAACGCCATGACTGGCCCAGACTATACAATGTATCCATTTAGTACAACGAATTTAACAGATTATAAAAATTTGCAATCAATCTATTTAGATGCAGTTTTTCGCCCAAATTTAAATTTGTTGGATTTTATGCAAGAAGGATGGAGACTAGAAAATTCGGATTTGAAAAATCCAAAATCCGATTTAATTATTAAAGGAGTAGTTTATAATGAAATGAAAGGGGCATTTTCTGAAAACGAAAGAATTCTTGAACAAAAGTTGCTTAATTCAATTTTACCAGATCATACGTATGGTGTTATTTCGGGTGGAGATCCAATGGAAATTCCGAAATTAACATGGGAAGATTTGAAAGAGTTCCATCGAAAACATTACCATCCCAGTAATTGTAAATTTTTCTCCTATGGCAATTTTCCACTATTGCCAACACTCGAGTATTTAAATACAAAATATCTAAAAAATATTGACTATTTAGAAGCAAATCATACCGAAGTGCCATCACAAAAAAAATGGAATGTTCCGAAAAAAGAACACATTGAGTGTAGATTTGAAAATATTGGTGGAAAAATTGAGAAGCAAAATACATTGGCAATTTCGTTTTTGATGACTGATATCAATAATGTGTATGAGACATTTTTGTTACAATTTTTAACGGAATTGTTAATAAAAGGCCCGAATTCCCCATTTTATAAATCTTTAATTGAACCGAATATTTCTGGCGGATATAGTCCTGCCACAGGATTTGAAAATCAAACAAAAGATACAATTTTTACAATAAGTTTACAAGGTTTAGAAAAGAATGATTTTCAGAAAATTGTAAATATTTTTGATCGGACTATCAAAGATGTTATAAAAAATGGCTTCAGTGCGAATCAAATAGAATCAGTTCTGCATAGTTATGAACTGAATATAAAACATGAAAGTGCCAATTTTGGTTTACATTTGTTATTTGCACTTACTCCACTTTGGAATCATAACGGTAATATTATTAATGCATTAAAAATAAATTCGCTTATCTCAGAATTAAAATCGAAAATGGCAGAAAATAAAAACTATTTACAGGAAAAAGTTAAAAAATACTTTAAAAATAACAATCATAAATTGGTACTAACAATGTCACCAAATCTCGATTATGACAAAGAAACTGCAAAAAAGGAGACTATGCTTATTAAAGAAAAAGTTGCAAATTTGAGTTCAAAAGAGAAACAAGAAATTTATCAGTTAGGACTGAAATTACAACAAGAACAATCTAAACATCAAAATTTAAATATTTTACCATCTTTAAAAATAAGTGATATAAATAAAGAAGTATTAAAAACGCCTTTGGAACAAGTAGTTTTAAAAAATGTACCGACTCAAATTTGCGAAGTACCTACAAATGAAATAACTTATTTCAAAACAATTGTAGATGTCACAAAGTTAACAGATTACGACCATAAAATGTTGCTGCCGTTGTTTTGCCACGTAATTTCCAAATTGGGCACTTCAAAGTATAATTATCGCGATTTCGACACCTTTGTAAATCAGAAAACTAGCGGGCTTTCATTTAGTACTCATGTTGCTGAAAACTTACATGACTTTGAAAAATTTGAATTGGGAATTAAAATATCTTCATACTGTCTGGATAAAAATATATCATCCATGTTTGAAATTTGGAGTGAAATTTTCAATATTCAAAATTTGGATGATGTAAAACGATTTGAAATGCTAGTGCAAATGTATATTGCTAATTTAAGTCATGGAATAGCGGATGCTGGCCATTTATATGCTATGCAAGCGGCTAAAAGTTTAGTTTCTGGTTCTGGTTATCAAAAAGAATTATTCAGTGGTTTGAAACACATCGACTATATGAAGCGTTTAGTAGCAAATTTAAGTTATGCAGAAATATTACAGAAAATTAACGAAATGGGGAAGTTAATTTTTGACAAAAATAACTTGAGATCTGCTCTGAATGTGTCTCCTTCAAGAAAAAATAATATTGTCACAGAATTCGAAAAATTCATTTCAAATTTACCAGGGGAAGAAAACGGCGTAACAAATCAAATCAACTGGCAGACATTACAAATTTTTAATTCCTTACAAATGACTCAATGCCAACATAACGTTTTAAATGTTCCTGTTAATTATTGTTCTAAAGCTATAAAAGCTGTTCCATACACAAATGAAGAATTTTCACAGTTGGCAGTACTGGCAAGACTTTTAACTGCGAAATATTTACATCCAGTGGTAAGAGAAAAGAATGGTGCTTACGGCGGTGGCTGCCGAATAGGGTCTGATGGAATATTCAGTTACTACAGCTACCGCGATCCAAATAATTTGAAAACTTTAGACGTATTTGATAATTCTCATGAGTATATCAAAGATAATTTATATGCATTCACTGAACAAGATATATTTGAAGCCAAACTGGGACTGTTTCAAACTATCGATGCACCCGTATCGCCTGCAAATAGAGGAAGTAATGCGTTTTTGATCGGTCTAACTGACGAGCTGTTGCAGGAACACAGACAAAGAATACTTAATGTGCAGAGAAATCAGTTGATGAAAATTTCAGAGAAATTTTTAAGTATAAACACTGATTCTGTAATTGGAAAAGTAGTGTTAGGCCCTAAAACAGTTGAATTTGATTATACGGACAGAACTAGTGAAGTTTGGAAAACTGAAGAGAATAATTTATAAGAGCTTTCTTTGTTTTGTTATTAGATTATTTTTATAATAGTCATTGTTCACTTGGTAATACAACAGATGGTAGCTATTTTAGATATTTTTCCATATACATAATATATTTTGATTAATGGATAAATATGTTAGAATGGTAGCAGATAAAACATTTTGTTTGTATTAAATTTTGAACTATTGTTGATGTTTTCTATTTCAGTAAATTAAATTATAAAGATTGTTATAATTGCTTTTGTGAACAAAAAAAAAAAAAATTGCTCCCTTAGATGCGTGGAAATACAAAAAGAAAAAGTACATGATTTTTATACATTTAAAAAATATGTTATTTTTTAGTATTGTGTATTTAAATTTCAGCAATGTTTATACTTTTTATTATAGTACGTTATACATTGTTAACAACTTTTGTTAATTGTTAATGAAACATGCTAACAGGAATATAAAAAAAATTCACTGTAAGCGAAAATATTAGATTAAATTGTGTTTTCTGGACTTTGAAAAATAAAATTGTCTATTATTTGTAGGTATATAATATTTGCATTGTTTTATTGATTTTTTTATGACAATGTTAAACATTCACTTTTAGGGTTAATGAAATACAATGGAACCTCGATTAAACGAGTTGTTGTGGATCGACCTACCTCGAATAATCGAAAAAACGGCGGAACTTTGAAAGATTTAAAAAAGACTACATATTTCAATGAGAAAATCAACATTAACTCATTAAAATATTTATGTCAATCGTACAGAAACAATCGCATTGCTCGGATAACCTGCGTTCTTACACGAAGGCTTGGTTAATATGATAATAAATTACCTAAATATAAAATCGAATAAAACGGGCTCGCTTATCCAGGTTCTACTGTTAAATAAAAATACGAAACAAATTAGTTAAAGAAAATAAAAAATAAGATTTAAGAAACGTTTTTACAATAAAATAAAATTCTCAACAGAGTTCTTTAAAGAAAATTAATGTGCAAATAAGTACATGGCGAATTTTATTTTTTAACAATGCAATATGGTTATTGTTTCAAAGTTTATTTATTGGGTAAATTTTGTTTTATTGTAGCCTAAACAGAGCTGGGCACAAATTACTCTTAAGTTAATCTCAAAAACTATTAACAGTCTTATTAACTTCCGTTAAATTCAACTTCCGTTAACTGTTACTTAGGCACTGCGATGTACGTCATGTCAGCCATGTCTGTGCAATTAGAATTTTTTTGCTGGCCCCCGGTTTCAGAACCTCTGAAATGTCTCTTTGACTTTGATAATGACAAAACCTTATTTACAAAACTTTCGTGGGAATAAAAGTTATGATTTACGTATTCTCTATAAATGTTATTCTCTAACAAATTTAGCATACTAAAGCATATTCTTCAAAAATTCAAAAAATGTTACTAGCAAACAAAAAGTTGTTGTATATGTCTTTTTATGTAGGTAGGTACCTTCCTTAAGTAGCCTACCCTACCTTCCTACCTAGTATAGTAGTACCTATTAGTGATGTGCCGGATATCCGTATCCGCGGATATCCGAGGGAAAAGAAAGATCCGTATCCGTATCCGTTAGTTTTTTGGCGGATCTTTTACCTTATCAATTTTCAATTCATAGATAAAATTTTATATATATAGGTGATTAGGTAATAATGAAAAACAGTTAAATTCCATTCAGATTATTTTTTATTTTTTAATGTCGTGGTCAATAACTTTTTCCCATAACAGATAGTTTCTTTCCAAAGATCGATGTGCAATATTTAGTATTTACCGCCGCGTACTCTAAGAAAGTTAAGATCCGTATCCGTATTCGCGGATCTTGAGACCAAATATCCGTATTCAGATCCGTATCTGCGGATATACATTTTTAACGATCCGGCACATCACTAGTACCTATACAATAATATCAGAGCTGATAAGTGATAATACTATACCTATGTTGTAATAATAAACTATTGCTTGGCTGACTCACTGATTTTACGTTAAAAAAATATTCTATACTTAACGTAACGGTAAACTTTAACTTGCTTTACATTTTCAACAAATTACCGCTTTAACGATTAATGAAGTTAATTTTTTGAGTAACGGAATAATGATTAACGAAGTTAAATTGTAGATTAACTTTGCCCAGCTCTGCCTAAACATAGTAATCATTATGGCCGAAGGACTTCACGCCGATTTTTATTAATGCTTTTATGGAATTGATTTTAATTGTAATTTCATTATGGTGCGTCCCAATTTCGTATAGGTACCCTTTTCTCAGTTATAAATACACGATTTTCTAAGATGTGTATCTTCCATGACGGTATATGTATTTAGACTATATTAAAAACACTCCAAAAAACACATGAAACGAATTATAAAATCTCTACTAGTGTCGTCCTAATAAGATTAGGTCATACCGTCATAGGTGATATAAAAATTTATAAAGACATTTTGAAAACTGAAGACTAGCATATTATACGGAGGTGATTTTGTTGAAGTCATTCTATTTTCTATTAAATTATTAGTTGTTCACATTTACATCAATTAGGACGTAGCAAACTTAAATTGTTCATAAATGGTAAAATTTGTATTGGTAACAACATTTTTAATTTATTTTAAGATATTCACAAAAAAAATGTCATTACCACCTTCATACGCCACCTGCAGTATTGCTGAGTACATGGAATCGGCAGTAATGTTTCTACGTGACCACAAATGGGTATACAATCATGCTAACACAGAGTTATTGTATCGAGGTGTACTTACTAAAGATGTGCCTTCGTTATGGGTTGAAAGCCTGCAGCAATTAAACTGTCAAAATCTTAACGAGATACCGTTTGGATATTACGACGTTAGTATTGCTATAAACATTTTTGTTCAGTTTGTTCGTAAATTTGTTTGTTTAATGTGATTTTTTAATTTTGTTTCTCAAATATAATTTGTGATTGATTTGAGAATTTGAATATTGATCGACTCACATGATGAATAAATCGACTAGTTTACGTGTGCATAACTATGTGTCTACTATAGTTTTTAAATATCAATGCAGTTTCATAGGCCCACTGTGCCAGACGTCGGGCCGCCGTTTTATCATTATTGACATGTGCGAGACTCCTCTTGCAATAGTTTTTATTTACAAATGTAATTCTTTTGATATAACTTGCGCCGACAGAAATGCGAGAAAAAATGTTTTATTTTGATTACTGTAGGTATTTGTTAATTCACTATAGATTTTAGTACCACCAATACATCATAATATTATGTAGTACAAGCAGTTTAGGTGAAATAAGTATGAAACCTGGAAATATTTTGTGTAAAGCTGAATTTTTGTATATTATTGGACCACAGGGAACAACATATTAAAATTCTCGGAAATTCTAATGTCCACGTCCTCGATTTCCAGGCCTCTGTTTTGGGTTTTTTGACAAAATTTTACCAAAATGCTTGCGAAACAAATGATCAAAGATACCCTAAAAACCATTTGCGAAAAATTAAAAATAAATGTGTCGTGTAGAGAAAAATATGCCCTGCAATTTTCATCATGAATCTTTTTTCGTTAAACCAGCCGTTTATGAGATACTCGCAACAATAGAGCGAAAAACACGAATTGTTTACAGTATAAATAACTTTCCTTGACTTTGAGCCTCTGTTGTAGGCCCACCTTAAGGATAAACAGAATCATGAATGTGCCATTTTTATTTTAAATTTGTTGATGTATTTTTACCTATGTTCACTTTTATTGTTCGATTAACAGTTCACAGTCCAGGCGCGAAAACACAGCTGTGAGTTCGTTTTTGGGGTGGGTTTTCGTCAAAAAAGGGATGAAGGGGGCATAGGAGACTCTAGGACTTTTAATATGTTTTCCTCACATTCTATACAATATTTGCACTAATTTTGAGAAAAGATTTTTTGGCTTCTGGATTTTGGTAAAATTCTGTCAAAAAACCCAAAACTGAGGCCTGGAAATCAGGGATGTCGACGGGAGCATTTTCGAGAATTTTAATATGTTGTTCACTGTGGTCAATAAGGTCACTATACAAAAATCCAGCTTTAAACAAAATATTTTCAGATTGAAACCTTAAATGCCTGAACTAATGTAGTAGGTAATTGATTTTCAGAAGTGGAATAGACTGTTATATTATCAATAATTCATTTTCATTTGTTAAAATTATTATCTGACGTACTCTATAATTATTGCCCTTATTACATAATTCTTAATAGTTCACTGTAGTTAATAGGTAATTAGTCTCAAAGTTGGCGAAAAATCTATATTATATTAATATTTTTTTAGGAAAGTTGGCCTGAAAGTTTAAAAGACTTTGTATGTAAATGTGAGCAACTAAAACCTCGATATAGTGTAGTAACTTATGAGAATGATGACGCAAATGACATACCAATATCAAAACAGTTACTTCGAGGACTTAATTTAAAGAAACAACATGAAGTGAAACGTCTGTCTCTTTTTGTACATGAACACTGCAAACGACACAATATTACGACGATTGTTGATGTAGGAGCTGGCTTGGTAAGGGTATAAGAAAAATAGTTTTAATTAATTTCACAAATAATTATTTTAAAGGCTATAGTCGGATAAGATGGGCAAATTTGCCCCCGCACGGATGGTGCTCATTTTTTTGCTTCAATTGTAATTAATATCACTTATAATTTCCACAAATTTCAGCCCTCAATATTAAATCGTTTAAGAGAAGAAAAAAAAATTTTTTTCGAATTTTTTTATCATTTGAATGGCTGAACCGATTCGAATGAAATTTATAGCAGTTATAGATAATACCAGAAGGCATAAAAAAAAAATAGCAATCGAATCTGGTCACGGAAACATGAAAACAATTCATGAATATTTGTGGATTTTTTTTAACCCCTTTAAAGTTCCGACAAAGCTACGACATTTTTTTTGTAGAATCTTGGGATGGCTTGCTTTTTACCACACATATTTTTTTCAAAACGATCAAATGGGTACGCGATACCTAAAAAAATAAAATGTTTTTTTTATTTTTTTTGTTGTAATTTTTAAATTGATACATTAGTAGGAAAGTATTACTTTATACCGGGGAGTTTCACACGGTCGGCTCCCATACTATCAAAGTATCATAATTTAAAAAATACAAAAAAACATTTTATTTTTTTACGTATCGCGTACCCATTTGATCGTTTTGAAAAAATTATGTGTGGTAAAAAGCCATCCCAAGATTCTACAAAAAAAATTTCGTAGCTGTGCCAAAACTTTAAAGGGCTTAAAAAAAATCCAGAAATATTCATGAATTTTTTTTCATGTTCCCATGACCAGATTCCACTGCGATTTTTTTTAAAATGCCTTATGTTATTATCTATAACTGGTATAAATTTCATTCGAATCGGTTTAGTCATTCAAAAGATAAAAAAAAATTGAAAAAAATTTTTTTTTTCTCTTAAATGGTTTAATATTGAGGGCTGAACTTTGTAGAAATTATAAGTGATATTAATTACAATTGAAGAAAAAAAAAATGAGCACCATCCGTGCGGGGGCAAGTTTGCCCATCTTATCCGACTATAGCCTTTGCGTGAATACTCGGTTTTTTTAATATTTTGAAAAAAGAGGTCTCAGTGTATTCCTAATATAAATTAGAAATTGCAAAAATCGCGTGACGTATGTTAACAGTCTCGGTAATATTCTTTAATTCAACATTTAAAAAAATATTTTTACTGGTCACTATTTCACACTATTGAATTCTAAATTTTTCTAAATTTCAGTATTATAGACGCTCGACAACTGCGGTCATTAGCGTCTAATATAATAGCGTATAATATTTTGGTGTAGTTTTTACGTACTACTGACTAAAATGTAATGAGTCATTTTCCTGAGAGTAGTTCCATCAATTATTCACGAGAGGCAGCACTTGTGGTAGGTACAAACATTATTTATATCCTCATTAGTGTCGTGTCAGCGGTTCTTAGTGGTATAACTTAATTATTTAATTTAATAATTAAGTTATACCACTAAAATGACACGACAATAATGTGGAATAAAATATAATGTTTGTACCTACCACAAGTGCTGCCTCTCGTGGATAATTGAAAGAACTACTCTCAGGAAAATGGCTCATTCATACTGAATATATTTTTAGGGTTATTTAAGTTATCTCCTTCATGAAAATTACGGCTACAAAATACTTGCGATTGAATCAGAAACAGTAAGATTTAATTCGGCAATAAAACGTCAGCAAAAATATTTTAAACATTCAATGAAATATATACATTACGTTCAGCACCACGTGGGTGAGAACTCAGCAATGAAAATTAATCAGTTTCTATGCGATTGGCAGCAAACAAACGAGTTCAAAGAAAATACTTGTTTGATTGGCCTGCATGCATGCGCCGACTTAACCGTAACTGCCTTAAATATTTTTAAACAACTGCCATTTATTAAATTAAGTGTTATAATGCCCTGTTGTTACCACAAAATGCAAATGAATTTGCAAAAAATGAGTGGTGTTAAAATGGCTAGTGGCGAAAATAAATTTGAATGTTTTTTCAATTTCCCACTAAGTAATGATCTGAAAGCAATCGACGAAAAACTAAAAGGTTACGAATTCATGAGACGACCTTTTTTACGGCTCGCATGCCAGTCAAGTGCTTCTGTCTGGCGAGAAATGACTGAACTAGAACACCAACAGCATAGCATCAGTGCGATGAGAAGAAATGTGCTGGAACTGTTTGCTAGACAAGGTTTGTACCTGTGCTTATTTGTTATGTCAAATATATCAATTATATAAGTCGTCATATAATTATAGTAAATGTAGGGTGGGATGACAGCTCTTGAGAGTCGATCCCAACTGATGCCAAAACTGTCAACATAAATTTAGTTACTCTGCAATCCACAGTTGGGTAGGCAGTGGCGGACTAAGCCCGTTGGAGGCCCGGGACTGCAGAACTAAATGAGGCCCCCGGTCTGCTTAGAAATTGATGTATTTGTAGTGTAAATTTCGTAAAAAATGAATAATATAGATGTAATGGCTGAGAAAAAAAATCTAATATTTGTAATAAAACGACCTACCTACGTTTATATTTTGTATACGTACGGGGCCTCCAACTCCAAACTGCCTCTTACTTACTAAACATATTTTGGCCTTGTGTGGGATTTGGAGGCCCGGGGGGCCCCCAGTGTCAGAGGCTCGGGGCGAGCCGCCGTCTCCTCCCCCTAGTCCGCCACTGTGGGTAGGAGATGAACAAATGTTAATTAAGTGCGATAAAATATTTTTATTTTGGAAACACATATTTTTTGGTAATTTTCGAGGGAACATTTTCGCTATGTTAGAAACTACGCGACCTAAAATAATAAGAAATAACGTGAAATCTGTAACAAATAAGTAGGGTACCCCACTTGACCGAGTGGAAAAAAAGATTACTCTCCCCAAAATCGACAAAACATGTTTTTTTGTAATTCTGGCTCTTGGACTAGGTGCGGGCGCACAGCTTCATAACTTTTGTGACTATGGCAAATGTCAAGTTGATAACATATAGGTACACTCATGGACAAAATTATCGAATATTTTTTGTTATCACTATTACTTGAAAATAATTTTTAAAGAAGAATTATTTCTTTAAAAAGAAATTACAAACATTTGAAAATATTCTATAATTCTGTCCATGAGTGTAGGTACGTATATAGTTCATGAGAAAATCAACTCTGACATACAGACAGACAAGTCTCACCATAAGGGTTCCATTTTTTACCATTTTGGTAGGGAAATCCTAAAAATAACAATAAGGTAGGTACCTATTGTTAACTTCCCATTGGAAGTTATTGTAATGGGTCCGAAGATCGAAATCAAAATGTATAACAAATTTTTATGTTTCAAGGTCACTACACTATTTTTACACTATTTTCAGAAAGATGCTGTGTGTGTGTGTGTACGTACGTATGTGTCCATTTCTTTCTAAGACGAAATCTCGAGAATGAAAAATGATATCGACTACGTTAGGGTACCAATCGACGCGTATTAACGTAAATATGATCTGAAAGAAATTTTTTCAAAATCGGTTCAGCCGTTCTTTTTTCTTAACCAAATAGACTCCATAAAAGTACATTTTACGCAATATCTCGCGAATAAGGAAGGTTATAGGCTATTCGAATTTTTTTTAAATTTAACCCCAAAGGGGGTAAAACGTGGGTGTAAAATTTTTTGTAATAACAAAAAATCCTACACCCCCGTTTTACCCCCTTTGGGATTGAATTAAAAAAAACTCAAATAGCCTATAACCTTCCTTAATAAACGGGCTATCTAACAAAAAAAAAATTTTTTAATCGGACTTGTAGTTCCTGAGCGCGTTCAAATGAGTTTATTTTTTTTTTTTTTGAACGCGCTAATCTCAGGAACTACCAGTCCGATTTGAAATTTTTTTTTTGTTAGATAGCCCGTCTATTAAGGAAGGTTATAAGCTATTCGAGTTTTTCAATAGTTAAAAGCTTGAAAAAATGCTTTTTTTTCATTTTGGTAAATTTTGGCGATTTTCTAAGTTCTGTAGAGCCGGTAAAATGGGAACAGAAACATATTTGACTAGTGCATTTTGAAGTAAATTTTGTGCCCTTTAATTTTTAATAGGACCATTTATTCGATAGAACAAGCCGTTTCCATGTTATAAGCAAGAAACCGAAAAAAATGCAAAAAAATCGTGGTTTTTAGCCTACCAAAACTCTCTCGCCCTGTTTTAGAGGTCGCAAACTTGGATTTGACATCTCCTAAACATGCTTGAGGACACAAAAAAATAAAATCATTTGCTGCACAAAACGCAAGATGGACTTCCTCTCGTGACTGGACTACATGTACTTACTTAGAATTTTATCGCGAATTAAATTTTTTTATACCTACTTACTTTTATTCAACACAATATTATTAACCCCTTTCAGATGTGGTATTGCACTTATATTTTTTAGCGATCAGATATTTTTAATTTATAAAAATTTGTCATTCCTTCAACGGATTAGAGCCTGATTTAGTGCGGTCGTCAGATGTCGGTTTCGTCGCGCACCCAGCCAATATATAATATTATAAATATATAAGAATGTTGGTAGGATATTTTATGACATAACAGAATCAAGCTGACATGTAATGTTTTTATTTTATCATTTTATGTATGGATGTAGGTTTTACTACATAATATGCCGGTGAATTTTGTGTAGTAGGGGTGTACTTGGGGTAGTACTTACTACTAAGTAATAAAATGCTTATATTCAGAATTTTAGGAATCAACAGTTTGTTCATTTTGAGTCGAAACACTTTACACTATACTTGTGATGGCCTAAACAGTTATTTTACAGTAACAGGTGTCACTGTTCCTGATCTTTAATACGTACTTGTTCGAAATAATTGTTATTTCAGTAATTTTCATTCCGAAGTCAATCACCGTAGCTCATAATTGAATCAGAGCTGGTCATAGCACCGAACCTAAGTGCTTGAAGTACCGAGCATCAAGCACTTTCGTAAACGCTCGGTTTATTCAAGTGACAAGCACTTCCGTTTTCAAAAATGCTTAAAAGAATTGAGCATACTCATAAAGATGCTTGAAAAAAAGTAACTTTTTAACTTCTAACATTACAGTACAAAAGCTCAAAACATACATTTTGTTTATAGAAATAAGAAGGATAAACGAAATATGTATATTTCGTAAAATTTTATTAAAAATGTTTATTAAGCATGAAAATTTAATGCTTATAAAGCATTTAAAACGCTCCTAAGCATTCCTAATGCTTAATTAACATGTTGAATGCTTATTAAGCAATTTATAATGTTTACGTGCTTAATAAGTAGCAAGTCTATGCAAGTGCTTTAATCACCGAACATTTTTAACAAAGTGCTTAAAGCTTATTGCAAACACTAAGTTCTCAGCACTGTCCAGCTCTGAATTGATTGAAATTAATCATAATTTTCGCATTTCCACAACTGTTCGTTTGGTAATTCATTTAACAACCGCTCTTTAAAAACTTGTTCTTTAAGACTCTGCTAGCAGGTTCTTTAAGAACCTGTAATTCTGATAACAGTTATTTTTAGAACCGGTTCTTTCTCAGTAACAGTTCTAAAATAACTTACTTTCAGTGGCGTAACTACTTTCAATTCAGATGTGTTCCATTGCGAAAAATGGGTCCCTTTGCTCTATGAGCCCCCCCCCCCAATAATATCGTAACAAGGAAAAAAAAATTCGAATATTTTTGTGCGTTATTTTTTACGATTTTCATACATTGAGAATGCGTTATAGATTACTAAAATCCTTCTGCGAACTTTCATGTTTGCAAATATATCGATAAGCTTGGAAATGTCTAGATTTCTTGCTACTTCGTTTTCAATAGAAATAATGGCCAGAGAGCTCAACCTTTCTTGTCCCATGGTACTTCTCAAATAATTTTTGATCAGTTTCAATTTGAAAAAAGATCTTTCTGCGCTTGCTACTCTGACAGGAATAGTGAGAAATAAATAACAAGCGGTGATTATTTCTGTAAAACTACTGCATGAAGAAAAATTCTGGATCAACAAGTATTCAAACATTTCCTGAGTTGTTTTCATATTTATCAAAGCATCTTTGAAGCAAGTTCTGAACGATAACAATTGATGAGGCAACTGATCCGAAACGCCTTCTGAATATTCGGTATAAAGATCTTGCCTAGCGTTGAATATTTCTCAGCAAGTCTAGTTCATATGAGCGCTAGCCGTGAAGCGGCGAATTTAGGAAAAATAAGTTTCCATCATTGATTCATGTTCAAGCTGAGCATTTATAAAGTGTTATTAGAAAAAAGATAATCATAATCGGAAATATTATTTTGTTCAACACCGGCAAGAAATATGTAATTTCGTGGCTTTACTGAGAGTGGGCGAAATAATGAATTCTCTGACTGTAGCATTTCGCCCACGCTCATTACGGGGAACGTTTACGCAAGTGTTGATAGTTTCGTCAATCAATCAGGTCACCCATTATTTCGCCCACGCTCAGCAGAGCCACGAAATGACATATTTCTTGCGGTAGTTGAACAAAATATTGTGTGCGACTATTGGTCGAAAGAGGAGATTCCACTCGTGTGTTTTACCGCACTCGCTACGCTCGTGCGGCAAAATCCACACTCGAGGAATCTCCTCTTTCTCCCACTAGTCGCACAATATACTATTTATACACGATTCATAAAAAAAATTCTAAAATTTACGTTTTTCGATAAAAATTAAAAAAAATTGATAACATTTTTTTTTGCAATTTTAGTCCTCAAAGGGCACCTTCAGAGCCGCGGAACCCGTGTTCCGTGGAACACAGTGAACACCCGTAGTAACGCTACTGCTTACTATTATTCATCCTATCACTATCCTATACTCAGGGGCGGCTCTAAAAATTTTTCTAGGAGGAGGGTGGCAAAAATAATATTCTTATTTCTGTTTTACTATACAGCGTATCCATGCGAAAACTTTCCACTCATTTCGTAGTTTTGCCTTTTGAGTTAGAAATTGGATAATTAATAGCAAATTAATTAAAATGTATAAAAATTAAAAAAATATCACAACTACAAAACGCGCCAGGAATGTTCCTGACGCCGTTCGAATTTACGTGTATTTGTGTATGTATTAGGGTTGCCAGGTGTCCCGATTAATCGGGATTGTCCCGATTTTGAGTCTTAAGTCAAGGTGTCCCGAATAAACTTTTCGGGACATCGAAATGTCCCGGTTTGGCCTATTTTGATTTATATTAATTATATGGCGTTTTTAAACCGATAGCGGCCGCATTCGACAAGCCTCGAGTTAGCTCGGTGTTTTTAATCTCTACTTTGTCTAGCCCGATGTTTGAATGTTTGGGTTTGGAATTAAAAGGTTTTTTTGAGTTGTTTGTTTTTAAAGTTGTGATTTTAAAGTTGAGTTTTGTGTTTTATACATTTTTTAACAAAATAATTTGTTTTTTTTAATAAATATTATTTACTATGCGATAATTCGATTTTTTTACGTAAATACTGCTTTTCTGATTTTAGAATTTTTTGTTATAACCTAACCCAACCTAACCTGTCCCGATTTGACCATCAAGATATCTGGCAACCCTAGTATGTATATTATCCAAGGTTATTAGAGTACAGGTTGCCTCGTTCCATCTGACCAATCAGCGTAAGCGCGGGAATGACGTCAGCTAGAATTTAGTTTAAATCAAGTACAAAAATTGTTGAAGATTATGCTTATTTATATTAGATGCTTCGTGCAGATTTTTTCGTAAAATTGGCAGGAGACAATAAGTAGAAGAATAGATGTTAAAAAATAGGATAATTTTTATTTTTATTACAAAATTTAGGTTTTAATATCTATAATATAAACAAACAAAAAATTAAATAATGCTCAAGAAATGGCAGATCTTGTTAATTACCTATTTTTTTAAATTTAAGAAACGAATAGAATTAACTAACAAATTGATAAATTAATTATTTTATCTTTTATATTCACAAAATATTAAAAACAACCACAAAACACCATAACACTTAATAGACCAAGAGGCGGGCGTTAATATATGAAGCTCATTTGTGACAGGATGAAATTTTCAGGGAAGGTAGTATTTATTATGACAAAGAAAAAGCGCTAGGGTTGCCTAGTCAAATCCTGGTGCGACGGCCGGGATAAGCCACTTCCGGTGCAAAATGTCAATTTTTATATGTATATGTATATATGTATAAATTGAAACAGCTCAAAATTACAAAGTGGCCCTTAGTCCAGCATGGTAACCATAGTTTTTAAGAAAATGACATTTCGAAAATTATAAATTGTTAATAACTGCTCAAAATTGGATAAAATATAATAGTTAAATCCTGTATCACGAAAAAGAAAAGTTATGCATTTTGTAAAGTAGTATCAGTATATGCAAAAAAAACTTTTTAACAAAAAAAAACCTCCTTCAAAAAACCACTAAAAAGAGGAAAATAATGAAATTTTGAGGTCTGTGCCAATTTAATAAAATATGAAGTCGGTAAAAAAGTATAGTATAGTGATTAATATCTTCTTTTTAACCAACTTCATATTTTATTAAATTGGCACAGACCTCAAAATTTCATTATTTTCCTCTTTTTAGTGGTTTTTTGAAGGTTTTTTTTTTGTTAAAAAGTTTTTTATTTTTTACTTTTTAGTGTCAAAAAGTGACATTTACCTTAAAAGAATCACACGCCGTTACTCACTTTTATTAAACCGACTTTCTTACGCTGTCTGATATTTAAAAAAGTGACATTTACCTTAAAAAATCACACGCCGTTACTCACTTTTATTAAAATCAGCCGAACTAGTGAACCGATTTTGATGAAATTTCTATGGGACCGATCTGAAAGCATATCCTTTCAAATAAAAAAAAAATATTTCAAAATCGATTAATAAATGACTGAGTTATGAGGTAACAAACATAAAAAAAATACAACCGAATTGAGAACCACCTCCTTTTTTTGAAGTCGGTTAAAAATTTAAATTTTTGATGTGAAACATCTTTAGGTACGGGTGTAAAGTCGTTTGAATGGAACGTCGCCAAATGTCATTTGTTATTGCATTTTGAAACTACGTGGTCAATAATTATAGTTTTTTTACTAACATTATCAGCGCGTAATGTGTCATGCATCGTTTTATTTTTTTTTATTAAAAAAACAGATAGATTATTATGTATTGTTTTTTTTCTTATTGAAAAATTATTAATGTGATATTTTTACCTATATTAAAAATGTTAAAAATTCAATTTCCAACAAAAAATATCTCGCATTCAATGATGTAAATTATTTTCTAATTTAACTAGCATAAAGAGATACCTTTATTAAAAAAAATATATATAATTTTTATTTCATGATTTTCTTGACTTTTTTTCAAAGCAACTACCTTAAACTACGTTTTGTTTAAAAATGTTTACATATTGTAAAAAAAAATAAATATTTTAATAGCACGTTAATATAAGTATGCTTAGAATAAGTAATTTAAGTAATAATAATTCATAAAATGTTATTGCCTTTGCTCGGATACATTTTTGAATAGTTTAATGTATAGTAAACTATATTGAAACTCATGTTGATCACTCACGTATGTAATATAATAAAATTAAAAAACCGGTTGATTTGTGAATCAGAATTGTCAATCATTATTATGGCAATGTTTACCTTATTCAGGCCTAAAATTACATAATTCTAATAATGTAATTTTAGGCTTGAAGAAGGCAACAAAATAGTTGCTGAAAAGTTGCCATAATAAAGATTGACAATTCTGACTCACAAATCAACCGGTTTTTTCTTTTATTATAGTAAATTATTATTATTTTCCATTTTTTCATTATAGTTATTTTGGTTTTATATTCGCTTAGTTAACTTTATACCTGCGTCTGATTAAGTTGAATTTCAAGAAAAAATATTCATCGAGGTTCAGTAAAGTCAAATGCTTCAATTAATTTTTAACGTCAAACCAAATTTAAAATCACAAACAAAAATCAACCTTTTTTCTCTTTTCGAAACAAACCCCAAACCACCTTTTTTAAAACTTTTATTACAGGTTACTACGACCTTCAAGTAAGTAATTTATACAAATTTATATAAGAGGTGCACGTTGAATTACGTTGAAAAATAAAAATAAGAAATTGCTACCCTAAAATATATAAATTCTTGGGAAAATTGTCAATACTAGATTCAGGCAATTCCTGCGTAATTATGCGGATATGAATTAGAAACCAAATGCGCTGAAAACATAAAGTTATACATAACTAGACATACGTGTGAATGTTTGCCAAACACAAGGCCGATAACTCATTTCAGAACGGTTATAATATATAAGTATACATATATACATAATGTTATTTGACAGCTTTAAAAATGTCAAAAAAACAAATATAATTTATAAGTTTTCATTGTGTTACCCAAAATTTCCTTAGGCAACCCTATGTATTTCAATACAGCTCTTCGAGATCTACAATATGGCGTCAATTGTATGCTGTCATATAATGATGAAAGATAATTATGAGCTAATGAAATATGTGTATTTTGCACCGGAAGTGAGCTCCTCCCGGCCGTCGCACCAGGATTTGACGAGGCAACCCTAGCGCTTATTCTTTGTCATACTAAATACTACCTTCCCTGAAAATTTCATCCTGTCACAAATGAGCTATATAAATTAACGCCTGCCTCTCGACCTATAACAACTATCGCAAAATTGACAACTTATCATATTTTTTTCACTAACAGAAGAATCATGTTTCTATTAGGTATTGAAAAAACATATCACACTACCATGGTTACTGTGATTTTTATTTCCAAAAATTAGCAGCGTCCATGGTCTGATCTTTTCTATTGAAGTGAGCAAGCATGGTATATTCTGAGTGACGTCATCCCCCCACTACTATCTATCGGAATGAGGCAACCTATACTCTACTAACCTTGTATATTATCCACATCCTACCAAAAATAATAATAAATGTTTACCTTGGTAACCATGGGTACAAAGACCATACATAATGCATAAAATATTGCGTCACACACGTTCGGATTCTTTCGGCGCGTCATCGGAACTTAATTTAAAAATTAATCTTTAATTACATATAACTTTTTAATTACATATTAAGTAAAACAAAATAAATAGTTTTGCTATAAAACTTGTATGTGATCTTTCCATTTATGTAAAAAAAATTCACAGATTTCGCAATCCTTGCAACCATCGAGGACATTGGAAATGATAACAGCATATATGAAACATAATTAACTGTTTATTATACACACAATATTTATCAATGCACTGTTTAGTTTTGTCAGGAATAACCCTATTATTCTTCTGTTATATACGCGTTCACTTTTGCTTGATTACTTAACTTTTAAATGGATTTTTCTACAGTATTTATTAACATTTGCTCAAAAATAACACCGCAGATCGTCGCAAATACCTCTCAATTAACTAGACATGATATAAAACACATTTCGAAAAAATTGCACTTGTTCAATTTTGCATGATTGCTCCTCACTTGATCGCGACACCGTTGTCTTTTGGCCTTGAACGAAAACTCGTAACTCTGCCCCCATATACGAACATAAACATTTCAAATGTTAAAATTTAAATTTCATTCAAAAACCCAAGTCATAGGTGGACAGTGGACACAATCTGAGGCCTTACTTCTGAATCAGTGCGACGGCTATGTGAAGGTTGTGCTCTCCCGTCATATTATCCAAACCTCCAAAGGTTTCTAACTTAAAAGACAAAAAAATGTAATGTATGGAGAGTTTTCAGGTGGACACGTAAGTGCTATGTATATTTCCAGTTAATATTTGTCATGATAACTCCGTCATGGGGGGGGGGGGCGTACTCTTCTTTTCCCCCCTGGCGGCGCTCATGCCTATACCTATTTATTTCTGTGTGGGTAAAACGAATAGCTGTTTTCAGTGGCGGGATTTCAGGAAAATGAATGGTAGGGCAAAATATTATTATGATTATTGTCATTATTATGATGATGAAAGGAGAAACGCACATAATAGTCGGGGATTTTAAATTTCTGTTATACTGTCATTTCTGTCATACCCAGTGGCGGCTCGTGCCTGTTTAGACAGGTGGTGCCAAAACGAAGGTCAAAATAGAAAAGAAGTATAAAACATAGAAAATAACTTACCTAGTGACTATCCACGCAACTGTCTATGTTTGACTAAACAAGTACCTACACACAATAGAAATCCGAAAAAAAAACAGTTTAATAAAGTTCAAGACCTCTACACATTTCTGGAAAAATAATAAAATAAAAAATATATTTTACGCAACACATAAATTATGACGTAACTTAAAGTTTCCGATAAATAAAGTCCATTCTTCGTTCCTTGTTGTTGACAAAGCAAACCGTCAAATAATAAAACAAAATTGTTATCAACAATAACATTTAACCGAAACAACAATGCGTAATCAGATCTGTTGCAATTATTTATGAACTAATGATTAAGGTAGTTGTCGTGCTATGGGCATAGTGTCAGAAAATTCTAAATTTTCGTATACTCATTAAGGATACTATAATACAAATACCATTAAAATTTGGAGTTGATTGACCATCTCTAACTCGAGATAAACTTAATTAAAGTTCGGATAATTAACACGGCGACCATAGGAAAAGTTGTTTTTGACAAGTTTTTTAATTAAAAAAAAAGTAACAGTAAATTTTCAAAAAACTAACTGTTCATTGATGTTTTTGTTCTGAGTTTAAAAAAGAAAATCCAAAAATTATTGACCTTTTTATTGTTGAGATATAATAACGCAAAGTTCAACAATTTTAACGAAAAGATTGATATTTTTATATAATCCAAGCGAACAAACTATAGAGAAGTATGTGTAACTATGTAAACAACAGTTTAGGTACAATCTCTAACAAATTTTTTTTACATTTAACACTATACTTATTTATTGTTTTACAGCGTATTATGAACGAAACTTTTGGATGTTATTGTAACACGACAACTACCTTAAACAGTGTTGTAAATTTCAACAATGACCAAACAGAATATCGCCAATGATGTGCCTGGCGCAAATTTCATTTAGATTTAGCATTACAGCATAGGGAAATCATGAGTCATAGTTCTATCTCTCTTGCTCACATATAAGGACCGTAAGGTATGCTTTGTTTACACTGTGCCTATTTTTAATGGCACAGACGTGTTACTGGTCGCGTGGTGAAAATGTTTTAGGAAATTTGTGCGATTTAGGCTGAACTCTGCTGTCCGAACGATCGATAGTTTTATAAATTGATTAAAAAAAATATATTAATAAAAATATTAACAAAAAATATTTTTAGAGAAAATTGAAAAATTAGGGGTAGTGCCATGGCACTGTGGCACTACCCCACGAGCCGCCACTGGTCATACCGTCAGCCAGACTGGTATGGCGACTAGGGCATGCAATTCGAATATTCGAATATTCGAATAAAGCGAATATTCGGCTGCATTTATTATTCGAATAGTAATTCCTATTATTCGAATATATTCGAATTATTTGTTAAGAATTAAAATTGTTTAAAAACGGTTTACGGCGGCGCTAAAACATCTTACAAACGCTACACTAGCTCTAAGTTCGCGCTAGGGCGTGGGAGGGGAATCGAAACGGGACGAGGAAAGTTTTTTTTTGTTAATTATTGCATGTTTATTTGATATAACTATTTACTTACGTTACGTTACGTACGTGTACTTAATTGCTTGATTTGCTCTTCGCACGTGCTAATAGACGTATTATTTATTTGTGAAGTATTTTTTTTATAGGGGAGCAATATCCCACACTTTTGTGGTACTAATTAATAAAAATGCGTCTTAGATGCTCATTTAATATTTTTGTTTGAATAGGAAAAACAGAAAGAAAGAATTTTGAATTTTTTTGATTACTTAAATATGTTCATTTGATCTATGGTTCTCGGAAGCTATGTGCGCTCTAATATTTAGTTGATTTGATCTGAATTTTTACGTAACTAAGTAAAGTAAAAATGATTATTTGATCTCTTTTTAATTAGAAGTAAGCTGCTTTTGTTGTTAAAATATTGATTGGATTTATGGACGTGCAGCAGGCGTGTTGATTTTAAATAATTAAAAGTCATTTATTGAAGTTCCAGTGTTTTTATTATTTTTACCAATTATTCGAATATATTCGAATATTGGCTAAAATTTGAGCGAATATTCGAATACCTGAAACATCCGAATATTTGCATGCCCTAATGGCGACTGCCCGTGCTCGTCATACCCGAATCCCGCCACTGGCTGCTATGGATGATATTGATATATACGTATTCATATCAATTTTTTCTGACGTTAAACCTTATTCACTTAATAGAAAGTAGGTGCTTCTCAATCATGCATAGTGAATATTTACATTTACAGATGTGCATTTTATTGACGTTTAAATTTTTATTATCCCGGACATGGGGAACACCGAACAAACCGCATTGACTATAAGAGGAATGATAATTTGACACATACGAGGGGAGGGGTATCATATAATATAGGGATGGAAACTTTCAGGGAATTTTATTATATTTATGAAGAAAAAAGTTTTTATGTATAAAACAATTCTGATTACTAAACTGTAATTATGTATTAAATTAGAAATTAATACGTGTCTTCCACATTACAAAATATTTTTTTTATGAAAAGTTTCAGTGGAATTTGCCAGAAAGCCCTTATACGATAATTAGACGATGTTATTATAGGTACAAAAACGATAGGCCTGAAGTTCTTACTGAGACAACATTTACAAAAGTCATTAAAACGAGTGTGTGTTTACCGCGCGAGCCACTTTAGACACGCGTTACATACAGTATTTTTTGCAACAACTGCAAATAAAACACAATTTGGATAAATATTTCATTTGTGACATTATAGCAAAGTAATCTATAACGTACTTTATCACGCACGTGTATTATAAAGTAATACAAAACAGTATTACTTTATAGAACGGAGTGCGTTAAAATTTACTTTAAACACTACCGTTCGAATGCAGTAGAAGCTTCCATAAAGAATCACTTTTCAAACGGTACACATCCATCTAAAAATGTACTTTTGATGCAAGTGTTGCAAAAAAAAATATTTATTTGATGTAAAATCTTCATGTGCATATAACATATTGTTTAGTATCGTATATTTTTGATTTCAGAAAACTATACGCTAATCAGATTAAAACGCAAATGTATGAATCGTTTTACGTCTAGTAACTGCGATCTAGAAACATATTTGAAACAATTACAGCAAGGCTATTACCTTGTCAACGATCCGGAAGGACGTGATTGCACCCTTTATTGTGACTGTACAACCACCTGCGTGTGTACGGCAAACTGCGAACGGACTCGGAAGATAAATAGAACGTCTGCTGACAATGATGAATTAAAATCCTTGTCAGAAGCTCAATCGGCTTCTGGTGACTGCCGTCAGATTATAACAATTCACAACAGATCTGCAGATAACAGACAAACAGTCGCTGAAGAAACTCAAGCCAATAGCAGTTGTCTGTTACCTATTGACGCAAAACTGATGACCGATACATACACTAGAAGTAGTAAAACAAATGACAGTCGACAAATAGAAGATAATTTTAATCAAAAAGCGAATGACGGGTGCAGTAAACAAAAGATTAACGAAACACAAAATGTGGAATTAAAAGAGCAACGATTAACATTTGCCGATCCAGAAATTAAAAAAAAAATCATCGCGTTGTGGTTGGAAAACGAAAAACATTGCCGTACAATAGAGATATTGACTTGTTTACAAAATTGCGTGCAGGGCATTTGTGAAAATATTATATTGTTAGATCGCGTTGCTTTTTTGCAACAGAGTGGCGTTTGGTGTCGCGTTGAAAAAGTGACACGCGATCATATTTCACCACGCTGTTATGCTTTAGTGGCATTAAAAAATAGTTAAATCTTAAATGACGTAGGTGTTGTATTTCGGACTTTTAAAATACATTGTATGTGATCCGTTTTATAAGTATAAGTACCTCTACCATAAGGACAAATTATTTATATATTTTATGGAACTTAAATGGCATTAAAAAATGTCGTCTATTTTGATAATAATATACTTATATTGGATTTGATATTTTTATTTATATTAATTCTGTTTGAATTTATATATTTTAATAAAATAAATAATAAACATAATATTGTCTGTTATTTGTATTATCATTTTATTATACAGTATCCTCGCGAAAATTTTCCAGGCATTTCACTGTTTTTCCTTTTGAGTTACAAATTGTAAACTTGGGGGGAGGGAGTGGATAATTTATAAAGGGTACAAGTACAACTTGACGTACATGTCGAATCGTTGCGTTTTAAGTAGCATCCTATATTTTTACTTCCCACCTCTACTATAGTAGAGAAGTATTGGATTTATTAGTCAGAAAAAAATGTTTCGAGATTTTAACAGATCTTCACGTTTTGATACCCTAGAAATTGTTTAAGACCATTTTCTGACTGAAGTCTGTATGTGTGTGGTCAATTTTTCGCCTTCGATATCGTAAAAACTGAACAACATACGGCCATGCCGTTTGTTCTGTTGTATTTATCAGCATTTAACTTAGATCTGAATAGATTTTGAACCAAATTGGTTTAGTGGATCCTGAGATATTAAAAAAAACGTTCTCAATGTCACGTATTAACATAGTTAAAAAAATATATAAATTTTGAAAAATTGCGTCTGTAGGGTGGCCGCTTCTAAATTTTTCTAATTTTTCAACACATTCAGATAGCCCATGGTTAGGTCTATGAAGTACCTACATGAGAATTTAATATTTATTGAACACCCCTTCTTACTAGAGCACTCCGCGTCAAGTGTTTTCATTTTTAGTCGAAAAGTACTATCTTGAAAAAATTACTTCTATAGGGTGGTCATGAACAAATTTACGAAATTTTTCGACACATTTAGATAGCATATGGATAGGTCTATAATCCTTACATGGAAGTTTATTGAACAGTCTTCTTACTAGAGCAATCCGCGTCAAGTGTTTCCATTTTTAGTCAAAAGGTACTATTTTGATAAAATTGCTTCTGTAGGCTAGCCGCTTTGAATTTTCCTAATTTCTTTGATGAAGTTAGATAGCCCATCAATTGTTCTAAAATCTCGATGTGTCAATTTAATATTTCTTGTACACTCTTCATATACTAGAGCGTTTCCCGTGAAAGGTTTACCTATATATTTGCTGTATTTAAAAAAAAAAATAATGGATTTTCGAAAAGCGGAAATTTTTAAAGGATTAACTTTTTTTTACTCACTATCCGAAACTCAATGTAAAAAAAATCATGAAAATCCATCCACTATACCTGAGTTCCGAGATTTTTGAGTTTAATAATTGAACTCTATAGCTAAATTTAATTTTCGTAGATAAGGGTAGATTCTATAGCCTTAGTATTGCTTTCATTCGATTCAGCATCCAAAAAAATGTAGATAATGACACCCCACTTGACAAAATGAAGCAAATTTGGTTTGGGTTCTCCCCCCCCCAAATCATTTCTCACATTCCATTTTTATGGACTCTTCGGATTCTTGATTCTTATGCCAAAGAAGACATATAACCAACATTTCATGAGGGGAGGAATTTTTTCACTATTCAAACCTTATTTTACCTCTACTAATAGGTAAGATAAGTAGATTTGCGGGCCGCTCACTCTTTTCGATAAGGAGTCATTGTTAAAGGATATTCCATTTTATTTAAGAATTTGGTCCAAATGTTGCTTACAAGAGGTGAATTCTATTTCAATGTGTATCAGTGTTGTCTGATTAGTGATCATTAAATTAAGGTATTTTTAAAATCCGTCCCGGCCGGGCCGTGCGGATAAGCGTAAACGTTATGGAGAACTTAAGCAAAATCGCAGGATAGTGGACAATATAATTTGATTTTTTAAATTAAATGTACGACGTTTCGTGATTTAGACTTTTTCAAGTACATACATGAATGTAATTGAAAAAGTCTAAATCTATAGACGAAACGTCGTACATTTAATTTAATAAATCAAATTATATTGTCCACTATCCTGCGATTTTGCTTAATTTTATTATAATCACGATGGACACGATTTCTAATATAAGTTATGGAGAACTTGCGAAGATGCTATTTGTACTTAGTTGTGTATATTTCGTCCTTTTTTTGTTAGAAGTTCAGATATTGTGTACACAGAAAGAAAACTATTTTCCAATAGTTTGGTCGAATTCAATCATGACTTCACAATAGAAACATTTAACTTGTTTGATGGGAATTATAGATAGTGCTTCTTTTATGCACATACATCTTGTTGCATGTAGGTACATTGTACAAGAACTGGGTGAAAATATTAAGTAACAATAATAGTAAATCTTGAACTTAATAAAAAAACAAGGAGCACATTTACGACTGCGCCGCAACCGAAGACGTAGATGAACTAACGTCACATCTGTCAAAAAAATTTGAAAAACAGTTGACCCTGCAGGCCATCCCTGAAACTTCCCGCTGTCTGGTTTTGGTATTATCCATAAATAATGACCAAATGCACATCATAGATGTAACGATTAAAAATATTTTACTTTAAAGACGCCATTTTGTTCGAAATTTTATTAGCTTTCAAATTGCCTCGTAGTGACCTTATTTGTCCCAAAAGTAACTGTTTCCAAATAACTGTTTTTTAGACGCTTTGTGACCTCTGGAGATAATATATGCACCCCCCTTTGAGGTAGAAAAAAATTAAGATCGTGTTCCTTAGCTATCAACCTACAAATTCAGCAATAAAAAAAGGTAGTTCAACCTTTTCTACGCAGATATTCTGGCGACGAGATTAATAAGATAGAACTATAGAAAAATTAGACAAAAAAGTAAGTCACGTTTATTTCAATTATTATTTTTGAAACAACTCGCTGGAAATAATAATTCTTCCTTAAATTATATTTTATATTATTATTTATATTAATATTTTACTTCGTAATTTACTAATATTTTAATGTATTTACGTATTAACATAAGTAAAAAAAATATACATTTTTCGACAACGATATCTTTCGAATGAATCAACCGATTGAGATCGGGTTTGCAGCAATAGAGCTGATTAGATTTTAGAATCGATCGGTAAAGTATTTTAAAAGTTATTAAAAAAAACATTTTTTCGAAAATTTTATTTTTGAGATTTCTCAAAATCTACTTGATCGATTAAGTTAAAATTTTTAGGAAATTTAAATTGAGTAAAAACTCTTTTGAATAACGCAAACCCGATCTCAATCGGTCGATTCGTTCAAAACTTATTCATGGTTTACATACTTGCATACATACATTAATACATAGGTACACGCGCGCGCGCGCGCACACACACACTTAATAGTGTCTGAGATACAGCTGTTCGAATTTCGCAAATTTAGCATATTTTGTTATTTTTAGCGATTTTTAACTTTGAAAGCTGTGAGATATCTACCAGGGGCTCAGAAAATTCAATAAACCCGAGCTTGGAGCTCAAAAATGGTCCGAGGGGGCCCTCAAATGGCCTCCTCCCCTTCAGATCCAAATATATATTTCTCAGTTCTTCAAAATCGATGATCTGAAGGGCAGGGGGGCATTTGAGGGCCCTTCGGTCCTCTTTTGACGCCCGAACTCGGGTTTACAAAATTCTCTGATCTCCTGATAGTTATTTCACATCTTTCCAAGTTGAAAACCGCTAAAATCGCTAAAAATGGCAAAAAATATTAAACATTTGCAAAATTTTGAACAGTTGTATCTCGGACACTATTTGGTCTACAAAGATCGTTCTGGTCTCAAATTATAGAAAATTTAGTCTACTTAAGTGTAGGGCAACCTTTGTAAAAAAATTAGTTCTTCGGGGTCAAAATTGACAAAAACTGAAAAAAGGTAAAAAATTTGACTGTTTTTTGAATTTTTACCTAAGATCCGGCGGTCTGCTGAGATCGAAAACTGGTATTTTTCATCAGGCCTCCGTCATATACAACATAGGAAGAAATCATAACTACCCCATTTGATGCAAGATAGCGTGCATTATTTTACTGAACTAATACTGATTTTGCTTATGTCTTTCTTGTTGAACTCATTAATTTTCTGTATAATATTATGATACAGGGATGTACCAATATTATAATCAAAAAAAATGGTAAATGTAAATGGAATGTTTTATCTTAGTTGTATAAATAAATCCCTTTTTAAGAACGAAATTAAAAAAATGGAGCTAAATTATAATGTTCTGGGGGGGAGGTCTAGATCCCCTGGACCACCCTCGTATCTACGCCATTGATCGAAACATGTTTGAGCTAATTATTCTGGTAAACGTTTTTCTGTTCGTAGAAAATGATATTTGATGATAATTTGATGATGAAAAATAAATGAGCTATTTCATTTCCATTTTTTCGGTATATAGGAACTCTTTTTTTATAGGATGTCTCTACAATTCAATCAATTTATGAAAAATAGGGGAAATAACAATTTGTATAATATTATGTACTTACCTATTTTATTTACTGTTGATATTGATTGGCAGATAGAAACTTTAAACCGTTGAACATACTACATGAAAGAAAAGATTAGTCAATTCCAAATTATTTTCAGATAAGTTTCGAATTATTTTTTTAAAAATTTTTTTCGGATACATGAACATAATATTTATTTTGCATCAATCACTCTAACAATGAGTTGAATTGTACCAAAATTGTTACATTATCTACTATACCTTACCGAAACTTTCGCATGTCTTGAGAAGCGGAACATTTATGGTGGAAGTGACGGGATAGTTACGGAAATTTCGATAACAAAAGAATTGTTACTGTTACTGCAAATTAGATCCTTCTGAATGAGCCATTTTCCTGAGAGTACTTCTTTACACGATACTAATGCCAATGGGGAATAAATAATATTTGTACCTACCACAAGTGCTGCCTCTCGTGGATAATTGAAAGAAGCACTCTCAGGAAAATGGCTCATATATATTGTATTGTCATCGGAACTACGTATGTGTGCAAAGTTTCAGTCGATCGAATATGTGGAAATGGGGTCAAAATTGGATTACAACACGTTTTCTCGAAACAGTATTTTTGTTGACACGATGTAGCGGAAACTATTGAGCCAATCGAATTCAGGCGCGGATCCAGAATTCAATTTGGGGGGGGGGGTCACGTTATCCAAGGGCCAACCAACTGATGTATATTTACGTTATAACTCAAAATTGGGGGGGGGTCACGTTGCTCAGGGGCCAACCAACCGACATCTTATATAATATTGGTGCAAGTTTAATTTTCAAAAGTAACGTCAGTATCCCTTCACCCTTGATCCTACAGAATAAAATAGTATATTGTATTACAAGGATCGAAACATAGCGTTTGCAACCAGAGTGAAGTTTGCTGTCCTCGTATCCAGCAATCACACTCGTTGCAGCAAACGCTATGTTTCGTTCCGAGTAATAGCATATTATTTTTCAAAACAACTCTATTGACAATTCAATTTGAGGTACTTGCAATTTGGGCGCGCAAAAATATTAGATCTGTGAAATTTATGTGGGGTTATGTCTGTCATTTTGACGTTTTCGAATATTATATGCGGATTGAAATTGGCGCGACTGAATCGCTCTATCTCCCTCTTAACAACGTTAAAAAACAGAGAAAACCGACAACTGAAAATTTTCATCCCTAGGGTTGAAACTCAGGTACCGAAAATCGAATTTTCAATAGCGGCGTTGTGAAAATAATAATTGTGGCTCCCTATTTGTCTACCCCAATGCAATGTTAACTAACACAAACTTTGTCTATGTGTATTCGATACATAGGAAATCTGTGGATTCTCCGTTTATTAGGGTCGCGCGTCTAATAATGACCGCACGACTCTATAGCCGTTTCAGCCGCGTGATTGACACATCACACTCCGCTTTTAATTTTGTTAACTTATTTCTTTTTTTGGATAAGACAGAACCTTTGTTCATCGTGCGGTTGAGGAAAATCGTGACATAACAGAGGAAAAAATGAATAGAAAACAGATTTGCACTTTATTTAAAATATAAAAGAAGTGAAATAAATAAAACTTTTAAAAATAAATTTACGTTATTTATTTAATGACATTTATTTTCATATCATGCACTTTTTTACAATTAATTTTACATTATAAATACAACAAAAATACTGTTAAGCATTTTGAATATATTTTTTTTATAATTTGTACAGACATTTTGTGATGATCTTTTATTAACATTTCCAATTAATTATATAGTTTAGCACAATCAACAAAAATGAACTCGGGTTGATTTTGTTATTCCTATATCCCCGTTTTATGATTCAATTTTTTTTGTCCTTCTTTTTGTTTTGCAACTCCATAATGTACCAGCCGTTATAAGTTATAGAGTTCCAAAAATTTTTTACAGTTTCAAATTTTTTGCAGACAACAATAATTCTGCGATTAATTAATAACAAAAACTATCAAATAGGTTAATTATTATATTATATTATAATGGTTATAGGTGCATAGATAAGTAAGATTTTTAATAAAGTTTGTGAATATGTATATTTTTATATTTTTATTATAAGAGGCTGTTCAAGTATCTGTTACGTAAGCAAGTTTAGGGGGTGGGGGAGTTCTGATTTTCCTTATTTTTGATGACAAGGGGAGGAGGGAATAAAAATCTTATGTAAGTTACTTGAACGGCACCAAATAAGAAATAAAAATCTAAGATATATCTTCGACATTCCTTTGGTAATGAAGATCCACTGTGAAATAATACGAGATGTGTACCCTGTTGCCAGTGTCGTATCTAGCTGTTCTTGTTCCTGGGGCAAAATATAAAATTTCGTGTTCTCTACACAACCGTGGATACGAGGCTCAGTAGATATATTAAAAAATACATAATTGTAGGTATTATTACAGCTTTGTAATAAAAAAAAGTATCGTGCAAGAAAGTACATTGTCTGATAATCTGATTTTGGTCCAAATGCTGCCCACAGTAAATATGAGTGGGAATCAAAAGATCCTGTCAAAAATAACAACTTTTTCTATTGCACCAAAATTTTTTATAAGTACTGGACGAAATATCGCTTCATCACTATTGATGTTAAATAAAAATAATATTTTTCAGTTTATATAGATATTGCCCATTTTACTAGAGGACTTGGTTCAATATTGCTCACTGCTCACAAGTAAATTCTTACTAAGTAGTTGTTTCTTACTAGTGTTATCTGATAGCTTTTTAAAAATCCGTCTCCGCGGTTTGATTTTTATATTTTAACACTCGTAATAAATAAATCATAAGCTGAGCTATAATTAATTTTATTCAACACATGCACGCTTTTAGTGTTTTTTCGTATCTGTTTTGCGGACCTTAAATAGCCGTTTATTGACTAGTGACCATTATGTAACGCTTTTCAGTGCTATAATGGTTCATTACGTAACTAGTTACATAATGATCCATTATGCAACGATTTTCGGTGCTATAATGAAACATAGTTACATAATGGTTCATTATGTAAGTGTTTTTTTAATTTAAATAAAGTCTAAAACCATGCATGTGTTGAATAAAGTATAGTGTGCAACGCGTGTGCTAAATCTTTATGCGTCAGGCGCGATGTTTTCAGCACTCGTATGCGGCTCGCGATGCACACTTGCCAAGACACGTGTGCGCTCGCCTACTACTTGTGCTGAAAACATCGCGCCTGACGTATAAAGATGTATTTAGCACACTAGTTACACAATATACTATTATAGTTTTATTTATAACATACTTGCATCAATATTGATGAAGCGATATTTCTGTTCCTCTAAGATAAACAATTTTGATGCAATAGAAAAAGTTATTATTTATGACAATATCTTTGGATTCCCACTCATGTTTACTCTGGCCAACATTTGGACCAAATCTCATGGTGAAATAGGCAATTTTTAAAAATAATTATGTATAATTTTTTATCTTCAGTAAATTATTATTGTAAAAATAAATAACAATTAAATTTAAATAATTAATAATTGTTACAAAATAATTAATATTATCAATAAAAAAATACAATTCAATGATTGCTTTATTATGTCAAAATTTCAAACAAAGTATGTACCTACCTAGTAGCAAACCATACAAAATAATAAATATAATAATATAAAGATATAACCGTTATATTTTCTTATTGTTTATAAATCGGCGAAAAAAATATTTATATATTGGAATTAATGTTGATGGAATGTACCATTATTGATTTTTTTTGATAAGCTAAAGCTATTCTACAGATGACTCCCCAGGCCTGTACTTCAATTATTTTGGAAGATAATCTCATTGAAGCCTATAATATATTCGCAATTGAGATGAAATTGTCTACAAGATGGCGGTAAATCATCGACGATATCTTTGTATATTTACGAATATATAGGCTTTGATGGGGTTATCGTCAAAAATAATCGAGATACAGGCCTGGGACACTGTATATCATAAATGTTAAAATAGATATATCTGTTAAATTTTATATTTATGGCACAAAATAATACCATACATTGCAAATTCGGTTAACAGCTTTAGATTCTAATTCATTAAAGAATATTTTTGGGTTCAAAGAAAGCAAATTTCCAAGTTACGACCCTATAAATCCAAAGTTTGGTAATGGAAACCATACCTATGCAATGTAATTTACAAACCAAAGCTCCAATATATTTTTATCAATATTACTTATTAAATAACTGAACATTTTAATTTTTTTATCGCGACATTTCGCTTTTGAGTTTGATCTTGATTTATTTTCTTTTTTACTAAATCGAAAAAAAGAGTCTCATATAATTATAATATGATGCCTATACCCTAAGAAATATTATTTTTTCTGTTCGAAATTTTTTGATTTGTAAATGAAAATTCAAATAAAATAAAAATATTATCTATTTTAAACTGTACTTAAAAGTCGTGAATACAAAAAAGCAGAGAAAATGCACAAACGATATCTAATTATTGATAATTATAAACGATCATAAAGTTCAGTTGCAAAAAACTCAATATACAATCAAATGTAAATATTTAACATAAAGCGCCCCCTACACGCGAAATGTTTGTACGACTTGTATGCACATACAAAATGCAGAAACAATATGTTTCATCCCTACACGTTCATACAAATCTGTACAAACAACTTTTAGCATTTTGTATGCACATATATTATGTCGACAAACTACACGCAACCGTCACTGACGCAACGACATAATGTCGCTACGTTTTGTTTGTACAAACAGATGGATCGAAACATTGCTTTTTTTAATCAAATTCCTGTGATTTCTTTGTACGATTTGTTTGTACTGACATGTTTGTACAAACAGGATGTTGCGCGTAGGGATAAAACCTATTTACCATTAGAATAAAGTATATTTACTATCAGAGTATTCTGATGGTAAATATGTTTTATCCCTACATGACACATCATGTTTGTACAAACAAATCGCTACTTGTAGTTGTAATAAGTATTTGTAGTACAAACATGTCAGCCCAAACAAAACATACAAACATTCAGGTGCGTGCAGGGGGCGCTTAAGTAGGTCCATAATATATACATACATTGATTAATAATATTTTGCACAAGAGTTGTCACATATATATCTACTCACAATACCGGCGCCAGGCCTAGAGGGGCGGTGGAAGGCTAGATCAACACATAGTTATACAATATACAGTCATGATCTTAGGTACCTATTTGATTTTTGCAAAAAGCTACTCTGAAAAAATTTTGCCAGCTGACTCCATAAAGGGCCCTCATAGACTAAACAAATTAATAAAACAAATAGGAAAATGAGTTATTGAAAAAAAAATGATGGGCTTAAAATATCTCGTCCGGGGCCGTCAGATTCCCTTAGGTCGGCACTACCTATCATGCTCGATTTCTGTACGGCTTTGAAAGCAGATTTTTAAAAATATAGGGCTTTGAGTGAAATGATACAAGTAATCAAGTATGTTACAAATATAGTCCGTTGATAAAGAAAAGAGAAAAGTATCGTCCCGTGTATATCGTCTATAAATGACCATCTTGTCTCATTCATTTTTCGTTACGATATCAGAAAATTTGTCGTTTCAAATTCGAGAAGGGTGTAATTTCAATATTGTCTTGATATCAACTCAAATTTATTTAACAGGTATCGTCACGAAAATAAAAGATATACATCGAATGCAGTGTGTACCTAAATTTAAATCTGCATAAAAAATTCTCAAGCGATTTGAAATCTACTAGGAAACATTTTTTTAAGTCAGTGTCTGTCAGATGTCAGACAATTTGTTTTTTTAGTATGAGGCCACTAAAATATTTTTCAGAATCTGTTCGATTTATATTCTGTCAAATAGTAGTAACTTGCAATGAATTAAGAAACCATGCCATTTTATCCAAGTGATATTATGAAGGTATCACAGACTCGAGAGAACATTTTAGTAGTCTTATCTTACAATTAAAAATAGAGCAATTCGAAAAGTCAATTTGCCTGGCAGACAGTATGTATATGAAATATGAAAACAGTAAATTACGAATAATAATTGTTACTGTGAAACGACACCGCGCTGTTAGACACATTACCCTATTAATACTATTTTATTTGAACCAAACAAGTAGTATAGAAAAATAATTTGTGGTCATTTATATTTTTTTGATTTAGATTAAATTAGGTCAAAAACCAAATATGTAACAATGTCTGTGCAAAATGTATTTAAAAATATTAGATAAATTCAACGTTGTTTTTATCAGATAAATAATAAATGAAAAAGTTGTATAGTATAGTCAGAATTATTAATGACATGATTATTCGATTTTTTATAAAAGCACATTGAAAATTACGTTGAGTTTTTTGTTACTAATTATTAAACATAAATATAATGAATTTGTCAAACTTAAAAAGTTAGAAATTAAACACTTTTTATAAAAATTGATTCTCCAGCCAAAACAAAATCAATTTTCACAAAAAATTATGTTTTGTTATTTTCATGCGCAATAAATAATTAATTAAAAATATATTGATTGACGCTATTTAAAAACAAATTACAAAACAATTGTTCTGATGTTTGATAAGCCTTCCGGGGTTCACATGTCCGTAGTTTCCAATTGTGGAGGTATGTTACTGCTAATTTCTTTTCTGAAACAAAAACATAACGGTTAATTTCAAAGTACACAAAAGTGCTATTTCAAAAATTTCGAAAATGACTGTTTGCATCAATAAGCTATTTTTGTAGACCAAAAAATTTGAAAATATTCACACTGATAGAGGATCTAGTAAAGACTACACGAAAAATACAGCGACATGCACATCTACACGTTTAAACACAAAACCCCAACACACTTTCCCCTCGACGCAAAGCTTGCTCCAGTGGACTCAGGGGAAGTATCCTATTTGTATATTTTTTTGTATATACTTTTTGCATAATTTGGTAATAAAAATATATAGTTGGCAAAACCAAAAGTGCACATCCCGCTAAGTTTTTCACTGTATGATAAAGATAATAAAAAAATAGGTAAATAAAGCATTAATAAATTTAAAGAAATTGAAAAAAATTTAAAAAAAATATAAATAAATAAATAAATATCAAGTGAAATAATAATATGGAATAGATGTAAAAATAAAACCATGATATCGGTCGAAATCGAACTGGCGAACTTGCCCGTACGATGCAAGAGCTCTAACTACTAGTCCACGATCGTTAAATGGATTAATAGCTACTTTTATGGTATAGCAGTAGCCTTTAATTTTTCTACGATATTATTTATGCTGTACAATATTATATTATAAACTGTCAAAAATAATAAAATAAAATTGTTTATAAAAATTAAACTAGTGAACGCATTTCAGTAAATTTAAATAGGGTTCTAGTCTGATAGTAAACAAAGCGAATAAAATATAAACCAAAGCGATTCGTCAAGAATTGCGACCTGTAGAGCTCGGACGTACGTACGTACGTATAGACCAACCGACAACTGCTGTTCGCGATTTTCAGTTTCAATTTTAGAAGTAATTATGAACTCGGTTCAATCTAAAAATGGCTCCATTTTGTAGAACGGATTCTCTCCTTTTCAAAAAGCTACAATTTGAATAGATTTCGTGCGAAATTAACCTAGATATAACTTCTTGTATGAATGAAGCTCCGGTCTGACGCACTAAGCGATAATAGAGCACATCCGCTAGACGTAGTGTAGCGGCATGTGCAATATAATAAAAAAATAGTAACAGCTATTACCAACAAACTTAATTACCTATACGATTGGCGAAATCACTACCAATTTCTGTTATTATTGGATCAGATTTAATCAAATGTAATTTTAATTCCTATATTAAGCTATTTGATTGTTTGTTAGCTGTAGGGATTCCTCGGCGCACGATAAACTCGCACTTGTGTTTGTGTAGAAGTGTCTGTCCTTACACAAACCACATAGCATAAACAGTCAACACACTCCTATAACATTATCTTACATTAAACAATATTTATTTGATCGGCGCTGAACTGTGATAGGTTTCGTGTCTTTATTAATTATTACTAGCAATCCACGTCCGGCTTCGCCCGGGTGCTAAGAATTTATGATTTATTATCCCCCCCGCGAGGAATTCTCCCCCTGCGAAGCGAAGTCGGGCTGGTGGTGTTTATAATATTAGTAGGATTCCGCCTATACGCTAAAATGCAAAAGAATTTCAGAGTTACGCTTTGTTTCTATCCCACAGGAATTACTATTCCTCCCCCGCGAGAAATTTATCAAAATAAAATATAGCCTATATCACTCAGGGATAGTGTAGCTTTTTATTAGTGAAATAATTTTTGCGAATCGGTTCAGTAGTTCCAGAAATAAGAATTTATGATTTATTAACACCCTCTCCCCCCGCGAGAAATTCTCTCCCTGCGAAGCGAAGTCGCCTGTCGTTGAACTTGCTTCGCTATTACTTGCCTACTGCAGTTTATAATATTAGTACCTATAGTATATTAAGTAGTATAGATAGTAAAAGAAAACTACACCCTCGTTTTACCCCCTTTGGGGTTGAATTAAAAAAACTCGAAAAGCCTATTACCTTCCTCAATAATCGGGCTATCTAACAAAAAAAATTTCAAATCGAACTGGTAGTTCCTGAGATTAGCGCAGTCAATCCCACAAACACACAAACCTTCAGCTTTATAATAATAGTATAGATATAGATTTTATCAAAAATTTGACATACGCGACTTTGTCTTGTGAGCATAAGTTTGTCAGCACAAAGAAATATCAAAGCAGCGCTTATGTAAACTCTTAACAATAAATCTCAAGCAAGCCTAATCTGTCAATAATTTCAAGTCGCCTGAAGTAAAGTGATTGTGGGCGGCTGTGACATTTACCGAACTTTGCCGACTTACGAATATTCCGTCAACTTGTCTGTATATTGTATAATGCTTGTACAAGGCATAGGTACCTATTACCTACCTGTTAGTAGACGTTCTGTATAAATAAAAATTGCAGTCAATTGGGCGACGGGACACTTCCAACTTCAAAAATATTGAGAATTGACATAATATAAAAACTCGGGTCGCAGTGCCAAAACCCTGCCGACAATATAGTGTATTTGCTAATACAGGCCTTGTGGCTTTAATACGTGAACTTAAGTTTGTTTTTGGACAAAATAAAAAATTTATTCCCTTAATACATCCCTTAAAATAATATTTTTTTTTCTTAATTTCAATATTATTATTAAATCAACCTCTGTACCAAATTAAATACACGCTTCAGTAAATAAACCACTATCCGCAAACTAGTGTTTTAATAAAATTTGTAAGTCCGGACCTGTCGGGGCGATTTTATTAAAATTTATACAGCACATTTTAATCTTCACTAAAGAGTTAAATTTCAATTTTGAAACAATTCTGAGAATTTTTTCGGTATTTTTGGGTCCAAAAACATTTTTCAACCCCTAAAAATGACCTTTAAAATGGTCCGATTGGCCCCATTTTAAATAGGCTTCGTGGCGGTGATGGATTCTAACATACCTACCAAATTTCGTCAAAATCAATTAACTTTTTCGAAAGTTATAGCCCGTACAGACACACACACACATACACACACACACACACATACACACACACACACATACACACACACATACACACACACACACACACATACACACACACACACACACACATATATTATATATATATATATATATAAACATTTCCAAAAATGGTACCAAATTGTTCAGGAGGCTATGAAACGTCGAGAAATTTTGGTTCGACCCCCAAGGTTAGTAGAGTATAGGTTGCCTCATCCCGATAGATAGTAGTGGGGGGGATGACGTCACTCAGAATATACCATGCTTGCTCACTTCAATAGAAAAGATCAGACGATGGACGCTGCTAATTTTTGGAAATAAAAATCACAGTAACCATGGTAGTGTGATATGTTTTTTCAATACTTAATAGAAACATGATTCTTCTGTTAGTGAAAAAAATATGATAAGTTGTCAATTTTGCGATAGTTGTTAAGTGTTATGGTGTTTTGTGGTTATTTTTAATATTTTGTGAATATAAAAGATAAAATAATTAATTTATCAATTTGTTAGTTAATTTTATTCGTTTCTTAAATTTAAAAAATAGGTAATTAACAAGATCTGCCATTTCTTGAGCATTATTTAATTTTTTGTTTGTTTATATTATAGATATTAAAACCTAAATTTTGTAATAAAAATAAAAATTATCCTATTTTTAAACATCTATTCTTCTATTTATTGTCTTCTGCCAATTTTAAGAAAAAATCTGCACGAAGCACCTAATATAAATAAGCATAATCTTCAACAATTTTTGTACTTGATTTAAACTAAATTCTAGCTGACGTCATTCCCGCGCTTACGCTGATTGGTCAGATGGAATGAGGCAACCTGTCAAGGTTAGTAGAGTATAGGTTGCCTCATTCCGATAGATAGTAGTGGGGGGGATGACGTCACTCAGAATATACCATGCTTGCTCACTTTAATAGGAATCTGCCTGGCACCAATTTCAAAAGATAGCGCTACCATATGTCATTTTTCCCAATTTTTTACTCAAAGAATCAGCTTTTATATAAACAATACAGTCAATTTGTGAGATCTGTAAGATTCTATAGATGATATTCTTTGTATTAAACATATTTGGGGTCATGTATTGAAATTAATAAAAGTAGGAATTCAGATTGAACTTGAAATATTTTTTTCAATGAAAAAGGATTTTTAGACATTTAAAACATACTTTGAAGGACAAAAAATGGATATGCTAAATTTCAATACGAAACTGTTAATAATAACAGCAAATCGTTTAGTAAAAAGTCACTAATGACAGATAATGCAACCGCGGTGTTATCAATAACTAAAAAAGTGTAGCTATTGTCTAAGAAATGACGCTACATACGTTTTGTTTACATCTTGATTTATGGTATAAATGTCAGTTTTCGATTTCTTGTTCAGTTCGTGTTTTTCAAAGATTTTGAGATTGATTTTGTTTTCTAAATAGATTTTTTCTTCAAGGCAACGGGTTGCTATGAATATGAATAATCAATTTTCAATTAACATGAAAACATAAAAAGTATCGAATTCAAAGATGTTCTAAATATGACAACTTAAATTATCAAATTTTCCTCTTGAGAAATTTATTTGATTGTGTAAAGTTGGTACCACGTACACAATTTTCAAATTGAGATTAGATTTTTTATATTTTCCAGGTTTTTCTGAAAAAAAATAGTTCAGTAACCAGGGAAATGGGAAGAAATAATCGAAATCCAAAACGACGTAAATTTTTAAAAATATTAGTATCATTTTATAGACTGTTATGCATGAATTTTCTTCGATTTGTTATTTATTTTATTCATTTTACAAGTAAGAATAGTGAAATGAACTAATTAACTAATGAAACTTTTCATATCGCTTATTACAAAAATGACACCACAGAAATTTTATGTAAAATAAAAAAGCACAAAGTAAATTTATATAGGTAATAAAAAGTGACATTACATTCACATTATTATAAAAAATTATAAATTCACTTGGCACTTTTAAATCTTTATTACACTTCAATTATTCTTCTTTTGGGCTTTTCAGACGTATTGCCTAATTCCAAGATCTGTCATAGAGTTATTTTTTTCTAATAGGAGAAATTTCATAAATGCTTTCTTCTTGACTCAGATTTTATTTCTTTTTGATTGATTCAAGCGTTTTAATAGATTTTATTTATACATTTTTTCGCACATGTTCTATAAGATTTCATAAATGTCCTTATTTATTAATTTTCTGCTCTGAAATTATAATTTTTCAACTTTCAACTCAACATTATTAACTATTTATGACACGACTTGTGTCCACTTGTGTCAACATTTCTCAAATATTTAAATTTTTTATTCACATTGTTTCCATGGCAATTTCAGAAATATTATATCATTACTAACTTTGCTGTCATCATAGATCAATTATAAAAATTATTGTTATATTAGTGTCCTCTATACGCTAGTAGACGAAATACTCACAATATTTTGAAAAATATTACAATTACAGCGACGACAGCGCCTCTAACGGTTTATTATCGGCAACTTTTTGTGCAGTGCCCTTTTAATAGAAAACATCAGACGATGGACGCCGCTAATTTTTGGAAATAAAAACCACAGTAACCATGGTAGTGTGATATGTTTTTTCAATACCTAATGGAAACATGATTCTTCTGTTAGTGAAAAAAATATAATAAGTTGTCAATTTTGCGATAGCTGTTAAGTGTTATGGTGTTTTGTGGTTATTTTTATATTTTGTGAATATAAAAGATAAAATAATTAATTTATCAATTTGTTAGTTAATTCTATTCGTTTCTTAAATTTAAAAAAATAGGTAATTAACAAGATCTGCCATTTATTGAGCATAATTTAATTTATTGTTTGTTTATATTATAGATATTAAAACCTAAATTTTGTAATAAAAATAAAAATTATCCTATTTTTTAATATCTATTCTTCTATTTATTGTCTCCTGCCAATTTTAAGAAAAAATCTGCACGAAGCACCTAATATAAATAAGCATAATCTTCAATAATTTTTGTACTTGATTTAAACTAAATTCTAGCTGACGTCATTCCCGCGCTTACGCTGATTGGTCAGATGGAATGAGGCAACCTGTACTCTAATAACCTTGGCAACCTGTACTCTAATAACCTTGTTCGACCCCTAGGTCCCGCAAATACACTAATAAATATCTATACCCTATTCGTTTTTCGTTTTCATGGTTACTTATGATTTCACATGTAAAAATTAACCGAAGCACTGTCTTTTTCGCTGAACTGAATCCATCACGGATTTTAAACTACTCTTTTTGGATTTTTTCGAGGCAAATGATTAAGTAGTGCCATTTGTAGGGTCATTAATGACATATCGATTTATAAAATATGATCAAATTCGTTAAAGTCGTTTTCGAGAAAATCGCAAATTTAGTTTTTCCTTCATTAGTAAACTATTCTTATATGAGGGAGTATAGCTGGGGTAATTAAAAAAAATCTCCTCGAGGAATCCCCTAAAAACCTTAAGTTCAACATTTGGTTTCGATCTGTTGAACGGTGTGTCAGCTTGGCCTTTGAACATATGGATGGACGGACATTAAAAACACGCTTTTTCGGTATGTAGGGGCAATAAAAAGTATAAATTTATCGAAATCTCGAATCAGATTTTTTCTTCACGACAAGACTTTCTTCATTACTATGGTCGCTTGAAATTAAAAAAAATAGTCTTTTTTTCAAAATAAAGTACTATCTTGAACACATTACTTCTGTAGGGTGGTTGCGAAAAATTTTTTCAAACCTATAATCCCTGCGTGGGAGTTCAATATTTATTGAATAGCCTATTTACGAGAGCACTCCGCGTCAAGTGTTTCCATTTTTAGGCAAAAGGCACTATTTTGATATAATTGCTTCTGTTACTCTGTAGGATAGCCGCTTTGGATTTTTCTAATTTTTTTGACGAAGTTAGATAGTCTACCCCGATGTGAAAATTTAATATTTTATGAACACTCTTCATACTGAAACATTTCGCGAGAAGAATTTATATATTTGCTCTATTTTCAAAAAAAAAATTGATTTAAAAAAAACGGCAATCAATACAAAATACATCATGAAAATCCATCCACTATAACTGGGTGCCGAGATTTTTGAGTTTTTGAGTTTATAATTGAACTCCGCTATAGCTAAGTTTATTTTTCATACATGAGGGTAGGTTCTATCGCCTTAGTATTGCTTTTATTCGATTCAGCAGCCCAAAAAACATAAATAACGACACCCCACTTGACCAAATGATGCAAATTTTGTTTGAGTCTCTCCCCCCAAAAAAATACCAAAATTCTATGAGTGGAGGAACTTTTTCATTTTTAAGGTAATTTTTTGCTCTATTTTACCTGCACTAGACGGAGCATCTATTAAAATCGCTAAACAGATTACTGTACATTTTTTGATATCATTTTTGGATTAAAATTATACTGGATGTTCCAGACATGACTCCCCAGGCCTATATCTCGATTATTTTTGAAGATTTAACCCCATTAAAGCCTATTCGGAAATAGGATAAAATTCTCTACAAGATGGCGATAAATCAATGATAATATTTCTGTAATAATAGGTCAGAGAGGCCACAATCAACTTGTTTTTTTTTTAAATAAGATCATAAGTATTTTTATCCGTGTAATTAAATCATAGAGATATCATAGATAGAGTAGGGGAGCCATAGGCACCACTGTAAGTGCGCGACAGTGTTACCTTGGAAAAGAGAGATAGAAAATAAAGCAGCTTTCTTTTTCTTGTGAATTTAAAAATGTATAGTAGGTATTAGGGTGGGTCAAAAAAATCAATTATTTTGATTGTACAGAAAAATGTTTTAAGAGAATTTTGTAGGAAATTTAATGGTCTACAAAAAATGTATCTTATATTTTTTTCGAAAACCTCACTATTTGAAAGATATTGAAGATTTATAATAGTCATTTATTGTCGAGTTATAAAATCCATAAACAAAAATGAAATTTGTCTTAAAATAATCAAACTTAAATCTTCAATATCTTTCAAATGGTGAGGTTTGCGGAAAAAATATAAGATACCTTTTTTGTAGGGCATTAAATTTCCTACAAAATTTTTTTAAAACATTTTTCTGTACAATCAATTAATGATGAGGTATGAATTTTTTTCTATTGGACTGAGAAAAAAATAAAAAACTGTGATGCGGAGGATCTTCGTATTAAAATTAAGAGCTCATATTTGGTGAGAATTTTTTTAAGGTGTCTAGCAACCTATTTTTCCGTGTCACTTGTAAAAAAAAATTGATATTTTTGACCCACCCTAGTAGGTATTGTTAATTTACATCTGTAACCATGGCTATGTATTTGTGATAGAAGAAGATAGAAGAACTGCTCTATTCTTCATCTCGATTTTTTGCATCCACATTTTTTTTGTGACTTCCCTATTCTATTTGTGATATTTCTATGAATTAAACACCAGTGTTACATTATAAAACTTTAGAGATAAACGCAATTAAACTTTACATATATTATACCATAGATTGGAGGGCAGTGTAGCTTAGTAGATGGCGTACTTGGTACCAGCCTCTAGACTAGACTGTCGTGGGTTCGAATCCCACCTGCCCTCATGGATATTTTGTGATGTTATTTAGTTTTAAGTTAGCTGTTATTTCATGTATTTTAAAACGCTAATGACCTAAGTTGTTGACGCGTTTATAATCTACAATAAATAAATAAAACATAGAATGCATAGATACATGTACCAGGTAGTAGGTATCTTGGTATTATTGCATTGTATTTATAGAGAACAGCTTGGTGTATTGGTCAGCATGTTAGCCTTTGGAGCAAGCTGTCGTGTGCTCGAATCCTACCTTGCTCATAAATGTTTTGTTATGTCATTTAGTTTTACATAGGAATATCGTTGATTATTTACCGCCATTTTGCAGAGAATTTGATCCCATTTAAAAATATATAGGCTTAGATGGGGTTATCTTCAAAAGCAATTTAGATATAGGCTTGGGGAGTCATGTCTGGGAAAATTATTAGAAATTCTTTATTTATTTATATAAATATTATCAAGCTTTATAATTACTTATTGTTCGAAATTTCGACTACTATTTCTGAAGCATTTGGAATATAGGTACATAGATTAAAAACTGAGTTTGCTAATTTTATTGCATGATGTGATTACGAAAGAGTTTATAATAGCTGCTTAATATTACATAACACATGCTGTGTACAAACTAAAGCTATTTAATTTTCCCGAGTTCATAAAGAATATTAAAAATACTGCTGTATAGTACTCAACAATATTAAAGGATTATTTATCTCAATTACTTTACAAAATTGTTCTGTCCGTGTACAAATCGGATTGATTCCAAGTTGGATAGAAATCAAGTTTATGTGAAAAGCGGTGTAAAATATTATACCCAATAATTTGGTAAGTCGCGCGATCAATTAATTACAAATTACAAATTTGAGCGAACGAGCGAAGTGAGTGCACCCGGGTGAAGCCGGACGGAGCAGCTAGTGAATAATATAAATATAGGTATAATATAAGCATTTGACATCTCGGAAAAATTTCCGAGTTGCCGATACCTTGAACGGATCCTGTTTAATCCAACAAAGGTTTCACACAGTTTAATCTATATTTATAATATTATGATTATAGTCAAAGAAGCGGTTGTGTGCTATCAGAAGAGAAAAAACTTGATCTCTCGCGCAATTTTCCATGAAAACCAATGATAACTTAGGTAGCTATAAACATGCTACCATCTATATTACGTTTATGGTGCGATGTGCCCAGCTCCATTGAGGTGATAACCAGGCGCGGATCCAGCCCTCAAAAAAGGTTGTGGTCACGGCAACCCGAAAATTGGCCAAGTGCGAATCGGACTACGGACGAAACGTCAAACAGTACAAACTACTAGACTAGTAGCCAAAATAAAAAAGTCTTTCGCGTTCTTACTCGCACGGTTCGCTTTTTTTAAAATTGTATTAAGGCATTGAATATAACATCAGCCTACCGACCTCAATTAGAGTTGTGGGCATGCCCACCGTGCCCACAACGGTGGATCCGCGCTTGGTGATAACCTTAATGGAGAACAAGAATCAATGTAACAGTATCGCTTGAACACACTATATTTCTGTAACATGTGTACTGTGTGTAGGGGTCGCAATGCGGGTCAGCATGGCCCCACGGGGCATTGTCCACGCTTCATTCTCTGCATTATATATACCAGACCTACCAACATAGTGTATACAACATAATATGAAGGTATAGTTAACTGATTACAACTTTGAATCACCGTGACGGGATAATCCAACTCCAATATTAAAAATAATTATATCGTTATAATGTTACATATCATAAATGGGGAAGCGGTGGGATATTTGACACTATTCATTACTGACGTCAACTGTAAGCTTTTCTTTTCTGATTAAGACTTTTTAAGGTCAGGAATTGTCATTTATGCGAACTTAATTTTCCGTTTATTTAATTGACTTAATTCACGTTTCTGATATAACCCAACCATTCTAACATGACTATAACATTAAGGTGACCAACCGTCCCTATTTGGCCGGGACAGGTTTAGGATTTTCTCGTCATGTCCCGAAAAAAAAGTCTCCCGGAAAGTTCCGATTTTATTTTCAAATCATCAATTTTACCGATTTTTAATTTTTACTTCAAAAACTAATTTAAATTGAATGATAAAGCTTTAAAAGCAATACATTCTCAAAACAAATTTTACGATTTTAAAAATGTCGAAAAAATGTGTAAAGTCCATATTTCTTATCCAACATATATTTTTAATACGAGTTTATATTTTCAGTTTCTTTAGTTTCTCAAAAATGTTAAACAGCAATATTGGTTATGAATTTTTTATTTCTATTTTTAGTTTAGATTTAGCTTTATAAATTATATTAAATTATATTAAATTGTTTAATGTTAGTTATTGAAATCTATATAACTTAGTTGTTACACCTTGATTTGTATTATTTAACTTACTTTCTTCACAGGATACAAGGCCATTAATCAAAAACTAATTTGAGGAAGGTAACTATTTGTGTCGAAACGTCGACATTAAAGAAATTTAGCAAATTAGTTTTTGATTTGTGGCCTTGTATCCTGTGAAGAAATTAAATTAAAATCTATATAAGTAATAGGTACTTTTTTTTGTTTACAGTCTCGGATTTGAGTCAAGAAGAGTTGGTCACCTTACTAACATACAGTTTAACATACATGATAAGGATTATGCAGAAGGAAATCACAATTTTATATGAGCTTAAAATTACATGTTTATTTCAAATAGTAACTTTTGGTAACTGGCGTGACGCAGCCAGCAGTCAACAGCGTTATTACGACGCCATACGGTAAAACACGATCCAATGAATGACGTTCCAAAACACATGCAAATTAGGCGTTCCTTTGTTTTGTTAGTTATGTTTATGTTTACATTTCGGAGATATGTCAACCGATAGCATAGTGAGAAAACGGCTTTAGATATTCACCTTTTAATGGTATATTGTTTACGCAATGCTTTTTCAAAGTAATCATCTAATGTCTAAACTAATGCACAAGGTTTGGCTCGGATTTAAGAACGCCTAAACAGAAATTAGTTCTTTATGAGAAAGGAACTATATATTGGGGTAACAAATTTATAATCATTTATCTGCTTTTATAAAAGCCTCATAATCTTATTAAAAAAATGTTATTATAATTGTCAAGAATTTTTTAACGATAATAACTTTTTTGTACTTATGTACCTATGTGTAATAATGTGGCTGTATACCTATTGTAAATGTATTTTATTTTTGAACAATTCATCATGAATTTAAATAAATTTGAATTTGAATATACTGTTTAACCCTCAAACACCACACTCCAAAAATGAAGTTAAAATATCACACCGTAGACCTCATCCAGGATTCACTTTAATGGATTTTTCAGTCTTAAAAACGATTGTAATGAAAAATAATAATTTAAGGTAAACGAAACATTGATTGGGAAGAATGTCGTGAAAATTTATTGATTTGTGCTGGGATCCGTTTGACCTTCAAGTCTGGTGTTCTATAAAGGCGGGGTTTCACCAAACTGGGCTAGTCCGGCGGCATTCGTGGCCTTTCCGAAGCCGCAGTGGCTTTGTCGCAGAGCTAAATTCGACTCTACACCAAACTGGCTTTCAATTTCAGTTTTTTTAATCTTCAATGCTTTGGAAATTTGAAAATATGAGTCTGATCTTTTATTGTTATAATCATTATTTCTGGGATTCCATTAATTCTTTATTTAGAAATAGTTCTATTAATAATAAAACTTTTCTATTTGTCCACTGGGTGTTAACAATATCATCTTGGCTATTCTCCGCATCCATATTTTGGCTATCTATTAATAATGTCCTGGCTATCCACTGTATCAAACAATTACCACAAAATCACTACTGTAGAGCGTACTTCGTTCTTAATCACACAGTATAGACTGTATAAACATGCTCGAGCATACTTAGAAAGCGGCTGCCCGCATAAGCCGCGGAAATTCCTTTGATCTTAACCGACATTTGGCCGCTAGAATAAATAGACCGGCGCGCGGCGGCTCAAGTCGAATGTGTTTCGGCAAAAGCCGGCGGCCTATACCGGCGGCTCGTATCGTCAGGCTAATCCAGTTTGGTAAAGCCCCGTCTTAAGATTAGACATACCTACGTTTATCTGAACTGTGCTATTTACCTATCTAAACATCTGTAGAAGTTGGCGACACCAGTGTAAACACAGGACATGTTATCTTGTACGAGTTGAGTGTCGTCAGCGGTGGCGATGCCTCCAAGCGCGAGTGTCGCGAGGGCATCGTCGGCGTCGACTGGTGCCATGCCGTTCATGAATGACGGAACTCGTTTGCCGTATCTCGAGCCTATGAAGAACTTTTCAAACTGTTTGTCGTTTCGTGACGTGATTGTGCCGGCGCTGTCGCCTACGCGACTGTCTCCGCTCCCGCTGCCGCTGTGCTGTCTGCTGCTGCCACTGCGTCCATATCGCGACACGAAAAATGTTTTACCATCTGCAACAAATTGTTCGTACACATTAGCTATATGGAGCACATAACTGTTGTGTTGTTTGATGTACGTGCTGCACGTACATTAAACAACACAACAGTTATGTGCATTGCCAATTTGTGGCGAATTTCCCCCCAAACTGCGGAGAATTTTAAGCTAACCCATTCTCGCGAAGAGCTCTGATGCGGGGAAAATGTGGGGATTTTTAAATAATTTAATTATGGGTATTTTAGAAAATTGCCATAGACAGAGCTGATTGATGCACAGATAAATAGACCGACAGCTATAGTGACAATTTTTTGGTGTTATTTATTCAAGGCCTTATTTTTGTGATGATGTTGAGGAAGGCATATTAAAGTGCTCTGAGTAAGGGATTTTGCTAGATAGCGGTATGGGAGGGATGCACACCGCTCCCAACATGTAAAAAAAAAAAATGGTCACAATTATTATTGCTTCAAGGCTGAAATTATTTGTATAGCTTGTCGGTGACCCAATAATGCCATTATAATATTTGCAGATCGATTGGTCAGTATTAAAAAGATCACCCTAAATGTGTCATGTACCCGACGAAATTTATATTATTAGTTCAAGGTTCAAATTTTAATATGTTATTACGGCGACTGTTTTAAGCATATATTTCAATTTGCAGAACAAAATGTCGGTAATAACCCCCTTGTAGAACGAATAACGATATAAACACTTAGACGAGTAAGTTTCCCTCTAAGAGAGGGGGTTAATACCGACATTTTGTTCTGCAAATTGAAATATATGCTTAGAACAGTCGCTGTAACAATATATTAAAATTTGAACTTTAAACTAATAATATAAATTTTGTCGGGTACATGACATGTTTAGGGTGATCTGCCACCTCTTTAATACTGACCAATAGATCTGCAATATGCCTCCCTCAACATCTTCACAAAAATAAGACCTTGAATAAATAACATCAAAAAATTATCACTAGCTCTCGGTCTATAAGATTTGATTTCCCATCGTCTGGGATTCCTTAATCTCTACTCGGGTTATAATATAACAAGGAAAGATTTAAGTGTCGAATGGCGTATTAAAATAATTTGTACATACACGGACGGATGGATGAACAGATAAATGAACGGACGGACGGACGAATATCCAAAACTCGTTTTTTTGGTGTGTTATAGGGACCATAATAATAAATAATAAAATAAAGTGACATTAAGTTAGGTTTTGTCTCGTGTCCCGTATTATAAACTCGTTACTTCCACCATCGAAAATAGATGTGACGTTACTTACATGACATAGGTAGGTTGTAGGTAGGTAGTGGTACATAATAATAGATATTTATGCAACAAGTGGCTTAATTGACGAATTGTATGACAGTTGCGATTTTGCGATACCAGCCTAAGGTTATGTTGCATTTAAATCAGAATGAGTGTGATCACACGAGTTCAGGTATAAATGCAACATAACTTAGAAGACTATTGTAAAATGGCGGCTGTTAGATTTGTCACTTTAGACACGCGTTACATACAATATTTTTCGCAACAACTGCTTCAAAAGTTCAATTTTAAGCAAATTCAAATTCAAATTCAAATTATTTATTCCTCAGTAAAAAAAAATACAAAATAAACAAATGTTTTACAAAAAGAGGATTTCCTGCCCAACATGGAAGACCAGTGCTAGGGCAGGAGTCCAAAAATACAATTTCAGGTGTGTGTGTGTGTGTGTGTATGTATGTGTGCGTGCGTGCGTGTGGGTGTGTGTGTCTGTGTGTATTTGAGTATGTACGCATATGTGAGAGAAGGAGGTAGTGTGTGTTAGTGTGTCTATATACCGAGTGTTCAATTAATACGGTGAACATTCTAGTCACCAATTAATTAATTCATTCATTCAATAAAACACAATTTGGATAAATATTTCATTAGTGACATTATAGCAAAGTAATCTATAAAGTACTAGGTACTTAACACACGCGTGTTTTAAAATAAAACAAAACAGTATTACTTTATAGCACGTATGTTTTAAAAGAAAACAAAACAGTAATACTTTATAGCACGGTGTAGTTGACAGGTTTCACGCTGACAAACTTCAAGGGATCTCAGGTGAGAAATAAAGTCGAGAGGTGGCCTTCTTATGATATTGTAGTTGACAGGACTTAATTTTTATAATTTTGAAGATAAATATTTAACATTAATAGTTAATTCATATATGTTAATTACTTTAAATAGCAAAAGGTTAACAACGGAGTGCGTTAAAATTTACCTCACGCATTACCGTTCGAACACATCAGAAGCTTCCATAAAGAATCACTTAAAACACAAACGATACACAGCCGTCTAAAATTGTACTTTTGATGCAAGTGTTGCAGTCAGAAGTCTTCTCTGTTATATTTTGAATTACACTGTATTGAACAACCAAAGTACGGACGTGAAAGGGGGAAGGGGAGGCCTAGACCCCGGATGCCGGCTCTAGGGGGGTGCCAGACTTTACGTTAACAATAATTACATGTAATTTTATATCTTATTTCAAAGAGGCGCCAAATTAATTTCCCCTTCGCACGGCGTTTTATAAAAGCTAAAATACTACTATTAAAGAGACGAATGGCCCACACAGAAATTACTGTTTTTCGATAAGAGACCATATGATTATGTAGGAATATCCTCATATGCTTTACGTATAATGTAGACATATACAATTAAAAAAATATGTCGTGATAATTTTTTGTTAAAAACATCTTTACTGCCACCTCCATCTCAAATTTATGCTGTTTCATTTAGATGTACCTACATATTATGCATGTTAAATTGTCGGTTCTTAATTAAATGTAGGTATCGAGGTTTACGTTTCCGGTATTACGCACAATTTTTCACGTTTGATTCTATATATCTTTGTAACTTATAAGTGGAAATATAGGGTTCATCCTGCTTTGAAAAAATAACTAAAAATATGAGATAGTTAATAATTGCGTTAATAATTTTCAGGTATAATTAATTGATATTTTTGTTGATTGATAAACTATTGTCATACTCACTCAGTACTGCATGTACACCATCGATGATTTTTTTAATGTAATTTTTTAATGTAACTTTTATTTTTGACGCTATTATATTCCGCTGGAATCTTAAATAAAGAAATTTATGTATGTATGTATGTATGCATACTATGTGTGCGAAAAATATTGTTTTCGTTTAAGTATATAGATTAATTTGAAATTTTAAAATGAAATAGAACATAATTGATGACGTGGGTGTAAGAACCAGACAGCTCCAGTTTTCTAAATTTTTCAGAAGAGACAAAAACACTTTTAAAGTGTTGGATCTGTCTGGTTTTTCCACCTAACACTGACCAAACGTTGAACCAATTCAGTTTAAAAACAACACACAGCTCCTAGAGCTATGTACGTTTCTTGCACCGTATATTATGAGACACCTACAGTACAGTTCCTTTTCCTTTATATCTCTACATAGCCATTGCTTGGAGCTGTATGCTTCTTGTATCAATCGATAGGGGACTTTTTTCTTTATAGGTATAAGTGAAAATCAGAAAAAAAGTGAAGCTGTCTGATTCTTGCACCCACGTTTTCAATAATTTATAGTATTACATGTCGTTGCCAGTCGCCACAAAGCGTAATTGTACAATTCATAAAATGTCCAGACAGTTTGTGAACTGTAGCCCCACACCATAATCTGGCATCTGTCCTGTAATTTCTTGCAGTTTCGTAAAAGCAACACTCATTTTGAATTTGGCGTAACTAGTTTAGTTTTGCAATATCTGTCTGGCCCTCTTGACACAGCTGTAATATACCCTAACTATGTTATAGTAATTAAGATACAGAAAGGAATTTAAATAGCAGTAATAACTGTTCTTAAACATCGCTTTTATTGCAACTGAATCGACGCCGTTGTTTCAATAAGGATCGTCCCACGTATTAAAAAAATGTGATCATTTCAAACGATTGAGTTAAGCCGCCATATGATGACATAGCCGGTAGCAGGCGTTCACACTTCCGCGCATAGATAAAGAGAAAAATATGTACCTCTTTGAAACAGGGCCGGTGTTAGGATTTTCAGACCCCGGGTAAGCGTTCTTAAGCCCCAAAAAAAATTTTACTCCAAAATTGTTTTTTTTTTGAAATAGAAAATTTTAATGCAAAGAAGCAAATAACGCCTTTTAATGTTCGCAGTTTTAAACACGGTAGTCACATATAATAGGTAATCCCCGGACCGACGGCCCCCTTTGGGGGCCCGGATCCGGGGTACCTTTGGCCCGCTTACCCCCCCTCCCTAACGACAACCCTGCTCTGAAATCACACGCATCAACAGTAAATTATTAAACAGCTGATTGTCTGCTTTCTTTATCTTATAATATGGTTTGCTTTCAACGTGAGTGTGAGTTCAGTAGGCGTGATATAGTAGGTACAAAAACAGCCAGCCAATGACGGTGCTGGCCGCATGTGATGTCATTTCTGAAGCGGTATAATTCTGTTTAAAATTACATTGAAAAAAATATGTTTCATCGTAGAAAAAACTTTCGAAAAATTCTAAAAAAATCGTTTTATTATCTGTTAATTGTAGATTCCAACCCTTAACAAATGTGGGACGACCTTATTCTATTTGAATATTTTATCTATAGAGACTAATATAGGTATTAGGTACTTATTATAAAATCGTATAAAATAGTAACATACCATTTCGTTTGTCTTTGTAATCTTCCTCATATTGTCTAGCTTCAGTCACCACCAGTAGCGTCATTATAGCACACATGGCTAGTAATAACAATCGTCCATACTCCATTCTGCAACAAATTAAAGTTTCATTGTTGTTGACAATTCTCTCTTTCTGTGACCCCTTGGCACCTTAATCTAAACTATAATATTATATTTCAGAGTTATCAAATATCCATCGTAAGAAAAATTCACAATTTTCCACTTCAAATATAGAAATTAACGATTTTCGTATTTTTTCCTTCACTTGTGCTATGAGCAGTGGCGTAAATAGCACCCTCGCCGCTCCCGTGGAGCTGGGGGCCGCAAAACTCAGAGGGACGCAAAATATTCAAAAATTATATATCTAAACCTTCCTCGCGAACAGACAGACAGACGCGGCGGGGGCTTTAATTTATAATACTCGTATATGTAGTGACTATGTACAAAGATTCGAAAATAAGGTAATTTAAACTAGCAATCAATCACATACATGTTAATATAATCGTAATTGTAAGTTGTTAACGAAATTTGGACTTATATTTTCACTATCAGCAGTTTTTTTGTTATTCATCAGGGCTGGAATAGGCTGCATTATATCGTAGCGCTTCTGCTATAGGGGGGGGGGAGCAGTAGCCGAAAAATAAAAAGGGTGTGGGTCTTGGGACCCCCGACAGATGTGAAACATCAAAGAAAACGTTATTGAACTCGGTGGTATTCTCTATGTAGTAGTATATATTTTTTCAAAAGCAGCAACTAACTATGCTGACGTGATCCTATATACTGCACTGTAACACTGCGTGTGTTACAGTGCACGCCTGAGCTAAGAGAGAGAGAGAGAGAGAGTGCCGCAGTGGTGGGGAGAACAGTAGCGAAGGAGCGGACCAAACATTTCGTTGCATATTTCCTCTCACGCGTCTGTTCACAGCCCGACATAAGATGTTTCACATCAAAAATAATCTTCCTCAACCGTCACACAACACGAGTACTTAACGTAAGGAGAGAAAAGAGTTCTGAATCTTCCGCCAGTGCCACATAGGTGACGTAATTAGTGGAATAATAGGTAAGCTGATCCTGAACCCACAACCGAGAAATGCTATAAGAGCCTCTCTGGAAGTGGCAGGTTCAGAACTAGCTTCTCCTACTAAAGAGGGCTGAGTAATAGCCGCTGATAGAGTCTAGTTTAAAATATATTTTTAATCAGTTTATTGCATAAAGTGTCATTTTCTACATAACAGTCCCTTGTCTTGACCGAGGTGAAATCAAATTTATGAGATTCATCTATTATTTCATGTAAACTAAAGTTATACATTTTAAATTAAATAAAAACAACGTTTTAATTTTTTTAGGTAATTGTGTTTTATATAATTCAAAATGTATTTAAATCAAATTTGGTTAATATATTTCTATACTAATAACAATAGTTTATATAACACATGTACGCTTTTAGTGTTTTTTCGTATCTGTTTTGCGAACCGTAAATAGCCGTTTATTGACTAGTGACCATTATGTAACGCTTTTCAGTGCTATAATGGTTCATTATGTAACTAGTTACATAATGATCCATTATGCAACGCTTTTCAGTGCTATAATGAAAAAATAGTTGCATAATGAACCATTATGTAACTGTTTTTTTTTAATTCAATAAATTCTAAAACCATGCATGTGTTATATAAAGTATAATGTGCAACGCGTGTGCTAAATCTTTATGCGTCAGGCGCGATGTTTTCAGCACTCGTATGCGGCTCGCGATGCACACTCGCCAAGGCTCGTGTGCGCTCGCCTACTACTCGTGCTAAAAACATCAGCTCTCGTATTCGCCTCGCGATGCACACTCCCAAGGCTCGTGTGTGCTCGCCTACTACTAAAGATGTATTTAGCACACTAAATACATCTTTATACGTCAGGCGCGATATTTTCAGCACAAGTATTTAGCACACTAGTTACACAATATAGGTACTATTGTACAATAATACGAGATAGTTACTTTCGTAACTTTTCAACCTGTAGCCTAGGGTAGGTTTTCAATTAGATTTCGAATCTTTTATTTTATTACTGTTGTCAAATTGATGTGGATAGCACAGAGGCCTTTTAGCACAAAAACTAAAAGCACTTAGATGCTGAACTGGACATAGCTGGCGGATTTTTATGTTATACAAGCGATTATTATGTCTGTGAAATGTTCAGTTAAGTAAGAAGGAACACTTACATTGATGGAACGAAATAGCACTCTAAGCCTGGGCGCACACCAGTTAAGCTAAACTGTTTTTAGCAAAAACGTTTTTTGCATAGTTGTGTATAAACATGATTTTTGCATATATTTAAATGGAACTGTCACACACTAATACAACAAAGTAGATAAAGCAGGTTTATATATTTTTTGAATGTCAAAAGACATTGAACAAAAACTAAATGAACTCACAGACCGACAAAATGTTTTCGTATTAACTATACAAAAACTTTTTTTCTTAAAGTGGTTTTGCTTAATTGATAATAATGCACGAAATTAACTGTTAAAAAAATTATTTACATAAAAATATATGAGCACTGTGGTTGGAATAAAAACAAAAATAAAGATAGTTACTTCTTACCAAACACTATACATGTATAGTGTTTGCTGAAGATGTAAGCATAGCTTTCAAAATGTACATCCATCAATAAGACTGTTGTGGTAAGAAGTAACTATCTTTATTTTTGAAATGATTTACAGTTAACAAAACTATGCGCTTAAATACAAAAAGTTGAGAGCATTGCGTTCCCTATATTGGTTTTTAAAACATTAGATATATTATCATCAGTATATTGTTGGTCTAGGACTCTTTGGGGCTAGTACCAATTCAAATATTCAATTATTTATTACCTACTATTATTGTAATACATTGAAAATCCAATTAGGTATTACAATTTAAAAAAAAATATTAATTTTTTCTAATAATTTAACATAAATAATATTGAAAAACGAAAAGAAAATTTTTTTTAAAGCCATAAATAAATTACTAAAAATAATTAAAATGTATAAAAATTTAAAAAATATCACGTGACTTTAAAATGCGCCAGAAATGTCGTTAGTGCTCGTTCTCGTTTTAACATACTGTCACTTCTCGTCAGTAATATACCACATTACGCATCTGGACATACAATCTACTATTACTGTTTAATTAGGTAAAGGCACCTGTTGCTGACATCCCAAATGCGGTTGACTACTTTTATGTTTATGATTAACAGAATAAATTACTACGTAACATATTATGTAAGTAATTTGCAAGTGAGTTACATATCACGCAACAGATGTATAACTCAGTTGAAAATTATAATTTTCTAATTTCTTTTCGCATTAATATACCGTGGCCCGTGGGTGGCTTAGAAAATAACATTGTGAACATTTACAATTTTGTAGTAGGCTATGGGCCATAAGATTTAATGTAAATATGTAGTATGTTGCTATGGAAAATTGTTTACTGAAAGGTTGTCATTTTGTTTGTTTTTTACTTCTATTGTATAAAATCAAATATTTGAATTTTTATTGTATATACTACAACGATTACCTATAAAATCTAAACTATAGGTTCGTATAGCATTCTCGGATTCTGCCCAGTGGCGGCGCGTGAACATTTTAAATGGGTGTTCTGCAGAGTCAACCTGGAGATTGGAGTAACCCCCCCCCCTAATGAGGGAACCTCGAAAAAAAAATTCAAAAATACATTTGATGCAATTTTTAAGTGTATTTTTGATCTGAATAATTTGTCTATACATTATACAATGATTTCGCTAGCGCTAAAATCGTAAATAAAGTGATTTTTATAGCAATATTTATTATTGTATTAAAAAAAGAGTGTGTGTGTGTACTATGTACATTGTACGCACGTCAGAAGCTATACTTCTTTTACGTAACAAAACAAAAATAACTCCAAAATTTTTATCCCGCGTGCTAGTACTAAACGTTTGTAAAAGACGATAAAATAATAAAATAAAGATATTAAATAAATTAATTTAATTTAATAAATTATTAATTTATTAAGTATATTTATTTATGATATTTATATCTAATTATTTAGTAAAAAAAAAAAAGTATGCTTGTCTTGAAAATTGAACCCGAAAAAAAAAGTATGCTTGTCTTGAAAATTGAACCCGAAAAAAAAAGTATGCTTGTCTTGAAAATTGAACCCGAAACCTGTTGGTTATAAAGCCACTACGTTATCCGTTAGACTACGGATACATCTAATCCCACTGCTATATAATACGGTTACCCTGTGTGCGTATGCCAAAAGTCTAGATATATAAAATAAGAGTTCGTACTGTACGTCCTGCGAACCTAAATGCTTGCTCACGCATACAAATCTGTCTCTTTTTGTACTCTTTTTACTCTATTTAACACATTGATTTTGGTGCAAAATATAATGCAGAACGCGTCACTTGTGTAGTGAAATTAGTACGGCTGCGGACGGTTTATAGAATATAGGCCCCGTGGCATGCCGTCATTTATAATAATGTTATGTGATAGCTTCATAATTAGGCTTCATAATTATGAAATTATAACATATTATGCAGATTTATAATACAATTTTTTTAGATTTATAATACAATTTTTTTTTAATTGTGCGTTATTTTCTGACAGTGCGGCAGCTCCGCAGCTCTCATAGAGGAGCCGCCACTGATTCTGCCTATAAAATTCACTGTACTATTTACTATTTTTGCTATGTTACCTTTTCTAAACTACACTAGTCTAAACTTTAACGGCTTGTTGGATGAAAGTTTGAAAAATGCTAACATTAAAATTATAACCAGTTTTGAAATACAGTAATTTGCCTCGACTTTCGGTACCCCGCATCACGTGAACTCGGAGTTACGCGGTTGCTTATTTTCCCCTTCCTCTTCGCCTTTCACCACCCACTCGAAGCACTTCGCTCGCATTTCAAATTATTTTACCCCGAGTTATTCGAATTCGATATACGCGATCTTTGTCGGTCCCACCTATCGCATAAAAAGTGCTTTAAGCGTTAGAAATACTTAATGCATTATTGCAAACATTAAGTTCTCAGCACCGCCCAGCTCTGCTATTAGACCGAGAGCTAGTGACGATTTTTTGGTTCTATTTATTCAAGGTTTTATTTTGGTGAAGATGTTGAGGGAGCCATATTGTAGTGCCCTGAATAAGGGATTTTGCTAGATAGCGGTATGGGAGGGATGCAGACCGCCTCCAACGTGTCATGTACCCGACGAAATTTATATTATTAGTTCAAGGTTCAAACAGGGCCGGCGCGTCAAAATATGCCGCCTAAGGCGAATACAACTTTTGCCGCTCCCCCCCACATATTAAAAAAATTAATAAACCGAAGATATATTTTATTTACTTAACAAATAACATGCGACATCATTTATCTAGTAGTAGAAAGTAGAACTAAGAATCGGTGAAAATTCGAACAATATAATCATTTTTAAAAAGTAGAATACCGCACGAAAAATTCGCTGCTACAAAAATATGCCGCCCTAAAAATATGGCGCCGTAAGGCGATCGCCTGTCTGACCAGGCGCACGTGCCGGCCCTGGGTTCAAATTTTAGTATGTTGTTACGGTGACTATTTTAAGCATATATTTCAATTTGCAGAACAAAATGTCGGTATTAACCCCCTCTCTTAGTAGCCCAGGAAATGAAAGGAAAAAAACACCCGATGTCGCAAATAATTCCAAAGGAGCTGGATTTTTCACAGATGGTAGAACACCTTTAGACATGTATTTTTACAAAAGTCCCCGGTTATCCCCCTTGTGCTTCCCCCGCCATCCCCTTTTGAATATAATTTTGCAAGCCTTAAGGAAAACGCTAATATCTCCTTAACCAATGTCTGAAATCAGACGACTTTTTTTTTGTTTTGTTCCTAATTAGTTACTCTAAAAAATTTCCCTCTTCAATTTTGCGATAAAATCAATATATGCTTTGCAATTTATTAATAAAGAGAAAATATCAGTTTTTAAAAGAATATTTCACAAAATATTTCCATATAACTTTTTGCTAAGCCTGTTAGGGTAAAAGTTGTTCAAGTAAGATTTGTAGACAATATTTGTAGCTTTAAAATGATGTATATATTGATAGACTTTAGTTAATTATAGGGCAAGTGGGCTGTTAATAATGAGCGCAGCGGTCGGACGCATAGCAATAAAATTAAAAAAACTTATGGATTGTATTTATTTATTTGTAATAAAATTATTTATCTAACATTGAAGCGTTTTTAGGGTTCCGTAGCCAAATGGCAAAAAGGGAACCCTTATAATTTCATCCTGTCCGTCTGTCCGTCCGTATGTCACAGTCATTTTACTCGGAAACTATTGGCACACTATAGATGAAATTTGGAAGGTAGGTGTTTTCTATGAACTGCTATACAATGGTTAAGTGAAATTACGAAAAAAATAGTGGTGGCACACCATATATGTAACTGAGGGATAAAAAAATTCCAGTGCACATAAGCGTGTGGGGTATCATTAGATAGGCCTTCAAAAATGATGTAGAAGTTTCAAAATGACTTTTTTATTTAAGTCAACAGTTGGTATGTAAATGAAGTAGAATTTATAAAATACTTCCAACGAAAATCGGTTTGAATAAGAAATGTTGTGTAGTTTTTGACATACATTGTACCTTGCAAAAGGTGGGGCATAAGATATTTTTTGCCATACCCACTACAAAATAGCTACTTACGATGTATGTATAGCGGCCTTTTATGAGTCATTTCACAGGCAGGTGTGCGGAAAGTGTTTTACTTTCCGCACTAGTGCGGGAAGTAAACGGTTGCCATAGGAACTTCTGTTTATTCGCTCTAAACGCCTGCGTGCGTCTGCCATTACTTTCTCACGAACTTCACGGCATACTGTAGAAGTAAAGATGGCAACGCAAATGAACTGTCAAATTTTTTTGAAAATGAAGTGAAAAGTAGGTATTTTGTAGTGGGTATGGCAAAAAATTCCATATATATTATATGTCGTGCGTAATGGTATTACGGCTCGTGTGACTGTAAAAACTCGCTATCGCTCGTTCTTACATACTGTCATCACTCGCCGTAATAGTCCATTACACATCTAGATATACAATCTACTATTTGTTTGCATATATTCGTGCCAACATGACACCGGGACAACTTTTGGCAGCCAAAATACCACGAAATTTTAACATTGTTTTTGTTTTTTCGAAATATCTCAGAAACGGTCGACTTAAGCGATTCTTTCGTTATGTAATGTTTTAAATAGGATTACATTTCCTACCATTTTCATTCCTACAAATTTTCCGTGGTAAGAATAGTAAGCGCGCTACAGCTTCTTGAATATCACGCCTTAGAAACCAATTGTTAAGATATAAGGTCCTTTTCAATAGCTTTATTTACTGTGTTCTTCATCGAATTTTAAGTTGAAAATACACATGTTCATAAAGCAAAGAACACCCTAAATTATGATTTTTGTCCCATATCGATATCTTCAAAAATTTAGAAGCTTTAGCCTGTCAAAGCTGAAATCATCATAGAGCCTTACATTTTTTTTTGACACGCGTTACGAGTACTTTCTATACCGAATAAAAAAATGTCCGTCTAGGAACCTATAGAAAATTTAATGCCATAAACAATTATTTACGTCCAATTTCACTAACTTGCGAAATTTTCAAGTTATAAGCATTTATGTACATGTTTTTACCTTTTGACATAAAATTGAAACACTTGTTGCGAAGTGCTCTGTAGAGTGACCACTTTCAAATTTTTTAAATTTTTTTACTCACTTAGATAACCCATGAATAGGTCTACAGCTTCTATATGTAAACTTAATATTTCTCGAACACTCTTCTTAGTAGAGCACTTCGCGTCAAGCGTTTTAATTTTATGTCAAAAAGTAAAAACATGAACATTAATGCTTATAACTTGAAAATTTTTCAAGTTAGTGAGATTGGACCTTAAATTTTTTATAGGTTACTAGACGGAAATTTTTTTATTCGGTATGGAAAGTACTCGTAACACGTGTCCAAAAAAAAAGTAAGGCTCTATGATGACTTCAACTTTGACTGGCTATAGCTTCTAAATTTTTAACGATATCGATATGGGACAAAAATCACGATTTAAAGCGTTCTTTGCTTTATGAACATGTGCATTTTCAATTTAAAATTCGATGAAGAACACAATAAATAAAGCTATTGAAAAGGACATTACGTTTTAACAATCGGTTTCCAAGGCTACAAAAAGCGCGTGCGATTTTCAAGAAGCTGTAGCGCGCTTACTATTTGTACCACAGAAAATTTGTAAGGATGAAAATTGTAGGAAATGTAATCCTATTTAATATGAAAGAATCGTTTTTGAGATATTTCGAAACAGGCTCATCAAAAAGTTATATGCAAATATTTTGTGAAATATTCTTTTAAAAACTGATATTTTCTCTTTATTAATAATTTGCAAAGCATATATTGATTTTATCGCAAAATTGAAGAGGGAAATTTTTTTAGAGTAACTAATTAGGAACAAAACAAAAAAAAAGTCGTCTGATTTCAGACATTGGTTAAGGAGATATTAGCGTTTTCCGTAAGGCTTGCAAAATTATATTCAAAAGGGGATGGCGGGGGAAGCACAAGGGGGATAACCGGGGACTTTAGTAAAAATACATGTCTAAAGGTGTTCTACCATCTGTGAAAAATCCAGCTCCTTTGGAATTATTTGCGACCTAAAACCTTTATTTCCCGGGCTATAGTGCGAAACTTGCTCGCCTAGGTGTTTATATCGTTCTGCAGACATTTTGTTCTGCAAATTCTGACATTTTGTTCTGAAAATTGAAATATATGCTTAAAACAGTCACCGTAACAACATACTAAAATTTGAACCTTGAACTAATAATATAAATTTCGTCGGGTACATGACACGTTTAGGGTGATCTGCCACCCCTTTAATACTAACCAATCGATCTGCAAATATTATAATGACATTATTGGGTCACCGACAAGTTATACAAACAATTTCAACCGTGGAGCACTAATAATTGTGACCATTTTTTTGTTACATGTTGGGGGCGGTCTGCATCCCTCCCATACCGCTTTCTAGCAAAATCCCTTACTTTAATATGTCCCTCTCAACATCTTCACAAAAATAAGGCCTTGAATAAATAACACCAAAAAATTGTCACTAGCTCTCGGTCTATATGTACAGTGCCCTTTTACAGAGGGTATAAATTGATATCTAATTACTTTTTATTGGCCTTTTGATCACAAATTCCACAATTAATATAATATGCAATTTTTAATTAATAGTTGCTATGGATTGAACCTCAATAAAAGCGATCCATCCTCACTTCTCAGTATCTCGGGAACTGTTTGAGATATTTAACTGCGATAACTGGGAAACTTCACGGCACAGAGGGGGTTAGTTGAAAATGTACAAAGTGCATTTATGACGTCATTTTAACTAAAGATTTTCCTGCACAATACAAACCATTGTTATATTTGTTCAGTACGTCCCTCGGGAACCAGTCTTGTTCCCATTAAGTTCCATGAAAATACAAATTGAAAGCTTAAATTAGACGGTGTTGTATATGAAATGGAATCATAAAGCCAGATCCACTGCAAGTGGGCGTGCAGGGCGTGTATTGCACGCGGGCGGCAGTCAGGGGGGCGGCAAATTACATCAAAATCGGCCCTTTACTATAATAAACTTATTTAAAAATGAAATAAATAGGAGACATACATATGGGGCGACAAAATCAAAATTACACGCGGGCGCATAGACGGCTAGAGGCGGGTCTGCACTAAGTCACAATAATGAAACTTGTTATGAATTGAAATAAAAACTGAAATATAAATTACACAGAGTACTTACCCAAAAAAAATGTCAATGAATATAACCATTTTTTAGAGTTTCGTACTTAAAAGGTGAGATTCTATTGTTCTCACATATAAGTTTCTATATTATATAAAATCGGTCCGGAAACTTTATTTTATTTATTTATTGGGATCCGTCAGATAGGTGGAGATTAAAAAACATGGCGCAGAGGGAGGGAAATTTCATATACGGCGTATACTTTTGCGTGTAATTTTATGATTTTCAAAGTGATAAGAAATGATAAATATAAGTGCAATTTGTGATGGGGCCGGTACGAATCCTAAACAAAGGAATTTTGTTGAAGGAGAACGGATTCTCAAAGCCGGGCATATTATAAAATGTCGGAAATATAACGAGAAAAATGCATGCAAAATGAACTGTCAAAAGCAGTAATCTTTACGACATATTGCTTAAAAACATCAAAATTAAAAGAAAATCTCCACGAAATTAATCATCCACGTTCAATGCGCCTTTAAGGTTGGGTTAGGTGAATAATGTAAACACATAACTGCAACATAATAAGTTATATTGTAATAAGTGGGTAAGTTACTAACCTCAAAATATTTGTATACAAAATTAATCCTATAAATTTGCCAATCATCAGGGATTCAACTATTGTTGTGCAGTATGATAATAAGTACATCTTATTATTAATATAAAATATTTTTTTAATTCATAAATACAATTTTTCCACATTTCATTAGAAAATAATTCTCTGTAAAGTAAGTTTTACAAGGCAATAACTGACAGTGTTTAATGCCATGATATTAGAAAACGTCGCGAATTCCATTTTCGATAAACTTTTTGTTTATTTTACTTGTTTTATATTTGTAATAAACAATTTCACGATAAATTTGCACTGTTAGCATGTAAAATTTTCCCTCGTTTTAGTACAATTTTCTGCCACCAGTTGTCATATACTCATTTGACGGATCCCAATAGTATTATAGGTATAATATTGTCACAATAGTCAGTATTGTTGAAGTTGAAATGGTCCCGACCGCCTCACCCAATTGACTATAATTTTTAACAAAAATAAACTCTGTTACAATTTTATAAATAATCGAAAGTTTTTGAAACAGAAAAAAATTTGTTATAATATTATGCTGTACAGTTATTCCGTTTTAATGTTATTTTGCTTTTTGAAGTAGATGAATGGAAAATATTTTTTACGCATCGTTGTTTGTTTTTTCTAGTAAATTACAATATTTTTCTTCTTTGAAGATTGATTACAACAGCCTGAACTCAAATGAAACAAAGAGTATGTACTGTGTATGTATAAATTGTTATACCTATATAATATAATATATACCTATATGAAATATAATACTATGCACCGTGAAGTTTTTATTTCCAATGTACGCGACACCAAGAAGTTCATCGGTTACGTAATCGCTTCAAAATACAGTAAGCTTTTTTAACACATTTTTATATTCTTTATTTTTACAATTCTTTTATTAACTCATTTTCTCTGTTATCCGCGGCAAATTTTGTACTCACATTTCTACTAGTTCTTAGTAAGCTTGACCTCGGAATTCAATATTGAGGACGCCCCAAGATGACGAATTATTTTTTTCTTCACAACCACCTCGATATGGGTAACAAATGAAAGGGTTTGTCATATTTTATCAAGTAAAATATATAAGTGACTATAAGCTATGTGACGTCATAAATTCAATATGGCGGACGCCCCAAGATGGTGGTTTATTTTTTTCTTCACTTGATATCGAGGCTGTCAAATGAAATGGCTTATCAAGTAAAGTTCAATAAGCTATGTGACGTCGTTATAAAAACTAAAAAGAAAAAAGTATTAAATAAAAATATAGATATAAAAAACTTTTAAAAACAACGCTTTTATAAATATAAATAGGTACTAATAGTAATTTATGCAACTATAAGTGGCTTAAGTGACGGATTATATGACAGTCGCGATTTTGCGATACGAGCCTAAGGTGATGTTGCATTTATACCAAAACGAGTGTGTTTACCGCGCGAGCCGAAGGCGAGTGCGGTAAACTCACGCTCATTCTGGTATAACTAGTACTAGTTTTCCAAAGAAAAATTAATGAAACCTGAATTCGAGATATTTTTATAATGCACTGCATATATTTTTTTGTATTTAGACCTTTCACGTAAGTCGTACCTACGCTGCGTTTGGATGTAGCCTACGACGTGAAAGTAGACCGCGTTTCTATACGTATTCAACATAGGACTCGTTTATTGTTGAAACGTAGAAAGGAACTATGTACAATATATGTATGTAATAGTAAAATATATATAATGGGCTTGAGAATAGCCGAGAGTGTAGCGGCGCTGTTGTTTACATGGCGTTGCTATGGTTCCTCTATTACAAGTCCCCAGTTCCTGAGTTCTAGCCCGAGAGCTGGTAAAAGTGTCAATTGGATTTTCAATTTATTATTAAAAAAAAAAAAATAATAATAATGAATTGAAAATATGAATTGGTGCTAGGCCCAAATAACCTTAGCTGTTGGTGGTCTTTAAAATACAATTACAATTAAGTAAAATATATGCCTTTAAAAAATTTATATATTGTTGAAACCTCGGTTGAAACGTACTAAGTACAGTCAGTTAAATACAGTATATTTAGGGTTAATTTTTTGTAAATTGTTGAAAGGAACTAAGTACACAAAAACAAATTGGTTTTTTTTTGTATTAAACTGTTTTTTTATTTACTTTATCTATTAAATAAGTCATTAAGTTCGTACTTTACATAATTAAATAATTATTTATTGGAAAATAAAGCCACTAAACCGCTTATCAAGCTTTATTTTTTCGTAAATTGTTGAAAGGACCTAAATACAAAAAAAGTGGTTTTTTGTACTTTAGAAATTGAAATTCACCTTAAAATTATGTCTGCTTGTCAGGACACGCACATATTTTATTTTGCATATTACATTTTTTAATATAAAATCTTAGTTTTACATTAAAACAGTTTTTTGCATTTTCCCAAGAACTTAATAAATGTTTCTTAGTACGTTTCAACAATAAACGATTCAATTAGGTATTAGGTAGCATTCTGACGCTGCGTATGATGTGATGCTTGACGCAACCGATAGCGTTTATTGGAGACCACCGCTTAAAATTAACAAGAAAAACATATTCGAGACATAAAATTTTTACGTACTAAACTATGACAAACATCATAATCATGGTTAGCTATATTAATAAATGTGCCGACTTTCCTAACGTTTTTTTATTATTTTTAAAGAAAACGGTTATGAAATTTGAAAATTGTAAACACGACATTAAATGCATTTTAAAATTCTAAACGAATTATTTCTCTATTGTTTTACTCTAAAACATACAAAGAAACAAGATTTGCAAATGTATAATTTTATTTTACACGCCAATTCCGTAAGTATGTCCCAAATAACAACACAGTGCAGTGTAGATGTAGATACACTGTGATCTGTACCCAACTCATAATAAGTAATAAAATTAGTCAATATCTAAGTCCATCTCTGATTTTAAAGTTTTTTATGTGAGATGTCCGATGTCAAATTATTATAATTTTTATAATACATGCATAAAAAATTAAAGATAATAAAAAATATTAAGAATGTTTTAAAATTCTGTATCCTCCACGAAAAATGGTTGAATTTAAATCGCTCCAGAGCCGACCGTGTGAAACTCCACTGTATAAAGCTATAACATGAGTAGCATATCATATGAAAGAAGTCTTACACGAAATATATAATTTTCCACCAGCCATCCTGGCGGGGGACCTTGGCCGCCCCTTTGAAAATAAAATTTTTTGACAAAACCCCCCCGGTAAAAAATAATAAGATAAGTGTCATATCAAATGAAAGAGCGTTAAAATCCTTACACAAAAAAATGTGGGTTGGCACTCGCCATTCTGGCGGGGAACGCTGGTCGCTCCTTTGAAAATAGAAATTTTTGACAAAAGCCCCCAAGTAAAAAATAATATGATGAGTGTCATATCAAATGAAAGAGCGTTAAAATCCTTACACAAAAAATATGGGTTGGCACCCGGGATAAAAAATGCTTCGTACAATTTTTGTTAATTCTGTATGGCAAAATGCCACAAGTGCGATTCGTATAAAATTGAACCCACAAGAATATGGCTGGGTTTTGATTAATATGCTTGAGCCACTATGGTTCATATAGAGTCAACGCCATTGAGTGTGGCTGATATATTACTAGTCGCTATAATCAGTATAAGAAAAAAGAAAACAATTTAGAATTCGGATTCCTCGATTTCCGACGCTGATAAAATAGTTGTATAAAACAACCCATATTTTTTTTGTAAGGATTTTAACGCTCTTTCATTTGACATGACACTCATCTTAATATTTTTTACCGGGAGGGGGTTGTTAAAAATTTCTATTTTCAAAGGGGCGGTCAGCGTCCCCCGCCAGAATGGCGGGTGGCAAATTATAGTTTTTGTGTAAGGTTTTTAACGAGGCTTTTAATGACCTTTCATATGATATGCTACCCATCTTATTACTTTATACCGGGGAGTTTCACACGGTTGGTTTTCCTACTAAAATAAGCTAGGGTTTCTTTGAAAGCTTGCACTTTCTAGTTTTCGAATAGAAAACTTGAAAATTTTTATCATCTCCCACTGTTTCCCGAAAAACGTTTTAAAAGAGCTAGAAAAATCATCCCTTAATTTTTTAAGAACTTTGAATGCATCTATGGAGCGCAAAAATATTTTTGGGAAAAAATCAATGGAGGAATTCGAAAGCTTGTTCTTCCTCTTTAATGCGTTTTTTTCCATTTATGTACGATTTTAAAATGTTTCCACTCGATTTCGTAAAAAAAATCCCTCTAGTAATTTTCGTGTTTAAAAACATTTAAAAAAATTCGACTGATGACCAGTCCTATACTTCCCACCTAGTAAATATTTGCAAAAAATAAACACTCTTTTTTTTATTCTTTGACTAGGCCCAAATAACCTTAGCTGTTGGTGGTCTTTAAAACACAATTTAATTTTTATTCTTTGAAAAAAGCATGGCCCTCTTTTTTGTTTGGCGATCTACTGATGGCTAACTTAATATAGCAAAAATCATGGTTACCTTGATTTACGTACAATTTTTATTTTTTTTAGTAAAATATTTTTTTTCTCGAAAACTATACATTTTAGAGAAAAAAAATATTTACATTTTTTTCATATTATAACATCTAGAATTCATTTATATTTTTTTTTACCTATGTTAATACGTAACATTGAGGACGTTTTTTTGAATATCTCAGGATCCACTGAACCGATTTGACTCAAAATCTAATCAGATCTAAGTTAAAGGCTGATAAACACAATAGAACAATCGGCATGCCCGTATGTTGTTCCGTTCTTAAGATATCGAAGGCGAAAAATTGACCACATACACACACACACACATACACACATACACACACACACACATACAGACATCAGTCGGAAAATGATCTTAAACGATTGCTAGGGTCTCAAAACGTGAAAATCTGTTAAAATCTCGAAATATTGTTTTCGGACTGAATCCATTACTTCCCTACCATAGTAGAGGTGGGAAGTAAAAAGGTGCTTTTATAATTTTTAGGGTTCCTTACATTATAAGAAAAACGGAACCTTAAGATCACTCATGCGTCCGTTTGTCTGTTTGTCACAGACGTTTTTCTCGAAAACTGCGTGACGTAGAAATTTGAAATTTGGTATGATATTACGCGCATAATATAATTTGATAATCGAAGTTTATTATTTTTTATTATTCAACGAAATTATCATGTTTTACGAAATTCAAATGTGTTTGAATTTCGTAAAACCTGAAAATTTCGTTGAATAATAAAAAAATTATGTCATTTGAGTTTTTTAAATGTGGTACAAATAATAGTTATAATAAGATTGCATCAAATAGTAACTGTATTTATTTTGATTGACTCTAGTTTAATGAACTACATATTATTATTATTATTACAAGGATGTTAACCTAAAGATTGGGTGAAGAAAAGAAGTTGAAAAATATCCACGAAACGTAACGTAACAACCTTTAGAAATTTAATATCTATTTATTTCACTGTCCAAGTACCCAGTAACTTATTAAGTATATTTTTAACAAGGTTTATAAATAATTATTTCCTATTATTAAGATTTTTTCACAAGTATTTTTACTCCTCTCTTTCCTATTAGTGGACGGTAAAATTATGATGGACTCGGATGGCGAGAAGATAGATAGATATTGTAAATTATAGACGCTCGACAACAGCGGCCGTAAGCGTCAAGGGTGGCAAAAACTATATAATCAGTTCTTGATAATATGTATAAATTCTATATGTTAACATAGATCACTTTTGGGACACACTGTACACATGCAGATATTTATAAATACAATAAGTATAACGATAAACAAAGCTCATTAGGCAAGTCTAGCAGAAACATCAAAGGATTGTGTAAGATGAAAAGTCTTTTAATGTGTGCAGATTTTTGTATCTTTTAATCAACGACGGATAAATAATTACAGTAACAATGCAGGGCGTTATAATGTGCAAACAACGGATGTTGTGATCCAGTTCAGAAAAGAGAAAATATGATACGTATTCACACCTTATAATTTTGTCTTAACTTGAATTTCACAACTCGTTTAAAAAGCTGAGTGTAGTTATTAAAGAAAAAGAAAATATGCAATGTCTTTTAGACCTAGAGCTAGTGACAATTTTTTGGTGTTATTTATTCAAGGCCTTATTTTTGTGAAGATGTTGAGGAAGGCATTTTAAAGTGTCCTGAGTAAAGGATTTTGCTAGATAGCGGTATGGGAGGGATGCAGATCGCCCCCAACATGTAACAAAAAAAATTGTCACAATTATTATTGCTTCAAGGCTGAAATTGTTTGTATAGCTTGTCGGTGACCCAATAATGCCATTATAATATTTGCAGATCGATTAGTCAATATTAAAGGGGTGGCAGATCACCCTAAACGTGTCATGTACCCGACGAAATTTATATTATTAGTTCAAAGTTCAAATTTTAATATGTTGTTACGGCTTCTGTTTTAAGCATATATATTTCAATTTGCAGAACAAAATGATGGTATTAACCCCCTCTCTTAGAGGGAAACTTACTCGTCTAGGTGTTTATATCGTTATTCGTTCTACAAGGGGGTTATTACCGACATTTTGTTCTGCAAATTGAAATATATGCTTAAAACAGTCGCCGTAACAACATATTACAATTTGAACTTTGAACTAATAATATAAATTTCGTCGGGTACATGACACGTTTAGGGTGATCTGCCACCTCTTTAATACTGACTAATCGATCTGCAAATATTATAATGGCATTGGGTCACCGACAAGCTATACAAACAATTCAGCCTTAAAGCAATAATAATTGTGACCATATTTTTGTTACATGTTGGGGGCGGTCTGCATCCCTGCCATACCGCTATCTAGTCAAATCTCTTACTCAGAACACTTTAATATGTCTTCCTCAACATCTTCACAAAAATAAGGCCTTGAATAAATAACACCAAAAATTTGTCACTAGCTCTCGGTCTATTTGAGATCAAAATCGGACCAGCGGTTTTATTTTTTTAACAAAAAACGGCAAAAAGTGGATTTTACATTAAAAAGACGTTTCCATGATTACGCCACAACAATGCTTCATTTACGTAAAAAAATAAATGCTTATTTTTCTGTGTCATTATTAATGTCCTTCATAATCGTTCATAATATTCGATATTCATCATCCTGGGAAGTTGGTCTTGTGGACCTCAAGGGTTGCATTTGTAGAGACAGTTTTATTACACGACCCGCCTTATAGGTTGTTTTAACTATTAGCGATTTGGAAAAATAAAAGAGTTTTAAATAGAAATAAAATATAATGAAAAGGTTTAACACATGTTTATTTTCGTTATAAATAACTAAATCCTTACTAATATTATAAATGTGAAAGTATCTCTGTCTGTCTGTCTGTTACCTTTTCACGCCTAAACCGCTGAACAGATTTCGATAAAATTTGGTAAGGAGATAGATTACAATCTGAGGAAGGACATAGGCTACCTTTTGTCTCGAAAAAAAAACCCGGCTTCGCCCGAGTGAAAAAAATGGTCTCCGGGAACTGATTTCCAAATTTTTTTCACTGGCCGGAAGGTGATTCTTTGCTTTAAGACATTGGCTATAATAATAATTGATCGGTCCGGCTTCGCCCGAGTGAAAAAAGTAATCTCAGAAACTACTGAACCGATTCTAAAAATTCTTTCACTAATAGAAAGCTACGCAGGGGGGGAGATTCTCGCGGGGGGAAAACAAATTAGGGGGGAAGATTCTCGCGGGGGGATAACAAATTAGGGGGGAAGATTCTCGCGGGGGATAATAAATTAGGGGGGAAGATTCTCGCGGAGGGATAACAAATTAGGGGGGAAGACAGTATCCCTGAGTGATATACGCAATATGTTATTACTTCCCACCTCTACTATGGTAGGGAAGTAATGGATTTAGTCCGAAAAAAATATTTCGAGATTTTAACAGATTTCACGTTTTGAGACCCTAGTAATCGTTTAAGATCATTTTCTGACTAATGTCTGTACGTGTGTGTGTGTGTGTATGTGGTCAATTTTTTGCCTTCGATATCTTAAGAACGGAACAACGTACGGGCATGCCGATTGTTCTATTGTGTTTATCAGCCTTTAACTTAGATCTGATTAGATTTTGAGTCAAATCGGTTCAGTGGATCCTGAGATATTCAAAAAAACGTTCCCATGTCACGTATTAACATAGGTAAAAAAAAATATAAATGAATTCTAGATGTTATAATATGAAAAAAATGTAAATATTTTTTTCTCTAAAATGTATAGTTTTCGAGAAAAAAAAATATTTTACTAAAAAAAATAAAAATTGTACTTAAATCAAGGTAACCATGATTTTTGCTATATTAAGCTAGCCATCAGTAGATCACCAAACAAAAAAGAGGGCCATGCTTTTATCAAAGAATAAAAATTAAATTGTGTTTTCAAGACCACCAACAGCTAAGGTTATTTGAGCCTAGTCAAAGAATAAAAAAAAAAGAGTGTTTATTTTTTGCAAATATTTACTAGGTGGGAAGTATAGTCGAATTTTTTTGATTCTCGTGCGGGTGGGGGGGTAATAAATCATAAATTCTTATCTCTGGAACTACTAAACCGATTCTAAAAATTCTTTCACTAATAGAAAACTACGCAGGGGGGGGAGATTCTTGCAGGGGATAACAAATTAGGGGGGAGATTCTCGCGGGGGGGGATAACAAATTAACAATATACTAAATATACGTGAGCGGAGCAATGGGTGACCGCTATTAAATCATAATTTCATACTACCCGGGCGAAGCCGGGACGGGCCGCTAGTAACATAATATATCATGTAGAATGTAGACAATTCAATTTTTATGAAAAAAATCACAAAGATCATTAGCCATTCGTAATCCTTAACTCAGATTTTTTTCAAAGATTAGTCACTTTTTAAGTGCTGGTTGTGGCAGTGTGGCTTCCTCTTTAGTGGAATCGAGGCTAGGCATTTTTTCTGAGTCCATTTCAGTCAAGTCTTCATCTTGCGATTCAAGCGACTTTTTCCACGTGAATTCACAGGCGTGCAGCGAAATTGAAACAGGTGGTGGAATTTTTGAAAATCTCGTATTTTTGTATGGCACTTAGATGGGAAAATATATTTCCCGATATTTGTGTCTACATTTTGGTTTAGATAATATCAAATTATCTCTGGAGCAATGTTAAGTGTGCGGTGTGCCTGTAGTTCAGTTCCAAAAAAAATGGCAGTGGGTCATAGATAGTTACAAGCTTATTGAAGCGGAAAAACAACGAAACAATGTAAAGCATACGCGTCCCATGCATAAAAACTGTGCCACTTATATTACATTGTAAACTATAAGTGTATTATAGTCGCTGCCAATTATTTTGCAACCGTTACTACTATTAGTACATACATTAAATATAATAATTTAAACCTTAATCAATATAGCAAAGGAACTTCTATTTGTAATTTCGTTTTCTTGCGCATTTTTCGTGTGTTTTGTATTTTCGTTGGTCTATATGTTTGCGTCACTCGAAATGGCTGAACCGATTTTGAGGAAACTTGTTTGTTGGTACTCAGACACACGATTTTGAATTTTTTTTGGTGTAAGATAAAAGTACGTACTAGCCTCCCACGAAGTTTTTTTTTACAAATTTATTCGTATAGAGGATTTATAGTGGACGAAAAGTGCATGAAAATGATGCTTTTTGTATAAAACATATACAGGTGAGGCACATAAAGTGTTACAAGCTAATATCTCAGAAAGTGTTTGTTTGAAGCAAATAAAGTTTCGCATAAAAACTGTTTGGTATCAAGGAGCACGTATGTTGGTAAAATAGATTTTCTTTTCGATTGGTATGCTGAGGTTGGGTCAAGATCACCTCCATTTTTTTAAATCAGACTATGTTGATTTTTTCACGGAATCTTGTAGCCGTTGTTGAGACGAATCCAACGACCTAAGACATGAGGTTATTCAAGGTCACTTCAAAGTCATAAATAAAGCACTTGTGTAATATGAAAATAACTAATCATTAATTATAACGTTACTATCAAGTAGCCTTGTTTCGCAATTGATTCGATTTTTTACATTTGACATTATTTTTTACATTTATAGTAATTTGACAGCTACTTTATATTAACGTTTTAATTAATAATTAGTTATTTTCATATTACACAACTGCTTTATTTATGACCTTGAATAACCTCATCTCTTAGGTCGTTGGATTCGCCTCAATACGGCTACAAGATTCTAATGTTGCCGTCTAGATCTAGACTTTCTAGACTTTTGTCTTGTCTTGTCTAGATTTTCAAGACAAGAGTTGCAAAAGTCTTGTCTAGAAATTTTCAAGACAAGAAGACAAGACTTGCTTTATCTGGACAAGACTCTTGCCAAAACTAGACAATTTTCAAGAGTCTAGATAAACTAAATAAATAAATAGATACTTATCTAATAAAAATAAATAAAAAAATTAATCCTCTTTCAAAAAGTCATAAAAAAGGAAAATAATAAAATTTTGAGGTCGGAGCCAATTTAATTGCTAAAACTTTTCATATTTTATTAAATTGACGCCGACCTCAAAATTATATTATTTTCCTCCTTTTTTAATGGCTTTTTTGAAGGAGGTTCTATTTTTAAAATTTTTTTAAAATTTTTTTTTTATTTATTTTTATTTTTTATTTTTAGTGCCTTTACAATATGTAGTTTGCACGTTATTAACTGGTGTTACGCTATGTTACTCACTTTTTATTAAAATCAGTCGAACTACTGAACAGATGTAAGTAAAATTTATATAAGAACATCTCCAAGGTATGCCCTATTAAATAAAAAAAGAATAATAAAAATCGGTCGTGTAAATCGCGCACATACACACATACATAGGTACCTACATACAAAGGAAAAACAGAACCTTCCTTATTTTTGAAGTTGGTTAAAAATATATATTTTTTTACTCTCATAGTCACTGGAGGGTAGGTACTTATTAGTTAGGAACGAAGTTTCTGTAAAATTGACGTTGCTCACTGCTCCTATCAATCAACTAAAAAGGTTTACTTATACTTCTTACAGGGCTGTCTGTCTTTACAGAAGCTGCGAATTTTGCGGATGATAAGTGAAACAAGTCGCTGTTAGAGCAAGAGCATGAGCAAAAACAGTAGGGATAACCGACCAATCCTAAACGAGGATGACGGCTATCCCTAGTCGCATGTATCTGATAGTCCTCACACCACAAAACCCAGGATGCGCGCGCATTTAAAGAAAATCTCTCGGTTAATCTAGACTCTTGAAAATAATCTAGAGACTTGATATTTAATTAGACAAGACAAGACAAGAGTTTTTTATCTAGACTTAGACTTAACGTGCATTCCACTTGGCGACCATTTCGCCCACTACGCTCGCGCCTTATGGCCGCGTTCATTACGTTTGGTCGTTGTAAGCGTTGCGATCGCCAAGTGGAATGCACCCTTAGTAAAGTCTTGTCTTGATATTTCAAGACAAGACAAGACTTTGAAAATCTTGTCTTGTCTTGTCTAGACGGCAACACTACAAGATTCCGTGAAAAAATCCACATGGTCTGATTAAAAAAAAAAATGGAGCTGATCTTGACCCAACGTCAGCATACCAATCGAAAAGAAAATCTATTTTACCAACATAAGTGCCCCTTAATACCAAACAGTTTTTATGCGAAACTTTATTTGCTTCAAACAAACACTTTCTGAGATATTAGCTTGTAACACTTTATGTGTCTCACCCTGTATGTACAGAAAAATTTGAAAAAAAAAAAAATTGGCTTCTACATGTGTAGTGCATATCTTTGTTGTTCTTATTACAAAATTTCAGTTATAAGTTGTAACGGTTTCACCCTTCCATAATTACAGGAATAGCCCCTTCCCGAATTATTGCACTGGGATCAGTTAGCGTAGATGCTTTACAAAAGATTTTGCTATCTTAAATTCTGTCTAAGTTTGATTTTTGGAAAATTTGTGTGAATCCGCCTGATTTCTCTGAATACATTTTGATCGGTTTTGAAGGTGAGGGAGAGCGGCCGTGACCGGCAAACAGATAAGACGTGCGAGTGATATCAAGAAAAAGATGGAGGTTAGAGTTTTTTCGCATAGGTTTGGAGTGTTTCTGGGTCAAAAATATTGGTCGGTATCAAGTAATCGGGTTGGAATCTATTGTTAGTTGTGTTGAAAGATCAATTTTGTTACGATCCTGTTGTTATCTTCGGTGATATCGTGAAATTGGTGAATTTCGTCGTACACGTGGTGTCGGTTGCAACATTTGCGTCTTAGGCATCTGAAAATTTCGCTAAAACCCGCGCCTTGGGCGTAGGTTGTGGTAAAAACTCCGATAACAGGTATTTTCAAAATTCTATAAATTTGCGTTGTTCGAGTGATGTAACAATTTGGCTCCATTTAAATTTCAATCCATCTTGGTTGACTAATATAACATTTGAAAAGTTATGTAAAATACTTTGAAATAGTATTGTAATTATGAATTAATTGATCGAGAACTACTATAGGCCGCACCGGTCAGATTCAATTCATGGTTAAATTATTGTTCAATTTGATAAAGCGTGCAAATGTTTGCTTGTTTACACGCGACTTGGCCGCTGTTTTTATTTAGTGTGTAAATTGTTATTAATGTGGTATCAGCGATTCTATATTTGAGGAACTTGTTTAATACTTGAATTCGTATTGTGATTTAATTTAATTGTGTCACGAACTAACTCTTATAAGCCACACAGGGTAGAATCATTAATTGCTTCAAAATAGTTTTGTGTGATATAATCGTACAATTGTGTTGTTTATAATTGGTTATTGCCGCCGTATTTATTTAATTTGTTAACTGTTATTATTTTGTATTGTTGGGTCTCAGGTCAGGTTCTGAGTGAACACTTGTTTTCCTGGTAACGCCATTATCAGCTTCTATTATAATTACTAATAAATTGTGGGGGCCTTAGTTAGCCCATCAGTGTGTTCTGAGTAACTTGACCTCTGACTTAAGTGTTAAATTAGATCATAAGATTTTGTATTGTTGAACTATTAATTATATCGATTTATTTCATGTCATTGTTAGTGGATGCCGTAGCTACGGATTTAGAAATCGATACTATATTGTCATTCACGTATATTCATGGTTAGTCATAGTGTACTGAAAATCTATTGTTAATATTGTAAGCGGATCCTTGTTACGATTTTACTATGTTCGCGTAGCGGAGTTTTGTTGACTGTTGCGATTGTTATGTTAGTTCTTGTAACATTCATTTTATTCCTATTTCTCTCCTCCAGAGAATCTAATTTAATTTTAGTAAACTCATTATCATTAAATTTCGAGTTTTTATTAGGTACTACCTTATCAGCCTATTTCAGATTGGAACCGACATCTGGAAGAATTGTCAAAGTTGGAGAGTATCGGTTTGGCGCCCATTTATTCCTCTCAGCTAGATCTCTACTAAATATTTAGTTAGCTAGACTCTCCTTCTATTCTATTAAGATCACTTATAAGGTAAGTCCCTCATCTGGACCTCTTTTTGGACCCCGACCCTGCGCCGGCTAAGTGAGCTAGTTTTGCCTAACTTCAAGTTACAAAGTATACAAAAATGCCCTGGGCAAAACAAACGCATGTTTTTTAGTCCTCGGCGCGTGTACTATCGAATTCCCTTAAGATAGAGTTGTCGTTAAAAATCGACATTAATCGACGTTCACGTGAGCTAAATCTCGAGAAAAAGTTAGTTTCTACAGAATTTAAAATATAATATACTGTTTGACCAACGAAAGAATGCCGGTCTAAGAATGTGCATAGCAGCACAGCTGGACTCTTATTTAGGGTAAGCGGCATGAAACCAAACGAAAGTAGTAATTGTAGCTGATTCTGACAATATATGACCTGTTAAAACGCTCGTGTCAGATTGTGAACACCTTCTCCGTTTATCCTCTTCTGTAGCGACGTTTTTTCCTTGGTCGGACAATAATTATAATTTATAAACAACAAAGTTAATATAAAAAGTTTCAAGAAGTCAAACGTCACATGGTTGTGGAGCTGTTCCTCTTGTCAGATGTTTTATTATTTGCAAGTAATATTAAATAACTTCCTTGCTTTGTTTGCAACTGGAAATTACTATGTATTAAGCCGGTTCTGTTAGAAGCAAGCGTGCGTTTATAATATTGAATTAATTAATGAAAAATAGCCTGCAGCCGCCGTCGGTCGCATCAAAGATTGCCAAACATTTGTGTGTGTTTGATGACAATGGAGTGTATCGGATATATATATTATGTATAGCTATATTATATAAATTAATAATACGGATAAACGTTAGTTAACAACGTCTGTACGCGGGGTGATCTTCAATAACTTATTGTGTTTGGCAAATCCGGATGAATGTAGTGCGATCATTCCCTTCCCGATTTATGTTAAAGCATGTTAGCCTGAGTAACTATAAGGTTAGATAATATTACGCTCCGGACGAAGCCGGGCCGAGCAGCTAGCAGATAGGTAAACGTTTATTAAAAGTTGATCTGACTGGAAGTGGGGAAACTACACTAAAGTGGCACTTTATACTCGTCCCTAGATTCCTATGTCCATGAGTGGATTGCATAAAAAAAATGAATAGATGACCAGGCCTATACTTTCCACCTAGTGGTTACAATGACCTTCAAGTACCTCAACGTTCAAATTTGTGTATTCTCTATCTCATTCTGGCCGTGCGCGACAAGTACCGTATACAGTAAAGTGACCACATTTTCATTGAGACAAAGCGGGACAAACGGGATGAAAATATTAGAATTACAATTTAGTTATATATATTTTATTGTATACATTCATATACTTGTACAAAAATGTATTTATTATTAATTATTATTTATTGGTAACTATAAAAATATTTGTAAAAAATAATAATTTGAACATCATGATTTTTAATCAAATTAAATTTTTTATTTAAAAAAAATTAAGCCGAGACGTAACGACAATGATCGAACACCACCGAGTAAATCTAACTCGGTACAAATTGCCTAATTTAGTTTACTCTGCATGCATTTTATGTGTTTTTTTAATGTATTTTTTATTTCTTTATACTCGTATTCACCATAATACTTAATAAATAATAGGTAATATATTTTTACAGTACATTTAAAATAAGAAATGCAGATATTTTCTAAAAAGCGGGACATTTTTAAAAATCGGCGGGACGCGGAACAGTCCACCCAAAAGCGGGACTGTCCCGCCAAAATCGGGACGTGTGGTCACTTTATCCTGGACACGAAACAATTCTTACAGGGTCCTCTCATAGCGATAAATTAGAAAGGTAGGACATAGGTATACAAGGTAAAAAGGGCAGAATAATATTAATAATCGATGGTGAAGAATGGCAACCTTCCATGTCATGATTTGCAGAAATTTAGCAAGCTTCTATGTCAAAAACACACTTTTCAGGGGGAAGATAACAATAACCTTCTATGTCAATTTCTGCAGATAGGTATGTATATAATATATACTTATATCTGCAGACATAGGAGGTTGTCGTTCTTCACTTGACATAGGAGTTTTGTTGTATAAGTCCGTATTTATTCTTCATTGATATGGGAGATTTTGCCAACAAAAAGAAGGCTAGTTTGTAAATCGTTTAATTAATAATTTTCAAATTTGCAGCAATTGATATAGAAGGTTATTGTTTTGCTGCAAACAAAGACATAGGAGTTTGATGTTCTTCACCATCGATATGTAAACATTCTCAGGTAACACACAGTTCAAATAAATTTATGTTTATCCGAACATGCGCTTAAATGGGTACCCAAGAGTGATATTTATTTACTTATAGCCCAAATTTTGTAAAGTTTTCAGATCAAGTCTGAACTTACAGGCTTGCTCTGATGAGGTGAACTGCAACAACATACCTAGAAATCTTTTTAAACAACCCCCCTCTCACGATGTATGCAGATGATACGTCTCTGATTGTATCGGGCGCGACGGCTAGTGAAGCTGAGGCGAAGGCAAACGTCTTGCTGAAATCGCTGCAACAATGGTTTTGTGCTAATAAGTTATACTTAAACCCCAACAAAACCCAAATCATGGTCTTCCATAATCATCAAAATAAAAACAATAACAAAGTTAACATTAAAATTGATAATAAAACACTTTTGCAAGTGTCAACAATTAAATTCTTAGGTGTGCAGTTAAGTGAAAATTTAAATTGGAGTGCGCATTGCTCTTACATCTCTAAGAGACTTAGCTCCGTTTCTTATCAAATGAAAGTATTGCGATCTATACTGAATATAGATGGACTAAAAGCGGTGTATTTTGCAAATGCACAATCTTTATTGTCATATGGCGTAATTTTCTGGGGCAACTCATCGCATTCTCAAGATGTATTTGTGGCACAGAAGAGAATAATACGTTCGCTAATGAAGATGAGTCAAAGAGAATCATGTAGACAAAAATTCAAAGATTTGAAAATTTTGACAATGGCGTCAGTCTACATCGTAGCAGTAGCTAAATATATTTACGATAATAAGGAAAAATTTAATTCAAATAGCTCCGTGCATAGCCATGATACGCGTCACAAAAGCAATTTCCATTTACCGCTGTTTTCGTTGACGCTTTCACAAAAACATATTAATTATATCGAACTTAAAATTTTTAATATTCTACCTACGGAAATAAAATCTAAAATGACAATAAGACAATTTGAAATTGCACTAAAAAACTTTTTATTATTGCATTCTTTTTATTCGGTAGATGAGTTTTTTAATTTCTTTTAAACTGTTATTGTTGTTTTATTTATTTTATTGGCATGTTGTTTATTTATTCTGTTGACTGATTCACTTGTTGTTACGTATATTTGTTAGTTGTTAGTTTATTTGCTTATTTATTTGTTTGCTTATTTATTTGTTTGCTTATTTATTAGTTATTGTTACCCTGATTGTATGGATATATGCATGTAATTTGACTACGGCTACACAATTCTTTGTCATTGCCGGAAATAAATTATTATTATTATTATTATTATTATTAATGATGCAAATCCTCGGCTACGAGTCATCAACTGAACGAAATCCGCAAAATCATGATTCATGACAACTAAATCAAAATATCGTGAAAGTTTAAAATCTATGATCTTTCCAGCATATTTGTCTGTCGATTGGCCTGTGCGTACCAGCACTACTCCAAAACGTATGGATCGATTTTGATTAAAATTGATACCTACACTATCAATTGGTATCAAGAAACTATAGGGTCACTTATACGGTATAACCAGACTCGGAGACTACCGAGAAAGATTTTTTTTTAATTTATTTATTCTTGCCGAATGCTCTGTCTTTGGTGGCAGTAGGCCAGGTTACAATTTATAATATAAACAAGAAGTATTTAACAAATTATCAACAACTATAACACAAAACTAGAACTTAATCACTGCAATTCAGTTTTTCAATCACCACTTTAAAACTCAAGTCTTAACTGAACTTCTTAAGAACACCTTTTTTCACATTTTCTTTCTTGACAGTTCCCCATTTCTCTCTCTCATTTCTGTAGCAACGCTACAACGGTTACCCTTGGGTTAAGGCTCATTTCGCACCAAACCAGTCCAGTCCAGCCGCGTCCAGTCAAGTCGGACGCTACTGGATTGAACATATTAGCTTATCGTTGAAACAAAGGCAATGTGTAAATCTGGTTTCATACTAAGCGCGTCACGTCCAGTCCGATCGCGTCAAGACTTATCAAGACTGATTGCGACTCAGCCGGTTGAATTTTTAATGCCAGTCAGCCCAGTCTTGACACTCAGAATGGATGTAGAAACCTTAATTTTATTAGTGCACGAAAAAGAGGCAATCTACGATCCTAAGCACGCGAAGCACAGAGATCGGAATTTCATTGCTGCCGCCTGGAGAGGTAGGTAAAGCCAGAGAAATAAATGGTTAAAGAACCGAACACTGGTCTCCTGGTATTTATGGGATGAACCCAAAACGGATATTGTCGTTTCTTCATCCTTCTTCTTCTGTGTAGCCGACGTAAAATTATGCTTTGGAGAAGTACGTCCATTTTGACACAAAATTCTTAACAAAACTGTCGCGAACTTCGATCGGAATTTGTGCGACGGCTGACGCGACGTATTCAGTGCAAAAGGAAATATTGACGTGACCTGACTGGACTGGACTGGCTTGGTGCGAAATGAAACTTATAGATAAGGTCTAAACCAAAAATTAATGCACGTGAAGCCGCGGGTAAAAACAAAGGCATAGATTATAATTTTTAATCACAGATTTATTAAAATGCCATAATAATTTGTCACAATTACAAATACCTTTAAAAAATTATTAATAATACAATCCGCTTAACTCAAAAGCTTCTATTCTGAGATGACATTAAAAAATAAAAATCTTTTCATTTTACACGCTTGTTTTGTACTTTTAGCGTAGTGTGGTCTTTTTTGTAACATATATAAAATTTACATTTCGTCTCTCAAGTCGTCTATTTAAATTTTAAAATAATATACTATATCGTACGGTATATGTTGTATCACATAAAATATACAAAAACATAGCTAGGCGTGCGTAAAATAAAAACTGTGATATCAGTGCGCAATAATACATATTTTATTCCATATGAGAAATATAGTTTTTCACCAGTATGCACGCGATTATGTGCCTTTAAATTAGATGAACGAGAAAATTATTTTTTACAAATGTCAAATTTATAGTACTATATATACTTTTTATGGCCAGTATGCACACGATTGTGTACTTTTAAATGTGATGATCGAGAAAGCACTTTTTACAAACGTCACACTCATATGGTATTTGTATGTATTTTGCACACTAGTTACGCAATTTACTATTATCGACTGGTTCTATAAATTTCCTCTACTAAAAGATGCTACAGCAATATTTTTTTTATTTTTGAAGTTATAAATCCGTATGAAAAAATGATGAAAGTGAATTTTTACATTGAGAGCGCACACTGTAAGATCAAAATTACCAGGATGAAATTGCAGCATTATGATTTCCATAGTTACCATATAAACAAACATAAATAAATTCACTACATTCCCTTTTAGTCCAGTCACGAGAGGAAGTCCACCTTGCGTTTGGTGCAGCAAATGATTTTATTTTTTTGTGTCCTCAAGCATGTTTAGGAGATGTCAAATCCAAGTTTGCGACCTCTAAAACAGGGCAGGGAAGTTTTGGTGGGCTAAAAACCACGATTTTTTTGCACTTTTTTCGATTTCTTGCTTATAATATGGAAACGGCTGGTCCTATCGAAAAAATGGTCCTATTCAAAATTAAAGGGCACAAAATTTACTTCAAAATGCACTAGTCAAATATGTTAATGTTCCCATTTTTACCGGCTCTACAGAACTTAGAAAATCGCCAAAATTTACCAAAATGAAAAAAAAACATTTTTTCAAGCTTTTAACTATTGTAAAACTCGAATAGCCTATAACCTTCCTTAATAAACGGGCTATCTAACAAAAAAATATTTTTCAAATCGGACCGGTAGTTCCTGAGATTAGCGCGTTCAAACAAAAAAAAAATAAATTCTTTTTTTGTTTGAACGCGCTAATCTCAGGAACTACAAGTCCGATTAAAAAATTTTTTTTTGTTAGATAGCCCGTTTATTAAGGAAGGTTTTAGGCAATTCGAGTTTTTTTAAATTCAATCCCAAAGGGGGTAAAACGGGGGTGTTAGATTTTTTGTTATTACAAAAAATCTTACTCCCATGTTTTACCCCCTTCGGGGTTAAATTTAAAATAAACTCGTATATCCTATAACCTTCCTCAATAAAGGGCTATCTAACAAACATTTTTTTTTTTAAATCGGACTTGTAGTTCCTGAGATTAGCGCGTTCAAACAAAAAAAGAGTTTATTTTTTTTTGTTTGAACGCGCTAATCTCAGGAATTACCAGTTCGATTTGAAAAAAAAATTTTTTTGTTAGATAGCCCGTTTATTAAGGAAGATTATAGGCTATTCGATTATTTTTTTTAATTCAATCCCACGGGGATTAAAACGTGGATGTAGGATTTTTTGTTTTTACAATAAATCCTACACTCCCGTTTTCACTCTTTGGGATTGATTTTTAAAAAACTCGTATAGAGTCTCATTGATTAGTACTTTGCTTCTTTTACAGACTGGTAGTTCCTGAGATTAGCGCCTTCAAACAAAAAAAGAGTTTATTTTTATTTTTTGTTTTTCTAAGTTCTGTAGAGTCGGTAAAATCGGAACAAAAACATATTTGACTAGTGCATTTTGGATAGGACCATTTTTCGATAGGACAAGCCGTTTTTATGTTATAAGCAAAAAACGTAAAAAAGTGCAAAAAAATCATGGTTTTTAGCCCACCAACACTACACCGCTCTGTTTTAGAGGTCGCAAACTTGGATTTTACATCTCCTAAACATGCTTGAGGACACAAAAAAATAAAATCATTTGCTGCGCAAAACGCAAGGTGGACCTACCTTTTTAAGCTCTCGTGACTGGACTATTTCTTATTTTATTTCAATATAGTAGATTGTATATCTAGATGTGTAAAGGACTATATTACGACGAGTGATGGCAGTATGTAAAAACGAGCGATAGCGGCTTTTTTCACCAGTATGTACGCGATTATGGCTCTTTAGATCAGATGATTGAGAAAATCACTTTTTAAAAACGCCACACTGATATGGTTTTTCACCAGTATGCACGCGATTGTGATCTTTTAAATGTGATGATTGAGAAAAACATTTTTCACAAACGTCACACTTATATGGTTTTTCACTAGTATGCACACGATTATGGATCTTTAACGCATAAGACTGAGAAAAACGCTTTTTACAAACGTCACACTCAAATGGTTTTTCACCAGTGTGTATGCGATTGTGTCTCTTTAATTGCGTTGATGTGTTAAAACACTTTCTACAAACGTCACACTCATATGGTTTTTCACCAGTATGCACGCGATTATGGATCCTTAACTTAGATGAATAAGTAAAACACTTTTTACAAACGTCACACTGATAGGGTTTCTTACCAGTGTGTATGCGATTGTGTGTCTTTAATAGCGTTGATGTGTAAAAAAACTTTCTGCAAACGTCACACTCATATGGTTTTTCACCAGTATGCACGCGATTATGGATCCTTAACTTAGATGAATAAGTAAAACACTTTTTACAAACGTCACACTGATAGGGTTTCTTACCAGTGTGTATGCGATTGTGTGTCTTTAATAGCGTTGATGTGTAAAAACACTTTTTGCAAACGTCACACTCGTATGGTTTTTCACCAGTATGCACGCGATTATGGATCTTTAACTCATATGAACGAGTAAAACACTTTTTACAAACGTCACACTTATATGGTTTCCCACCAGTATGCACGAGATTGTGTGTCTTTAAATTCCATGATCGAGAAAAGCACTTTTTACAAACGTCACACTCAAATGGTTTCTCACCAGTGTGTATGCGATTGTGTCTCTTTAATTGCGTTGATGTGTTAAAACACTTTCTACAAACGTCACACTCATATGGTTTTTCACCAGTATGCACGCGATTATGGATCCTTAACACAGATGAACGAGTAAAACACTTTTTACAAATGTCACACTTATATGGTTTCCCACCAGTATGCACGAGATTGTGTGCCTTTAAACTCGATGATCGAGTAAAGCACTTTTTACAAACGTCACACTGATATGGTTTCTCACCAGTGTGTATGCGATTGTGTATCTTTAAATTTACTGATCGAGAAAAGCACTTTTTATAAACGCCACATTCATACGATTTTTCACCAGTATGCACGCGATTATGTTTCTTTAGTCCAGATGATTGAGGAAAGCTTTTTTTACAAACGTCACACTTATATGGTTTCTCATTAGTGTGAGTACGTTTGTGCTTTATCAAACTACTTGGGCCACTGAAACTTTTTTCACAAACGTTACACTGATGCGGTTTGTTGCCAGTATGTGTACGTTTGTGAATTTTCAATTTGAAAGAGTTGGAGAAATAGCTTTCACAAATGTCACACTGAAATTTTTTTTCAATTGGTTTGTCATGTTTCTCATAATTTACTGGGACGCTACTTTTATTGTCCTCTTCACATTTGTCAAAATATTCTGTTACCTCAGAACGAAGATTCGAGAAGTTCCCTGATGTGTGACCAATAACTCCCTTTATGTCTTCGCAGCTGATTTTACTAGCGACACTGTTAGATGAAAAGTTTATTTTGTTATCAACACATTCTGTTAAAATTAATGAATTATCATCTATCGGTTCATTTTTGATTTCGGATTTTAAAGTAGTCGTAGCTTCATTTGTTGAAATCGAAGTAGCAGAGCATGTTTCTTTCCAGTTGAAAGTCTTGATAACGTCACTGTTAGATGAAAAGTTTATCGTGTTATCAACACATTCTGTTAAAATTAATGAATTATCATCCATCGGTTCATTCTTGATTTCGGATTTTAAACCTTCGTTAATTGAGTTTGTTGAATTAAAAGTGACAGAGCCTGCTTTTTTCCAGTTGAAATCCTTGTTTAAACCTAGTTTCGTGTCGCCCATATCGATTTTTGAATCTTCACAGTTGATTAATTCACTATCAACATAGTCAACCGGAAAAAATGAATTATTATCAATCGGTTCGTTTTTGACCTCGGATTCTAAAGATATATCATTATAAAATTTGTTTTCTGCATTAAAATTTTCTACCCGATTGACATCCATGTCTAAGACGTTCAAGATTCACACTTCACAGAGATATCAGAATTAATATGACGGATAGGATTCTCAGAAAGGCTTTTGTCAGAAACTAGTAATTTCTGAAGATAGCGTTGCAGTGTTTATCAAACTTTACTGCTTACATCTGGAAGTGACGAATATTCTTCAGTTGAGTGTACTATAATTGGAATACGAATTCGGCATATTATCTGAGAATTCAAAAAAATATTATTTATTTCGTAAATATTGTAAGCTATTCCTACTTGTTATTCACTAATATATACAACATATTATTCTGAATTTAAAAACATCTTTCTAAAACACGGAAAATAAATCACAGCAGTGTTTTGATTTAATATTCATATATCTTCATTGCAAAGCTTTAAAAACGAATAAAATTCTAAGTATAAATAGTTTACTTTGCTTGTGCCGATTTCTATAAATAACAGAACTGATTTGAAATTACGTAAAAGAATTAGTTGTACAAAACTAACTGTGAAGAACTAATTATGCAATTACGATTAAGTTACCTAATAGTTTACGATTTAATTTTTTGTATTAAAAATGTATAATTTAAAATCAGAAATGTTCTGTGTTTCATCAAATAAAGATATTTCAAAATAAATATTAAATTCAATTAATTATAAGAAGGAACATTACACTAACATACCATGAAATCTCTTACCAGAACATGAGTACCTACACTTCACATTAATTACACCAGCTACTAAATCTTCCAGAACAGTTAAAAAACAAAATATGTCGATCTATGCAACGCCACACCTAAAGCACTATCAACACATTGTTACTATTCCACAATCATTTAACAAATTATATCTCTTTCATGATGCGAAAAATTTCTCACATGAGGCGGTAGGTACAGACAAGCGACTAGGCCCTGCACTCAGGGTCCATTCTGATTGGTCGAATACCCCATCTTGATGTCGTTTGCCACACGCACACACACCTAAACGAACGTAACAACTAACAAGTGAACTCGGTATACTAATATGGATAGTTGATCTCGATTAAAAGATTAATTATTGGTAACTATAAAAATATTTGTAAAAAATAATAATTTGAACATCATGACTTTTAATCAAATTAAATTTTTTATTTAAAAAAAATTATGATTTTCTTTCACAATGAGAACACCACCGAGTAAATCTAACTCGGTACATTGCTCTGCATACATTTTATGTGTTTTTTTTATGTATTTTTTATTTCTTTATTTTTATATAAATAATAGGTAATATATTTTTACAGTACCTACATTTAAAATAAGAAATGCAGATATTTTCTAAAAAGCGGGACATTTTTAAAAATCGGCGGGACGCGGGACAGTCCACCAAAAAGCGGGACTGTCCCGCCAAAATCGGGACGTGTGGTCACTTTAGTATACAGGGAATATACACAGCATAATATATTTGCAAGAAATAAACACTCTTTTTTTATTCTTTGAAAAAAAGCATGGGCATTTTATTTGTTTATTGATGTACTGATGGTTAGCTTATAGCAAAAATCATGGTTACCTTGATTTACGTACAATTTTTTTTAGTAAAATATTTTTTTTCTCGAAAACTATACATTTTAGAGAAAAAAATATTGAGATTTTTTCATATTATAACATCTAGAATTCATTTATATTTTTTTTACCTATGTTAATACGTGGCATTGAGAACGTTTTTTTTTTCAATATCTCAGGATTCATTGAACCGATTTGGCTTAAAATCTAATCAGATCTAAGTTAAAGGCTGATAAATACAGCATGTCCGTATGTTGTTCCGTTTTTACGATATCGAAGGCGAAAAATTGACCATTCACACGCACGCACACACGCGCACACACACAACCAAACAAACACACACACACACACACACCGTGATCCGTAAGAACCGATTTCAAGTTATACTTAGTTGAAAATGTGGTGTTTCTCGACGCTCGACATAGGAAATGTGTGTAAAAAGTGTAAACTTGAAATGTAATAACTCAAATTTGGCAAGTGCAATCACTCTAAAATTTTAACAGCTGTGAGATATTATTGTTTTCTATAAGATTTTCTTTGATCAAATTCCTAAGAAAAGTATTTCATGGCATAACTACCTTAAACTACAATTATTTCTTTAAATTTTTGACGTTGACATATTTTTTGCTAAGGTACTGATTTTTATATTTTAAGAGTGAGTTATGTACTTATACTTCACTATTTATATAATCGGAACAGTTTTTACTTCCCACCTCTACTATGGTAGAGAAGTAGGTAATGGATTTAGTCCGAAAAAAATATTTCGAGATTTTAACAGATCTTCACGTTCTGAGACCCTAGCAATCGTTTAAGATCATTTTCTGACTGATGTCTGTATGTGTGTGTGTGTGTGTATGTGGTCAATTTTTCGCCTTCGATATCGTAAAAACAAAAACGGAACAACATACGGCCATGCCGATTGTTCTATTGTGTTTATCAGCCTTTAACTTAGATCTGATTAGATTTTGAGTCAAATCGGTTCAGTGGATCCTGAAATATTATTAATTCTCAATGTCACGTATTAACATAGGTAAAAAAAATATAAATGAAATTCTAGATGTTATAATATGAAAAAAATGTAAATATTTTTTTCTCTAAAATGTATAGTTTTCGAGAAAAAAAATATTTTACTAAAAAAAGAAAATTGTACGTAAATCAAGGTAACCATGATTTTTGCTATATTGCTAGCCATCAGTAGATCACCAAACAAAAAAGAGGGCCATGCTTTTTTTATTACTAGGTGGGAAGTATAGGACTGGTCATCAGTCGAATTTTTTTGCATGGTGTGGGCATTCTTTCACTGTTTCTTTGATTTTCTGCTCCGTTAACTTTGTTACGAACTACACATGATTCGCTCTTTTAATTTTGGTGCAACACCAACAGTATAGTTGAAAATCGGGACCTGGTTATAGCATATCTATGCATAACATCATCAACACAGAAGCATTTGAGAGAAATATTTACGTATGCAAATTTCTAACGTGTGTTTATGTGTGCGCTGTTAATTACATATGTTGCGAACATAAATTGCGTTAGCCCAGTTCCAAAATATTGTGAAACATAACATAACGTCTTCCCGGCATTCTAATTTCTATTCTTAGTGCCTTTTCCACTGGTATAGCATTAGAAAATATAGATTTTTATCATATTATATCTTTGTTCTAAATAAGCTAACATTATATTGTATATAACTAGCCTTTACCCTCAGCTTCGCTCGCTGCCATGTTGGTTTTGGCAGAAACATTTCTTACCTGATCCAGGGCCGTAGCTAGAGCTGAATTCAAGATAGGGCACTGAAAGTAGGGCTGAAGCAAAAGACTACAATTTTTTAATTGGATTGCCCACTTCATCTGGTGATATCAAATTACAAAAGCAAGAAAACGGTAAATGACAATTTATTCAAAAAAAAAAAAGAAATACAGAACTTGCCATGTTATCAAATTTTCGAAGAACTTCATTTAGTCCAACGAATTTAATTTTGTTTGTCATTCTGTCGTGACAGTCTTTGCGGCATGTTTATAATTCCTTAAAGTATGGCACTGGATGTTTTAAGGTAGGGCATTGCCCCTTAATGCCCCCCCCCCTAGCTACGGCCCTGACCTGATCGTAGAAGTACTACAAGGAAACTTTCCAAATCACGTATCCCTGTTTAGTAATTAGTTCACTTTTTGACGCTCCTCCCCCATATAAATTTACATGGCTTTATAGCCTAGACTCCCCCTTACCACAGTGGTCGAACGTAGTTTTTTTCTCGATATTGTTAATATATAGGGTAAGTTCGGTTTTGCACTCGATTGATCGAGTCGAGCAAGCAGATTTTTGGTCACGTGACAAGCGAGTAGTTCGAGCCATCTAAACAATTCCGAACGTAAGCTAGCTGATTTTTCCAAATGTCAGAATAAAATGGCGCCAGTAAATTAAATTCTTACTTCTAAAGCCGATATAATATGCTCTTTATTGTTCCTCATTTTTTATTTAATTCAACATTGTTATAATAAAAAGTCATGCATTATAATTTTTTTCGTTTTATTCGTTTATTTTAGAATTTAATTGTATACCCGGCTGTTGATTTTTTCCGACCTATAGATATAAGAAATGTTTGATTTAATCATTCTGTGCAATATAAAATTATTGGTTATTACTATTCTTTGAATAAATATTATATGTGTATTTTTACTTATTGAAAAATTACCTCATACAAATAAACTTCGTAATTTATCCATTATTACAACGCGTGTTTTCGCTCATTTTTATAATGAATGCTCTGAAGACGGTTAAATCTGCTTGCTCGCTCGCTTTCCTCGGAGCTCATAGAGCGTGCTCGATCTCCTCCAGATTTTAAATCCGAACGCAGGATAGAGATCTTTCAGAGCACATAAAAGTTAAATTCGAACGCATTAGAGCACTCAGATCGATCTGAGCGCAAAATCGAACTTACCCATAGTCTAATTTAATTCCATAGACCATAAACAATTACAGGAATTTTACTAGTATAGGTAAAACAATAAAACACGTAAAATAATAATAATTTGAACAATAATATTTATCTTTTTTTGTATCGAAAATATTTTTTGCGTAAACGTCTACAGAAATATTTTAAATACAGTGTGTACCACCGTAACTGAGACATAGCATTTTAACATGGTGTTACGATAATTTGTTAATATTTGCTCCCCGTTAACTGTTTTTGTTATTTTTATTTTACGATCTGGTTCTAAATGTCCCCAGTAATGATGTTGTAGGCTTATTTTTATTTAAATATCTTTAAAAATTAATAAAACCACATTTTTAAAAAATAAATCACATTAATCTTTGCTTTGTATACCAGTTTAATGGACAAGTGCTCAACGCCGCAAATAGCTTAGTTGGCTAGCGCGTTGACCAACATCAGTTACCTTCATGCCAAGCCCAGGTTCGAATCCCGAGAGCTCATAATTAATTTATTTTTAATAATGAAAATAGATTGGAGAACAATTAATAATGCTTATTATTTACCTATAAAAGTATAGCGATTTTATTAATTATTTTCATTAAAACTAACACGTACAACCATCGTGCAACTCTGTTTTAATGGAAATAATTAATAAAATCGCTATACTTTTATTTGTAAATAATAAGCATTATTAATTGTTCTCCAACGTATTTTCATTACTAAAAAAACAAAATTAATTATGAGCTCTCGGGATTCGAACCTGGGCTTGGCGTGAAGGAATTAAGCTATTTGCGGCGTTGAGCACTTGTCCATTAAACTGGTATACAAAGCAAAGATTGTGATTTATTTTTTAAAAATGTGATTTTATTAATTTTTAAAGACATTTAAATAAAAATAAGTCTACAACATCATTACTGGGGACATTTAGAACCAGATCGTAAAATAAAAATAACAAAAACAGTTAACGGGGAGCAAATATTAACAAATTATCGTAACACCATGTTAAAATGCTATGTCTCAGTTACGGTGGGACACACTGTATATAACTACTAATAGTAGTCATCTACACCTCAAATATCGTTATATCCTATTTTTTATAAACTTATAGCGATTCTGCCTGTTTCATAATAGTATACTGTGTAAACTAGTGTGCTAAATACATCTTTATACGTCAGGCGCGATGTTTTCAGCACGAGTAGTAGGCGAGCGCACACGAGACTTTGCGAGTGGACATCGCGAGCCACACACGAGTGATGAAAACATTGCGCCTGACGCATTGCACACTATACTTTATTCAACACATGCATAGTTTAAAACTTTAATTGAATTAATGTCTAGTTACATAATGGTTAATTATGTAACTATTTTTCATTATAGCACTGAAAAGCGTTACATAATGGATCATGACGTTACCAGTCAATAAACGGCTATTTAAGATCCCCTAAACAGATTCGAGAAAACACTAAAAGTTTGCATGTGTTGAAAAAAAACCGTTGTATGACTGTGCAGAGTAAATCGAACTCAGTGGCGTATACCAGAGATTATAGACGTAGATCTACGTCAAAAAATACATATTTTGCATTTTATTATTATTATTTACAACAAACAATTTAAATAGCAGTCCAGAATCGAACAATAAAACATCTTCACACGTCTACGTAAAAGTTACTTTTAATTAGTGATGTGCCGGATCGTTAAAAATATATATCCGCGGATACGGATCTGAATACGGATATTTGGTTTCAAGATCCGCGAATACGGTTACGGATCTTAACTTTCTTAGAGTACGCGGCGGTAAATACTAAATATTGCACATCGACCTTTGGAAAGAGACAATCTGTTATGGGAAAAAGTTATTGACCACGATATTAAAAAATAAAAAATAATCTGAATGGAATTTAACTGTTTTTCATTATTACCTAATCACCTATATATATAAAATTTTATCTATGAATTGAAAATTGATAAGGTAAAAGATCCGTAAAAGATCCGCCAAAAAACTAACGGATACGAATACGGATACGGATCTTTCTTTTCCCTCGGATATCCGCGGATACGGATCGGATACGGATATCCGGCACATCACTACTTTTAATTGGGACTCACAAGTGCGGTCCACATGACGAACTTCCCAGTTTGATGAATATTGAATATTAATAATTAAATTAGAAATTACACAGAAAAGGAATCATTTTAATCATTAAAACATAATTATTATTTATTTTTAACAATAAATTAAAAAAACGGCTGGACCGATTTTTATAAAATTTATGTCGGATCTTAGTGACGTTAACATGCTTAGACAAACACCTCAATGAAGTTCATAACATTTTATTGGACGAGATTTCGTATAAAATCTACTTTTTTGCAGTCGTTTTGTTTAAACAAAAAAAAGACGGCTTGATCGATTTTGATAAAATTTCTTTCGGGACTTGTTGATGTCAATATGCTTCTATTTGCACCCTAACAAAGTCGATATCTTTTTTATTCGCGAGATTTCCTGTAAAATCCACTTTTTGCAGTCTTTTTCTTTAAACAAAAAAACGGTTGGGCCGATTTTGATAAAATTTCTTTCAGATCAAAATGATGTTAATACGCCTCGATTGACACCCTTACGAAGTCGATATAATTTTTTCTTCTCGAGATATTGTGTAAAATCTACTTTTTTGAAGTTTATTTGGTTAAAAAAAGAACGGCTGAACCGATTTTGAAAAAACTTCTTTCAGATCATATTTACGTTAATGCGCGTCGATTGGCACCCTAACGTAGTCGATATCATTTTTCATTCTCGAGATTTTGCCTTAGAAAGAAATGATAACATACGTAACACACACACACACACAGACATCTTTTCAAAAATAGTGTAAAAATAGTGTAGTGACCTTGAAATATAAACACTTGTTAAAAATTTTGTTTTCGATTTTCGGACCCATTGCAATAACTTCCCAAAGGACTGGGAAGTTAAAAATAAATATCTAATATCTTTTTAAGAGTAGCATAAAAAAAGTATTACAAATTTCCGCTCATTGCCTTCTCTCTTATTCATTATAATTAAACAATTGAACCAACAGTAGAAATCGTTTCGCAAGTTCAACATGTTCTTAGAATTGACATTTTTAAAATCGGTTCTTTTCTAGTAACAGTTCTAAAATAATAGCTGTTACTGTTATTTTCACGACTAATATTGGCGTAGGAAGAGGGTTGGTCAATGGTCGAGCGATCACCGATAATCTAGACGCTCATGTTGTTGACACAGGTACACATTGAAAGAGTTTCGTGTTGTTTTTTGCGGTGCCAAAGTCAACTCTTCGACTCCTTCTAAGTTTTCAATATTATACCTAATAGAATAGCAGCTCTCAACCAAAGATAGCTCTAGTCTCTGTTACTTGAGTATTAGCTCTGACATCAAATAAAAGTTAGTTAAAACACAATTTCTCACCAATATTGAATTCAGTCTTGTTTTTGTTTCGATTTTTAGGGTTCCGTACCTTATAAAAAAAACGGAACCATTATAAAATCACTCTTGCATCCGTCTGTCTCGTTTTTCTCGAAAACTGCGTGACGTAGGAATTTAAAATTTGGCGTGATGCTAGGTTTTTGTAACTTGTAACGCGCACAATATAATTCGATAATCAAAGGTTATCAAATATTTTTGTAAATGCTTTTTTAAGGGTAAGTTTGGCCTCCTAAAAAAATTTGAATTTATTGTATCGTGCAGGGTATCGTTGAAAAACTACTTTTGTGGATTCCAAACATATTTTTTTCAAATTTTTTGGTTAATTGGTTATAAAGATATACTTAAAATGTGCGAAAAAACACCATTCCACCAGATCTTCTAGGTTTCTAAAGTTAATAAAAATTGACACTATTATGGTTATTACTTAGTAGGTATTAAGTTATGGATTACAGGAAAACTATAAAAATTTTCGTCAGTCTAATAGTTCATGAAGAGTGACGGAACCTTTGGTTTGAAGATACGAAATGTTAAAAATAACCACAAAACACCAAACCATTTAAAAATTTTCGACGCACGTTTCGCCAACCAAGTTGGCATCATTAGGAGATGATTTCAAGTTGGCATCATCAGGAGATGATTAATCATCTCCTGATGATGCCAACTTGGTTGTAATCATCTCCTGATGTTGCCAACTTGGTTGTAATCATCTCCTGATGTTGCCAACTTGGTTATAATCATCTTCTGATGATGCCAACTTGGTTGTAGTCATCTCCTGATGATGCCAACTTGGTTAGCCAAACGTGCGTCGAGAATCTTTAAGTGGTTTGGTGTTTTGTGGTTATTTTTAACATTTTGTTGTAATAGTTTGCGAAAAAAATGTGTTCTGTAAATTATAAGACTATGCTATACTTTTGGATAAGACGAAGAATGAGAGTTAAAGCGACGGTGATGTAGTGGGTATCTGTAGTCGCCTCGCAATCGTAGATAAGTGGGTCTAGTCCCGGGCGGCCCGAAGGTTTTTTTATAATGTAAATATTTTGGATTTTTTAGAGTAAAAAATTTAGGTTAAAACGATTTAAAAATAATTTAAAAAAATAAATTTAATTTAATGAAGTGTATTTTAATTTATTACTGTCTTAGTTGTACTGAACCCTCTGCGCGCGAGTCGAGCTCGCACTTGACCGATAGTAGATATAATTCCTTACTTTCCTGACCTCATCTTGATCTCAGCGTCCATTTTGTTGCGTGTAGGAAATGCGTAGCGACGTAAAAATCAATAAAAAATGTCAACATTATACTCTAAATACGCGGAAATGCGTTGCCTATACGTTTCTGTGATCCAAACAAGTCATGGCTGCTTCGTTTACGAATCGGTTGGGGGGTGGGGTTGGGGGGCACCATTGAAATTTGTTTTTTTGGTCATTGTCACGATGCAGAACTTCCGGTATATATTCCTTACTTTCCTGACCTCATCTTGATCTCAGCGTCCATTTTGTTGCGTGTAGGAAATGCATAGCCACGCAGCTGCGTTATTTTGATCACTAATAAATGCGTACACCTATCAGCGTCCATTTTGTTGCGTGTGGGAAATGATTAGCCACGCAGCTGCGTTAATTTGATCACTAATAAATTGCTACACCTATCAGCGTCCAATTTGTTGCATAGCCACGCTGCTGCGTTTCACCGTTCATTTTGTAAAATGGCTACCGGCGGAGTCGTCGAGCTGCGTTGCGGCGGGGGGTCGGGCGGTATTTCATTTTGTAACAATTTGTCATCTCAAAAAATAGGTCATGTTTTTAAGTGTCTTTAATTGTACGGAAGCGTCAGTTTGCATTCATGTTTTCAAGGTTTTTTTATTTATACGGAAGCTGTAGATTTACATACACATACAAACTGCAGTAATAACATAACATAACACAAGATGTGCAATAAATTATTCTCGTCAAATATTTGTTTTTAATTCATTAATAATACATTTATAATAATATTTAAAAAAGTATTTTATTAATTCATAAAAATAATGCAGAGGTTTACATATTACATAATAACACAATAATATTTAATTTACAATAATTATAAAGAGGGTTCCTCAAAATATATTTTATTTCTTTTTATGCATATCAAGATTCACGCAATAATTCAATAGATTTAAGATTGTACAAATATTAATATACATACCTACATAAGTGTTTATTAATTAGGTTTACAACAAAAAAGCGCTATACCAATAAAGTTCATTGTTATTATTAAGTACTAAATAGTCCATTTTGTCAACTATTAGCAATTATAACAGAAAATTTCAAGTCGACTCTTTCAGTCAAAAAATGTTTTTTTTTCTAGTAAAGTGTTAATTATTTTCCTATTATTAAAGCAATAAAATGGGTAATGCATTTTGAGTCATTCAGTACAAATGATTGTTGATAAACTGCAGTATTGTACCTATTCAACTTGCCTTTATGAGACTTCCGCAGTCTAAACAAATCGCTTAAACGTAAACTTAATTATTTTCCTATTATTAATGCAAAATGTTTAATAATCATTAAGATGAAAATCATGTGTTTTATTTGTACAAATGATTGTTAACAATTAATTTGGCTTTCATATGTTTATTTATATAGTTGATTCGATTTTAATTGAATTGAATGTCTATTAAAATTATTAAGTAGATCGATTCCAAAACAACAGATACCGATAACCTTAGCTGTCGAACGTCTATAATTTTACAGTATATCTGTATTGTTTCTGAAATACGATTATTCCAATATTAGCAAAGATAAGACCAAATACATTTTAAATTATATTTATTATCACTGGCTATTAATTAATTAAATTAACTTAGTTTTTAAACCAGTTTTCAGTATTAGACCCAACAATATTAAAAGCTTATATGAACAAGATAACTGCACTGGCTGACACCCTTTGAATGCATAATATTTATGAAACCTATATTTCGAATATCTGGAAGCTGAAAGTATTTTTAAGGCTTTGTTATTTCAAACAAGTTATTGCTGGATTTTCACCCGTATGGAACACTCTTATATCACTGCAGGTTTTTCTTCATGCGCTGTTTGATCTCGTGGGTGCATAATATGTACATTTATAATAATATTTAAAAAAGTATTTTATTAATTCATAAAAATAATGCAGAGGTTTACATATTACATAATAACACAATAATATTTAATTTACAATAATTATAAAGAGGGTTCCTCAAAATATTAATATACATACCTACATAAGTGTTTATTAATTAGGTTTACAACAAAAAAGCGCTATGGCAATAAAGTTTATTGTTATTTATAAGTACTAAATAGTCTATTAGCAATTATAACTGAAAATTTCAAGTCGACTCTTTCAGTCAAAAAATGTTTTTTTTTCTAGTAAAGTGTTAATTATTAAAGCAATAAAATGGGTAATGCATTTTGAGTCATTCAGTACAAATGATTGTCGATAAACTGCAGTATAATACCTATTCAATTCGAATATCTGGAAGCTGAAAGTATTTTTAAGGCTTTGTTATTTCAAAAAAGTTATTTAAATATCAAATTTTTATTTTGTCTAGAAGTTTTTGCAAAGCCGTTATGAGACGCAATATTATTTATATTATAATTATAAAGAGTGTATCCAAAAAAATATAATCTAATTAACTAATTAGGTATTAGCGTTCTAGTCATTAGTCATTGTAGAGAATTTCAAATGTTCGTTAAAACGAAAAAGTCTTTTTTCTTTTTTCGTAAAGTATTGTTTATTGTCTTGAGTTTCTCGTAGTAACAGTACGTTGGTCAAGTCAGGTGTTGTCAAATGGTCCGAGTTAAAATGTTTTTGTAAATCCCAGTTTTCACTACAAGGAACATGAAGATCTGTTACTGGTAGTATTGGATAAATCAACAAAAATTCTTATATGTATAAAAAGTCTCTTTTAAAATTTATTTTTATTTTTAGACGCTAATGACCTCTGTTGTCGAGCGTCTATAATCTACAATTCAATTTAAAATTTATTTAAAAAACAAATATTTTTTTAACATCCGGTATAATACAATTTTCAGAATGTACTATACACTGCAAGCCATAATAGATCTTATCAATCGCTATTTTACCTGCAATGTTTCATCATTCTTGAGGATTTCTAGACAGAGAATAAAGTACAATAGATATCTTACTTTAGCGGTGTTAAAAAACTTTTTTGCAATATCTAGGTATTAGTATATTAAATTATACTGAAAATATCGTTTGAGAAAATCAGTTCAGATATGTAATTTAAAAAATGAAAACTTTTTGACAAGTTAGATCAGTAATTGCTATCGAACACACTGAAAGTCTGACAATTTAATGTAATTTTAAAAATGAACACTTTTTAACAAGTTAGATCAGTAATTGATTAAATCAGTTTAGATAAACAGGGTGTCGTCAAAGACACTTAACACTTCTTTCACATGTTCCTGAGACTAAAATAAGCCTACTTAAGCAAACTTACCTTCTTACAAAATTGCTTAATTTGAGCACTATACGGCCCTGAAGTTAGAATGCTATTAGTCAGAGTGTGAATCTCATGGAACGTTATTGGCCTGAGACTAAATCTTTCGTTGTTTTTTTTGTTATAAATTTAAAATGTATTAAACTACGGGCAGTTTACTTATAGTTATGACAGTGCCTACATTAGTTGTCGGGCGTCTATAATTTACGCTTAAAATACACGTCTAAAAATCGATAATATACGAAATTAAATGGAAAACCAGTACAAATCGGAGAAAGTTTTTCTTTAATACAGCTCTTTCCATGGTTGAAAATGGGAAAAATCTTATTCACAACCCTTTTTCAATGTATGCATTTTCCAACAATTTCTCAATGCATCAAATTGCCGTAGAAAAAACTGTTCTTCCATAAAATACATTTTATTGTTTATCTCAAAATGAAATTTTTTGAGTTGTACTGTTCTTCCACTCACCGATTCAAATATAAAAACAATTTTTGTAGAAATTTACGTAACTGAATGTTGTAATATACAGGGTTGTTACTTGCCTATGTATTCAATCCTGTGATACACCCTGTATATATATTATGATAAATTATTACGAAAATATAAAACAAATTATTGAATTTATTTAAACTGTTTCTGTTACTTTTACTTCCTTGATAATATAAATTATTCAGTTGAATAACATTAAATTTAACTGAAAACTAATTACTTTAAGGCTTATTATTGTATTCAAAAGTAGCTTATTAGCAAACACGTGATTTCATACAATGTTATGCTATTCGATAAATTAAAAAAATAGTTTCGGTGTGGTAAGAAACGCTTACTTTGAATCGTTTCTCTCATTAGCCATAGGTACCTACGGTATACTGTTCTGGGGATAGTACTAACATCTCTAATATATTTATACTACAAAAAAAGAATTGTAAGAAAGATCAAATCTTCATTATTACAACGTAAGGAATAAAGAAAATCTATCAATTAACAAGCATTGTCTAGTCCTTTTTGAGAAGAGCGCCAGACATATGTGTACAGTATTTTATAATAAATTAACTCTAGAAATTAGAAACAAAAAAAAACTTCGAGGCATTTAAGAAAGTTATCTTTAAAATATTATTAGAAGGAGGATTTTATTCGGTAAATGATTTTGTAAAGTAAGATTTATGAGTATTTCTGTATTTGACGTGTCAACCCTATTAATGTACATTTGAACTATTTCATAACTTAATAGATAACATCTATCTATTATCTGAGTTCGTAATCAAAGTGTCTACCTTAAAAATTAGATGTCGCAATACCATGTTTCATGTACCGTTTGCGGTCACTGTCTAACATGATAATTCTCCGTTATTAAGAATGTGTAAATTTACTTGGTATATACTGTATTTTTTTGACCTACACCCTATAAAATAGCGGCTTTTGTCTTTATTTTCAGTATTTTCAAGAAGTATAATGTAAGTCAATGACGGTTGATGCTGCTAAGGTTCTAACAATTTGTTTAATATGTGGTGCAGTTTTGGTCAATGCACATTGTATTAGATAGTTAGATTTGATAAAAATGATTTTGTTAACAATTTTGTTTTGTGACCTATCCTTGTCTTTACCCTCAGGTTGGAAACCACTGGTATAGTGCAAAAAAAAATATTTAGCGGAGTCTCTTTAAGTTCGCCTCTGGTAAATATGTGTCAAGTTATGACAGATACAGAGAAAATAAAGCGAAAAGTTAATGTATAAAAATATGCTGTAAGTATTCTATTTTCATATAGGTAAGAAATTGTTTTTATGAATTAAAAAAAATAATAATAAGATTTACTCATTATCATATACTGTATTATAATAGTTAAAAAACTGATGACTGACAAACTTAGCATTGAAGATATAATAACAAATATTTTGATGTTAGAAAGTTACATATCTATACTAATATTAATATACTAATACAATAGACAAGTTGTATACCAATTTACGTAAGTAGACTCATACCCTTTTGGTTTTTTTATCACAGAATTGTTCAGTACTACAACTCAGTGTGTTTCGACAAGTACAAGTAATTATTGCAACATTAGAAATATTGTTTGTTGTTTATAATTATACAGGCTGAATATTGACGAGAGTCTTTGAATGATAAAGTGTCATAGGTCTAGGAAATGTTTAATTTTAAAAAAATTCTACGATGTCATCAGGTTTCGAACCGAGGTTCCTATGCATACAACGCAAAGACGTTGCTTACTTAGCTATCGGTGCAACTGTGTTGCGTGCCGTTTTTATGTTATAAGTATGTCAGCCGGGCCGCAGTTGTAAGAGAGTGACCAGTCCGTACCGAGACGTGTATTAACAGCATACTGCAAATACGTGTTCGCATTGGGTTATCTTAAAACTTGTTTGGGCTATATTAAAACATGTTTGGGCTAATTTAAAACATGTTTGGGCTAATTTAAAACATGTTTGGGCTATCTTAAAACATGTTTGGGCTAATTTAAAACATGTTTGGGCTAATTTAAAACATGTTTGGGCTAATTTAAAACATGTTTGGGCTAATTTAAAACATGTTTGGGCTAATTTAAAACATGTTTGGGCTATCTTAAAACATGTTTGGGCTATCTTAAAACATGTTTGGGCTAATTAAAAACATGTTTGGGCTAATTTAAAACATGTTTGGGCTAATTTAAAACATGTTTGGGCTATCTTAAAACATGTTTGGGCTAATTAAAAACATGTTTGGGCTAATTTAAAACATGTTTGGGCTAATTTAAAACATGTTTGGACTATTTTGTAAATGTCAATTTATAACATTTAGATGTAAATTTTGTCTAAGTTTCAGTTCTGTAGTGTGTGTAAACAACTGACAACATATAACCGTTTTCCGGACGGCATTCGTACGGTTCAGCCGTCCCCACGTCGCTCCCGCCATAAGACCGAACAGAAAAAAATCGTTTAATTAATAACTCTAAAATACCATACAATAAAAGTTCGTTCTGTTAATCACTTGTTTCATTTCCTTAATAAAGTATTTGACTTGAATTAAAGTCACTGAAGGTTTACTCTGGGGACGTTATTCAACGTACATTGGGATTTGGGCTCAAATTAACACCACCTTCACAGTCATCCGCGCTGTGAATTTCTGGTATACACCTATGTGGATATCCGTGGATTTCTGGCGTACACATTTTGATCAGCTGCAGTTGACACCCCTCGGCCTAGTATAACCTGTAGGGTATAGACCCATAATATTTAGTGATAATTAATAACAAAAAGAAATAAATTAGGTACTTAACAAACAGTTTAAAATAAACTTAAAATTAAAACAACAAATCATAAAAATATTACATTTCAACAAAACATCATAACTAAAAGAATAGCCATTTTTGTAATGCTTGTCCGATTTACAAAAAAAATTTGAATGTTTTATACTCTAAAATTTAAAAACGCCTAATACTAACACGTGTTGCTACAAACACATTTCAGTCTTATATAATAATTTTGCAACTTTGCACTCATAGTCCTGCATGCACAGACTAAATTCAGATTTATTTAATTGGAGGTACCTCCATCTTTATTTTTTTGAATTCTGGAACCCTTTCAAAAACTGTTTCAATTTTTTTTTAAAGAATCAAAGTTCTAGAAAATTCGAAAATCACATTAATAGCTATTTTGTGTAATTCTAAGTTATTCTAATATTCAACTTGCATTTATGAGACTTCAGCAGTCTAAACAAATCGAATAAACGTAAACTTAATTATTTTCCTATTATTAATGCAAAATGTTTAATAATCATTAAGATGAAAATAATGTGTTTTATTTGTACAAATGATTTTTATTTATACGGAAGCTGTAGATTTGCTTACACATACAAACTGCAGTAATAACATAACATAACATAACATAACATAACATAACATAACATAACATAACATAATACAATATGTGTAATAATCGTCGTTAGATATTTGTTTCATTCATGTAAATATTATAAAAGAGAATATAGTTCCTCTTAAAACATACAGGTTAAGTTGCTACCTATATAAAGCCAAGAAATTTGACTTTGAATCAACAGTCAAAGATTTGCGTTAATTGTGTTATCAAGAAATGTTTAATTGAAGGTGTGTTGGTATGTATTTATTTACTATATTAAAGAATAGTACGTAGTAGTAGCACTAAGGCGATTGAATATTTTTTATTAATGTCTAAATATCTTTTTTTTCTAGTACTGACTCTTTAAGAAATTTTGCGTTGAACACATCAACAAAACAAGTTACAAAAATAATTGCATTACCCAGTGGCTGCCTATAAAAAAATGTTTCTTCCAAAAAACTGAATTTGGAGAAAGATTTCGAATTGAAACAGAGCAGCATCTGTTTGATATACCCCAGAGATATATTGACATCACAGAAGAAGTACGAGATCAATTTATATTCAACACATATTATGTATAAAGTTAAATAAATAATGTGTAAAATAATTTACATATCTCATTTTTTTTGTGACACTTGCAGAATTGGAAAACAATTTTTTTTTGAATCAAATATTATATTTAAATTATTATCTGACAGTAACTTGATATATAGAAGTTATAATTTTGTAGAATTTCTAAATCATTTTCATATTATTTCAAAGCAACGCTGTTTTTCTTGTAAAAAAATAAGTTATTTTATAGAATTTAAACATTGTTCAAAATGCGTTAATAGCTTACAATTTAGTTCATTCATTACATTAGTTAAAACAAACAGTAATATTTCAAAACTAGTTAAACAATTCATAGCAAGATGTCATTTGAATAATGATGATTTTAACTCATTCATTTTGAATAATAATATTTAAAATAAGAGTATTATTTAGATATACCAGTTTAGAGATATCCTCATATTTTGAGTGAAAAAAAAATAGTACATAAATATATCAGTTTCGAAATATTCTAATCTTTTGAGTGAATAAAATAAACGTTGTATTTTTAATTATAATTTAATATCCGTTAATTTCCATTACAAAATGTTTGAGCGTAGTATTTGTAAAAGATATTGTAAAAGATATTGACGATTATTTGACTTGTTTGAAAACCGGAGAAAGTTTGATGTGTCAGATGTGTGTGTGTTTAGATCTGTTACACACGACGTAATCGTGCAGACTACTAGCAAAGTCGGTCTGAGCGCAGAAGACGATAAAAGATATATTATACCAAGTACTAACAACACGTTAGCTTGGAGTCATTTTAAATTAAATTTATAGTTTAAATCATTTTATTACTATGTATGTATTGTATTATGTTACTTTATATTTTTTTTGTATATTATTTTTAATTAAAATAAAACAATATGTCTTGGAACAGCTATTCTATTTATATACTTTGTGTATTTTAAAAAGTTGAAATAAAACAAAACTGAAATATAATATTGTTTTTGAGTGATATCTGTAAATTACCTTATATACAAATAAACATTTTACACTTTCCCTCAGTTGTATTTGCAAAGTCGATCTGATAAAAAGAAAAATAATTGTAATTAGGTACTTAACAAAAGTGTTATATAGCAAATAGAATCTCAAACATGAACATATTGTATAATAAACATGTTTTACAGTTTTGTTGAAGCCCCCCCCCCCAGTGAACATTTTAAAGTACAGTATATGATAATGAGTAAATCTTATTATTATTTTTTTTAATTCGAAGTTGCTATATTTAAATAGAGCAATTTGATCCTTGAAAACAGTTTTAAGAATTGTTGGAAATGAGAACTTCCGTGGCACAAAGGATCAATAAAAAGCAATACTAATTTTATTAAATTTGCATTTTACTAACGTTTCGGTATTCTTTATACCATCTTCAGAGTCTACAAAATAATACAAACGTGGGTGAGAATATGTGGAAATAAAGTTAAAATTAACAAAAATTTAAATGTGTGTTTTTTTTTTAAAAACTTACTAAATGCTGTCAATTTCTTTCAGTATTTTGTTTGAGCGATTAATGAACAACATGGTGATGACATTGTTGGTTTTTTTTAAATAAAAACTCATAAAAATTGTTAAAAGTAAAAAACTATGTAGTTATCACTTATAAAATTGGAAATAAAATCTGTGTTCACCTCTAATTAATATCCGCTATACTGAAAGACAATGTAAAAACGAAAAACAGCAATTTGATAGGATTTAACAAAGACAATTATGTAAAAGGTTATATTAAATCGATTAATGCGCTATATATATGGGACAAATTTTCAATATCTGTTCGTTTGTTGACGCTATTTTTAAATTTTTTAATAAATACCATTTCTAAGAAAATCCGTTTGAAATAATTGGATTCTTTAATTAATATGCTCGTATTGTTGAAATCAAACTCATGAAAATAGAATACTTACAGCATATTTTTATACATTAACTTTTCGCTTTATTTTCTCTGTATCTGTCATAACTTGACACATATTTACCAGAGGCGAACTTAAAGAGACTCCGCTAAATATTTTTTTTTGCACTATACCAGTGGTTTCCAACCTGAGGGTAAAGACAAGGATAGGTCACAAAACAAAATTGTTAACAAAATCATTTTTATCAAATCTAACTATCTAATACAATGTGCATTGACCAAAACTGCACCACATATTAAACAAATTGTTAGAACCTTAGCAGCATCAACCGTCATTGACTTACATTATACTTCTTGAAAATACTGAAAATAAAGACAAAAGCCGCTATTTTATAGGGTGTAGGTCAAAAAAATACAGTATATACCAAGTAAATTTACACATTCTTAATAACGGAGAATTATCATGTTAGACAGTGACCGCAAACGGTACATGAAACATGGTATTGCGACATCTAATTTTTAAGGTAGACACTTTGATTACGAACTCAGATAATAGATAGATGTTATCTATTAAGTTATGAAATAGTTCAAATGTACATTAATAGGGTTGACACGTCAAATACAGAAATACTCATAAATCTTACTTTACAAAATCATTTACCGAATAAAATCCTCCTTCTAATAATATTTTAAAGATAACTTTCTTAAATGCCTCGAAGTTTTTTTTTGTTTCTAATTTCTAGAGTTAATTTATTATAAAATACTGTACACATATGTCTGGCGCTCTTCTCAAAAAGGACTAGACAATGCTTGTTAATTGATAGATTTTCTTTATTCCTTACGTTGTAATAATGAAGATTTGATCTTTCTTACAATTCTTTTTTTGTAGTATAAATATATTAGAGATGTTAGTACTATCCCCAGAACAGTATACCGTAGGTACCTATGGCTAATGAGAGAAACGATTCAAAGTAAGCGTTTCTTACCACACCGAAACTATTTTTTTAATTTATCGAATAGCATAACATTGTATGAAATCACGTGTTTGCTAATAAGCTACTTTTGAATACAATAATAAGCCTTAAAGTAATTAGTTTTCAGTTAAATTTAATGTTATTCAACTGAATAATTTATATTATCAAGGAAGTAAAAGTAACAGAAACAGTTTAAATAAATTCAATAATTTGTTTTATATTTTCGTAATAATTTATCATAATATATATACAGGGTGTATCACAGGATTGAATACATAGGCAAGTAACAACCCTGTATATTACAACATTCAGTTACGTAAATTTCTACAAAAATTGTTTTTATATTTGAATCGGTGAGTGGAAGAACAGTACAACTCAAAAAATTTCATTTTGAGATAAACAATAAAATGTATTTTATGGAAGAACAGTTTTTTCTACGGCAATTTGATGCATTGAGAAATTGTTGGAAAATGCATACATTGAAAAAGGGTTGTGAATAAGATTTTTCCCATTTTCAACCATGGAAAGAGCTGTATTAAAGAAAAACTTTCTCCGATTTGTACTGGTTTTCCATTTAATTTCGTATATTATCGATTTTTAGACGTGTATTTTAAGCGTAAATTATAGACGCCCGACAACTAATGTAGGCACTGTCATAACTATAAGTAAACTGCCCGTAGTTTAATACATTTTAAATTTATAACAAAAAAAACAACGAAAGATTTAGTCTCAGGCCAATAACGTTCCATGAGATTCACACTCTGACTAATAGCATTCTAACTTCAGGGCCGTATAGTGCTCAAATTAAGCAATTTTGTAAGAAGGTAAGTTTGCTTAAGTAGGCTTATTTTAGTCTCAGGAACATGTGAAAGAAGTGTTAAGTGTCTTTGACGACACCCTGTTTATCTAAACTGATTTAATCAATTACTGATCTAACTTGTTAAAAAGTGTTCATTTTTAAAATTACATTAAATTGTCAGACTTTCAGTGTGTTCGATAGCAATTACTGATCTAACTTGTCAAAAAGTTTTCATTTTTTAAATTACATATCTGAACTGATTTTCTCAAACGATATTTTCAGTATAATTTAATATACTAATACCTAGATATTGCAAAAAAGTTTTTTAACACCGCTAAAGTAAGATATCTATTGTACTTTATTCTCTGTCTAGAAATCCTCAAGAATGATGAAACATTGCAGGTAAAATAGCGATTGATAAGATCTATTATGGCTTGCAGTGTATAGTACATTCTGAAAATTGTATTATACCGGATGTTAAAAAAATATTTGTTTTTTAAATAAATTTTAAATTGAATTGTAGATTATAGACGCTCGACAACAGAGGTCATTAGCGTCTAAAAATAAAAATAAATTTTAAAAGAGACTTTTTATACATATAAGAATTTTTGTTGATTTATCCAATACTACCAGTAACAGATCTTCATGTTCCTTGTAGTGAAAACTGGGATTTACAAAAACATTTTAACTCGGACCATTTGACAACACCTGACTTGACCAACGTACTGTTACTACGAGAAACTCAAGACAATAAACAATACTTTACGAAAAAAGAAAAAAGACTTTTTCGTTTTAACGAACATTTGAAATTCTCTACAATGACTAATGACTAGAACGCTAATACCTAATTAGTTAATTAGATTATATTTTTTTGGATACACTCTTTATAATTATAATATAAATAATATTGCGTCTCATAACGGCTTTGCAAAAACTTCTAGACAAAATAAAAATTTGATATTTAAATAACTTTTTTGAAATAACAAAGCCTTAAAAATACTTTCAGCTTCCAGATATTCGAATTGAATAGGTATTATACTGCAGTTTATCGACAATCATTTGTACTGAATGACTCAAAATGCATTACCCATTTTATTGCTTTAATAATTAACACTTTACTAGAAAAGAAAACATTTTTTGACTGAAAGAGTCGACTTGAAATTTTCAGTTATAATTGCTAATAGACTATTTAGTACTTATAAATAACAATAAACTTTATTGCCATAGCGCTTTTTTGTTGTAAACCTAATTAATAAACACTTATGTAGGTATGTATATTAATATTTTGAGGAACCCTCTTTATAATTATTGTAAATTAAATATTATTGTGTTATTATGTAATATGTAAACCTCTGCATTATTTTTATGAATTAATAAAATACTTTTTTAAATATTATTATAAATGTACATATTATGCACCCACGAGATCAAACAGCGCATGAAGAAAAACCTGCAGTGATATAAGAGTGTTCCATACGGGTGAAAATCCAGCAATAACTTGTTTGAAATAACAAAGCCTTAAAAATACTTTCAGCTTCCAGATATTCGAAATATAGGTTTCATAAATATTATGCATTCAAAGGGTGTCAGCCAGTGCAGTTATCTTGTTCATATAAGCTTTTAATATTGTTGGGTCTAATACTGAAAACTGGTTTAAAAACTAAGTTAATTTAATTAATTAATAGCCAGTGATAATAAATATAATTTAAAATGTATTTGGTCTTATCTTTGCTAATATTGGAATAATCGTATTTCAGAAACAATACAGATATACTGTAAAATTATAGACGTTCGACAGCTAAGGTTATCGGTATCTGTTGTTTTGGAATCGATCTACTTAATAATTTTAATAGACATTCAATTCAATTAAAATCGAATCAACTATATAAATAAACATATGAAAGCCAAATTAATTGTTAACAATCATTTGTACAAATAAAACACATGATTTTCATCTTAATGATTATTAAACATTTTGCATTAATAATAGGAAAATAATTAAGTTTACGTTTAAGCGATTTGTTTAGACTGCGGAAGTCTCATAAAGGCAAGTTGAATAGGTACAATACTGCAGTTTATCAACAATCATTTGTACTGAATGACTCAAAATGCATTACCCATTTTATTGCTTTAATAATAGGAAAATAATTAACACTTTACTAGAAAAAAAAACATTTTTTGACTGAAAGAGTCGACTTGAAATTTTCTGTTATAATTGCTAATAGTTGACAAAATGGACTATTTAGTACTTAATAATAACAATGAACTTTATTGGTATAGCGCTTTTTTGTTGTAAACCTAATTAATAAACACTTATGTAGGCATGTATATTAATATTTGTACAATCTTAAATCTATTGAATTATTGCGTGAATCTTGATATGCATAAAAAGAAATAAAATATATTTTGAGGAACCCTCTTTATAATTATTGTAAATTAAATATTATTGTGTTATTATGTAATATGTAAACCTCTGCATTATTTTTATGAATTAATAAAATACTTTTTTAAATATTATTATAAATGTATTATTAATGAATTAAAAACAAATATTTGACGAGAATAATTTATTGCACATCTTGTGTTATGTTATGTTATGTTATTACTGCAGTTTGTATGTGTATGTAAATCTACAGCTTCCGTATAAATAAAAAAACCTTGAAAACATGAATGCAAACTGACGCTTCCGTACAATTAAAGACACTTAAAAACATGACCTATTTTTTGAGATGACAAATTGTTACAAAATGAAATACCGCCCGACCCCCCGCCGCAACGCAGCTCGACGACTCCGCCGGTAGCCATTTTACAAAATGAACGGTGAAACGCAGCAGCGTGGCTATGCAACAAATTGGACGCTGATAGGTGTAGCAATTTATTAGTGATCAAATTAACGCAGCTGCGTGGCTAATCATTTCCCACACGCAACAAAATGGACGCTGATAGGTGTACGCATTTATTAGTGATCAAAATAACGCAGCTGCGTGGCTATGCATTTCCTACACGCAACAAAATGGACGCTGAGATCAAGATGAGGTCAGGAAAGTAAGGAATATATACCGGAAGTTCTGCATCGTGACAATGACCAAAAAAACAAATTTCAATGGTGCCCCCCAACCCCACCCCCCAACCGATTCGTAAACGAAGCAGCCATGACTTGTTTGGATCACAGAAACGTATAGGCAACGCATTTCCGCGTATTTAGAGTATAATGTTGACATTTTTTATTGATTTTTACGTCGCTACGCATTTCCTACACGCAACAAAATGGACGCTGAGATCAAGATGAGGTCAGGAAAGTAAGGAATTATATCTACTATCTTCATTTTTCTTTTGTAATTATCTGCAGATAAAAATCAGATCTAAATAATATGTTTTTTGTTTTCAAATACAAAATATGTTGACCGAGTTTATTGAATTTGGTTTTCTATGAAAGACAGTACCAATAATTTTTGTTTCAATAATTGATTTCCATTAGTTGCAACAAAAAAGGTACATGGAGATTATTATCTGTCACTTTTTCTTTAATCCAAAAAAGTAGTCATTTATTACTCTTGTAAACTCAATCCATACACAATGTATATTTTACTTTTCTACGAAAACGACGATAAATGCTAAAATCAGGTGTAGGTATACGGTAGCACTTTTTCGTTTTAGTCTTCAGTGGCCTTGCCGATTACAATTATTATTATTAATTTTTCGTCACAGTGGATAAACATAGAGACGTTACGATTAGATAGACAGATGGATTGTGGATTATAGACACTCGACAACTGAGCTCATTGGCGTCGCATTAGACTTGCGTTTAGTTCCGGACCTGTATAGCTTCAGGAATCATGTCCTCTTTCCTTAAGAACGCATCGTAACATGTCCATACTCCGGGATATAGTTCGATTTCATCACGAGATCTGTCGCCATTCGTCAAGTTCAACAAAGGCCATAGTATGAGTATTCGTTCGTTCCCGAATGAGAGTGCATATATGTACTATATCGAGTGTCTGGCATGTTCGGGCATACTATGAAGCATATTCTTGTCCACTTAGACTTAAAACTGTAAAACGAGATCGGTCCGCAATCACAAGAGTATAGAGATCAAGTAAAGAGGAATCCTGAACAACCACGCTTTCGCATGTCAGTAGATCCAGTTCAGTATTGTGTACTCACTACTCATGCTCATATGCTGTTGAGAAAAGTCTATATATTTATTTAAAGGTAGGTATTTTTTTAAAGTAAAAAAATGAAAAAAAATAATTTCAAAAGAAAATTGATACGACATTTAATCAGAAGTCAGCGAAAATAAATTACTAGATATGACTATTATAATAAAGCAATAATTACGCCGATTTCTATTTAAATGTATGTATGTTAGGAAAGGTGATAGTACAAAATTATTTTATTCTTTTCAGGCATTTTTGAAATAGTGCCAATTTTTTTAAATTATTTTTATTTCATTATTTTCAGATTTACATTAATTGAATATTATCAACAATTAAATATTGTCAACAATTAAATATTATGAACAATTACATATTATCCTTCTGTTTACTACAATATAAAGTTTGTAAATTTAAAAAGTTTTCATTTTGACCGAGCATTATGAATAATCACCAATTTATTAGTGTCCATAATATTTGTATAGAAGTATACAAACAGGCGTTTTTAAGTTTTTTGAAATTTTCCCGGTTGCAATATTTCTAAGAACGCTCCTCAAAGGTAACTAGCAAATTCATTGTTCTACGATGCCTAGAACCGAAGTTGCGAAAGGTACTTCGTGGTTGTTCGGGGCTCCTCTTAATTTGATTTCTTGACTCTTGTTCCGCAATCCGCGAACACTCATAATAATATCATTTCTTTCTATCAACGCAAAGGTGCCAGTGAAACTGTGGTATCTTTTAAGTATAGTATATTTTTAAATAGTACGACCTTTCAATTCGTTTATTCATTTTATTCTGCTCTTATATTATTCCAAATTTAGAAACACAAATTCCTCGTTGAAAAAACATATTATCTAACTTATTATCTAGTTACATAAGTCAAGCCTATTCTTAATAAAATATAAATTATTCAATCTAAAAATCGTTTCTCGGAAACATGTCCGCTCTTTGGAACTGTTTTGCGCAAGCCTATTGTGTAGGACTTCAGACTTGTCAAACAAAATTCATTTTCCAGTGTCCATTTAAAAATACCAAAATACTTTTAGCTGATTTAAACACTCGATGGAGATTTAACGGAGATATATCGTTCAACAGACCACAACTTTCTAGAAAGAATAACAGCTTCAGATTCTTTTAATATACCTTTAAAATAATTCACATGGCATCATCGAATCTATGACTTTAATTTAATTAAGTATCCAATACTTTCTGGCTTTTCTATTGAGTTATAATTTGTTTGAGATACACTGGTATACTGCGTAAATACAATAATAAAATATACGTATGTAGGATAGAAAGTTACCGAGAATTCCTTTGCCTAATGAACCGAATATTTTTTTACCTTTGCTTACCTTTCATGTAGAAAGAGAAATTTCTTTTTAAAAATATAATATCCTTTTATAATTATCATTAGCCCAGTAGTTTTAGGTTCTTACCTTTAAATAAATTTTGTAAAGCTGAAAATTTAATCTGAAGTTGACATATTACGCTGAAATGTGTAGGTATTATAAAAGGACCGATTTTCATGGTTTTTAAATGTGTGCAAAAAATAAACAAGAATTTGCAATGCGTTAAATTAACAATTTTAACCTATGAACTAGATTTTTTCGCCTGCAGGGACAGCTAAAATTCGAGTTAAAGATAGCTTAAAAATTCGAAATTGGATTTTTTTTAGCAGGGAAAGCACTACTGATATATTTATTATACCAAATGTTGGTTAGACCTATCGCAACTTGTCGTTTATTTTTTATATAAATAGACGATTTTGGCCGAAACGTCGAGTATTTAAATTTATACCAATATAGGTATAAAGAGGAAAAGTTTGTGACTTTGTGATTTTGTTTGAATATTGTGGGTAATTTCTGGACATACCGAACCGATTCTAAAAATTCTTTCACTAATAGAAAGCTACAATATCCTTGAGTGATATAGGCTATATTTTATTTTGATAAATTCTCCAGAGGGGGGATAGTTCTTGTGGGATAGTAACAAAACGTAACTCTAAATTTCTTTTGCATTTTAGCGTATTGATGGAATTCACTAATATTATAAACACCACAAGCCCGACTTCGCTTCGCATTACTAAAAAAAAAAATGAAAAAAAATGTAAATAAATATAAAGTGGAATATGGAATAGTCGTAAAAAAATAATGATGCCGATCGGAATCAAACTAGTCACCTTTGCGTAGGAAGCAAACGCTTTTGCTGCTTACCTATCGTAACCGTTTGCTCTACAGCTGTTTTTATGATACACCACGTTGTTCTCTGGTTGACAGTGCTCGACGATCACTCGTGACAAGCATACAATATCGCAGTCTTGTGCGATCACGTGCGCTCGATACCAGTAGCCATTCAGCACTTTCCGAAGTGCTATACCGTACGCTCGATACGAATATGCAAACCGGACGGGGCGATACTCGCTAGTATATTATAATTTTGTCTGTTTCAATAGGGTATTTGCCAGTGATCAAATGAAATACAAAACTTTTAGTCCTGTCGCTCTCGGACGGTTTAATTACTAAAAAGGTGATCGTTTGCCTTTGTGAAATTGTTAAAGATTACGCCAAGTCTTCTTTCATAGCAATTAATAATTAATAATTTTCCATAGCGACGGTTAACTATTAAGAGTAACTCGGAACCTGCTTAATATTCAGTATCTAATAACAAAAAAAAGCATCTACAACATAGTTACTAAAAACCAAATCTAATTGAAATCATGACCAGATCTGGTTACTTTGTTAACAGCTGTTTATTTGTTGTAACAATTTTCAACCGAATGAATTCAATTCACTCTACTGTGCGTAAAGAAGTTTCATTTCAAAAACTGAACTTATAATCTTCGTGACGACATCCTCTCACCTCTTTTGCCATCGATTATAGGAGTATGTTCTTGAAGTTTATTGAAACGCTTGGAGATTTCTTCACAGTTGGAGGTTTTTAAAATTTTTAATTTATAATTTTGAATAAAAACTCGGATGGTTTAGGTAAATTAAAAGATGAGAAAAATCCATCAATTAAAAAAAAGTTTTTTACTTAAAATTGCTTTATCACGCTTTTAAAATTTGAAGGAGTTACGTTTTTATACACGGATCGTAATTTATTATAATAACAAAACTGAGCGATTAGATAACAATACACATTTAAAAAATTTACCTTAGGTGGAATAAATTATAATTTAATTAAGCGTTCTTTTTTTAGCAAACAGTAATACTTCCTATATTGTTGCTGATTTGTGATATGGTATACTTTTATTACATTCATTCTGACGCAACGATTTGTTCTTAATTATTGTTGCATCAAAGTAAACAAGTTGTCCAACAGGGGCACTCAATATTTATATTTCTAATGTTGGCTGCTGATGGTAATGATGAATGTTACTTTATAATACTTAATCAATTAAGTATTATAACTCAGATTTCATAAATGCATTCACTTTTATTAACAAATGACAGTGTCCAGACAAAAATGTTGCCATTAACATTACAATACAAGACTCTGTGCAGTACTCGGCTGCACTTGTTGATAGTTTATTTAAATTTTAAATGCACGTTGTGAATAAATTTCCTTTGACGCACTGCAGTGAAAAATAAACTAGTACGTGATCCAAGTGACCACTGGAGGGTTAATAATAATTTTTCACATGAATGATTCGATTTGAGACAGAATTGTGGATCGTACGACAAATAGACACATGCATGACCTTTCTCTCTCTCACTCACTCAAGTGCGTGTTTGCGGTGCCCATATTGCCCAGGTGTTAGATCGCATCTGTGAAATTGCATTACTGCAGACACACCATAGATCTTATATAAATAAACTAGAGTGAAACATGAAGTTTCTATATTAGCGATCGGCAATTAGCGGCCCTCTTGTATTCGGGTAAAAAGATAGAAATAGGGCCTAACAAATTACTTGTTGTCCGTGACATTAATTTTTGATATGGTCATGCGGCTAACTACCAAATTTAATTTCCGATCGCTGTTATCTATACGGTTGTTGAACATTATAGATTACTTGTTACTATAATAGTATTTTGTAATTAGAAGGTTCATTTTTAAATCATTTTTTATTTAAAAAATCACACACCGAATTTAACAATTCAGAAATACCACAAATAACTTAAAACGGTTATGACTTGTTAGAAGTCACATTTGAAAAAGTCATATTATGTAAAGTCAATATGGTTTTATGATCATTCTACAATTTTCTACTATAATTAAGATCTGTAGAAATTAAAATCACTTTAAAATATGTGTTAAATGAAATAGTAGATTGTATGTCTAGATACGTAGTGGGGTATATTACGGCGAGTGATGACAGTATGTAACAACGAGCGATAGTAAGTTTTTAGAGTCACACGAACCGTAATATCATTACGTACGAGACATATATGGTATTTTTTGCCATATCCACTAGTAAATACCTATTTTTCACGTCATTTTCAAAAAATTCTGACAGTTTATTTGCGTCGCCATCTTTCCTTCCACAGTGTGCCGCGAACTTCGTGCAAGTAAGTAATGACAGGCGCATGCAAGCGTATAGAGCGAATAAACAGAAGTTGCTATGGCAACCGTTATTTTCTGCGCTAGTGCGGAAAATAAAACATTTTCCGCACACCTGCCTGTTAAATGACTCTTTAATGATCGCTATACATACATCGAAAGTAGCTATTTTGTATAGTGGTGTTGTGTCATTTTGAGTCAACATAATACTCTACATTGTCGACACAACATTGTTTTGTTTTGGCAGTTTCTATTAGCTACGCTTTTGAAACAAACAAGTAATTCAAAATTGTAATCTAGTTGTGATCAGACGTAAATTTAGATTCGTCTTGATTAAATCAAATTTTGTTGTGTTTTATTTATTTATTATTAATTTTATATAAGGATCTACGATATTTATAAATCAAGATCAAAAGATCTTTATAATTGGTGACCCCGACGTGATATTTACTTATATTTTTTCAAAATATTGTATCATGGACAAAGCTTTAGAAGAAACATAAATAATATATTAAAATGGAGAAATTTATTGGAAAAACGGATAAAAAGTGACATTTTTTAATTATTTTTTCGCAAACGCTTCATTTATTTTTAAGTACAATAAATTTATGTACTTATTTTCCTAAGTTACTTTTTCAGATTATCATCCATGGTAACTTACTTTATTAATAATTTTTTTCATTTTGACATTTCTATTTTAATTTTATGCTTTTTATGCTCTTTTAACATATATTTATTATTTATATCTATTCACATTACATTTCACAACATTATATCAAACAATTCAAATCTATATTTGCACTAATTGCACCAACACTGCGAATTTTGATATTTGGTATTTATAATTATTCAGTATTTAACATTTTTTATTTTGTCTATCAAATATTTACTTTTTTGATTTAGACATGGGTTTGCTGCCTTATTTTCCTCCGTGCAACGGATTAGCGACATGCTACCGTCATTTTTACGAAGCGAACAACTAGTTCTTATTCGTTATATTCTTTCAGGTTACTCCTGCTGAGGTCGATACACTCCTATATATGTTTGTACACTTCCAGGATATTACCTGTTCTCCCTGTGTTTGATCATCTGCTTCGAATTGATACTTTTTTGTCTTTTCAGCAGAATTATGTTCAACAATTTTTTTTTTACGCAAGCTCAAAGCAGAATGATGTTCAGCTGATTTAATTATTATTTACCATTATTTTTCATCAATTCGTAGACTTATTTTACTTCATTGATATTACGTCTTCACGAGCTTCATTAGTGGACTCCTGCTTTTGTCACGCCTTCTACAACGTGCCTAGCTGTCCATCTATGGTTAGACGAAGATCACTATGATATATTATTTTTTTTTATCATAACAAACACTAGTATGTAATTACTAATGCGTAATAAACTATATATCTATTCTTTGGTTCCTTCCTGTGGGTTTTGCAGTTAGTTTTGAAAACTGGCCACTTTCATTTTTAATTTTCCCATGCGAAGGGGGGTGTTATGTTGTGTCATTTTGAGTCAACATAATACTCTACATTGTCGACACAACATTGTTTTGTTTTGGCAGTTTCTATTAGCTACGCTTTTGAAACAAACAAGTAATTCAAAATTGTAATCTAGTTGTGATCAGACGTAAATTTAGATTCGTCTTGATTAAATCAAATTTTGTTGTGTTTTATTTATTTATTATTAATTTTATATAAGGATCTACGATATTTATAAATCAAGATCAAAAGATGTTGTGTCATTTTGAGTCAACATAATACTCTACATTGTCGACACAACATTGTTTTGTTTTGGCAGTTTCTATTAGCTACGCTTTTGAAACAAACAAGTAATTCAAAATTGTAATCTAGTTGTGATCAGACGTAAATTTAGATTCGTCTTGATTAAATCAAATTTTGTTGTGTTTTATTTATTTATTATTAATTTTATATAAGGATCTACGATATTTATAAATCAAGATCAAAAGATCTTTATAATTATAAAGATCTTTTGATCTTGATTTATAAATATCGTAGATCCTTATATAAAATTAATAATAAATAAATAAAACACAACAAAATTTGATTTAATCAAGACGAATCTAAATTTACGTCTGATCACAACTAGATTACAATTTTGAATTACTTGTTTGTTTCAAAAGCGTAGCTAATAGAAACTGCCAAAACAAAACAATGTTGTGTCGACAATGTAGAGTATTATGTTGACTCAAAATGACACAACAGTGGGTATGACAAAAAAAGTTAAATAAACAGTACGAGTCTACTGACTTTTTCGCTGACGACAGATTTTCGCTCATCAGTAAACTAAACTTTCCGAGACAAATAAATGGCGACATATTGTTGGATCATTATTTTATCATTTCAATTTATAAAACATGTTTAAAATATTTTTCGAGAAAATTGCAATTGTCTATTTTTGTTCATCAGTAAACTATACCCCTATACATAGTGGAGTAAAAAATAAATAAGAAAAAACCATAGCGCCTCTAAAAACCTTAAGTTTTTAAATTTGGTTTCAAATTGTTGACAACACGTGTCAGCTAGGCCTCTGCATATACGGACGAACACACGCACAGGCGAACTATCAACGAATGGACGGACTTTCAAAACTCGTTTTTTTCGGTTAATCGAAATCTCAAATTCTATTTTTTTCGCCACGACTAGACTTTCTTCAATCCATGGTCGCTCGAAAGTAAAACATAATTTAAAATATTTTGAAAGTTTCTTATTCAAACTCTTAAAACTTATGAAACCAATAATCATATACCCCGTGTCCGGTCTCAAAGGGGAACATAGGGATTTAACATGGTATTGTTCATTTTTGCTGATTCGTGTTCGCCAATTCAACGTACAAGAAAGGTAATTGTACCTATCGAAAGATAAAATTATTGCGCATCAAATGATTCTAAAAATAAGACCAAAAATGAAATTTTTACTTTAAAATACCAATTTGAAATTTACCGCTTTGCAGTAATGATTTCAAATTAAGTAGGCGGAAAACAAAACGTTAGAAACTCTTTTTAAAACAGACTGGGATATTGTTTAGTTGAAAATGGCCGGTTATTTGAATATTTATTATAATTTTATTTTCTTTATTAAGTATTACTTTTCGTTGTTTAATAATAAAAAACTAATTAAATTTTTCATTACTTAGATAGGTACCTGTTTGTTTTCTTATTATAGTCTATACGAGTAGAAGTAAAAGCCAAAATACTTAAAAATGACACACAACGTTGATTCCCTATGTTCGACTTTGAGACCGGACACCCGGTAAATATAGCTATAAAAAAATTCAAACGAAAGCCTGCAGCGTTACATTTGCAAACACTACACAACGGTAATATCTAAGAAAAATATCATTGTGAATCTAGTGCAACTTTGCAAAGCAGTACTGTAAGCAATAAGAACTATGAACTTTAACATATAAACAATTTAAAAGAGAAAACTTGTCTGACCCAGAAAACTATTTAGATGATTTTTAACGACTTTTTAAAAGTTATTAATGACTTCTTTCATGTCAAATAGATATCCTAACATATAAAATGCAGGCGTTACTCAATTTGAATTCCAAGTGGTGTGGCTTTTTTTAAATTAAAAATTACAAAGAATGTCTTATATGAATGGTTTTGCCTTGTGACAAAGATTTATAATATTTTTGTAATATAATTGATGCAAAAAATGACCATTCGAGATGTTATTTTTCTAGATTGTATTACCGTGTTACGATATCTTCGAGATATCTATATATCTATATTCTATAACTGGACCTATACTACACTACATCACACCGTAGTACTTACACTTTACTATCCCCCTATATTATTAAACGAGTAAATCTTGTATATATGTTTCTATGTATCTATATAAATATTTTCTCGAAAACGGCTCTAACGATTTTGATCAAATTTACCGAAAAGGGGTTTCGGGGGGCAAAAAATCGATTTAGCTAGGTCTCATCCCTGGAAAAATTCGTTTTCTTATCGATTTTATCATTTTAAAAAACAGTTTTTTAACGTCAAAAAACAGTGTCGTATTGTGAGTAGGCTTTGGAAAAAACAAACTATTTTCATTATTTATGTCAAAATTACTCTGACAGTCAATCTTTAACTTATTAAAATAATCAGGAATTATTTGAAAAGTAAAAAAATAACAACAATAAAATCTAAACATAAATATGTAAGTAGTTTTAGCTAATATTTAAATAAATAGGTATGTTATTTTTATATTACTTATATAAAATATGTAGTATAGGTAAGTAGGTACGTTAAATGTAGTATGACGTATAATCTTACCTAGACCTTTTTTTCTCAAAAACGACTAACGATTTGATGAAATTTACAGAATGAGGATTTTTCGGGGCGAGAAATTGATCCAGGTAGGAATTTTGGTTCCAGAGGGGAGCAATTAAAAAAAAGGTGTTTTTTTATTTATTATAACTCGCTCAATTAAAGTTAAATTGATTCTAAGTCTATTTCTACATAGATTTTATATAATATATCACAAGTGTTAAAATTGTTAATGAACACTAATATAAGAAGTGTCTTGCACAATATGTAAATAATGACAAAACGGCGGCCCGAAGGGCCGCACTTCTGGCGCCGCGGGTCTGTGTAAAAACACATCGATTTTTAAAAACTATTGTTAAGATACGTACAAAAAAGTTTTGCGTATCTAAAAATTAGCACGGCGGCCCAAAGAGCCGCACTTCTAGCACCGCAGGCATGTGTATCAAAACATATCGATTTTTAAAAACTATGGTGAAGATACATGCAAAAAAAGTTTTGCGCAGGTTAGTCTGACGTTTGTTATTAAAAGAATCGATTTTTGTGAGTTTTTCAATAGGTAGGTACCTATGCAAAAAAAAGTATTTGAAATTTACTGGAAGTTGTTAAGATGACATCACAGAGAAAAAGTACTTCGATAAAGTTGATATTTGGTATTAATGCTTAAAATTGGATTGTTAAAATGCTAACGGGCGAGCAAAATTTCATCTGATTCGAACATTTTTACAAGATATTCAATCTATGAAAATCGGTTTTTGCGAGTTCTTCAGTCAACAAAACAATAACGGCGGTAGATTTGAAAATGGCGACCTAAATAATATTTACAGGAAAAAATGCTTGATTCAAGTTGATACTTAGTTTTTACGCTTAAAAATACACATAGGTAGTTAAAATATCACAAACAATTATTTTAAATTATGTTACAAAAATAAATTCGTTTCGGAATAATATTCTGAGAAAATAATATCTCACAGCATATTAAGTACTGTTTTTATTGAACTCATCCGAGCAAAGCTCGGCCACCCAGATATTACGAGTATATACTGGGTTATATTTACACTGTGCACATAACAATACACAACAGGTGTATTTGGTAGGACTGTTCAATATAAAGTAATATACCATGATATACAGGGTGTTTAAAAATGACACTGACAAACTTCGGAAGGTGATTCCTTAGTATTAGTTGATTCTAAGAAAAAAAGTTCCTATATGATCGGGGGTTCGAAAATGCTTTGTTACGGAGTTGCAGCCCGCTGAATATAGGATTTTTCATGTGTGTCCCATCTGCAACGAGACAGGTGGTAGAAATTTTTATAAATTGACTCGAAACATTTATGTGCTTTTATGGCAATTTGAATACATTTTGCTTAACGATTTTTTCATAATTTGAGGACACACCAAATTTTTGAGCGTATTGTAATAATAATTTATTCTTTATTGGTCAATAATAAGACGTGTCATCTTAAAAATTATGAAAAAATTGTTAAGAAAACCTCATCACAGAGGGGACACACATGAAAAATCCAAATTTTTAGAGGGCTGCAACTTCATAACAAAGCGTTTTCGGAAACCAGTCCATAGGATTTTTTTATCAACGAAGTTTATCGGTGTCATTTTTTAACACTTTATAATAATATTGTACTGGTAGATTTCAGTAACTAGTTTTTTTAAAAGAAGTTAAAACATGTTTAACTAATAATCAATAGATTGTATAGTAATTAGTAATACTAATATGTATATATTATATGTATATATCTATAGATAGTTATAACGTTTAGTGTCGCCGTCTAGACAAGACAAGACATCACTTAAGTCTTGTCTTGAAAATTTCTAGACAAGACTTTTGCAAGTCTTGTCTTGAAAATCTAGACAAGACAAGAGTCTAGAAAGTCTACATCTAGACGGCAACACTAATAAAGTTATGTTTTTATTCTTGTGTGTTAGGAGTAGCCATTACCCGCGGCTTCGCTCACGTTAATGCCGGTTTTGATAAAAGCCTTACCTTAACCCGATAAAAAGTAGCCTATACTTTAAGATTGGGTTCTAGTGTAGATAACTATATTATGCTTTATGAAAATAGGTCCAGCCATCTCGAGTGATACTAGTGCAAACGAACAGATAGAATTATAAAAACGCATTTTTCCATTTTGGAGTCATACAAAATACCCAAAAACCGTAAAAAAAACCGCAAGAAAACAAAATACAGAGGTTCGTTGCTATTTTATATATATTGATGATAGATGTCATCAATTCGTATAAATTGCTCCAGACATAAATATTATTATTATGGCGTAATTTAATAAGTACACACTTTCACATATCGCAGGCTACCGTTACGCTAGGACGTCGGAATAGCTTTCAGAATTGCTAACAGTGACAGCTGGGCTCCACCAGAAATACATAAGGAAAATTAATATCTATTTCACAAAATATTCTGGATACTGCTAACTGAGCTCGAAAAAAAAAAAGAATTTTGTGTGTGATTCGTTTACTATATACGTAATTAATATAGTAGGTCGTCTGTAGGTACTATACAATATATATCGGTATAGAAATTTTATTGTCTGTAAGTTTAAAAGATACAATTTGATAGCGTAGGAGGTTTCAATATTATTATTATTACAGCGTATTTTAAATTACCGAATGCTTGAAAAACGTCGTTAAAGGTAATAGCTTTTTTTTAAAATGTTGTTAAATTTCTTGGAATATTTATTAACAGTCATATTAAATAGAAAACATATAAATTGACAGGCATTAGAGATTCCACTACATGCGAGAGTTTTTATATAAGCAAATTATACAGAAGTTAGTTTAATTAATAATAATAAATAAATCGAAACTTAGTATTGTATAGTTTATGAGATTCCTAGACCGAATTTGCCATTTAATCATGTTGTCTGTTTGTCAGTTTGTTTCAGGTTATCTCACCTATACTTACATAATATACCGACTTATTACGTGTAACCTTTGATGTATTATTTCATAAGAAGTTACACTTCCTTTGACTGTCGCGACACACACATTTTTTTATGAAATGGTGTTTACAAAAGTATTGCATGATTAAAACCTACTTTATATATCGAAATTAAGCAATATAAAGCTAAATGTTTAATTGGCTGGTCAAAAATGAAGATTAAATTGTAGAATTTTACTGCTTTTAGACATTTTACCTACACCATATTGGACCCGTTGTGTCCACCATAATAATAAGTAACATTAAATTATTTAAAATAAATATTTGAAGAAATTAATGTTTGATATTGAAATTAAAAGTTTTTACTGGATCACTTTATTTTACGTAGAAAATTTGCACATATTAAAATTAGAGAGCACGTGGGTAGTATTATAATGTGTTTTTATACAATATTTCGAAACTATGATGATATTTTCTGAAAAAATGATTTTTTTCCGGACTAGGTAATACCTACCTAATTATTAATTAGTAACTGTTGATGAAATCAGAACGCAACAATTATAAACCTTTGATAGTAACTATTATTTGTAGTCTTAGTTTGCTTTCTTTGATTTTAATTTACTTATATATAGCTATTATGAAAGTCAGAATATTCGATAAATTAACAATAATAAATTGGCTTTTTATTTTTTGACAACGGTTACAAGTAGCCCGTAGCGGTATGGCATTATCCATAACGAATTAACTTACTTTACCGCAAAAGTGCACAACGCGACTAAAAAGTTTCACTTCAAAAAACATTAGTGACCGCTGAACTCTCTTGAACACCTAAATATTTTCTTTGCTACAAAAAAATTGCTGAATAAACTAACTTTGTTTTAACGTGATGGGGATAGTCTAAAACCTCCTATTTCTGTCCCCGGGGAGAAAATATCAGACGCTTATGACTTCTGTTGTCGAGCGCTTATAATCAACAATATCGATCTATCCGAGAAGAAAATCGAAAATCAGGCTTCGTTAAGTTCGGTTCCGTTTCCTTTACTATAAGTATGTAAAGTTTTATCTTCCAGTTCAACGAGCGCCTTCAGAAGCGTGGAAAGACAGACAGACAAACATACATTAGGAAATTATATATTATGTTAATATATTTTAGATCCTTTGTATATGGAAAAAAGTTTTCAGAGGACTGTAGGATCAAATAATTTTTACTCGCAACGTTTCGTAATCTATTGTTACTTCCTCAGGCTCATAAATTTTCGTTATACTTCGTATTATCACTAAATAATAATATTATCATTTTTAATTTCTAGTAAGTCATAACTCGAATCTGTATCTACTAAATTATTTTTTTAAAACTTAAAATAAAAAAAATTCTTACATCTACTAACTTAATGAAAACATTTTTTATTTATTTATTTTTTCATTACGTTTAGCCCAATCATTTTAGATCAAATTCGATATAAGAAGCAAGAAAACTGTTGGATTAAAACTTTTGACGCAGTTAGGTGTCCCCCGCAAAGTAGATGAAGAAATCATATTCTGGCCCATTAATTAATTATGGGAACTGTTCGCCATCTTGGATTTTGCGTTTTTGTAGATTTGCACGCGTATTTTGCATTTCTCGATAAAAAAGGAAGTAACAAATTTGTAGACAATTTAATTCTCTACAATCCTCATATAGTCAATATTTAAAAAAAAAAATTATTTATTGCTAAAAATAGGCAAACAGTGTGAAAAATTAGGAGAGTGGCGTAGTTTTTTCAACTTTTGGACCATTTTTATTGAAAATAAGGGGCCCATTTAAATAACAAAGTTGTAGAGGACTCATTTCCCAACAGTTTTTGTACAAACAAGTTTTTCGTACGACGTGTGGATCACGGCCGGCAACGCGCTCAACACAACGATTTGGGGAGAAAAAAACATGAAAATGTCGTGGGATACCCGACAAAAGCGAAGCTTCCTACGCATTTGAGGTTTTGATTTTTCAAATAACCATAGCTACGTCAAAATAAATGGATTGCATCATTGCATATATTGTGTTCAGCAGCGCGAGTTCCCCCAAGTCGTTGTGTTGAGCGCGTTCCCGGCCGTGATCCACACGTCGTACGAAAAACTTGTTTTCACGAAAGCAGTTGGGAAAAGAGTCCTCTACAACTTTGTCATTTAAATGTTTCACTTATTTTCAATAAAAATGGTCCAAAAGTTGAAAAAACTGCGCCACTCTCCTAGTTTTTCACACTGTTTGCTTATTATTAGCAATAAATATTTTTTTTTTTAAATATTGACTATATGAGGATTTTAGAGAATTAAATTGTTTACAAATTATTTACTTACCTTTTTTATCAAGAAATGCAAAATACGCGTGCAAATCGACAAAAACATAAAATCCAAGATGGCGGACAGTTCCCATAATTAATTAATGGGCCAAAATATGATTTCTTCATTTGCGGGGGACACCTAACTGCGTCAAAAGTTTTAATCCGACAGTTAATCTTTTGAAAAAATCTAAAATGATTGGGCTACGTTAGTAGAATTTTATTAATTTAAAAAAATAACTTAGTAGATACAGATTCGAGTTATGGTAGACTTGCTACAAATTAAATATGATAATGTTATTATTTAGTAATAGTACGAAGTGTAACGAAAATGTATAAGCATGAGGAACTAACAATAGATTACGAAAAGTTGCGAGTGAAAATTCGTTTTTAACTGATTATTTGATCTTACAGTCAACTTTTTTCCATATTATACAGGGTGTCCAAGACTTGCGTTGTCGGCCGATATATTGATTTTGGGTTAAGATACAAAAAAAGTTTAAATACAAAAGTTATATAAATTTTAATGTTGTATAACCTAAAAATATTTTCAATTATACAGCCTGTCCCATTTAAGCGTGGCAGATCAAAGTTGTGTTTTTTTTAATCTAGCACTCTGTTTTTATTTGTTTTTTCAATTCTGCACCTAAATGTGATTAGAAATTGTAAAGAATGCCATCCTCGAAAACTCAGTAATTTTTGAGTTATTCAAGTTTTTTAGAAATTTTTGACACGTGCAGGCCTTTACCTAAAATTCGACATAGACAAAACAGAAACCTTTATCAAACTGAAATTTTGAGGATCACTGACAAATCAATGTCTGTCCTAAAAAAATGAATTTATTATACAGGGTGTTCAAAATAATGTACTTTTTTTACCTAACTTCAATCACGTGTAACTTTTGATTGTTAAATACAACGAGGTTATTTTTTTGCTGGAATTGTATTCTTTAGGATATTTACTAACACTTTTATTTAGGGTTCTCCATACCTAAACCTAATTTTTTAATACGATAAAACTATCACTAAAGGAGAGGAAATTTTATTAGTTTGAACATAGATTATGTTTAATCAAAATCGAATCAGCTTTTCACTATAGTTATTTCCGTTTTAGATATTATGCATACTTACTTAATATTTATTGATTTATCATTACTGACATATCACTGTTTACATTCATGTTACATTAGCATTCCTATATTCATAACAACTTGGTAATATTTTCGTACAAAAATCTAAAACACATTATTATTTTAACGGAAATTTAATCATGGAGAAAAGGCAAAGAGGGTCAGATAAATCGAGGAATACATTATCGAAAGCATTATAAATGAGGAACAGAATAGTAAGAGGTAGCAAAAAGAAAAATACAAGAAGTGATTACAGAGCATTTTTACGGTAAAGTATTTGATGAAATAGAGACAAAGAAATTGTTAGACTTGTTTAAAATGTCACACAGAAACGAAGGCGCAATGTATGTTGCAAATTTACCAAAGTTTATGAGAATGGTCATAGCAAATTTCAAACTAGGAGCATTGATTTGGGAATTTAGAAAAGAAAGAGATGAAGAAAGAAAATGTGTGCTATGCGGAAACGAGACAATTTCAAACGTGCATCTGATTAGGGGATGTAAAGGGATAGAGGGGATGAGGAATAATTTAGAGTTCAGCAGAAAATTATGAATTGAGTACGGATAGTAAGGATATGGAAGATACATACAGTACGGTAAAGAATATCATAGAAAGATTTAAGGACGAATTGTAAACATTTTAAAATTTCACTGTCACATTATGGTCTTAGATATTATATTATTATGCATATAAAGGCAACGTCTCTCTATTGTTTGTCTGATTGACTCGCGGAAACTATTCAATCAACTTTGATGCGTCTTCCACGAATCGGTAGAGAATATTATACTTGGGAAGGTTTTATGCTATTATAACAGGCCACTGTTATTCCCGGGCAACGCGGGTATAAACACGGCTATTTCTAGTTATATTATTTTAGTAAAGTAACAGGTTCTTAAAATGATCGGATCTGTTAGTAGTAGGACTTGTAACAGGTCTTTAGTAACATATTATTTTAGCAACAAGTATTTTGAGAGCCACTTAAATGATTAATGGCATTCGTGTAGTATATTAAGTAGACCGTCTTTTCTATCTGACTATAAATTATAGTAGATTGCATAGAAGTATTTTTAACGAGATGTGACATTTTAAACGAGCGCAGAGAGTTTAACAGTCACATGAGTCAAAATATCATTGCGCATTAAATTTTGGCATTTCAATTGTGTAGCAAACTTAAAACTCTAATAGTAAATTATAGATAGCAGGTACTGTACACTGTTACATATACATAATATAAGTAGCGTCTGCATTGTGTACAAGATCCCAGGTTCACGTCCAGCTTGAAGTAATATGAAATATTAAAATTAATGATTTTTTAAATTTATTATTAAAAATATTAAATTAAAAAAAAATTCTTCTCGTCCCCGGCCTGTATAATGGGTCATAATATTACGACTGGTATATTATATGCATAAAAAACAGCTACTACCTACCTAATACCTATACCTATATCTTAGGGGGAGGACAAAAACAAAGTAATCCACTGGATTCTACAGTGACTTTATAAAGTGGCGACAATAAGCGCCCATTCACCATGTTGTGTCGAAATTAATTCAAAAAAGTGGAATATAAAACAAAATGATATATTTCCAAAACATTGGTAACCAGGGAACTGAGAACTTGTAATAGAGGAGCCATAGCAATCCCATATAAACAACAGTATTGCTTACACGTTCTCAAAAATTCTCGACACATAATGGCGGATAATACCATGTGACTATAAGAGCCAATTAAAAATGGGACATCTATTGTCGCCACTGTCTAAAATAAAGTCACTGTACTGGAGTCTAGTTCGGATTATAAGGTGGTCATAAATTCGGTTCTATAAAATCAGGGCAGTTTAGTTGTAGTTAAATTAAACTAGATATTAAAAACTCTCATCTTCGGATAACTTTCATTGTGTCTAGCATCAATGGAAAACGCTGCAAAATTAAAGTTATATTTATTGCAATTTACAAAGTAGGTAAGTATTTCGTATTTTTTTTGGAAATACGAACATTTCAATTTGGTGCCGATTTTATTAGCTCACTGTGTATATTATGTAGACAAATAATTCAGGGGCGGATTGAGAAAAATATTTCGGAAGGGGGTTTCGAATTATTTATGTACAAGTAGGTACATTATATTGATACTTAGCTCACCAAATCAGTTTTTACACGCGAAAATATAAAAAAAAAATCGAAAATATGCAACGCCCAACGCCGCTAAGATATGAATCGGATGTCTTTTTCTATGCTTTCTATGCGTTGCCAAAAATTTCGGGGGGGGGGGGTTGATTCCCCTAAACCCCCTCCCTGAATCCGCCACTGAAATAATTTAAAGTGCGTACATGTTAGATAACATAATATTAAGTATGAGCCAACGTGTCAAGAAATAACTTACGCAACTCGTATAACAAACCAAATTGTCATTATACGGAATTCCCTTGTTGTTCTAGGAAAGTTACATGCTTCTTCGTCTTTAAGTACCACTATTAGTCATATGATAAGTAACTTGAAGTCTCAGCACGTAACGTTCTAATATATAAATACATTAAGATACCAATAAAATATTAACGATATTTAGCTAATGTTTTAACCTCAACATTTTAATTATTATTCAGCTTCCACTGGGATTTGAACTGGTATCTTTCGGACGTTTTTTTTAAGGCCACAAACAGCCGGTGTTATTTGGGCCTAGCCTCAATTCATTTTTTCAATTTATTATTTTTTAATAATGAATTGAAAATCCAAATCAGTTGTACAAGGCTTGTACAATTTGACAGACATATTACACGGACAAATATTTTGGAAACACACTTTGTCGTCCGATTTTAATATATTTATGAATAAACTGTGATTAAAAAATCTAATCTAACTAATCTAATCTAACTAATATTATAAATGTGAAAGTTTGGATGTAAAGATGTATGGATGTTTGTTACTCAATCACGCCAGAACGGCTGAACGGATCTGGATGAAATTTGGAACAGAGATAGATTATAGTCTGGAATAGCACATAGGCTACTTTTTATCCCGGAAAAATGTACGGTTCCCGTGGGATAGTTTTGTTTTTGTTTTTCACAGAGCAAGGGATCGACATGATTTTTTGCATAGTGGTAGTTTAGGGGTCAGAGAAAGTTATTGGCCACTTTTTATCCCTGAAAAATTTGCGGTTCCCATGGGATAGATTTGTTTTTGTTTTATCTTTGGAACTACTAAACCGATTCTAAAAATTCTTTCACTAAAAGAAAGCTACGCGGGGGGGGGGAGATTTTCGCGAAGGATAACAAATTAGGGGGAAGATTCTCGCGGGGGGTTAACATATTAGGGGGGAAGATTCTCGAGGGAGGATAACAAATTAGGGGGGGGAGATTCTCGCGAGGGGATAACAAATTAGGGGAGAGTTTCTCGCGGGGGATAATAAATGTAATGTATTATTAACATTCGAGCGAACGAGTGAAGCGAGTGAGTAATGTATTAATAAAATTCAAGCGAACGAGCGTTGAAAGAATTAATAACATTCAAATGAACGAGCGAAGCGAGTGAGTAATGTAGGTATTCATAAATTTCGAGCGAACGGGCGAAGTGAGTGGGTAATATATTAATAATATTCAAGCGAACGAGGGAAGCGAGTGAGTAATGTATTAATAAAATCCGAGCGATCGAGCGAAGCGAGTGAGTTATGCATTATAAAATTCGAGCGAATAAACACTACAAGCCCGGTTTCGCTTCGCAGGAGGAGAATTTTTCGCGGGGGAGATAATAAATTATAAATCGTAAAATACGTGGGCGAAGCCACGGGTAACGGCTAGTTATATATATATTTTAAAATTAGAAAATCTGACGTTTTTACTTTTGTCGTGTGGTCATAAGCACACACCCATTTTTTTCACTGTTTGATAGGTGATACTTTGTTTAAGGACATAGGCTATAATAACTGGCTGGCCCGGATGTACCCGGGTGAAAATCGGGGATAATCTCAGAAATAATACTGGACCGATTTCAATGTTCGATACGTGATACTTCGTTTTAAGACATAGGCTATAAGAACTGGAGCGAACGAGCGAAGCGAGTGAGTGATGTATTAATAAATCAGACATTCATAGCACCCAGGCGAAGCCAGACCGGGCCGCTAATAATGTATATTTTATGCAGTGGATACAGTAAGTTGATGTTGACCTTTCTTTCCATCAATATAAGCCATCAATCAAGGAAATCGCGGTTTAATTTTATAGACAAAAATCTGCGATTTTCCATATTCAATAAATTGTATATTTTAAATTTTAGTGATTAGTGGTGATAAAATATTTGGTAATAATAGTTTTTTTATACGGCTGAAATGCAATTGAAAGATTTTTTCGTTGGAGAGCAGCCAATTATTTAATTGTTTCGAAACATATAGGAAAAAATCATTTTACCAACCAGTAGTCACAATCAGGATTCTAACCTGAACCTTTCCACTTTCGCGGCGGAATGAGCTTACAATACTCAATCGTGACAAGATTGCTAAACTAATATTCTCCATATATGCTTCAGAATCAGTAGATTTTCATACAAACCCGCGGGAACGCATTAAAAATGAGACACCCCCCTGAAAAAAACACCACCGAATAGTCACAAATTTAATTCAAATACATCACAAAGTGATCGAAATTACATCTCAAATAACATCGCAATTGTCGCAACTTCATCCCAAATAACATCAAATAGTGATCGCATGTCCCGTCGCTGGTATAAAGTAAAAAAAAAACAATACTTGGGGATAGAACATCAAAGCTGCCGACAGTAAGTGAACTCACTGTAAAGCTAAACTAATATTCTCCATATATGCTTCAGAATCAATAGATTTTCACTACATGCGAGCGTCAATTCATATCATATAGCTATTGAATTAGCAGATATGAATTGACGCTCGCATGTAGTGAAAATCTATTGATTCTGAAGCATATATGGAGAATATTAGTTTAGCAATCTTGTCACGATTGAGTAATTGTAAGCTCATTCCGCCGCGAAAGTGGAAAGGTTCAGGTTAGAATCCTGATTGTGACTACTGGTTGGTAAAATGATTTTTTCCTATATGTTTCGAAACAATTATATAATTGGTTGCTCTCTAACGAAAAAATCTTATAAAATATTTGTATGTTCAATTTCCATGATGATAACAATAATAATTATATTTGGATACTGTTCAATAAGTTGTCACCAAATTACTAAGGAGTGTAAACATTTTGTTTTGTACCTATACAAACCTTCACTTTTATTAAATTAACCGAGTCAATTATGTTAGTGTTGACTGCAAGCAATAGGTTGTGTTCGTATAGGTACGCTCGTACTTCCCGCATGTCTGTGGGTGTATCAAAGTGTTTTCGCTTAAACGTGCTTCGCATACCTTCGCTGCTTCGCAAAACTTATGTTGTCTGACCACTATGTCAAAGTATTCTTAAGCACATTTAAAACGCAAATAATTATGATTATCCGTACGGAAATGGTGACTGGTGATATTGATAATGTCGAAAAATCGTATCCAAGAAAATGTATTTGTAGATTCTGATTGTACTCTACCACAGTGTAAAAGTTTTACAGTGAGTTCACTTACTGTCGGCACCTTTGATGTTCTATCCCCAAGTTTTGTTTTTTTTTTTTTACTTTATACCAGCGACGGGACATGCGATCACTTTTTGATGTTATTTGGGATGAAGTTGCGACAATTGCGATGCTATTTGAGATGTAGTTTCGATCACTTTGTGATGTATTTGAATTAAATTTGTGACCATTCGGTGGTGTTTTTTTCAGGGGGGTGTCTCATTTTTAATGCGTTCCCGCGGGTTTGTGTGATTTGATTGTGTGTTGTTTTGAGGTTGTAAGAATTTTTTCTTGCCGTGGATTTTGATAAGGGTAATTTGTGCAGGGTCGTCCTATTCTGTGTTGTTTTTTTTTACGGAGAAGCTTCTATTTTGTTGCTGTTTTCGAAGCACTCAATCTGGACCCGTTGAGTTGGTATCGCACGATCCAAGTGTCCTGGCGACCTTATTCTACCAGTCGATATTGTCCATCTTGAAATAGTTGAAGTGTTGTATTCCTTCTTACTAGTTTTATATTTCGTGACTTGTCTTTCGTGTCTTGTCTTTTGTGTCTAGTGGTAAGTGGTAAGTCTAGTGGGTTTGTTGAGCCCTTATTAGGGTTACTTTGCGATGGGTTAATTATTTATTGCTTTTTATATAATTGTGCATTGTTCTTTGTGTCGAGTGGTAGGTGGTTGGGTTTATTAAGCCCTTCTTTAGAAATTTCTCTCTCTAAGTCTAACTAGCCGTGGTCACCGGTTCTGGGAGAGAAAAAACCGACGTTATAGTGTATAAGTAAAAAAATGGCGTGAATAGACAATTTTTACAGTACAAAATGTCTTAGTTTTACGCTGTAGGACAGTACGGTTTGTTCTCGGCGTTAAACTGCCTGTACTGTAGTGGACAGTACCAATATGCTAAATATTAGGTAACGGTCAATTAAAAAACGTTTTAAAAAGATCACTGCATTGTAACATAACTTAGAAAAGAAAAATATAAAATGAACGGAAAGAACAGCAACGTAGCTCTAATGTCTAGTTTACACTGCTCAAATTCATATTTTATGTACTCAGCCAACTCTCGAATGATGTTAATTATATAATATTTGAATTACAAATGTGTGAAGCACGAGAGAGTTAGCACTGGGATAGAAGCTAAATGTCGACGGTTAGGAACTTAGGATAGGATGGATGGAGCGCTAACGACTCCGCTGAAACCAAAGACAACGCAACAATTCACTGTTATCAAGTTCGGTACTGAACTATAATTTGAAGGGCATACAATTGGGTACCTACTTGCATAAATCAATTGATTAATTTATGATATTAGAAAAGAAAACTTTTTAGAGACAAACTTTTATTTAAATGCACTAAAAAGGAAAAAATAATTTAGGTTCATAATTATAAAAGCGTGGATCGTGAACTCTATGATGGTTTATTAGCCACGACCTGCACGCTTTTACAATTATGAACCTAAATTATTTTTTCCTTTTTAGTGCATTTAAATAAAAACTTGTCTCTAAAAAGTTTTTTTTACTAATATTTATTTTGCTCATTTTAGTCTTTCAAAATGTTACCCCCCTTTGATACCCGTAGGGGTTGAATTTCGAAAAATCCTTTCTTAGTAGATGCTTACGTCAGAAAAGGAACCAACTGTATAAATATCAAATTTCTAGCTTCAGCGATTTAGCATGGGCGTTGATTAGTCAAAAAAACCCTACATCCCCGTTTGAACCCTTTAGGGGTTGACTTTATTTCTAAAAACTATTTATTCAGGTATTGTCATCGGGAATACATATGTGTACAAAATTTCAAATCGATCGGATACGTGGAAGTCGTTCAAAATTGACTTGCAACATTTGACCTAAACAAACCCACAAACAAACTAACATACATTGCAAGTTAAATAAAAGCTTGTAAAAAGGCTATTTTCTACTTTTTATAGGTTAAACATATTTCATAGCACACTGCGACAATTCCTTTGAAAGATGAAATTGCGCAATTTCACATTCAAGTTGTAATAAATACGAAATTATTGGGTTTAGATCTAGGGAACCTTTATAAAAGTGTTAGTAAATGTTCTGAAACATACAATTGCAGAATAAAAACAACGTCGTTGCATTTAACAAGCAAAAGTTATTACGTGATTTAAGTTAAGTAAAAGAAGTACCTACGTTATTTTGAACACCCTGTCTGTTATCTAGTGATCCCCAAAATATCAGTTTGATAAAGTTTTTGTTTTCGCTATGTCGAATTCTAGGTAAAGGTTTGCATACGTCAAAAGTTTCGAAAAAACTTAAACAACTCAAAAACTGCTAAATTTTACTCACAGTTTCTATTGACAATTAAGTTACATAGAATTCAAAAATCAAATAAAAACAGGGTGCTACACACAAAACATAAGTTGGTGTTGCCACAGGATTATGAAAGACCTTATATAAATAAAATTCTGTAGAACTGTATCGTATCTACAACTTTTATAAAAGAAAATTTTTTCGCATAAGTATTTTGTAAAACTAATGGACAATATTGAGGTTTCTCCAAATATGGACACGTTTATATAGGCACTTCCAGCTATGCTTACACCGCGCCTAAAAATGGAATCTATACAGGCTAGTGCGGTACTAGATCAACTATTTGTATCTTTGGCATCCCCACATACCTACACGTTTATACAACGTGTTTGATATCCGTGTGTATTATGTTGTGTGTTTTCTTTACATTGTCAAGCAATTTAAGGGATGGAAAATTTTATGAATAGACGTTTACCTGTTTCATTCACAAAAGTGTTCAACATGATTGAAATTTAAAAGAATTTAGAAAGTATGTTTTTATTACACTATAGTTTATGCTATATTCAAAAAGGCGTCAATTTAGGCCCTCCGCGGACTATAGATTTGTAATTGTACAATCAAAAGTTGTAAACCCGCGCACTCCAACTGATTCAATTTTGAGTAGTGGAGCAGTTGGTGAGTTGTGTCTGTACAGTGTACACAACTGTGGCGGCTTGACAATAAATTGATGGCCAGTTTATCGTACATTTTAATCACGATGTATTTTTAATCACGCTGTTACATTTTGACAGCTATACGTTTTCATTGGTTGCTGCGTTTCGTTACCATAGCAACCCGTCATTTAACAGTGTGATTAAAAAACATCGTGATTAAAATGTACGATAAACCAGTCATAAATAGCTTTGTTCCAACCACTCTGAATACCGTAATATTACCGTTACGCTCATGCGCAGTGGATAGAACGCGTTCCAACCGAACTTGTGATCGTTTGTGGACAATTCTTAAAGCGTTCCAACCGAATTTGTGATAGTTTGTGAACGGTTTCCGAACGATCATTTCGGTAAATGCTCTAGACATGAAACCAAAATGAAACTATAAAACTGACAAGCGCATTACACACTTTGTTACGTTTGTCTCTGTTCAGTACCAACTTGAGACAGTTGTTTATTCATTTGTAATTTGTTTTATTTTTGTTTTGTCTCGTCTCTACTCAAATATCCTTTTATTCTTCATTTATTTGTTTTGTTTGTTTTTGCAAAATTATTGATTTAAATATTTATATTTGAATTCTTAGTTATTTAATTATATTTATATTTGTGTAATTCTAAAAATTTAAAATAAGTAAATGTTAGACAAAAAAACAATTTTTAACAAACACTCAAACACATCACGACTACAAATTAATAATTTGCATATTTTTTATTTCCAAAAAAAAATGTAGCTAGCATATTTTACCAAAAAATGTTTTTAACATTTAAAACATTTAGTACGTTTATTTATTTATATTATTCTTACGACTAGCTATCAAATAAGTTATTCATTTTCAAAATGTTTTTAACAACAAAAAAAGCCTGAAATTAGGAATTTACATTTGACAAATGACAACTGATATACCTATTTTGATCATATGCATGGTACATGGAGGCCATGATTTGATGCACAAAACGGTCACAAAAGCGTTCCAACTAATGTCTATGTTTGTACCGTCACCGAACCGTACAAGGTTGACGCATGCGCACAAAACCGATAAAAACAGTTTCGTTACCGTTTCAAAACGATCCATTTATAGCAGGTTGGAACATAGCTTATGTGTCTCAAGTTAATTGGACAATTTTTTGTTTCAGTTTTAGCGCGAGTATTTGACTTTTAATTGCACAATTATTAATCTACAGTGCGCGGCGGACTTAACTAATTTCTGATAGAACCAGTAAAACTGATCAAATGTATTTTGTCAGTTTCATTAAATATCCGTAAGTTGTCACAAGTTTGTTTATGTACCTATCAGCGATAGCTGATCAAACATGGTCAAGATAAATAAATTAAATGTTCAGGCGACGTCTTCAACACAAATTACACAATTTTGACCAAAAACTAAATCCCTATTTGACTGGACTAACAAGAATTAATACAGGTTACAAATTAAAAGAAACTTGACGAAAATTTTACATTAAAGATTGTATAAACAGTTCTAAGCATAGAGATATTAGACTAGAGTACGCTAAGGATACAGCTGCCTGTAAGTGGAAGCGATAGAGGCCGAAGAGAGAGATAGATGTATAGTGATCCCACTATCTCTTTTCTATGTATTAGAACACTCTGCATCTATCTCTCTCGTTGTCTCTATCGCGAAATCAGGCCTCTTGCGTACTCTATTCTAATATCTCTATGGTTCTAAGTGGGTAAAGTTTTGACTGAAGTTGTATTATGTGAAATAGTAAAATATAGTTGTGTAAGTGCTTGACGACGGGTTAGATAATAGATCGTTGTGAGTGGTGACCATAGACGTCACTGCCATAGAGAATAGAATAGAATATTTATTTTCTGTTTTGTACAAGGTAGGTACATAGAAATTGTCAAGAAAAAAAGTTACAATTTACATTAAAATCATTAATATTGTAGTGACATTGATCACACAGCATGTCTTTTAATTTTTTTTGAAAGCACCAAGCGGCTGGTTTTTTATTTCTGACGGTAATTTATTATAGATTTTAATAATCGAATTTATTACTCCTTTCTGAACTACAGTTAGACTGGATTGCTGCATGGTGTGCTCACTCTTATAGAAAAGCTCAAACCATGTTAGTTCTGACTGCAAAAACCGAAATTATTGGCGCTGCTAACTTTTGAATATTAATGATCACAATATCTTAGGTAACGTAGTATATTATTAAATGAATGCATAATGACTGGCATCATAACATAGCTGACTACAGTATTATGTTACGTCATTGTCAAAATGGGTGTTTCATTGTATACTGATGCAGTCATTATATTCGTGTTTTGTAAAAGTGAAAAAAATAGTTTTTAAGTGATGTGTTCCCAATTGCAATAATGCTAATAGTGGGAAGATTACATTTTATTCATTTCCTAAGGAAACTGAGGTAAGAATAATTTATTTATCTATGACTATGATATTATAAGTAAGATACTATAACTTAAAAATCATATAATCACATTTATTCAAGTTCCACGTCGTTATATTTTGTTTGAATGAAATAATAATATTTATAGATGTTTAAAATATTAAAAATCTGGGATTGACAAATGTTTAAAATACTTAAAATTATGTTTTAATTACAGAGATTTCATCAGAGGATTTTTGCGATCAATCGTAGGGATTTCCTTGATAGTCCTAAAAATCGAGTCCGAAAAAATGTCCGAGTGTGTGAAGCTCATTTCTCTGAAGATTGCAAATATGAAGCCGTGAAAATCAATATTATTATTATGAAACAATTCTGAAAACTATATTATTAATATTTTATTGTATTATTTTATATTTACATGACTTGATAATATTATAATAATTTAGTTCAGTGACTTATTTCGTATTCATATGTTATTTTTTTAATGTTAATATAGTTTGTTATTATGAAAAATTGTAATAAAACTGAAAAAAAAAACATTTCTTTTATTTTTTAATTAACCTTTTCAATTTGTACGTCATTTCTAGGAAAATTAAATTTAAAGATACGAGTAAAATATTTGAAATTACCGCTTCTTTCATTGTGGCACACTAGCGCCATACTCCATAGTGGCAGTAATCAGTACTAAAAGGATAGAGTGGGATATCTATACTACTCTATCTATGGTTGCACACTAGCGCCATAAGTTTTTGCAGTCAGTACTAAAAGGGTCAGAGCATTCATGATAGAGTGGGCTATCTATATAACTCTCTTATCTATGGATTGCTGTTGTTTTCAGTTCTGTTTATGTCTCGTGTTGTGCTTATGGTCAAAAAAGTGTATGTTAAATAATTCTGGATTTTGTTTTGCAAAGAGTGCACATTCATAAATATATATATATCAGTGAGAGTCAATATTTTTATCATAAATAGATATCATAAATAGATTAGGGGAGTCATAGGAACAACTGCAAGTGATAGTGTTAGGTTGGAAAAGAGAGATAGAAAACTAAGCAGTTTTCATTTCTTTGTCTTCTGACGCTTTTGTGAATTTAAAAATTTATAGTAGGTATTGTTAATTTACATCTGTAACCATCATGGTTATGTATTACGTTTTTTTTCAGCATAAAAAACACAATACAAATTCTTGTCATTTTAGGAATATAACGTCAATTTTTATAATATAAGTATTTCTCAATCAAACGTTTGCACAAGTTTCTATAGTTACCACCAAAGCGTGATAGAAAAAGATAGAAGAACTGCTCTATTCTCCATCTCTATCTTTTGCACCGACACTTTTTTGGGTGGCTTCCCCATGGATGATAGAGATATCATAGATAGAGGAGGGAAGCCACCCAAAAAAATGTACGTGCAAAAGATAGAGATGGAGAACAGAACAATTCCTATATCTTAATGCAAGAACCAATTCGTTTTCTATCTCTTTTTTCCAACCTGACACTGTCACTTATACAATTGTGTCTATATGACTCCTCTACTATATTTATGATATCTCTATGGGCTTCCTTCTTCTATTTATGATATCTCTATGGTGGTGACGCATGGTTCATTTAAAAAGCAAGTTCCGACAGTATAATTTGGAACGGCAGCAGTTCCGTCAGTTTTTATTATTTTTTTAAGGCTACAAATAGCCAATACCAGCCAATACATATTTTCAATTTATTATTTTTTAATATCAAATTAAAAATCCAATTTGATACTTCTACCAGTTCTCGGAATAGAACCTGCAGAGGGGATTGTATTGACATACAGATCTGTATGTCAATGGGGAGACTGTATTAGAGGAGCCATGGAAACAACATGCAAACAACGGCATTCCTACACGCTCGGCTATTTCCAACGATGAATCTCAAGCCTCGCCGGTTTTTAGCCATACACGTTCGATTAAAACTGTTAAAAAATGTATGTAAGGTAACTTTACTAATAATGAAACTTTAATTACAATTGTTGATGATTATATTAACTATTCAGAGTACGTCAGTTATTCTGACAAGAAAATAAATAAATAAAAAACAATTATGTAAAAATAATAACTTGTAGCAGTAAAACATTCTCATCTCTCAAATAATTTGACTTAAGTATATGGTTTTGTAATTTCAATTATGCAATTTAATTAGTGAACTCATTCATTTTAAAATATTTTAAAACTACATTTCACAGGCTTTTGTTTTCATTCTTAGTATTAAAAGCATCCCGCTAGACGGGGTGTGAGAGAAACTACATGAGACACTAATCAATCTAACGTCGGGTTTATCGTACATGTAACACGCTGTTTTGTTAACTACGGTTAAATTTTTACACATAAAACATACGAATTAACATAACAGCGTGATTAAAATTTACGATAAACCTAACAATAATCTAATATTTCTATACGAATTTAGTACTTGCAAATAAAACAAATCAAAGTTAATTTAAAAATCTCGCTATATCAATTTTCAAATTCTATTTGATTTTCAATTGCAATTCGTACGATCTTGTAATAAATAAATCTTTATTACCTACAGTTCATCAATGAATAAATTATACGTATTATAAAAGCAGTAGGTAATATATTAAATAAAAAATTTTGGAGCATGCAAGTAATTCAAGAATTACAAGGCGCGATATTCATGTTAGGTACTGTGTGTAAACGGTTTTATCGAACATTGGGAAAATAACACTGAGAAGATTTGTAATTTTGTAGTAGGCTATGAGCCATAAGACCAAATATAAATAAGTATTGGATTACATAGAAAAAATAGTATAGTGAATTTTTTAAACAATTTTCCATAGCAACGGTTGAGTATTAAGCGTAATTTGGAACCGGCTAAATAAAAACAGTCATGATGTGACATAAGACACCCGACAGAAGCTATGCTTCTTACGCATTGTATATAAAACCGAATTTATCAAAGATATAAATACAATTAAAAAGTTATTATTTGATCGCCATTTTGAAATCTGACGCCATTTTATTTTTTTGTGTCCTATAAAACTCTCAAATACCGATTTTCAAAACGATCGGATCATTTTTGCAAAAAATTACATATGGCCGCCATTTTGAAATCTGACGTTATTTTATTTTTTTGTGTTCTATGAAACTCTCAAATATCAATTTTCAAAAGGATCGGATAATTTTTACAAAAAAGTACATACGGCCGCCATTTTTAAATCTGACATCATTTTATTTTTTTGTGTCCTATGAAACTTTCAAATACCGATTTTCAAAAGGATCGGATAATTTTTACAAAAAAGTAAGTACATATGGCCGCCATTTTGAAATCTGACGTCATTTTATTATTTTGTGACCTATGAAACTCTTAAATATCAATTTTCAAAAGGATAGGATAATTTAAAAAAAGTGCATATGGCCGCCATTTTGAAATCTGACGTAATTTTATTTTTTTGTGTCCTGCAAAACTCTCAAATATCAATTTTCAAAAGGATCGGATAATCTTAGCAAAAAAGTACCTACATATGGCCGCCATTTTAAAATTGACGTCATTTTATTTTTTTTTTGTGTCCTATGAAACTCTCAAATACCGATTTTCAAAAAGATCGGATCATTTTCTCAAAAAAGTACATTTGGCCGCCATTTTGAAATCTTTATTTTTTTGTGTCCTATAAAACTCTCAAATATTAATTTTCAAAAGGTATCGGATAATTTTTACAAATGTGACGTTACTCTTTTCATGTAAATCGGATCAGTGGTTCTCGAGTTATAAACGTACAAACGGAAATACAGACAGAGAAAGCCAAGTTGTTTAGGAAGATATGGAACATCGAGAAATTTTGGTCCGATCCCTAGATCCCGCCATCCGACCGACGTCAATAATTAGTTACAGGTCATTTTAACTCAGTAGGCCATGGTTTTTAAACACAAAAATCAAACGTCACCAGTCAAAAAATTGAATGACTATATTATAATGTTGCACCCGTTTTTATTATAAGTCAGAGCATACGCTATCTTCCAATATCTATATCACACTGTGCAACAGACAAGGACAACCGAAACAAGTTCGCGATTTATTAGATAAAGTCGCATTTATATAGTTGAAATTAGCAATTAAATGTGTATAAAAAACTGTTTTCACACAATATTATACATAAAATCTAGCTAAAATTTTCTCCTCTTTCGTTTAAGACAGGTTTCGAATCGATCTGACTTGAATTGAGCGAACTATAAGCAAAAAACTCCGTTTTTTCTAATTTGCTCCCCTCTGGGGCCAAAATTCAAAAATCGGGCGACGTTAGGATCAAATAGACCCCGAGAGGAATCGAACAAAAAAAAGTTTTTTAAAATCGGTTAACTCGTTTGGGCTGTACGACTGATACAAAAAATCCGTCACAGATTAACAGATTAACAGATTAACAGATTAACAGACGTACAGACAAAGCGAGTGTATATAGGCGCTTCTAGCTTCGCTAAGATCGCGCCTAAAAAGAATAAACTTGTGGATACATTTTCCACAATACTCATAAACGTCGTTTTTGACGAGAACCGTATTTTACCCTGAACGTAGATAGGTAAAAAGGGTATTATACATTAAATTTGGAAAATGTATACCAAATTTAACTAAAATCGGTTCGCACGTTTACAAGTGATATCACTACAGATTGACAGATACAATTTTTGGAAACCCATAATTTCGCCCAGGTATCACGCAAAATATTTGAAAAAGAAAATTACAGGCAAAAATCCATTTACAGTTTTTAGTCTTATCCAGCCCTAATTTATGTATCTAGTTTTGCTATTTTCTCTGTAAAATAACAATAGGCACACCTGACACCGACAGTCTACCTAACCACTCTAGGAATGATGCCCCGGGCTCTTTTGTTTTGATATAGCACTTGTCTTTATAGCACTCGATCCATGTGAAAATTTATTTATTTCATCGATAATTAATATAGCTATTATTTTTGAAGTGCAACTTCTTATGCGAGCTCGGGTCGTTTAACGTTTGCAATAAATATCTAACGCTAACGGTGTAACCATGGCAACGAAAACAAATCATATAATATTCTGTAAATGTCAATTTATAACATTTATGGCCGGTTTATCGTATATTTTAATCACGATGTTTTTTAATCACACTGTTAAATTTTGACAGCTAGGTACGTGTTCATTGGTTGCTGCGTTTTCATTTTGGCAAATTGTTGATCATTACCACAGCAACTGTCATTTAACAGCGTGATTAAAAAATAAAATTGTACAATAAACTCAGCATAAGATGTAGATTTTGCTTTCACTTTTGTGGTGTTTAGTGTAAACAATACACCGGGTCACAGATTCATGTATACATAAGGAAAATAACATTGAGAACATTTACAATTTTGTAGTAAGCTATTGGCCATAAGACCTAATGTAAATATGTTGTGGATTAGATAGAAAAAATAGTAGGTACAACGAATTTTTTAAGCAATTTTCCATATGACAACGGTTGACTATAATATTAAGAGTAACTCGGAACCTCCTTAATAAAAAAATCAAAGCTTTTCCTACATATTTACATTCAGTCTTAAATTTTAGGTATTATAAAACATAACCTCAAAGTGCCTAACAGATTATAAATTAACAAACTGAATGTTATTCAGTCATTGTTTTATCACGATTATGACACAAGTTATCTATAAAACTTAGCAAATGTCATAAAATTGATGGAAAAGGAGCTCATAAGACAGTAATCAGACACAAATATAATATAGGTACTACGTTAATAAACTATAGCAGTCATTTGCCTAACAACGATTCCGGCAAATGCTATTTTCCTAGGCAAATTAATTTTAAAATAGAAACTATTTTATAAAGTTATTTGCCCAGGCGGATAACATTTGCCTAGGCAAAAGCTATTTGCCTGGAATAACTATTTGCCTGCGACATATGAGTATATTGTTACGGATCATCCTGTATATAAACGTCAGGCAGGAATTCTGAGAAGCGGTGTCTGCTTGCTGAACACCGAGTAACTGCACGAACATTCTAGAGAACGCTAGAACACGCTGTGCCTAAGCCAATCGGGCTATATAAGCAAGCGAGTGCGAGGAAGGCAGGCAGTCAATGATGAGTCGTGCAACCAAGCGGATCAGTGATATAAATATTAGTCAATCAACGGTCGAATCAGTCAGTACAGTGATATAAATAGTGGAGTGGATATAAATAAATAGTACTGAAGTAATTGAGTAAATGACCGACATAAATAAACGTTAGAAATAAATCTGATATAAATACAGTGATATAAAAGAGTTCCGTGATATAAATTCACCTGATAAAATAAATATTAGTGTAGTCAATTGTATATAGTTAAGTGTTAATTATAGCCTAAGAGCCAGTGGCCGGCAGACAGAAAGTATTTTACCAAAGATTAAATTTTTCTCAGTGACTCTCCTATACCTACTATACATGAGGTGGGGAGTCACTAAGCCGAGCGAAGGTAGCGATGACGTCACTCAGGTAAGATAGGTATAAAAATCAGACCAACTTCAAAAGTATTTTACCAAAGCTGCCGCTTGGATATTTTAAAGAATACAACTATTGTTATTAAAAAATGCAATGGCAGACAATTTGGCCGGTTATAACCTCATGGCAGACGTCATTGAAAATTTGAAAAAAAAAAAAAATTCAAAAGTATTTTACCAAATCTGATTTTTATATATGTTGTTTATAATAATATTAAAAGTTTAAATTTAAGACGGCAGACGTTTTCTCCGGTTGTAACTTCCCGGCAGACGGTAAAATCTTACCTATAGTGCGAGTATAAGTACCTACTGTAATCTCTCTTACTTGTATAATATCTGCATGCAAATGGATAATCAAGTAAAAATGAATAATAAACTATGAAAATTATAAAAAAATACTTACTATTTTAGAGTAATAAGTAGGGAAGATGGGTCACTTATAAAATAACAATAATTATAACAATATAAAGACAATAATGGAAATATGATCAAAGTTTTTAATGATACTATTTTAGCGATTTTATCCAGGATATATCCGGTAATTTTATTATAATAAAATCTATTTTAAATTTTCTTGATTCAATTTACAAATTTTAATTGCATTTTTACAGATAATGATCCAGTCGATGATGAGCAAAATGATGAGTCGTATCATGTTGAAAATGATTCCGAACATGAAGTTGACGAATTATAAACGAAAATGTAAACAAAAAAATAGTATCATTAAAAACTTTGATCATATTTCCATTATTATCATTATATTGTTATAATTATTGTTATTTTATAAGCGACCCATCTTTTCTACTTATTACTCTAAAATAATAAGTATTTTTTTATAATTTTCATAGTTTATTATTCATTTTTACTTGATTACCCATTTGCATGCAGATATTATACAAGTAAGAGAGATTACAGTAGGTACTTATACTCGCACTATAGGTAAGATTTTACCGTCTGCCGGGAAGTTACAACCGGAGAAAACGTCTGCCGTCTTAAATTTAAACTTTTAATATTATTATAAACAACATATATAAAAATCAGATTTGGTAAAATACTTTTGAATTTTTTTTTTTTTCAAATTTTCAATGACGTCTGCCATGAGGTTATAACCGGCCAAATTGTCTGCCATTGCATTTTTTAATAACAATAGTTGTATTCTTTAAAATATCCAAGCGGCAGCTTTGGTAAAATACTTTTGAAGTTGGTGTGATTTTTATACCTATCTTACCTGAGTGACGTCATCGCTACCTTCGCTCGGCTTAGTGACTCCCCATCTCATGTATAGTAGCTATAGGAGAGTCGCTGAGAAAAATTTAAACTTTGGTAAAATACTTTCTGTCTGCCGGCCACTGGCTCTTAAACTATTACTTGTGTTGATTGTTAGAACTGACTTTTGGTTATTGTATTTATTGTTGTTGTGTTTTTAATTATTGTAAATAAATATTTATTCCGCCAACTCAGAAAACAGTTTTGTAACAATATGAATCTGGGACACGGTGTATACTGTATCACTGTTTGCCGGCAGCATGTTCACACAGTTTGGCCTTGTGTCCGAGGCCGGTCGAATTATAGTATAGCTCTGCCCAATTACAAACTGCAGGCATTCCGGTGCGTTATTTTTCCTAAATAAAAAAAATTCTTGTAATTAAATTGTGTGGTAGTTTACGTTAATACAAACATAGACTAATAAACTATATGATACAAATATCTCAAAAACGGAGTGTCAAATCAAAAAATACTAAGTAAATAGCGGCTAACCTACAGGTCTGAGAGTAGTTAATACCTACACATTGGATCGGATTTCTAGCATTTTTTACTTCCCACCTCTACTATGGTAGGGAAGTAATGGATTTAGTCCGAAAAAAATATTTCGAGATTTTAACAGATCTTCACGTTTTGAGACCCTAGCAATCGTTTAAGATCATTTTCTGACTGATGTCTGTATGTGTGTGTGTGTGTGTGTGTGTATGTGGTGAATTTTTCGCCTTCGATATCGTAAAAACGGAACAACATACGGCCATGCCGATTGTTCTATTGTGTTTAACTTAGATCTGATTAGATTTTGAGTCAAATCGGTTCAGTGGATCCTGAGATATTCAAAAAAACGTCCTCAATGTCACGTATTAACATAGGTAAAAAAAAATATAAATGAATTCTAGATGTTATAATATGAAAAAAATGTAAATATTTTTTTTCTCTAAAATGTATAGTTTTCGAGAAAAAAATATTTTACTAAAAAAAGAAAATTGTACGTAAATCAAGGTAACCATGATTTTTGCTATATTAAGCTAGCCATCAGTAGATCACCAAACAAAAAAGAGGGCCATGCTTTTTTTTCAAAGAATAAAAAAAGAGTGTTTATTTTTTGCAAATATTTACTAGGTGGGAAGTATAGGACTGGTCATCAGTCGAATTTTTTTCTTTTAGGAAATGTTGGTTTCATTTCTGTTGTATTTTTTAATTGACTATAAATACGCATAAATTTCCTAGTTTGCTAGCTACCTATTACCCTGTTCTGTGTTTCTTTCTAAAATGGATTCCAAATCTCAATTTTCTAATAATAAAGACCAGTGGAATCGCTGCTTTAACTTGGTTAACGTACTTTAAAGACTGCGAGCTTCGCGAATTCAAATTCCACGGGGGCTTTGGCATAACAAAATCCAGTTACTTAGAAGTAATAAATGCGTCGCATAGATGCGTAAGCACCTGTAATATTAATGTGCAAACATTATTATTAAATTGTAGATAATATCCGTAAACTTGTTTTTTATTTCTTCGGCAATTTTGATTTAATGATTATTTGAAGATTTGTAATTGAAATAATAATCAACAACTCTATACTTTTTAACACGCTTATATTAGCTTCACCTGTATGTTTGCGTGCTTGCTTGCTTGTTTGTCAGTTTGTAACCGACTTCTTTGAACTTGATTTTGACCAACTTTGAACGGTCAGATTTAGTTTAAACTTTGTCGACTTATCAAGGACCGACGACAATACAATAATTCCATAAGTTTGTCCCATTATTCTGACCAGGATCTCCAGGACTAAAAAAAAAGCAAAAAACTTCAGATTGAACTGAAACTTTGCACACTTATCAAGGACCGATTAAAATACAATAATTCCATAAGTTTGTCCCATTATCCTGACCAGGATCTCCAGGACTAAAAAAAAAAAAGCAAAAAACTTCAGATTGAACTGAAACTTTGCACACTTATCAAGGACCGATTACAATACAATAATTCCATAAGTTTGTCCCATTATCCTGACCAGGATCTCCAGGACTAAAAAGCAAAAATAAATTATAATTTAAAAAAACTAAAAAACACGCTTTAATGAACTAAAAAGTAAAAAATAATTAATTTTATTGTAAAAAAGCGTGGGGTAGTATGAAAATATGATACAAAGCACCCCACGCTTTTTTACAATAAAATTAATTATTTTTTACTTTTTAGTTCATTAAAGCGTGTTTTTTAGTTTTTTTAAATTATAATTTATTTAAGTTATACTTTTTTACGGACGTTTTGTGCGCTTGGCCGCAGGGAAGTAAACCGAGAAAAAACGTGATCGTCATGTCACCCGTCACCATCACCACTTTTTCTATTTTCACTATTTATTTTTAATACTTTTATATCAAATGGGCATACGATTTTTGGTGATTTTTTAAAGAATAGCTTCTAACGCGCGTACATAAGTACACGCACCCACTTTTTTACTTCCCACCTCTACTATGGTAGGGAAGTAATGGATTTAGCTGTCCGAAAAAAATATTTCGAGATTTTAACAGATCTTCACGTTTTGAAACCCTAGCAATCGTTTAAGGACATTTTCTGACTGATGTCTGTATGTGTATGTGTGTGTGTGTGTGTGTATGTGTTTGTGTGTGTATGTGGTCAATTTTTCGCCTTCGATTTCGTAAAAACGGAAAACATACGGCCATGCCGATTGTTCTATTGTATTTATCGGCCTTTAACTTAGATCTGATTAGATTTTGAGTCAAATTGGTTCAGTGGATCCTGAGATATTAAAAAAAACGTTCTCAATGTCACGTATTAACATAGGTAAAAAAAATATAAATGAATTTTAGATGTTATAATGTGAAAAAAATGTAAATATTTTTTTCTCTAAAATGTACAGTTTACGAGAAAAAAATATTTTACTAAAAAAAAATAAAAATTGTATGTAAATCAAGGTAACCATGATTTTTGCTATATTAAGCTAGCCATCATAGTAGATCACTAAACAAAAAAGAGGGCCATGCTTTTTTTCAAAGAATAAAAAAAGAGTGTTTATTTTTTGCAAATATTTACTAGGTGGGAAGTTATGATTACCAACATTTTTCAAATATTAGTGATTACATCTAATTTATTGTAGACTTTTTTATACTATGTATTTGACTTGTATTTGACCGGTACACGGTGTAGCCTATACAAATAAATTTTACATTTACATTTACCTTGTGAATCTCCTGATATTTATTCCCAATCGGATAGGTGGCTTTTGATAAACCTTACAACTTTGCTGGGGGCTACTCCCCACACTTCATTAGGTTCTAATGACCTATTCAGGTTGACAAAAGACCTGTTCAGGTTGAGAAAGGTTTAGTTCGCTATACTAGCTTCCCGGCCAAACTTATTAAGTTTGATTGAAATATAATATACCTACCCAATAATAATATACGCCGCGGAAAGTTAAAGAGTGAAAAATTCGAGTGAATGAGTGAGTAACGTATTAATCAATAATATGAATTTGAGCGAACGAGCGAAGCGAGTAGTAACGTTATTAATTTATTGTAAGATCCATACCAATCACAAATACGGCTTTTTAAAGTCGTAAAAAGAATATTAAAAAATTAGACATTAGTGATTTTGCTTCCTGGCCACATATCTCTTTTTTTCAGCTTATCTTCTTGACACATGTAATATTTTAAAAATCTATGACTTTTGAGAAAACACTGTGCTACCAATCTAAATGAATAAAATGCCAAAGGTAACAAATATTTCTGTATTTCAAAGACAAGACAACAACAACAACGTGTAACAGTATACTAAAATGAGGCGGTTTTTTTCTAAGAATTCTATCATATTACGTGCTGTGATTATTTTATAAATACACGGTAATTTGTGATAACATGTATATTTGAAAGGTGTACTATTAAATACAATATTATAATGATACTCAAGTTTCAAACAAAACCAACGAAAAATAATTATTTTAACACTGACTGGTGACTGCAAATGGCGATAAAATTTTAAAAGTCACGTCGACAAAACTAGTGAAATGGCTAATAAATATAAGATCATTTTAATTTATGAAAAGTAATATTTTTAAATATTGTTATGCATAATATTTAAACTTATAATTAATGCATAATTGATCAAATTGCCTCATTGTACAGTGTACTTACTTAGGGTCTGCGCAGACTTGTAAAAATACTTCTAAAAAGTATTTAAATAATAAATAAATAAGAATTTATTCCAACAATAATATAATACACAATTTTACAATACAAATTCTTAGGAGTTATTCTACCCTGCTTGGCAAGGCAAGTGCTAGGGTAGGTTATTGTGCAGAATATAATATAATATCATATTTAATTGTGTAATGTGTAGTATATATGTTACTGTGAATGACCGAAATCAAGTGATTATCAACATCCTTCAGTGAATGTTGGTATAGTACCCCAAGCTATTCAGTGTATGTTCGAAATTTTTTTAAAATGTCATTATTTTTAGCTTACACCGGTGATTGTTGACATTCGCCATGCATGAATGGTGAAGGTTGAATAAAATAAAGTGATTCATAAATCTGGGATCTATACTCATACGGTAACTTGAGCAGGAGTGAATTTGTTTTTTGATGTTCGCCATATTTTTGTTGCCTGTAGTTCAAGATTCTCTCTCTCTTTTTTTTTTTATTTATTAACTTCCCATTGGAAGTTATTGCAATGGGTCCGAAAATCGAAATCAAAAAGGAAAAAAAAATTTTATGTTTCAAGGTCACTACACTATTTTTACACTACTTTTAAAAATATGTCTGTGTGTGTGTGTGTACGTACGTACGTATGTATGTGTCCATTCCTTTTTAAGACGAAATCTCGAGAATGAAACATGATATCGACTACGTTTGGGTGCCAATCGACGCGTATTAACGTAAATATGATCTGAAAGAAATTTTTTCAAAATCGGTTCAGCCGTTCTTTTTTCTTAACCAAATAACCTCCAAAAAAGTAGACTTTACACAATATCTCGCGAATAAAAAATTATATTGACTTCGTAAGGGTGTCAATCGAGGCGTGTTAACGTCATTTTGATCTGACATAAATTTTATAAAAATCGGTTCAGCCGTTTTTTTTTTTTTTTCATTATTGTTAAAAATAAATAATAATTATGTTTTAATGATTAAAATGATTACTTTTCTGTGTAATATCTAATTTAATTATTATTATTAAATATTTATCAAACTGGGAAGTTCGTCGTGTGGACCTCAAGGGTCGCACTTTAGTCCTAACAAACGACCCACCTCACGGCTTGTTTATTTATTTTTGCAACCTTCCCCATAGAGAAGTGTCACTTAGGTCTTCGTCATTATCGATAGTCATCGCTATCCTCTTCACTTTCGTTGGTGTTCTGCTGAATGCTGTTGCAACGTTCTTTCAGTGCAATTTCAAAAAGGCTGCAGGCTATTTTTTTCAATCTGGTCTTGTGTTTCACTGTCTCCAATTTTCTTACGAGGGAGAGTCGATGATGATATTCCTCTTTTTGGTTTTACCCCAAACATGGCTTCATGTGGAATCTGACGAATACCGGTAATTGGTAGGTTGTGTTGTTTTTTTTGCAAACTGAACAAAATGTAAACCTTCCGACCACTTTGTTATTGCCGATCGGTGTATGTTGACATACACTGGTGAATGTTCGAATAACATATATTGCAAACAAGCCGTGAGGTGGGTCGTTTATTAGGACTAAAGTGCGACCCTTGAGGTCCACACGACGAACTTCCCAGTTTGATAAATATTTAATAATAATAATTAAATTAGATATTACACAGAAAAGTAATCATTTTAATCATTAAAACATCAATAATTAAAAAAAAAAAAAAAGAAAAAAAACGGCTGAACCGATTTTTATAAAATTTATGTCGGATCAAAATGACGTTAACACGCCTCGATTGACACCCTTACGAAGTCGATATAATTTTTTATTCGCGAGATATTGTGTAAAATCTACTTTTTTGGAGGTTATTTGGTTAAGAAAAAAGAACGGCTGAACCGATTTTAAAAAAATTCCTTTCAGATCATATTTACGTTAATACGCGTCGATTGGCACCCCAACGTAGTCGATATCATTTTTCGTTCTCGAGATTTCGTCTTAGAAAGAAATGGACACATACGTACGTACGTACGTACGTACACACACACACACACACACACACAGACATCTTTCTAAAAGTAGTGTAAAAATAGTGTAGTGACCTTGAAACATTAAAATTTTTTTTCCTTTTTGATTTCGATTTTCGGACCCATTACAATAACTTCCAGTGGGAAGTTAATAATCTTTCGAACCCTCACCGACGTATTTGGTGCATGTTGACATTCACCCGCGTTTGTTGACATTCGCAAGTTTCGATCATTCACAGTAACATATATATTTAAAAATTAGGTACGACAATGCTGAATAACTATCCTTAATTATAACAGAAAATTCTGTTAGTGTAGTATACATTGAGACATTTTGTTATTCGTCCATTATATTACGAAATATTCAAGGGACTGAGTTTAAATCACACTACGGATATGGAACATTTTTTAAAATTTTGTCTTTTGATTATTTGTTTGAATATTTTAGAGTATTAGCTCTGGAAAAAGTAATGAGCATAAATTCTGATAGAAAACAATATGTATTCAATTTATTCATATTGTATAACTATAAATATAAGTATTCCCATTTTTGTAGAATCACCCAAATACCAATTTTTCTTCGAGTCGACTCAATTGCAAGGAAAAAGGTTTAGATACCGAGAAACGTTTAGAAAAATTTTAGTTCGTAAAGTTTTCTCGTCGGAATACTCGAGTCGATTTAAAATCGAGTATTTAATTTATAGGAAAATCACACATCTCTATTTATTTCACATCAATCCGCCTGCTCTAATACATATATTTTCATGCAAATATTTTAGATTTTTATAGATGTAAACTCACAGGCGCCGACTTTTGTAAGTCGTCATGGGGACTAATAATAATCAATAACTGATTACCTTTTTTTGCCAACAACTATGAATGTTCACAAGTTCACGAAATATAGACTTAAATAATATGGTTTAATAATATGGCGTAAGAAACATAATTTACTTTTGCCCAAGGCGTCATTAGTGGCTTATCAGCGTGGCCCTGTCTGTATGGCTATTAAAATCTACAACGGATTACCATGCTTTTTAAAAAATATTGTATCCTTTAGAGACTTTAAAGTGTCCATGAGGCATTATTTAATTCAAAATTGTTTTTATAATCTACATGATTTTTTCGCATAGTATTTTTATATTTTTAATCTGACGCTATTATGTTCTTTGGAATTTTTAAAATAAAGAATTATTATTATTATTATTATAGTTTTACTAGTAGTTCTGTGAACAGTAGACCCCACTCGCTATTTGTTTTAGAGCTTTTTAACCCCTTCTTTTTGTTTCTTTAATATGCTTAGAGTTATTACCTACAATCAAAAATAAGAATAAAACAAACAACATTCACCGTGGATATTCGAGCACCGGAGTACCTACAGACGGCGCCTATGGTTTTAGTAGATCTTTTTATGTTTGCTGTCATTGATTCTCAGTGGAAATACTGAAGAAGTAAACATATTTGCATTTTTTTGAGTGCGTATAGATATTATTATATTCTTTAAATGTCTGCAAAGTCAAACAAACTTTGTTGTACAGGTGAGCAAGAAAAATGTTACCACTTATACATATAGTTACAAATCTTCATGGTTTCCGGGCTTGTAGGCCGTGGTCCGGTGGTATTTTTACCTGACGTTTCGTCTACAACTGCGGCAGACATTCTCAAAGGCGATGTGGCAGCGGTCGAAGTGTCTGGCGGTTCACAGGTCAGTGTGTCAGTGACTGGTGTCCTCCCTTCTTTTATGCTCAGTACCAGTGTGTTTTCTGTTCGGTCGTAGTCCGTTTCTCCGTAATTGGTCAATTGTGGAGTGTATAGTGGTAGGGGTGAGTTCTCTACTCGGTCGTATTCCGCCCTTGTACGATTGGTCATTGGTTTTGTATGTCGGAGTGCTAGTGTTCAGGTTTTACTAAGATTGAGGCCTTCGTCTTTTTGGTTGAAATTCTGTTTGTGTTTTTGTATTTCTATGGCCTCTCTGTATGTTCGTGGGTAACAACTCAACGTTCTGTCTATGGCTCGGATTTCTTCGAAGAGGATCTTATGATTGTCCAGAGGCAAAGTGTGTTCGGCTATGGCAGATTTTTCTGTTTGTCCCAGTCTACAGCTTCTCTTGTGGTCTGCTATACGTGTGTTGATGCTTCGTTTCGTTGTCCCAATATATTATACTGACCCACAGCTGCAAGGGATGCGGTATACTCCTGGTGTTGCCAGTGGGTCGCTGGCTTTCGCTCTATTTTGGAAACAGCAACAATATTTGCTAGTCAGCAAATCACCTTAAAATCTTAAAATCATTGAAAATATTCTTCCACAGAATAGAACCAATCTTCAATGAGCTCATTTTTCATATTTCATTGATCTTAATGCGACAAGTACATCAAATAGAAAATTTGGAAACTGTCTCATCTTAAACAACATGTTACGTCATTTCCCGTTTACGGATGAAGCCATCCTAGAAATAGTGTCTTTGAATATATGAATATTATAGTAGTAGAAAGTATAAATTTTCAGAAGTTATAGACCCCGTATAACTCATAGTTTCTGCCTCTCTTAAGTTATTTTTTTTTCTTCAACACTTCTCATTCCTATCGATATTTTATATTTTATTGCATAATATATTCTTTAGCAGTTTTACCACTATCCTAGATTGAAAAAATATTACAGTTCGAGATCTTTAATTTTTTATGACATTGGGAATCTTTTATATTGGCGTCCAAACGTAAATTATAATATAGATTATTTCAATTTTACTAGGTGAAGGTCAAGGGTCTTAAACTTTACCTACCGGCGGGTTCTTTTCGTTGGAGACTAACCTATAGAATTCCAAATTCGTATCTGGACTCTGGGACTATATCGCTAAGTCGACCACTTGGTCGAACTGGGATATTCATTATTCAAGTTTCAAACAATATTTATTTCAGTAATGTCAGCAAATTATTTTGATTTTTCAAGTTTTTAATTTTCTGTATGATTAATCGTTAAATTTCTGGAAAACGAACGAAATGAAGCCTTGAGGCAAAAAGTAATTAACCAGTATAAACATTTTCAAATACCACAAATTCACTATTCCCATCTGTGTCATTATATTTTTAATGAAAATTATTACATTTTAATTTTTTTGTGTTGTCCTTATGTAAGGGATAGTGACAATTTTGACGTGAATAACGTCTGGTGTCTCATACTGGGGTGGCATTTTACAAATATTAGATGTAACGGAAACAGTCGGAAGTGGTTGACTAGTGAAACTAAACACAGCATGTATAATTATTTGAAGGTCTCAAACACAGTAAGCCAGGTGGCCGTGTGGAAAAATACGAGTCTACCGACATGTACAAACGCCAAGCCCAGGTTCGAACCCCGAAGGGTTTTAATATTTTATTATTATTATTTTTAAATACATAATGAAAATATGTAGGTATTGGATAACAATTTAAAATATAAAAAAAATAAAATTACAGTTATTATTTTATTTAATATCTACCTATATTTTACGAAAATTTGATTTTATAAGATAAATAAATGTAGATATATCCAGTATTTCTATCCATACGAATACAATTATTTGTGTTTAACAGTATTCACATCATCTGTCTGTGCCCGCGATACAGACATACCCATTTTAAAAAATATTTATATATTTTCAACGGCAGGTGCTGGTCGTTTGAGATAGTAAGTACTGTAACCACAACCTAAAACGGAACTCAAACAGTAAAGTGAATATTATTATGTTTTACTGTAATGCAGCTTCTATTTATAGTTATCACTTACAGAGCCTTTCTATCACAAATAAGGTTTCTATCTACTGACCTTAATTATAAGTTCTTGCAATATATGCTTGTATCTTTAGGCAGTGTTTGCGAGGAACTGAAGTAAGGCACTAGTGCTGAAAGGATCTTTTACTATCATGTTGCGTAAAGTCTTACCTACTTACATAATTGTCATCTGTCAACTTCTTCTTTGATCGAATTCCCTGAAGGCCGCATCACTGCCCATTGTGAAAATGCTCTTCTATTTAAGTAGAACATTTAAATATGCGCATAATAATATATCGTGGGCCTATTTACAAAAGTGAGTAAGTGACCAAGTCCAATCTATTAGCGATGCATATTATTTATTTTAAATTGTAGTTAATAAACACATAAATTAGCTAATAATAAATACAAGTTTATCTATCATAACAGACGTACTATTACTATCTTCAGTTATATACCTACTCTCCGTTAATTTAGTTTTTTGCCGTAGAATACGTCATTGTACACAGCCGGTACCTAAAGAAGGCCGTTTTGGAAAATTTATCCAATAGTTGAATGTCTATAATCTACAATCTATCTTGGAAAATCGAGCGTAATGAAATAATTTAGGATAGATAGATAAAAAATTCTTTGAACTTATACAGGGTGGCACATCTTAAACAATGCAGTGAAATGACAAATGCAGTGACTGACAAAAAGGACACGAATGATGCCTTTAATTATTTTTATAATGAATTTAATTGTTGTTTTAATTTGTGCTTTCCATTACATAAAAACAAAATGTGTAAAAATAAAAAAAATAGTCATAATAAGTGGATTACAGAAGATATAATAAATGAAAGTGAAAAACTAAAGGACCTCTTCATTATTAGAAATAGTTTTAATAGTGCTGACTTGGATTTAATTTATAATGTTAGGAAAAGTCAATTGAAAAATAACATACTACATGCAAAGAATACTTTTTTAAACAACCAAATAGCTAGTTCTGGAAACCCGCTAAAAACCAAATGGGAAACTATTAGAAACAGTATTGGCAAAGCAAAAAAACAAAATACGATTATTGAATTAATAGACAATAAGGGTGCTATAACTAAAAATCCTGCAAAATTTGCCAAAATTGCTGGCGATTACTTTTCAACAGCAACAAAAAATAAACTAAATAAACACTATGGCACTATTCTGTCTAATCAGTGTACTTTACCATTATTGACATGCCATAATATGTTTTTATTTGCGGTAACTACTGAAGAGGTGATCAATATTGTTATGAAATTAAAAAGTACTATGTCTTCTGGAGTTGACGAAATACCGAGTATAGTGTTAAAACATGTGATAGAGAATGTTGTTCATGTATTTGTCTATTTATTAAATTTGTCTTATGTTCAGGGTTGCTACCCTGATGCTTTGAAAACTACGATAGTTTGTCCAATTTACAAAAAGGATGATCATAGGGATATATCCAATTATAGACCCATTTCTTTAATTAGTACGCTGGCAAAAGTTTTTGAAAGTGCAACCTATAACCGCTTAATTGATTACATAGAAAAAAATAATATTCTAAGTGAATGTCAGCATGGTTTCCGCCCTAGTCACTCTACTTGCACGGCTTGTGTACATTTCTCAGAGTATGTTTTGAAAAAATTAGACATGGGGTTCCATGTATCTGTTCTTATGTTTGATCTAATATCTGCATTCGACACAGTGAACCATGTATTTCTATTAAACAAGATGTACAACATTGGTATAAGAGGCACATGTCTTAATTGGTTTCAGTCTTATTTGGAAAACAGAAATATGATTATCAGCATCAACAGTCATAAGTCCGATAATTATGAATGTCCTGTCGGGGTACCTCAAGGCAGCAATCTTGGTCCTGTACTTTTTCTAATATTTATTAATGACCTATCAAAGTATATCTCGGTAGGTGAAGTAGTAATGTATGCTGATGATACGTCAGTCATAATATCAGCAAGAACTGTTGATGAACTGTATGATTGTTTGAATCGAGCTATGTATCAATTCTCAAACTGGTGTCAAATGAACCAATTAATCGTGAATCTTGACAAAACAAATTTTGTTATCTTTGATAAACCTTCTTTCCTTTATAATGACAACATACATTTTCGAAATACACAAATTAATAAAGTAACATCATCAAATTTTTTAGGTATCATAGTTGATAGTGATCTGAAATGGTTCAGCCAAGTAAATGCGGTGTGTAGAAAACTTAATCTGACTTACTGTTACTTAAGATCTTTAAGGAAAAATTACACAAGTGAAACTCTCTTATCAATTTACTATGCCTTTGCTTACAGTGCTATGTCCTATTGTGTGGTTCTTTGGGGTCATTCAACAGATTGCATTAGAGTGCTTAGGGCGCAAAAAAGAATATTAATTCATTGAAAAAGGTATTTTAACTTTCTATGCTATATATATTTACCACCTAGTTATTAATGTGAAAACCAAACTAAATACTCTGAGTTTAAATTCTGATTTTCATAACTATAATACCCGTTCTCAAAATAATATTCATTTAGAACGTTTCAGAACTGCCAGGTACAGTATAATAGCTCAATTAATAAGGGTAGTTATTTTTATAACAAACTCCCAGAATCAATCAAGGTTAGCACTAGCATAAATATCTTTAAAAACCGTTTAAAATACTTTTTAATAAATGCTTGCCCATATGACAGTTCTTTTTAATTATTGTATTTTAATATTGTATTAATCTGTATTACGTTTTGTATTTTTATGACTTTCGCATCCACTTTGGCTACGCGAAGAAATAAACTATCTATCTATCTATCTATCTCATAAACGGTACAAATCATAAAAAATGCTGTATACAAAAGTTATAGAGTGTTAAGGGGGACAGAAGACTGTGATATCAGATTTAACATAGGTGGTGCTGTGAAGGTCAGGTGAAGGTCAGCTTCGATTTTTTAATTGTAACAGTGCATTTTTATTCCAGAATACTATACGGTATTTAATAGTGAACAGTAAATTATTAAGGTACATATGAGCTAAAGTTAATAAATATTGAGATATTTTCAAATTAAATAGCAAATTTAATTTGTCAATTCGGTTCTTTTATGAATTGAATTCAAACCAAGAAGGCCGGTGCGTAATATCATGGCTATCTGCTATGCCATAATTTATCTAACTGTCGTTCATTTCGGCTGTTATTTAATTTCTAAATATCTCAATATTTATTAACTTTAGCTGATACATACCTAAATAATTTACTGTTCGCTATTAAATACTATATCGTATTCTGGAATAAAAATGCATTGTTACAATTAAAAAATCGAGGCTGACCTTCGCAGCACCACCTATGTTAAATCTGATATCACAGTCTTCTGTCCCCCTTGACACTCTATAACTTTTGTATAAAACATTTTTCTATGGTTTGTACCGTTTATGAGATATTTCCCTGCATTGTCTAAGATGTGCCACCCTAAATATTACACAGCCATTACATATTATGTGTAAGTGCCTGTACCATTTACCACCCAGGACATTTAATGTTATTTTTATTTTCTGGGAAGGCTTTAATCTGTTTGAACACTCATTTTTGTCATATGGGAAAAACTCACAAAAAAACATTTTTCTTAGTAGGAAATGCAGAACAAATAATAGAAACAAATGATAGTAAGGTATATTAAATAAAATTAGGATAGACTTCTTACGGTTACTTCCACGCGCACAGTAGTCGAAGGAATATTAAATAAATCACAGTAAATTTTAAATAAAATGAGGATAGACTTCTTACGATTACAGCTACGCGCACAATAGTCGGAGGAATATTTAAAAAATCACAGTAATTTTAATTAATGCCTTTAAGCTTCAATAATCTTGATATTGGACGGCTTTTTAAAACAAAAACGTTTTCTGAATTTCAGCAGCATAGTTTGAAATTATATCAAGATGTAGAATGCGCTATATTACAACGAGTGATGACAATATGTAGAAACGAGCGATAGCGAGTTTTTACAGTCACACGAGTCATAATACTATTAAGCACGTAATATATATGGTATTTTTTGCCATACCCACTTCATTTTCAAAAAATTTTGACAGTTCATTTGCGTCGCCATCTTTACTTTAACAGTATGCCGTGAAGGTCATGAGTAGGTAAGTAATGCGGCAGGCGCACGCAGGATGATAGAGCGAATAAACAGAAGTTGCTATGGCAGCCGTTTACCACAGCACTAGTGCGGTAAGTAAAACACTTTCCACACGCCCAGTGGCGGATTTACACATTTGCCAAAAAAAAATCACCCAAAAAAGTGTCGGTGCAAAAGATAGAAATGGAGAAAAGAAGTGTTATTCTATCTTTTTCTATTATAAATACATAACCATGGTTACAGACGTAAATTAACAATACCTATAGTATAAATTTTTAAATTCACAAATGCGTTAGAAGACAAGGAAAAGAGAAACTATCCGTTTTTTATCTCTCTTTTTCAACCTGACACTGTCAGCTACAGTTGTGCCTATGACTCCCCTACCCTTTTATGAACGGTGCACTTTCAAAATATGCAAAGTACCTTACAAAAATAACATATAAGTACAAATGAATGCCAAAGTTTGCATTCGTGTTTAAAACACCCATCGAAAATGATGTAACAATGGAAAAATTAATTTTTCAAACCTATGTGACCATCGGGACTCTAACCCGAAACTTCCACCGCGAAAGTGGAAGTTTCAGGTTAGAGTCCCGACGGTGACATAGGTTTGAAAAATGAATTTTTCCATTGTTGCATCATATTGTTACGTCATTTTCGATGGATGTTTTAAACATGAATGCTAACTTTGGCATTCATTTGTATATATTAATAATTGCGATACTTTAATCGTACGAACAATTTTCTGTATACAAAAATAACTTTCATTTTATGAATTTGATAAATGTATAAAACATTGATAAAAGCTTAAGTAATCATAATACCTTGACAGTATATTTTAATTTTATATTCTATGTGACAGGTTTATTCTACCTGATTTATTTTTTTTCTCGTCTTACAAAATTAATTTTAATGGATTTAATTTGCATGTAGAAAAATTGACAAATGCGTTAGCAATGATTTTATTTATTTGAAAGAAATGTAAATATACAAACACTTTATTATGTCCTATATAATACATAGGTATAAAACATTTTTTTTCTGAAAAGAAATAAATAAAGATTGAACACTTCATTCTCACATCGATATATAATTACATTTTTTCTCTTTACATCGCAGGCTACGTGATATAAATTTATAAACACACAAAATTTTGAACAGGTTTTATTATAGACTAGCGGTTGCCCGTGGCTCCGCTCACTTATATTTAGTATATTATTAATTTATTATCCCCCGCGAGAAATTCTCCCCCCTGCAAAGCGAAGTATGATTTATTATCCCCCCGCGAGAATCTCTTCCCCTGCGAAGCGAAGTTACTTAGAAATAGTTTGCATTAACGGTGTGACATAAATAAACAGTTATGTTTAACCGTACGTTTTGACATTTGCATTAACGGTGTCACAACGCCCGCGAGATTCACTTAGATGCACTTTAAAATTGACATGTCTTTTTAATTTGTCAACTGATTTACATGAAGCAAAACTAAATGTTAACCCAAGCTTATCTCGATACATCACTGAGAACCATATCCAAATTGGTTCAGCCATTGCGGAGATTAGCGTGGTCACACAGTCAAACATACAAAAAGAGCGTCTACGATTTTTTATTATATGTATAGATTTGGATGAACACGAAAGATCTCTCAATCTGAAATATATTAGTTTTAATAATACTTAAATAATAATTAATTAGTAATAATAATAAAAAAATCGGGTATTTGCAACTTAGTGTTTTCATGTCAGGGCTTGAAGAGGTACGCGTTTGGAGAGCCCATCTACTATTCATGTATTATGATAGAGCTCAGTGTCTAAAATGCAAAAAGAAACTATAAAAATTATCTTGAAATTGTTGACGATCAACGCTGAAATATTTGAATAAGCAAAATTTGACGTTTTCTAATCCGCATGTACTATGCACAAGACTCATCAGTATAATGAAAGGTGCGGAATACGAATTTAATTACATGTATTTTTAGGCGCGATCTTAGCGAAGCTAGAAGCGCCTATATACACTCGCTTTGTCTGTGAATCTGTGAATCTGTGAATCTGTGAATCTGTGAATCTGTGAATCTGTGAATCTGTGAATCTGTCACGCTATTTTGTGTCACGCGTACAGCCCAAACGGATGAACCAATTTTCAAAAACTTTTTTTTGTTCGATTCCTCTCGGGGTCTATTTGATCCTAACGTCGCCCGATTTTTGAATTTTGGCCCCAGAGGGGAGCAAATTAGAAAAAACGGTGTTTTTTGCTTATAGTTTGCTCAATTTAAGTCAGATCGATTCGAAACCTGTCTTAAACGAAAGAGCAGAAAATTTTAGATAGATTTCATGTATAATATTGTGTCAAAACAGTTTTTTTATACAGATTTATATGATTATTAAACGAAATAAATGCGACTTTATCTAATAAATCGCGAACTTGTTTCGGTTGTCCTTGTCTGTTGCACAGTGTGATATGGATATTGGAAGATAGCGTATGCTCTATCTTATATTGCATTATTTTAATATAGTTATTCAATTTTTTGACTGCTGATGTTTGAATTTAAGTTTAAAAACCCTGGCCTACTGAGTTAAAATGACGTGTAACTAATTATCGACGTCGATCGGATGGCGAGACCTAGGGATCGGACCAAAATTTCTCGACGTTCATACCTTCCCGAACAATTTGACTTTCTCTGTCTGTATGTCTCTTTGTACGCTTATAACTCAAGAACCACTGATCCGATTTATATGATTTTTTTTTAAGTAAATAACTTCTTATGCGACTGCGAGTTTTAAAATATTCTGGCATCACGCAAAAGCAACCGAACTGATTCTCAAATAAAAACGTATGTTCTGGCATCACGCAAAAGTAAGTAGGTAGTAGATGCTTTGTTTTTTAAACGGTATGGTTTAATTTAGCTTGATCCCGTATATTTGTTACAAATCTTGCGACCGACTGAGTTGAAATTTTGCACACATGTGTAGCTACGGTGACAAAACAATATTATGGTAACTAACTGACCGGCCCGGTTCGTCCGGGCGTAAATCGTACTTTTGAACTTTCACCCACTTTCCATGATCCGATAGAGTTGAAATTTTGCACACATCTGTAGCTCCGGTGACAATACAATATTATGGTAACTAGCTGACCGGCCCGGTTCGTCCGGGTGTAAATCGTACTTTTGAATTTTCACCCACTTCCCGTGATCCGATTGAGTTGAAATTTTGCACACATGTGTAGCTCCGGTGACAATACAATATTATGATAACTAGCTGACCGACCCGGCTTTCGTCCGGGTGCAAATCGTACTTTTGAATTTTCACCCACTTCCTATGATCCGATTGAGTTGAAATTTTGCACACATCTGTAGCTCCGGTGACAATACAATATTATAGTAACTAGCTGACCGGCCCGGCTTTCGTCCGGGTGTAAATCGTACTTTTGAATTTTCACCCACTTCCCGTGATCCGATTGAGTTGAAATTTTGCACACATGTGTAGCTCCGGTGACAATACAATATTATGATAACTAGCTGACCGGCCCGGCTTTCGTCCGGGTGCAAATCGTACTTTTGAATTTTCACAGGCAAAAGGTCTTTCTCCGGTAACGTTTCAGTGGATCGGATAAATGTTATAAAATCAGACTAAGGAAATAAAGCACAAAAAAATAAAATTGCGTCAGATTTCAAAATGGCGGCCATATGTACTTTTTTGTAAAAATTATCCGATTCTTTTGAAAATTAATATTTGAGAGTTTTATAGGACACAAAAAATAAAATGACGTCAGATTTTTCAAAATGGCGGCCATATGAACTGTTTTGTAAAAATTATCCGATCCTTTTGAAAATTGATATTTGAGAGTTTCATAGGACACCAAAAAATAAAATGACGTCAGATTTTTCAAAATGGCGGCCACATGTACTCTGTTGTAAAAATCATCCGATCCTTTTGAAAATTGATATTTGAGAGTTTCATAGGACACAAAAAAATAAAATGATGTCAGATTTTTCAAAGTGGCGGCCATATGTACTTTTTTGTAAAAATGATCCGATCCTTTTGAAAATTGATATTTGAGAGTTTCATAGGACACAAAAAAATTAAATGGTGCCAGATTTCAAAATGGCGGCCATATGTACTTTTTTGTAAGAATTATCAGATCCTTTTGAAAATTGATATTTGAGAGTTTCATAGGACACAAAAAAATAAAATGACGTCAGATTTCAAAATGGCGGCCATTATATATACTTTTTTGTAAAAATTATCCGATCCTTTTGAAAATTGATATTTGCGAGTTTTATAGGACACAAAAAAATAAAGTAACGTCAGATTTCAAAATGGCGGAAATATGTAGTACTCCTTTCTAAAAATTATACGATCCTTTTGAAAATTGATATTTGAGAGTTTCATAAGACACAAAAAAATAAAATGACGTCAGATTTCAAAATGGCGGCCGTATGTACATTTTTGTAAAAATTATCCGATCCTTTTGAAAATTGATATTTGAGGGTTTCATAGAACACAAAAAAATGAAATGACGTCAGATTTAAAAAAGACGGCCAAATGTAGTTTTTTGTAAAAATTATCCGATTGTTTTGAAAATCGGTATTTGAGAGTTTCAAAGGACACAAAAAAATAAAATGACATCAGATTTAAAAATGGCGGCCATATGTACTCCTTTCTAAAAATTATACGATCCTTTTGAAAATTGATATTTGAGAGTTTCATAAGACACAAAAAAATAAAATGACGTCAGATTTCAAAATGGCGGCAATATGTACTTTTTGTGTAAAAATTATCTGATCTTTTTGAAAATAGATATTGACGAGTTTTATAGAACGCAAAAATATAAAATGACGTCATATTTTAAAATGGCGGCCATGGGTATATACTTCTTTGTAAAAATTATCCGATCCTTTTGAAAATTGATATTTGAGAGTTTAATAAGACACAAAAAAATAAAATGGCGTCAGATTTCAAAATGGCAGTCAAATAATAACTTTTTAATTGTATTGTTTATATCTTTGATAAATTCGGTTTTATATACAATGCGTAAGAAACATAGCTTCTGTCGGGTATCTTACGACACCTCATGACTTTTTTTATTTAGCAGGTTCCGAGTTTCGCTTAATAGTCAACCGTTGCTATGGAAAATTGTTTAAAAAATTCACTGCACTATTTTTTCTATGTAATCCAATACATATTTACATTAGGTCTTATGGCCATAGCCTACTACAAAATTGATCTTCTTAGTGTTATTTTCCCTATGTTCGGTAAAACCGTTTACACACAATACCTACATGAATATCGCGCCTTGTAATTCTTGAATTACTTGTATGCTCCAAAATTTTTTTTAATTAAAACAGATATCGACCATTCTAATTTTCAAATGTAATCAGACTCTATATACAGGGTGTCCTCAAAGACACTTAACACACGACTACCACATGTTCCTGAGACCAAAATAAGCCGATTTAAGCAAACTTACCTTCTTACAAAATTGTTTAGTTTGGGCGCTATACGGCCCTGAAGTTACAATTTTGAAATCACTTTTTTGTTATAAATTTAAAACGGCTTGTGCAATTTTGCTAAAATTTAGCACGTTGACATAGTTTTATGGAACAAAAAAACCCATATCAAAATTATGATTAATATTAATCCATAGGCGTAGAACTCGGGTTTTTTAATATTGAACGTTTCAGATTTCTACGCCAATGGAAGAACAGGGGTTTAAGTATAAAATTTAGATTCAGTAACTTATTTGCTACAGAAAAGCCACTCTTAATAAGACTCGATTACTCTCATGGTTTTTGAGAAATTTGTATTTTAATAATAAGTTGATCAATAATAATACGTTGATAATAATAAGTTGATCAATAAACAAAAAAGATGGCATTGCTTTTTTTTCTAAGAATAAAACTGGAGATAATGAAGAAGTTATGTAAAGAGTAAATTAATTTTCTTTGTCATATAAATCTTTGTATGCGTGAAAATGGTGGACACTTGGACCACTTTTTATGACATATATGTTTATTTCTATTCATATTTTAGTAACTTTACTTCATTTTGTAAAAATTACTGCGAATTATTAAAATACAAATTTCTCAAAAACCATGAGAGTAATCGAGTCTTATTAAGAGTAGCTTTTCTGTAGCACATAAGTTACTGAATCTAAATTTTATACTTAAACCCCTTTTCTTCTATTGGCGTAGAAATTTGAAACGTTCAAATATTAAAAAACCCGAGTTCTACGCCTATGGATTAATATTAATCATAATTTTGATATGGGTTTTTATGTTCCATAAAACTATGCCAACGTGCCAAATTTTAGCAAAATCGCACAAGCCGTTTTAAATTTATAACAAAAAAATGATTTCAAAATTGTAACTTCAGGGCCGTATAGCGCCCAAACTAAGCAATTTTGTAAGAAGGTAAGTTTGCTTAAATCGGCTTATTTTGGTCTCAGGAATATGTGGTAGGCGTGTGTTAAGTGTTTTTGAGGACACCCTGTATATAATCTGCAAGTATTAAATAATTATAGTAATGATAATTGATAAATTCACTCAATATTTTTTAACAAATAATAAAAACACTTGAAAAGTTCTACAGTTCTACAGTATTGAGCGTAACATATACATAGTTTTAAAATTCTACAATGCTTTTCTAATGAAGAAATATATTTAGTCACAATCTAAGGTCATTGTCAAACTAGATTTTCTGACAATGCGTTCTGCAACCCAGCATAAGTCCACCTTCAGGAGCATAAACTTATAATATCAAAAAATACTCAGAAGGTATCACCGAACACTTTCAAAAAAAGAAATAGACTTATGCGATTATTTATTGGAACTTACAATTTACTCTATGTGAATTGTAAGTTCCAATAAATAATCGCATGTCTTTTCTTTTTTGAAAGTGTTGGGGATACCTTCTGAGTATTTTTCGAAGTTGGCGAGGTCGGAGGGGATGTGAGTTAGCCACTGTCTTTGTGCAAACTTTAAACGCAAATATCTCGTGAAACTTTGATGATACGACAAAAAAGGTAGATATATTTATTTAGCACTAAATTCTTTACAACTTTTTTAGAGACTGATCATTTTTATAGGACTAACGAGTCGCAGTGTGTCAAACTTTGCAAAAAATACTTTTTGAAAATTATTTCATAATCTGCTCACTGCAATATATTAAAATGTCAAATGGCGGGCTTGCAGAGCACTAAATTTTCTATGATTCATTTCACAGATGCCATTTTGTCATTGGCGTAATTTCAGCTTTTTAACTGGGGTAGTAAGGCGTACCAGGGGTCTGGGGGGTATTTTACAAATGTTTGTCAATTATTGATATTTTTACTGGGGTGACAAAATTCTGTGTTGGACAATTCTGGGGTGACAACTGCCACCCCCGAATATGCCACTGCATTTTGTAGGACTAATAACTTACGAGCTGTAGTCCGTCAAAAGTTATGAATATTAATATGTAGTTTGTTTTTTAACTTATCGTTAACGATTGTTCGGATATAAAAATTTGTAATTGTAAACTTGTAAAGGATTAAAATCTAATATCATTTTTAGCTCAGACTTTTTTTTGTAAATATTATAAAAAAACTGTTTTTTAAACATTTGACAGGCTGTTGCTGGGTTAAGCAGGTACTAGTAATGTTAAGTATTGTAGCTAGAAAAAAAGTTTCAAATAAAAATTGTAGAGAATTTAATGCTTACAAGATAGCTGTATTTGGCATTGTATTTGTGAACGATAACTTGAAAATCGACCAATAATAACATTCAACAGGTGGGTTGTGACAATTAATGTGGTTAGCAGTGAATGTAGCAGATAAACGAATTATGAACTTATAGAAACAGTAAAGGCATTAGTATCGTGATTAGAGAACACACATTTCAAAAGGTTATACAGTAGAATCGCGCTTATTAGATTATCATTTTGCACTAAATATTCGGAATAGAGAGACGAAAGCACGAATAATCTTGAGAAATAATACTAAATTAAAACCTATAATATTAGTTTCTCGAAAACGGCTCTAACGATGTTGATCATATTTCATAAATCGATGTTGCATTAATTTTTACTTCCCACCTCTACTATGGTAGGGAAGTAATGGATTCAGTCCGAAAACAATATTTCGAGATTTTAACAGATTTTCACGTTTTGAGACCCTAGCAATCGTTTAAGATCATTTTCTGACTGATGTCTATATGTGTGTGTGTGTGTGTGTATGTGTGTGTGTATGTGTGTGTGTGTGTGTGTGTGTGTGTGGTCAATTTTTCGCCTTCGATATCTTAAGAACGGAACAACATACGGGCATGCCGATTGTTCTATTGTGTTTATCAGCCTTTAACTTAGATCTGATTAGATTTTGAGTCAAATCGATTCAGTGGATCCTGAGATATTCAAAAAAACGTTCTCAATGTCACGTATTAACATAGGTAAAAAAAAATATAAATGGATTCTAGATGTTATAATATGAAAAAAATGTAAATATTTTTTTTCTCTAAAATGTATAGTTTTCGAGAAAAAAAATATTTTACTAAAAAAAGAAAATTGTACGTAAATCAAGGTAACCATGATTTTTACTATATTAAGCTACATCAGTAGATCACCAAACAAAAAAGAGGGCCATGCTTTTTTCAAAGAATAAAAATTAAATTGTGTTTTAAAGACCACCAACAGCTAAGGTTATTTGGGCCTAGTCAAAGAATAAAAAAAAAAGAGTGTTTATTTTTTGCAAATATTTACTAGGTGGGAAGTATAGGACTGGTCATCAGTCGAATTTTCCTAAAATATGCAAACACTCATTTAAACGAGTTTATATCCGTTCCTCCTTATATGCATGTGCAGAGGCCCTAGCTGTCACACCGTTGAAAGGATCTAAACCAAATTTTAAACTTAAGACTTTTAGAGGATTCCTCAGGGGAGTTTTTCTTATTTTGCTCCTACTTCTCCACACAAGAGTGGTTTGTTGATGAACGAAATGAAAATTTTTTGGTGAAAACGACCAACGATTTTCATCATATTTCATAAATTGATATGTCATAAATGGCCCTACAATGCCGCCTTTAATTTGTTTCGGAAAAATCCTGAAAGGTTCACTGATGAACGAAAATCCGCAGTCGATGCAGTTTATTGAAAAAGTGCGGTAACACTTATTTTCGCATATTATTTATAGTTTTAGTCAATACCACCTGACCATCACATATCATTAACATAAAAGACGCTTATAACCTTAGCTCTTGACCATCTATAATCTCTAAAAAATATCAACTTCAAAATAACAAACAAAAAGTTAGTAAAAATTCAATACAAGCGATTTTACCGTTAGGCACAGATTAAACATGCACAAAATAAATTAAATAAATGGTGCGGATCCACCGCACTAACTTTCTCGATGAACTGATCGACCGCGGATTTTAGTTCTTCGGTAAACTAAAATTTTTCGTAAACAAACTAATGGCGTTGTAGGGTCATTAATGAAATATGATGAAATTCGTTGGTCGTTTTCACGGCCAAAACTCAATTTCCGATTTTCGTTCATCAACAAACTACTCTTGTGTGGGAAAATTAGAGCAAAATAAGAAAAACTCACCTGAGGAATTCCCTAAAATCTTAAGTTAAAATTTGGTTTCGATCCTTTGAACGATGTGGCAGCTAGGCTTCTGCACATGCGTAAATACGGACGGATATCAACTCGTTTTTTCGGTATGTAGGGATCATGAAACATCTTAATTCACCAAAATCACGGATTCGATTTTTTTTCAAATAAGCTCAACAATAATTTTTGAAATATTTATGTCCGCTAAAAAGCGTTTTTGTTCGTATCAAATGACCAAGTCGTGACATCATAATTATTGTTTGGACGTTTATAATCTACTCATACTAAAGCAAACTAATAACGAAAAATACTGTTTTGTACCTATGTAAATTTAGTAAGCTAGGTAACTATGGAAACGGACACTCAATACAAGATTGACGTTACACGCTGTTTTTAATCACATGATTTCTTTAGAAATATATTCATATTTCAATTAATTATTGCACTTAAACCATTCATTCAATGTTTCTCAGATTTTAGAGTTATGTTCAAATTGACGTACATTTTCGTGCTACGTAATAAAATTGCGATAAAAAAATCCATGCCACTACTCTATTATAATCAATGAACTCCATTTAAACAATTGGAAAGTTTTCTGTCATATGACTAATATTATTTGAATTTACCGGTTTGACGTAGGTATTACCTACATTTTAGGTACACTATGTGACTATACAGGGTGTCCAAGTTGACGTTGGCTAACATGGGTAACTTTGTTATTAGTGGAGATAGAAAGTCGGTTAAATGGGCAAAGTAGTGCAGAATTATGTGCTCATTAACGTCCCGTCGAAAAAACAATTGAATTTTGACACACTATGGATTTATTTAGAAAATAGTGAAAATTGCCGTTTTTGAAAACTGGGCATAACTTTTTTATTTATGAAGATATCTGAAAATTTCTTTAACCATTTTTTGATAACTTTTTATGATCTTTTCAGTGGCGTAGGTTTATTTTTTTTATATCCACTACATAATGAGATATCGACATGAACTTTGGTTTTTCTTATGGACGCCTTTTTGGGTTTTTAGATATTCGAATTCTGCTTATTTTTCTGATTAATTTGGTGTATCACATGCCACATTTAAAAAAAATGCAATTAACGTCCCATATTAGAGGCACTATAAAAACAACTGACAGTCAAATTATATTTCAGTTCTACCAAACTACGATTTATTATTAATTTTACACTTAAAATGTTCGCACTACTTAATTATAACTTGATTGTCAGTTGTTTTTAATGTCTCTTATATGGGACGTTAATAGCATTTTTTTTAAATGTGGCATGTGATACACCAAATTAATCAGAAAAATAAGCAGAATTCGAATATCTAAAAATCCAAAATGGCGTCCATAAGAATAACCAAAGTTCATGTCAATATCTCATTATGTAGTGGATATAAAAAAATTAAACCTACGCCACTGAAAAGATCATAAAAAGTTATCAAAAAATGGTTAAAGAAATTTTCAGATATTTTCATAAATAAAAAAGTTATGGCCAGTTTTCAAAAACGGCAATTTTCACTATTTTCTAAATAAATCCATAGTGTGTCAAAATTCAATTGTATTTTCGACGGGATGTTAATGAGCACATAATTCTGCACTACTTTGGCCATTTAACCGACTTTCTATCTCCACTAATAACAAAGTTACCCATGTTAGCCAACGTCAACTTGGACACCCTGTATAATAGGTACCTATAATACTATGTAGCTTTCGTTATCTAATTCTAACAGATTACGATAATAATTATATGTGTTTAAATGTCAATAATATTGTTTTTTAATCACTTATGTAACGTTTAGGTATACCGTGCAACACGGAATAGTTATCACATTTTTTAAGATAAACTACGAATTGTACGGGGCGCAATAAAAGAAATCTTACGATTTTTAAATTAACAAATCGTACTGAAATTTCTTTTTTAACCCTCAAACAAAACATTGAGTTGCTGTAGTCTTTAGAAAATATATTGAAACGTTTATACTGCACAAAGAAGCTGTTTTGTTTAAAAAATGCGTTACGTAATTTATGAAAGGTCCCTTAGAGAGTATTTAGAGGCTGAAGAGCTTAAATAACCAACTTTCGATATAGGTTCATAATTGTTATTACAGAATACTAACAGCTCTGCTTTGTAACAGAAGTAATTTCACCCCAAATAAATATAAAATTAAAATTAAATAATTTGTTAGGTATCTTTTCGATAGCTTTATAAACGTTTTAAAACTATGAAATACTATAGATAAACTTGCTAAATTTTTTCTGTTGTCTTACATTTACATTTTTTATAAATTTTATACTAATGAAAATTAAAATTTTAAAATGTTAGAATCTTGGCATGTTTTTGGGAATGGCAAAATCTGGTTAGAATGAAACTAAACAAACCCCTTTACTTCCACCAATTTCAATTTCAAAATGTTCAAAATCTATTCAATGTATTGAATTAAATTGAACAAACCCCTTTATTTCCACCAACTTTGTCTACAAAATGTTCATAATCTATTCAATTTACTGTATTAAACCTTTTACTTTCATCAACTTCGACTACAAAATGTTAATGGAAACTAAATGAATCCCTTTACTTCCACCAGCTTCAACTACAAAAAATATGTTCAAAACCTATCCAATACTGAATGAAACTAAACAAACCCCTTTACTTCCACCAATTTCAATTACAAAATGTTCAAAATCCATCCAATATACTGAATGAAACTAAACAAATCCCTTTACTTCCACCAATTACAATTTAAAAATCTATTCAATGTACTGAATTAAATTGAACAACCCCCTTTATTTCAACCAGCTTCGACTACAAAAAATATGTTCAAAATCTATCCAATACTGAATGAAACTAAAAAACCCTTTTACTTCCACCAATTTCAATTACAAAATGTTCAAAATCTATCCAATATACTGAATGAAACTAAAAAATCCCTTTACTTGCACCAATTTCAATTACAAAATGTTCAAAATGTATTCAATGTACTGAATTAAATTGAACGAACCCCTTTATTTCCACCAAATTCGACTACAAAATGTTAAAAATCTATCCAATTTACTGAATATAAATAGCCTCTGCAGTTGAGCGCGTCTTTTAAATAATAAAATAAGAACCCCTTTACTTCCACCAATTTCAACTACAAAATGTTCTAATCTATCCAATTTACTAAAAAAAACTAAACAGTGAACACCTGAAAAGAATTGAGATTTAATATGAATAAATCAGCAATAAAATTAAAATAAAATTAGTTTCAATTTTACTATTTGAATTTTTATCCTGAATCGCGTAACTTTTTCCAAATAATCAACATACAATAATTTATTTTTAGAACATGTTACAAAATAAGTCGATAGTTATTTTAATATGTTCATATTGTTAAGTTATTAAGATTATTTTCTTCGCTATTTTTTATTCATACGTGCTTCTGAAAATTTCTGAGTGTAACTTTTTTAAAAATATTATCAGGAAATTTGTAGGTACCTATTCTAAACAATCAATGCTACAGAACTGAACTATTTTCAATTTTTACCACACAGTCTCTAGAAAAGTGACATAATTTAAAAAAAATCGTTTTTAACTTTTAAGGATTATGATGAAACGATAATTTACTATTATGATATTATATTACATAAAACTAATTTTTTGTGTTAGGATTCTTCTGTGGGATGTGCGATACATTTATAAATAGCCAGAGTAGCTGACCCGTCTATAAAATTTTAATGATAATAATAATTTTTATAAATGCATATTTTGTTTAATTTTTAATATTAAATTATAGGTATATTTACTCCAACAGATCTTTTTACAACACATCTTTATTAATACATTACAAATATATCTCAAATGCATATTTACATTATAGACTCACATTATAAAAATGTGTTTATTACAAAATAATGTTCTTTTTTGCAAATAATCTGTAAGAAATGTTAAAAATATCATATTCAAGTGCTCTGCCAAATCATTTTGAATTGAAATGCATTTTATTCTGTCGCGATGAAATTGTTATTTAAATTTTTAGTGCGTAATTTTACACATGTTACTATTTTGAGTTATCTATTTTACAGTTATATTTTTTGATAGTATCTCTTTACTAGACCAAAAATGTACGTTAAAATGAAAATTAATTCATACTTTCTCAGCAAATAACTTTTTCATACTCACAAGTCACAATAAAATTGATTTTTATTACAATAAATTTTTCTTCGTCTAAATGAATTTTACATAAATACGATGTATTTTTCAAACGAACGATCATAGCCTGAATATTTTCTTTAGGGTTTGTGTAAATAATTATTACAAAATTAACAACAAAAACACTTACCTTAAGTTGCAGAGAAGTAATTATTCAAAACGGATCACTAAAACAGCGTTTTTTAACAAAATGGTAAAACAATTGTTGAACACAATTAGCCGCACATTAGACAAGAAACAAAAGAAGAATAATGAATGAAACAATGCCAAAGAAGTGGAGTTGATGTCAGTTACGTGTGAGGTATTACGTAGTAAGCAATAAGCGCGCGCGAAGTATGACAGTTGTCGCGATTGTTGACGTTTGCCGTCCGTCAATGAATGATTATTGGCAAGTGTTTGTTGGAAGGACGCGCGGCGTGACCACGTTTTATAGCACACATTACGGTGGGAAGAGGCGGTACCAAATGCTCTGTTCTCTGTCTTTGTCACCTGTGTCAAACTCCTACGCCGACTGCTTCTCTCTAAACTCTTCTAACACATCACGCAGGGGAAAGATGACTGTTTCTGTTTCCTTTCATCGCGTTCAGGCAGATGAGCAGAACTATAGCAATCCTCTACACAGTTCAATCATTAAGATTCTTAATTTGAACCATTCGGACCGTAGCCAAGCCGTTTATGTGTCTGACGCGCGTAAATCTCGATCTTTCATTGGTCTCCCTTTGGACGTGTAATTAACTGAAAATTGACTACCGGAAACTCATCTGAAATTTCACTTTAAACCGAGCCTAGTGGTAAAACATAATTTTTATAAGTCTAGTACAGTGGTGTTTGGTACACACAGTGTTGCCAGATGACTTGAAATGGTTTACCCCCTCTTAGATGCAAAATTACTCCTTTTTACGTCTTTTTGTAGGAAAATACTCCTTCCTGCTCTAAACCCCATTTTCGAACAGGTGTCCATATTTTTTGACATTTTAAATGAAAAAGAATTTAACTTTTCTATTGAATATTGAATTCAAATTCTTAAGTCGGACAGATCCGCGGATTTTTTAACTTCCCATTGGAAGTTATTGTAATGGGTCCGAAAATCGAAATCAAAAAGGAAAAAAAATTTTTATGTTTCAAGGTCACTACACTATTTTTACACTACTTTTAGAAAGATGTCTGTGTGTGTGTGTGTGTGTGTACGTACGTACGTACGTACGTACGTACGTACGTACGTACGTATGTGTACATTTCTTTCAAAGACGAAATCTCGAGAACGAAAAATGATATCGACTACGTTGGGGTGCCAATCGACGCGTATTAACGTAAATATGATCTGAAAGAAATTTTTTCAAAATCGGTTCAGCCGTTCTTTTTTCTTAACCAAATAACCTCCAAAAAAGTAGATTTTACACAATATCTCGCGAATAAAAAATTATATCGACTTCGTAAGGGTGTCAATCGAGGCGTGTTAACGTCATTTTGATCCGACATAAATTTTATAAAAATCGGTTCAGCCGTTTTTTTTTTTTTTTTTTTTTTTTTTTAAATTATTGATGTTTTAATGATTGAAATGTTTACTTTTCAGTGTAATATCTAATTTAATTATTATTATTAAATATTTATCAAACTGGGAAGTTCGTCGTGTGGACCTCAAGGGTCGCACTTTAGTCCTAATAAACGACCCACCTCACGGCTTGTTATAACTTTGTAAAAATATAAACTTTAATAAAATCATCTTTAACAAATAAAATTAAAAAAAAATTGTCAGAACTACGTACCAATCCTAGTCTAGTTGGATATGAAAACAATGTTACGATTACGATTTTCATTTGTCAGGGTGCGTGATGGAAGTGACATCTACCGGCCGCACTATTTCACACGCACTGACAGCTTCTTTATATTATAAATTAAAAAAAAAAATTTTTTCTAATTTTATCATTGCGAAAATTACTGCTCTGTCGCAATTAAAAGTGAATAAAAATTAAAAATTAATGGACCAAAAAAAAGTAAGTATTAAAATTTTTTTAAATAGAAAACATACTTAATTTATAATGAAATGAGAGGGCAGTATAGCCTAGTGGTTAGCATGCTTGGCGCCGCAATTGCTAGACTGGACTGCCGTGGGTTCGAATCCCACCTGCGCTCATGGATGTTCTGTGATGTTATTTAGTTTTAAGTTAGTTGTTATTTAGTGTAGTTGAAAGACGCTAATGACCTTAGATGTCGACGCGTCTATAATCTACAATAAATAAATAAAATATAATGAAATGAGGTTATAGCAGAAACATAGCAATAATAATAATACTATTACTAATAAAAATAAAAAAATAATAGAAATTTGAAATAATCAATTACTAAAAAAATTACATAGCTTATACTTTTGTTTAAAACTACAAGATACCATTAATTTTAGTAACGTTTATAATCTTTTTTAGCAAAAATATGAACATTATTATTCAAACTGTCAAGCTGTCAAAAGTAATAATAATATTAGTTATAATAGCATTAGAGTTAAAATAATCATAATTTAAAATACTATTTCTGCCTGTATTTCTACAATTAACTACACAACAACTATTATGCTACAGTTTTTAAATAACTTAATTTATTTATTCACAACGTGAGTGAGATTTAACGCATATTTTGTCCATAGCGTACGCTGCAGTCGATTCGGTTGTCCCCATCATATACTCTGCACCCAGCGAAAGATAGGCAGTTTCACTTAATTTTAACCAACTTAAAAAAGGAGTTTCTCAATTCAGTTCAAATATATTTGGCAGACAGTAGCGTGTCCACACATAAACTTTCCACAACATTTCACTTTTTTGCCTTTTGAGGAGTTGCAGGGTAATCTATAGGGAAACATAGCCTGACATTAAAAAACATTAAAAAATGAAATAAACTTAAAAACAAACAAATAAATTCTCTAAAAAACTAAAAGCCCTTAAAAATTATTTTTAAAATTGTTTTAAATCTGTTTAATAGATAATGTCATATTAATAACTTAGTTATATTGAAAAGCTTTTTGAAGTCCGCGCAATAAATAGGTATAACAAATACCTGACGCAATAAATGAATAATGTAGACCACAAAACGAAATTCATGTCGTGGCTATAAAAAGAAACTTTCACAGTGCGTTGTTGTAATGTAAAAAAAAAATCCACGAAGCGAAATTCGTGTCGTGGTTCGCTATGATAATCGGTCAAAATACGTTATAGCAAATGGCAATGGATAAGTGCCACTACGCATTATGAACGCTTATTAATGTAATCATAATTCGTTATAGTAAAAAACACCTCTCGAACATAATGAATAAATCGTATATTCCAGTTTAAATTCTTTATTGAAATGAAATGTGGACGAATTTTATAATTGAAGAAGGAAAGAAATTTAGATTGTTGTTCAGTGTCCGTTAAAGAGATAAAGGTTCCATATGAAAACAGAAAAGTAGCTAACTTTATTTCAATTATTTAATGACTCTCAGTCAGGATGACGTTTTCTTTTCTGCTGTTTTTATATTCCTTGACACGCGCTCAGACAAATGAATAGAGACAGACTACAGTAAAGTTATATATTTGTGACTAGCTGTGCCCGCCACTTCGTTCGCGCGGCGTTTTGGATTTTGATGGCACGTGCAAACACTGCAATTTTAACAGCTGTTAGATATTACCTATTGTTTTCTATAAGATATTCGAGGACAGTGTGGTGTAACGGTTAGCGTAGTAGGCCTTTGGATCACACTGTTGTGGGTTCGAATCCCACCTCCGCTCATGAATGTATTGTGATGTCATTGAGTTTTAAGCTATTTGATTTGATGTAAGTAAAAGACGCTAATGACCTAAGTTGTCGACGCGTCTATAATCTACAATAAAAAAATATAAGATAAGTATTCAAATTTGATCCAATTTCTAAAAGTGTTTCATGGGTGAACTACAACGGCAACATTAAAAAAAAAATGTGGAATCCGGTTGATCCTGCGGGCCAAAATACCCGCTGTTTTCGGGCTACAATAGCTCGAAAAGAGGGCAGTATAGCCTAGATGGTAGCGTGCTTGGCGCCGCAACCTCTAGACTGGACTGCCGTGGGTTCGAATCCCACCTGCGCTCATGGATGTTTTGTGATGTTATTTAGTTTTAAGTTAGTTATTATTAAGGGTAGGTGAAAGACGCTAATGACCTTAGATGTCGACGCGTCTATAATCTACAATAAATAAAATAAAAAATAGCTCGAAAACATTAAGTATTATTTATATCTAATCTAATCTAATCTAACTAATATTATAAATGTGAAAGTTTGGATGGATGGATGGATGGATGTATGGATGTTTGTTACTCAATCACGCCAGAACGGCTGAACGGATCTGGATGAAATTTGGTACAGAGATAGATTATAGTCTGGAATAGCACATAGGCTACTTTTTATCCGGGAAAAATGTACGGTTCCCGTGGGATAGTTTTGTTTTTGTTTTTCATTGAGCAAGGGATCGACATGGTTTTTTGCATAGTGGTAGTTTAAGGGTCAGAGAATGTTATAGGCTAATTTTTATCCCGGAAAAATATACGGTTCCCGTGGGATAGATTTGTTTTTGTTTTATCTCTGGAACTACTAAACCGTTTTTAAAAATTTTTTCACTAATAGAAAGCTACGCGGGGGGGAGAATCTCGAGGGGGGATAACAAATTAGGGGGGAAGATTCTTGCGGGGGGATAATAAATTAGGGGGGAAGATTTTTGCGGGGATAACAAATTAGGGGTGGAGATTCTCGCGGGGGGATAACAAATTAGGGGGGAGATTCTCGCGGGGTGATAACAAATTAGAGGGGGGGGGGAGATTCTCTCGGGGGGGATAACAAATTAGGGGGGAGATTCTCGCGGTGGGATAAAAATTAGGGGGGAAGGTTCTCGCGGGGGGATAACAAATTAGGGGGGAAATTCTCGCGGGGGGTAACAAATTAGGAGGTAAGTTTCTCGCGGGGGGATAACAAGTTGGGGGGGATTCTCGCGGTGGGATAACAAATTAGGGGGGAAGGTTCTCGCGGGGGGATAACAAATTTTGCACAGGAGTTCCTTATATACGTATCGTAGATGAGCAATAATGTATTAATAAAATTCGAGCGAAAGAGCGAAGCGGGTGAGTAATGTATTATTAATATTCGAGCGAACGAGCGAAGCGAGTGAGTAATGTATTAATAAAATTCGAGCGAACGAGCGAAGCGAGTGTGTAATGTATTAATAACATTCAAGCGAACGAGCGGAGCGAGTGAGTAATATATTAATAATATTCAAGCGAACCAGCGAAGCGAGTGAGTAATGTATTATTAATTTTCGAGCGAACGAGCGATGTGAGTGAGTAATGTATTTATAAAATTCGAGCGTACGAGCAAAGGATAACAAATTAGGGGGGAAGATTCTCGCGGGAGGATAACAAATTAGGGGGGTGATTCTCGCGGGGGGATAACAAATTCGGTGGGGACATTCTCGCGGGGGGATAACAAATTAGGGGGGAAGATTCTCGCGGGGATAACAAATGTAATGTATTATTAATATTCGAGCGAAGCGAGTGAGTAATGTATTAATAAAATTCGAGCGAACGAGCGAAGAAGGAATTAATAATATTTAAACGAACGAGCGAAGCGAGTGAGTAATGTAGGTGTTATTAAAATTTTAAAAAACAGTTTTTTGGCGTTATAAAACAGTGTCGTATGGTGAGTAAGCTTTGGAAAAAACAAACTACTTTGTGTCAAAATATTCTGACAGTTAATCGTTTCGGAATAATATTCTGAGAAAATAATACAAAATCAATATCTCACTGTAAGTACTATTTTTATTGATCTCATCCGAGCAAAGCTCGGTCACCCAGATATTTGTAGTTAAGTTAGTTATATTTTCTGTTTTCTTATAGGTTGAAGTAGGTACATTGTATTGTATAATAAATTTTTTTAAAAAACCCTCGATTCCAAGCAATCTCAATCGATAAATAAAATTATAAATCGTAAAATACGTGGGCGAAGCCACGGGTAACGGCTAGTATTTTATATATTTATATTTTTTTTATATAGTTTTTTTAGTATAGAAAAGTTCTTAGATATTTTTTGATCTCACTATACTGTTCGTGGGCGGTTAATCTGAGATAATAATAAATTCCATGAAGGAATACAATGGCGCCAAATGTTACAGCAGATAGATTATTACACAAGAATTAAACAATAATCTGGCGCATTTTCATTTAACGACACACATTTCTCTCTAAAAGTCTACTACTATTTCAAGAAAGAAACAGTAGTCGGTAATTATTGTCTAAACTTACACACCTACTACCGCCATTAATTAATATGACATGTGACATTTTGTTAACGCTGCACGTTTTGTTAACTTCCCATTGGAAGTTGTTTATTGGGTCCGATTATGCAAATGAAACATTTTGACGTATCTCCACGTTTCAAGGTCCCTAGAGTTCGAATCCATTGTTTTTAGAGATATGTCTGTGTGTGCGTATGTACTCGTACGTATACGTACGTTCGAGAACCTTTTTTTCATCTCGCATATCTCGAGAATGATATCTCGCATATCTCGAGAATGATATCGACTCCGGACCAATTTCAATCGGCGCATAATTGCATAATGAACACCCGATAAGGTTCGCAAAAATTGAATTGGTGGTTTTTTTTATAACAAAAAAACGATTGTAAAATTTTTGTAAAATGTTAATCTGTATTGCAAATAGTTTCTCTACGGTAGACTGGTCTCTCATCTCTAAGGGCACCCAATGGGAAGTTAGCAGTGTGGTTTTACCCACACACCAAGCCTCTTTTTGTCTTGTAATTTTAAAATCTCATGTGTTTGAAAACTGAAATATACGCTAATATGTGCCAAACCGGATATCTTTGTGTGCACCGACAGAGCAAAGCAAAAATGGCGTAGGCGCCGGGTAGCGGATACCTTTCAGATGCGTAACTTTAGGCGTCACACAGCAACAAGAAATGTCCCATTATATTCGGGGGATAATTAGTTATTTTAAAAGCCTTATCTACATCGTTGGCCATCTTCTAAATATTGCTTAAATTATATTAAACAGCGAACCATTATGCAAATATTTTATTATTTACTTCAAAAATAGTTACGCTGGAACAACAAATAATACGAATATATTAAAATACAAACGACATCTAAAGTAATGTTGTTATTAATATTAGCTCTCGCATGAAGTGATTTCAGGGGTACATTGTGCTATATACAGGGTGTCCCAAAAAGAATGGGACATAAAGTAACAGCTGATTCCTTACAAAAAAATATTGCGATAGACCCCAACATGTCTATTCCGAAAGTTGATATTAAAAGAAATACAGGGTGTCAAAGTTTAATTTTAATTTTTATCATTATGACGCGGCATTTTAATAAGAAACATTGAATTTTTAAATAAAACTGTCAAAATTACCATGATAACGCCGCGCCGGCGTTTTCAAAGCCACCTATGTTCATTTTCAAAATTTGCCATTTAAAACCACATTGCATCGATTACTTTAAGTGCAAATATCTTGAAAAATGTTACTCCTAGCCATTTTTAAAAAGTGTACCTTTTTACGTAAAAATGACGGAAAAATCAATTTTTTAATTCAAAAAAATAGTACGAGTGCGTACAAAAATGTTATGACTATTTGAATGAGTGAAAAGGTATGTAAGTGGCGCCCCCTACAAGTAAGAGCCATACCAAGGTCAGATTTGAATTTCTCATGTCAAAAAATCCCCATATACCAAATTTCATTAAAATGCCTAAATTATTTTAAAAGTTATTTAAGAAAATCAAAATTAAACTTTGACACCCTGTATCTCTTTTAATATCAACTTTCGGAATAGACAAGTTGGGGTCTATCGCAATATTTTTTTGTAAGAAATCAGCTGTTACTTTATGTCCCATTCTTTTTGGGACACCCTGTATATAAGAGAAATTAAAATTGTCTACTATTGGAACTGTGGAGTTAATTGGATACTCATCCGACGTGAAATTGGGAGTTTAAAATTCGAGTCCCGGCAGTGGCATTTATATTTTTTCTTCAATATAGCCTTCTAAAAAAATATCACGGCGACAGTGTTGTCTGATATCATTATGTTAATTCCGAGGGGTAAATATCTGAGGATTTATGGTGTACAGCGTGAAGGAATTACGAGGATTTATGAGGATTTATAAGGATTTATGAGGATTTATGAGGATTTATAAGGATTTATGAGGATTTATGAGGATTTATGAGGATTTATGAGGATTTATGGGGATTTATGGGGATTTATGAGGATTTATTGAGGATTTATCGAGGATTTACTGAAGAATTAAATCAGCTGTTTATGTTATGCGCGTGCGCGTAACATTTTTTAATTTGCGCGACCGCATAAACCGGCGGCATTGTGAATAAAATTTGTTTTTGGTGGTGTCATGCAAGTTTGTGTGAGTTCCAAGGTAAGTTTATTATTATATTTATCTCGTGTTGGCATTATTGTACCACATACAATAGGGTATTTGACTAAAAGTTTTTTTTTGTTATATTAATAGAGCAGTAAATTCTGTACAAAATTACATCTAAATCACTTAATTATGATTTCAAATTAGCTCAAAAATAATTTTTGAAATATTTATGTGAGCCCCGCTCGCTAATAACCGTTTTTGCTCCACGAATCTATGACGTCATATTTTTTATGAAGGTACGTTTCTATCTACTAACTCGATGGTAATTATATCAGAAACTTACATACCTACCTACATTTTATAATATTAGTATAGATAATAAAAAAATCCTACACTCAAGTTTTACCCCCTTTGGGGTTGAATTTTAAAAACTTGAACAAGCCTATAACCTTCCTCAATGAACGGGCTATCTAAGAAAAAATTTTTTTTTTAATTGGACTGGTAGTTCCTGGGATTAGCGCGTTCAAACCAACACACAAACAAACCAACTCTTCAGCTTTATTGTTATAATATACATATATAGTCCAATCAAATGGTCGAAAAAATAGGTCTGAAATTGCGTTAATTAGAAGTTTGATGAAATTTTAATTGTAGATAGGGGGTGCCACTAGAACACTCCAGCCAAGTTTGCCCCCTCTGATTCCGCAAGGGGTGCCCGCCATCTTGAATTTAAGGGATGAAATCATTTATCTTGGTAAATACTGCTTGTACGTGAAAAATTACTATTACCAAAATTATTAAGGAGGATGTATCCAACAACTTCTGTTTGGAAAATTTTTTGAAATTTCTTATTCAAAAGTTATAAATTCTCAAAAATGACCATGTTGGGGGTGGAAACGGTTTTTTCGATTTTATAACAAAACGGTCAATCGAGGCGAAAAATGGTTATGACAAAAGTTGTAGCTTTTGAATGTTTCTATAATATACATGTGTTCAACATTTTTTTTGCTTGCTTGGTGCGAATATAGAGGGCGCCAAAAGTCGACCGGCGCCAATATTTTTGAAAATTTTTGAATTTTGCACATAACAAATTAATTCAAGTCACCAAATACTCATTAGGGGGTTTTCGGAGTCGCTGATTAGGAACCCTTTATCAAATTTTCCAAAAACAAAATGGCGAATCCAATATGGCGGACGTCTCCCATTTAAATTCATCGCATTTTCACCAAATTCATCATCCGCCATTTTGTTTTTTGAAAATTTGATAACGGATTCTTAATCAACGACCCCTAAAACCCCCTAATCATGTATTTGGTGAAAATGCGATGACTTGAATTAATTTTTTATGTGCAAAATTCAAATTTTCAAAAATATTGGCGCCGGTCGACTTTTGGCGCCCTCTATATTCGCATCAAGCAAGCAAAAAAAATGTTGACCACATGTATATTGTAGAGAAACTCAAAAGCTACAACTTTTGTTATAACCATTTTTCGCCCCGATTGACCGTTTTGTTGTAAAATCAAAAAAACCGTTTCCACCCCCAACAGTGTCATTTTTGAGAATTTATAACTTTTGAATAGGTAATAAGGAATTTAAAAAAAAATTTAAACAGAAGTTGTTGGATAGATCCTCCTTAACAATTTTTGTAATAGTAATTTTTAACGTACAAGCAGTATTTACCAAGATACTTACATGATTTCATCCCTTAAATTCAAGATGGCGGCCACCCCTTGCGGAAAATTTCATCAAACTTCTAATTAACGCAGTTTAAAAGTACCATTTAACTGGATTAATAAGGTAAACACAGTTTTGTTATTGTTTATACATTCGATGACTTATGGGGATTTATGGGGATTTATGAGGATTTATTGAGGATTTATGAGGATTTACGAGGATTTATGAGGATTTATTGAACTTAAAGGGATTTATTGGTGATTTATATGGATTTATTTGCCAAAAAGGATTTATGGTGTACACAATTTTGGGCAGATATTTACCCCTCGGTTAATTCACTAAATAATGTTATAGTGAATTTTATTATAATTTTCATTGTTAGGCAAATATATTAATTTAATAGTAGCAAGAAAATTTAATATCCGCTTACACAAGCAGTTACGCTTATTGATGATTAAACCACGACAGTAATACTGCCGTCCTAACCTAAAAAGCAGTATCTTCAAATTCTTAGTTTCGAGAAAACGCGCATTAAAATTTTTATAGTTGACGAATTGATGCTGTCAGGTGCACATAATGATACTGCAAAGCGCATACGATATTTTTTAGTGTATTTGCCATATGGCACATACACTATTGGCGTCGGTCGGATGGCGGGACCTAGGGGTCGGACCAAAATTTCTCGACGTTTCATAGCCTCCTGAACACTTTGGCACCATTTTTGGAAATGTTTATATATATATGTATATATATATTTATATATTTATATATATATATATATATATATATATATATATATATATATATATATATATATATATATATATATATGTGTGCGGGCTATAACTTTCGAAAGAGTTAATTGATTTTGACGAAATTTGGTAGGCACGTTAAAATCCATCACCGCACGAAGCCTATTTAAAATGGGCCAAATCGGACTATTTTAAGGGTGGTTTTTAGGGGTTGAAAAATGTTTTTGGGCCCAAAAATGCCGAAAAAATTCTCAGAATCGTTTCAAAATTGAAATTTAACCCTTTAGTAACGATTAAAATGTTCTGCTAAAATTTTAATAAAATCGGCCCGACAGGACCGGAGTTACAAATTTTATGAAAACACTAGTTTACGGATAGTGCTTTACTTACTGAAGGGTGTATTTAATTTGGTACCGAGGTTGCATTGATAAAAATTTTGAAATTAAGAAAAAAAATATTATTTTAAGGGATGTATTAAGGGGTTAAATTTTTTATTTTGTCCAAAAACAAACTTAAGTTCACATAATAAAGCCACAATGCCAATTAGCAAATACACTATATTGTCGGCAGGGTTTTGGCACTGCGACCCGAGTTTTTTTATCTTGTGCTCGTGCTGCTTTCTCGTGTTGTAGGATATCAGATATTTTCATAATAAATCTAGAAAGTGAATTAACTACAATTAATGGGGGAGTGAAAATTTTCATTTTCAGGTTAGGACGACATTAACACAGGTAATAATAAATTACTTACAGTTAGTTTGAAATAGGCATTTTCACTTCCAAGAAATTTCGTTTTAATTTGTTGTCCAGACAAAACTATCTATAATCAATGGTCTAGAGTGACTCTAGACCATTGTCTAAACTTTCCTAAACATTCCTAAACTTTTTCAGCCGCGGACCCCCAAGGAAATCAAGCATAATGCCAAGGACCCCTGAGTGAAAAAAGGTGCAATTTTCGGACAATATTAGGTGCGTTTGGTATCAAGGTGTAGTGTAAAAAGTGTAAGCACTTTTGACACTATTACGTTTGTTATACAAAAGTGTAAAATAACTGATCTGTTTGTTATTTCAGTGTGGGACTAAAAGTGTAACAACTATTAGTCCTGACTTTTGAGCAGGTGCACGTAGTGTAGTGTAGGTCACGTGATATATGTCTGAATTGACAATCGCTTTGACAGATTTGATACTTTTTTCGTACTCAATTTTTTACATTTTTTGTCTCTTAAAAATGAATGAGCTTCAAAATGTAATGGTACAAGATAAATATGGCAGTGAGTTTAACATTTTTACGACCAAAAAAAACTGTAAAAACTAGAAATAATGAACTCAGTTAATCTGTCATTAATTTATTTTGTAATGCGCATGTACAATCTAGTCAGAATGTACACTAGCCCGTTTGTTACAAGTGTACATTTAGTTTACACTTTTGGTGAACTTTTTACACTTTTCAGTGAAAAATTATCTACACTACACTACACTACACCTTGATACCAAACGCACCTATTATATTTTAGTATTCCTTCATTAAATTAAAAAACAAAAAACAAACTTTTTCGTAGAAAAACATTAATGAGAAAGTTGGTGCTGCTTTTTTGCAACTAATAATTACGAGATGTTTGCCTTAGGTAATTTATTTATTTTTGTTAATGCTCTAAGTAAGATAGATGCGTATGGGACCGCGGACCACCAAACATATGCTCGCGGACCCCCAGGGGTCCGCGGACCACAGATTAGGAAACAATGGTCTAGACTAGAAAATTAAAAGATTTTAAACTGAAGTCATAGCTATTGCAAGCTTATTTTTGCGCGGGATTCACTAGTTTCTTAAAATCGTGATTAAAAAATGGGAACAAACTTTGGCACGATTGAAATTGCCAACTACAGCGTCGATGTTATCACATAAAACATCAAAAATCAATTAAATTATTATAAATGAATTAAATTTTATTTAACAAGGAGCAAAATTCTTATAGACATACAAAATCAAGCCTTAGGACAAAGAAACGTTACATAAATAATTATATAAGGTAAAAGCTTTGAAGTTTTCGATAAAGCAAACTTCTTAGGAGTAGTTTCTGATCAGAACTTTAAGAGGAATTTTCATATTGAAACCCTTTGTTCCAGCTTAAATAAAGACAATAAGACATTGATTAATTATCTAAATATTAAACAACTTCTGAATATATATCACTCTCAAAGTTACTCCAAATTAAGTTTCAAAATTGTTGTCTGAGGTTAGGTATTTGGGGTATGAGTTTATTTAAATTTTTTACCACGCTATTCATTATTTTACTTTTTGAGTTAAAAATTCAAAAACTTTGGTGAGTCGGAAAATCGATAGAGAGACACAACTTGGCATAGGTGTCAAATCGTTGCGCCGCGCCACCTCCAACCGCCTCCCAGGACACAAAACTTTGTCATTTTAAGTAGTACCTTGTATTTTTTTGACGGGCTCAAAAAAATGGATCCCATTTTGAGCATCTTTTGTATTATACAAAAAATTCTCGAAATGGGGTCCTTTTCTGATTCCGTTAAAAAAATACAGAATGCTACTTAAAATAACAAATTTGTGTGTGCTGGGAGGCGGTTGAGGTTGGCGCAACGATTCGACAACTATGTCAAGTTTGGTCCCCCTATCGATTATCTAGCCCTCCAAAAACTCAAAAGGCAAAACAAGAAAATGGAAAGTTTTCGCGTGGACACCCGGTATAACACACGTGTATATATTTACTATAATTGCGGTATGTTAGAGAAGTTATCCGTTAGACGGTTAGACACATGTAACGTGTGCTGTGTATATGTGTGTGTGCTGTGTCGCATGATCGGAGATTGTGGGAGAAAGCACGTGTCATTGTCTTCCATCGGGATTATTGATAGATTGCTCTAAAATGTTGTAGAGTCGCAAGGGAAAATTACTGCTCAGTTGTAAAAAAATAATTTATTATTTGAAAAAAAAATGAACGATCGTTTCTCATCTTAATAAATACTGCCAAAAATTGATGCACTACCGAGTATACCTACTTGAACTCAATTAGAAGTCAGTATTATTATTTCTGTACTATTGGGATCCGTCAAATGAGCATATGACATCTGGTGGCAGAAAATTGTACTCAAAACGAGGGAAAATTTTACATGCTAACAGTGCAAATTAATCATGAAATTGTTTATTACGAAAATAAAACAAGTAAAATAAACAAAAAGTTTATCGAAAATGGAATTCGCGACGATTTCTAATATCATGGCAATAAACACTGTGAGTTATTGCCTTGTAAAACTTACTTTACAGAGAATTATTTTCTAACGAAATGTGGAAAAACTGTATTTATGAATTAAAAAAATATTTTATATTAGTAATAAGATGGTACTTATTATCATACTGCACTACAATAATTGAATCCCTGATGATTGGCAAATTTATAGGATTAACTTTGTATACAAATATTTTGAGGTTAGTACTTATTACAATATATCTTATTATGTTGCAGTTATGTGTTTACATTATTCACCTAACCCAGACTTAAAGGCGCATTGAACGCGGATGATTAATTTCGTGGAGATTTTCTTTTAATTTTGATGTTTTTAAGCAACATGTCGTAAAGATTACTACTTTTGACAGTTCATTTTGCATGCATTTTTCTCGTCATATTTCCGACATTTGATAATATGCCCGGCTTTGAGAATCCGTTCTCCTTCAACGAAATTCCTTTGTTTAGGATTCGTACCGGGCCAATCACAAATTGCACTTATATTTATCATTTCTGTTCAATTTGAAAACCATAAAATTACACGCAAAAGTATACCCCGTATATGAAATTTCCCCCCCTCTGCGCCATGTTTTTTACGCTCCACCTATCTGACGGATTCCAATAGCCATAGGTCGTGGTCTATAATTTACGCCGACTTCTAATTGAAGATGATTGTAAAAAGACGGGATAAATTAAGTAATTTATCCTTTTTTGAAGTCTGTTCAATTTTTTAAAAATTGTTTGTTAAGAGTATTCGATAGCGGAAGTTACCCCGCACTCTTCATCCTAAATCATTTCCCCACGCCTATAAAACGGTTCCCGCTCTTCCGATACTATTTTTAAAGCTAAAGGGTTTGGGCTAAATGAAGGACCGAGAATCACACTACAGATCCTACAGGCGAATTTTTTGAAAAAATTTTGGATACGTGTGAAAGATTACATAATTTTTTAAAATTTATTTTCAAAACTATATCGTCTAAAACCGAAACCAAACCCCGATTAATTTTGCAAACCGAAACTGTAACCGAAACCGAAATACTCGAAAAAACCGAAACTGAAACCCGAATGTTGCGTTATTAACTTCTCATTGGAAGTAAGTTGTTGTAATAGGTCCGATTTTGCGAATGAAAAATGTGGACATATCTGCACGTTTTGAGGTCCCTAGACTCCGAATCTACTGCTTTTAGATAGATATCTGTGTGTGCAGTGTGTGTGTGTGTGTGTGTACGTACGTTCGTTCGTGCGTTGGTGAGCTTTTTTTCGACTCGCCTATCTCAAGAACAAATAATGATATCGACTCCGGACCAATTTCATTCGACGCATAATATTACATAATGAACACCTGATTATATGATTTCAATATGAGGTTTTTTGTTTATATCTCAAGGACTAATTGCGATATCGATTCCAGATCAATTTCATTCGACGCATAATTGCATAATGAACACCTGAAAAGGTTTGCAAAAAAATTGAATTGGCGGATTTTTTTTACAAAAAACTACTGTAAAATAGTCTTCATGGTTTCCGGGCTTGTAGGCCGTGGTCCGGTGGTATTTCTACCTGACGTTTCGTCTACAACTGCGGTAGACATTCTCAAAGGCGATGTGGCAGCGCTGCCACATCGCCTTTGAGAATGTCTACCGCAGTACCATGAAGACTTGGAACAATGCCGGCCGTGAAAGCTTGCACACTTAGATACTGTAAAATAGTTATAAAATGTTAACCTGTATTGTAAATAGTTTCTCTACGGTAGACTGGTCTCTAATCTCCAAGGGCTTAGAGCACCCAATGGTTTTACCCACACACCAAGTCTCTTTTTTATTTTATTTGCAAGCTAATATAAATAGGTGCTAACCGTGCTATGCGTTATAGTATAAATGACTGAAATCAAAAACCAGTTTATTAAAGAAGAACTTCCCAGAAGAAAATGTAAAGTTACCAGATCAATGCATTTCAGGATAAATTAAAGGTCGCGAATCAGTGCTGAACTTGATCATCAAAATTATCTGGACTTGACAGTCCTTAATAATTAGTTTTGGAGATCGAAAGTAAAATCGAAAGTTTTTATTAACAAGCTTCGCATACTCCAACAAAATCATAGAAATCGGCCATCACCCCCCTCCTGGGTAATTACAAAAATTATATGCACGTTATTTTTTACTAATTAGTGTCTATGCCTCTAGGTATATATTTTCAGTAATTTATTATGATATTTGATACCGCGTTCGTTCATTTTCCGGGAGAGGGGTCTGTCGCATTTCCCTCCCAGCGGCGCTCATAACCATCGGCAATCATACATATTTTTCACTATTAAAGTATGTATTAATAGTAGATTGTATATCTAGATGTGTAATGGACTATATTACGACGAGTGACGACAGTTAATTGTAAAAACGAACAAGTTTCTACAGTCATACGAGTCGTAATGCCATTACGCACGAGATATATATTATGGTATTTTTTGCCTTACCCGCTACAAAATAACTACTTTTAACTTCATTTTCAAATTTTTTTTGACAGTTTATTTGCGTCGCCATCTTTGCTTCTACAGTATACCGTGAAGTTCGTGAGTAAGTAATGGCAAGCGCACGCAGGCGTATAGAGCAAATAAAAGAAGTTGCAACCGTTTACTTACCGCCCTATTGCGGTAAGTAAAACACTTTCCGCACACTTGCCTGTTAAATGACTCATTGAAGGCCGCTATACATACGTTTGCATCAAAAGTACAATTTTAGATGGTTGTGTACCGTTTGTTAAGTGATTCTTTATGGAAGCTTCTACTGAATTCGAACGGTAGTATGTGAAGTGAATTTTAACGCACTCCATGCTATAAAGTAATAGGTACTGTTTTGTTTTATTTTAAAACACACGTGCGTAAAATAGAATTTTATAGATTACTTTGCTATAATGTCACTAATAAAATATTCATCTAAATTGTGTTTTATTTGCTTAAAATTGAACTTTTGAAGCAGTTGTTGCAAAAAATATTGTATGTAACGTCTGTCTAAAAGTGACGAATCTGACAGCCGCCATTTTACAATAAGTACTCACCTAAGGTTATGTTGCATACCAGAACTAGTGCCTTCGGCTCGCGCGGTAAACTCACACTCGTCCTGGTATAAATGCAACATAACCTTAGGCCCGTATCGCAAAATCGCAACTGCCATATAATTCGTCACTTAAGCCACTTGTTGCATAATAGTAATTTATGCAACTAGTGGCAAAAGTGGCGGATTATATGACAGTCGCGATTTTGCGATACAGGCCTAAGGTTATGTTGCATTTCTTCCAGAATGAGTGTGTGTTTACCGCGCGAGCCGAAGATGAGTGTAAATGCAACAAAACCTTAAGAGAGTGTAAAATCGCGACTGTCAGATCCGTCACTTTTGTCACGCGTTACATACAATATTTTTTGCAACCACTGTTTCAAAAGTTCAATGTTAAGCAAATAAAACACAATTTAGATGCTTAGATATTTTATTAGTAAAATTATATCAAAGTCATCTATAAAGTACTTTATTACGCACGTGTGTTATAAAGTAAAACAAAACAGTATTACTTTATAGAACGGAGTGCGTTAAAATTTACTTTAAACACTACCGTTCGAACGCATCAGAAGCTTCCATAAAGAATCACTTTTCAAACGGTACACAGCCATCTAAAATAAATTGTACTTTTGATGCAAGTGCTGCAAAAACTATACAGTCGACTCTTGTTAATTCAAACCTGCGATAATTCGAACCTCTCTATAACTCAAAGTTATCACGAGTTCCTTACAAAATCTCTTTATATTTCGAACTAAATCAATACATTTTTATGCACTTGGTAATTCGTACGAAAAAATCATTGCTATATAACAAAACGACGCGTTAATTCGAACTCATCGGCGTCCAACACTCAACAATTCAAAGTTGCAGAGAGAAAGAGGCGGGAAGATTGTAAGTACATACATACATTTTGCGACAAGTTCAAACTTGTATCAACGTTTGTTTGTTGAGCCTTTGTTTCGAACCATTTGATATTTCAAACACTCGATAATTCGTAATATTTTAAGAGTCCCTCGAGTTTCGAATTAACGAGAGTCGACTGTATTATGTTATTCGAAACTCGAGAACCACTAAACGGATATGATTTTGTTTTTGTCACTGCTTAAAAGCCTACCTACTGCTTAACAAGTAGGTAGAATATGCTATTTATTAATTATTATTACTCTACGACAAAAGGAGGGATGAGCAGTGAACGAAAATAGCGATTTGAACTCGGGAGAAGCCGAAGCGAGCAACTATAGTAAATGGAAAAATAAAACCTGTTTCTATAATGTGAGGGAAAAATATTCGCTTTATTTCATGTTATTCGCACTTTTTTCAGGAAAAAAGAGTTTAAAAATTAAATAATCATTTATTGGGCTGCAGTATATGAATAAAACACGCCACATTAACATATTATCGGATTTTGTACTAATTAATACATGAATCTATGCTAATACCGTTGATTATATGTTTAATACGTCAAAATGCAAAGTTAATAAAATATACTGGTTATAGTCACAAGCCGCAACTGCTTATCAAATTTTCACTAAAAATAAGACTAATGACGATTTAACCATTTAATTTATTTATTCTTTCTATTTTTAGTTGCCCTGTCGATCACAAACCTCTATGTATATTCGCGCTACACGTGCGTAGCGAACGACGAGTCGAACGAAATTTATTCACCACCGTACATTTTAAATCTAAATAAACTCGAAATCGTGCGCCCCTAGCCCCTAGGACCCCACCGTTTTTGTTCTTTTAGATTTAAAATGTACGTTTCAACCGTTCACTATAAGGTGTCAAATAGTCGTTTTCAAATGTAGCTAGTTAAATTTTGAATTTATGAATAGATTGAACGTTATTTCACATCGAATTATAAAAATAATAAATCTGAAGATATTGTAGAAAAACAGACAGTAAGTGCCTAAGTCCAGAAGTGAAATTTCTTGACACTGGCATCTATGGTTAGACAGGCAAAGTAGTCAAGAAGTTTCACTTCTGGACTACTTTATCCGTCTAACCATAGATGCCAGTGTCAACCAAGCGCGTTGTAATTTTGCTCTCTTTTTCTCTCTCTTTCATATCGCCATCATAATATTATCCCACCATAATATGGCACCATATCACTGAGGTTAAAGCTATAGAGGGAGTATAAGTATTTAAAAGTGAAGCCAGTCGCCATATTTTGAAGATGACCTAATTTTATATGTGAGAAGAAAAAGAAGAAGAAGAGAATAATATTCCCAATCCATCCCATGTTTTGCCGTCATATTTGACGAGACCTGTAACGTCAAACCTGGCTTCGGTTTTGTATAAGCAGTTATATACGGTATGCGTCCTCTATAGATTTTACCTCAGTGCACCATATAGACATAGACATAGTCACATCTTTATGTCTATCGCACACAATATAATGTGCACGCATTGTCACCATATTATGCTTTATCTCTTTCTTTCTCAATCTATCTATCTATCTCCATCATGTCGCTTTTTCGTTTCACCGCGTCACGAACTTATAACCCACACTATAGAAGTTCCTCTTCAAAAATACTAAACATTCATCATAGCCACAAAATTGAATTTGAAGTCAATTTTTCAGGTCATTTGTTTTTGCGACTTCCGTGTCGATATAAATTCAAAACAAGGGACAATTTTCTAATTAAATGCTTAATTAGTCATAGAGTGTGATTAATAACTATGATAATATGTTTGTAATTAAATTTGAAAGCATACAATCATATAACTTTAGTATATTGTATAGTAACAACTTAGTTTGTACATACATAAAATATTATATTATGCGTTATATGTATTATGTACCTAGATAATTGTACCGCGCTACACCCATTTTCATTTCAACTGAATTTTAGTACTTTTATTATTTATTATCTCTTCATATAGGTTACAATATTTATAACAATTATACATTCCGGAATAATAGTTTTATTCTCCAGAGGCGTTTATTAATTATCTAAGTTCAGCCATTCAATTAAAAAATTTTCTAACTTACACAGCTCTCATAACAATTTTGTGAATAATTTGCCATTATGAATCACGGACACGCAGAAGTTTCTCGAAGAAAAAAAAATCGGGGTAGGTTATGTCGTCTACAGTCTACACGGCCACGGGTGTTTTGAGCGTGACAACGTCTGCCTGGAATGAAAGAAATAAATAGTAAATTGCATATCTAGTGTAATGAGGTATATTATCCACGAGTAAGTGATATTACCTATGTTAAAACGAGCAATAGCTATTTAGGGAGGTTCCGCCGCAGCCTGTAAATAATATTACTATTAGAGGTGTTTGATTGCGAAAATTTGTAGTGTATAAATGAAGTAAGCTATTAATTATAATAAAATTTAAGTGTTGTTTATTTCACCGTTGTGACATGATTTTTATTTGAATACTAAAATAAACTATGTTTGTAATCTAAATAAATATGCGAATATTGCACATTTATTGACATAAACATTAGGTAAAATTAGGTATTGAGAAGGAATGATTAATAATCGGAAAGTGATGAAACAGCATGCATAACTATACCTAATAGATTAATTATTTTATCACAAAATATAAAAGTGATTTTAACCAATGACCTGCGAAAAATAATACCTATTAGTGACTCTGCCAGTTACAAACAACCATTATAACTTATTGAAGATGCATTCTCATTAAGGTTTATAAATTAATATAATGTCGACAAGCAATTAACCATGGGCACCGCGAGGAGGGTGTAAGGTGCTGGCTTAGAGAAGGAGAGTAAAATAGAAAATGTGGAAGAGGAAAGAGAAAAAAAAAGCGGTCAAGTGCGTGTGGAACTCGCGCTACGAGGGTTCCGTACCGTTACAACAATTAAATTAGCTAGACATATTCTGTAAAAATTTCAACCGGCTACATGTTACGGTTTCAAATATACAGCCTTTGATGAGTGAGTTTGCGAATATTAAAATAGGTATAGGACTCCTTATTATTATTATTGTTAGGTATTGTTATTATTGAAAAATTGAGTCCTAACAATAAAATGTGAACTATAAAAAATTTGAACATTATTTACGTGTAAACAGGCATTTAACATGTAAAATCGTAAATATGCAATTTCCTTCTCTCCTGATTTATTAGAGAAAAAATTCATTGAATTAATAGATACGACCACTGTTAAATATTTTATTTACATGAAAGGTCATTTGGTTATAACGAAAATAATTTTATACAGCGTGGTTACAAAAATGCATTTTTTTAACCTTTTAATTCGGTACTTAGTATTAATTTGTCAAAAAAAATATTCTTAATAAAAATTTGTTTATAATCTAAAACTTAAAAGGAGATAATTAGATAATTAGCTCTTCTCGTATACGGGGGGATATGAAAGTCTGATTTTGTCCAAGAGTAAAGAGGCCTAATACTAATAGCTCAATGAATCGAAAATAAATTTTAAACTAGGTTTTTACGAGATTCCTCAAGAACCTTTTTCTTATTTTCTCCCTACTTCCCTAAATAAGGGTTGTTTACTGATGAACAAAAATAGAAAATTGCAATATTCTCAAATTCTGGATTTTTTCGAAACAAATAAATGACGGTACTATATTGTAGGGTTATTAATGACATACCAATTTCTGAAATATGATCGAAATCGTTGAGCTGTTTTCGAGAATATCGCAATTTTCTATTTAGGTATTTCAAAAAGATCATGAGGGCAAGAAATTTCATACCTATACATATAATTCTACATTACGGTGTATGTTTTCAAGGTTATCAGGTAAGTGATAATTAATATATGGTACCTACAACAGGATGTTGCTTAGAGTGCGAATTGTTTATAAGTAGATAGGAAATTTTGTTTAAATCTATATGTAAGTAGGTACATATAAATAAAATTGAAGCTGTCTGTACGGGCTAATCTTCGAAACTACTGAACAGAGTGATATAGGCTATATTTTATTTTGATAAATTTCTCACGGGGGGATAATTCCTGTGGGATAGTAACAAAACGTAAAATTCTTTTGCATTTTAGCGTATTGGCCGAATCCTACTACTTAATATTATAAACACCAGCCCGACATCGCTTCGCAGGGGAGAATTTCTCGCGGGAGGATAATAAATCATAAACTGAAATATACTTGGGCGAAGCCATGAGTAACGGCTAGTATCAAATAAGTATATTAGGAATCTAATCATATTGATTGTTATTCTCAAGTATATTATACATACTAACATACATATTATACTAGTGAAGAGCTACATTGGTCATACAGGGCCTTCTCAGTATTGACCATATACTTCATAGGCTCAAGCCCTTTCGTGCTAGCCTAATTAATTTATAAATAGTAAACATTCGTTAATTTACTATTTTATTTCAGTTTTCTTAGTTGTAAATAGTGAATCGAGAAAATTTCGTCAAAAAAATTTCATTTTCTTATACACCAGCTGTACCATTCAGCGCATCTATTGCAGTAGTCGCCACAATCAATAAATCTTCTATTCGGGTACAGATGTACAATCAAAGCTGATCTCTAATAATATGTCACATCAAAATATTTTGTAGACATAACAATAACAATATAGGTATCTACCTAATGATCTCTAAAAATAACAATTAATAAAGATAAAAATGTAGAAAAACTTCGCAGACATTACTAATAAACAAATAAAAGAAAATACTTATAACAAGTAGGTGTGCCTATTAATATTATACAGTATGTAAACAGGACTATATAATTATAACACCGCTTTTTTTTGTCGGGGGTTAAAAATAGCTGTAGGTATCACTAACAGCGTTGCCAACTTGGTGGGATTCCCACTAGATCTGGTGGAATCAGCTACCTACTTAGTGGCAAAAATTTGTCATCTAGTGGCAGTGGGATTTCTGGTGGTATTGTGAAATTTTCTGGTGAGATCTGGTGGTATTGGAGTATTTTCAATTATTCGTAATTAAAATTGGTGTTAAAATTTTTTGAAATATTTGAATTTCTTATGTTAGTTTGGTAACACTGAAATTTGAAACTAATGACAATTAAGTGAGACGCGACAACTGAGAGTACTGATAACTTGAATTTACCAAGGAGGTGTAATTTACTAGTCACATTGAAATATTCAATATTCAACTTTTATTAGGACCTGAGAGAATCACCTGCATGCAGTGCTTCATTGCACAGAGGAAGATAAAAGACGAAAGTATTCACTATAATCTGTGAAATAATGCTTGGCAATCTTCATTGTAGAAGACTTTACACTGCAAGTTCATTGTGCAAAGATATTTTTAAAGGTCTAAAAAACTTTCGAAAGATTTTGAATAACATCTCGAGATATTATAATAATCGATTCAAAATACCCCATTATTAAAAATAAGCTTAGGTTGTCATCGACAACCAGGAAGTTTCCATTTTTTATTTTTTTGTCTTAAATCATAGTTCTAAAAATTACAAAATTAATGCCGAAAGAATTTTTCAAATATCTTTAAAAACAATAAAGTTATGCTGCTACTACTACTTCAAAGTTTGAATTTCTCCGCGCAATGTCGTTCTCAGTGCGGGTGACGTCACGCGGCATGTTTCCTATACGTATTTATTTTTTATAAAAAATCAATGTCAATCAGGAAATAATGTAGTTGTTTACGCAATTTTTTTTTTCTGATTTTTTATAAGTAAAAAATTAGTCACTTAAAGAATTTGAATACACATTTTATGACGAATTTACCATCAATATTATGAATCTAAAAGAAAAATAATGTATTTTTATATAGAAATTGGGACTTGAAACATTATGCTCAAGAAATGCTAATAATTATTTAAAAAAAATTTATTGGTCCAAACAATTTTTTTCTAATTTTGCTTATTGTCAATGACATTTTTGCTCGCTACGTCGCTACACTCGCATTTTCAATTTTAGTGGTTTTCTGGTGGTTTTCAATCTGTCATCTAGTGGGAGCCACTTTTGATCGTTGGCAACACTGATCACTAATTTTCTGAGAGAGAGTTTTTAACAATTTGAACGAATAATTTGTTACTTTTTAAATATCTAATGATACTGTTCCATAATTTTGGTCCAACAACTGGAAAACTTGTTGAACTGATTGATGTTTTACTGTTAGAGATGCAAATATCCCTGTTTTATTTTTGGTGTCATAGAATTGAAAGCTAAACTAATTAAAGTAGTTTAAATTGTTACTATAAAAAATATCGTGAAGCGGACTTAAGATATGTAAACATCTTGTCTATACCTAATCATTAAGAACTGCAAACCTCGAACCTCTTTCGCGAAATCATTATAATTTATAGATACTAATTTTTCTGGAAAACATATATCGTTTATGTAAATAATTTTTATAATATTTATAATACACATAGGTATAAATGGGATTTTACAAGTAAAATCAGACGTATATGCAAATTCCTGCTCTCCTGTTTTTAGAGCAAAAATTAATTGAATTTAAAATAATCAAAGTTAATCTACATAAGTATTAAGTTACAATTAGTTATAAGGAAAATATTTTTTATAACGCGTGGCTGCAAAAAATACTAAGCCCTTCCTAATTTTAAACTAGCATATTTAATACTCTTTACAATCCGAACTTTCATAAGTGATCTGGGTCTATACCCCCCTCCCTCAGTCATTTCGCCGCCAATGGCTATACCAATACTATCACGGGCCTTTTAACTTAATTTGGGTACGCCACTGTCAGACTAAGGCGCTAGGCTTATAATTATGAAGCTTGTGGTAAATGAAATAACTCTTCTTCTATAATAGAGCTTTATTCAGCTAAAAACTGTGATTACATTCTATAACTCTTACATTACAAAAATGACAGTAGTTTGTTTAGGTAGTTACGATAGCAACTTAGAATTTTCATCACATTCTCCCTCGCTTAAGAAACGACGTAGTCTCGAAGGTATTCAGGTGGGTGTCTATTTCTTATACTTCCAAAATGTTCGTGAGGAACCGGCTTCGGTGGTGTTGCTAGAGTCGGTGGACTGGGTAGTGAATCTTGGTGCTGATCCGCAATGACCTCCTCTGACGGAACCTCCTGGATATTAGGGTCGTCGTTGTCTTCGGTGATAGTCAGTTCAGAGACTTCCCCTCTAGGGGCGAGATGTTTTAATGATACAGTTTTCTCTCTCCCGTCTTGGGTTCTGATAGTAGCGTAGTCCGGATTCACATGAATCAAATCGACTTCTTCTACCAATGGTTCGTACTTGCTTTGCCTCACATGTCGCTTCAGCAACAATTGCCCATGCAGCCACGATGGCGGTGTAGTTCCGTTAGTGGTCCTTCTTGCATGATGAAACATCCGGTCATGTGGCGTGCAGTTCGTGGCAGTGCACAGGAGCGAGCGGATACTGAACAAGACGTTATCTAGAACACTCTCCCATTGAGTGATCTTCAGGCCTTTTGACTTTACTTCTAGCATGAGAGCTTGCCAGATGATGCCGTTATATCGTTCAATTTGTCCATTTCCCTGTGGGTTGTATGGAGTACTTCGGCTTGTTGCAATGTTTCGTGTGTGTAGATAGCTCTTTACTTCCTCCGACATAAAGTTAGCTCCTTGGTCCGTATGAATGTAAGCAGGATAACCAAATGTAGAGAACAATGTATTTAGACACTTGATAACAGTAGTGGTTGTCATATCCGAGCATGGGAAAACGAACGGACATCTTGAATACTCGTCAACCAGCGTCAGCAAGTAACGTTTGTTCGAGCAGCTAGGCACAGGCCCCTTGAAATCCATATTTAGTCTTTCCATTGGAGCAGTTGCTTTGATTAAAGTTCGAGCAGGTCCTTTATAATAACGTGGTTTGATTTCTGCACACACAGGGCACGCGGAGACTATTCTTCGAACTTCTTCAACAGAATATGGCAAGTTATGTGTTTTCACCCAATGCACCATCCTTGTTACGCCAGGGTGAGATAGCGATTGGTGAATATCTGAGAGTGACGATCGCGACGAAGTACAACAAAATCTAGAAAATGCGTCAGCAGCTGTGTTTAATACTCCCGGTCGATAGGTTATAGAGAAATTGTACGGTGATAATTCTAGTCTCCAGCGAAGTATTTTCTCATTTTTTATTTTGCTACTATGCTTGGCGTTGAACATGAAAGAAACTGATTTCTGATCAGTGATGAGTGTAAAGTGACGGCCGATAAGGAAGTGCTTCCACTTGCGCAGAGCTTCTACGATAGCGTAAGCTTCTTTTTCCACCGCAGAGTGATTACGTTCTGGCTGATTCAATGTTCTGGAGAAAAACGCGACTGGCCGGCCTTTCTGGCTGAGAGTAGCAGCAATGGCTCCATCTGAAGCATCCGTTTCTACTTGGAAAGGTACTTCGTCTTCTATAGCCGATACAGCTGACTTGGCTATTTCCTCTTTTAGGTAGCTGAATGCATTTACAGCTTCCGAATTTAATGGGAATGTCTTGCAGTCGATAAGGCAGCCGATTTTCTGCGAAAATTTTGGTATCCATTTTGCATAGTGAGCAAACATTCCCATGGCCCGCCGTAATGATGCTGTGTCATGGGGAACAGGAAGAGTGAGCAAAGGTTCAAGTCGTGATGGATCCGGTCTTATGATATTGTTTTCTATGAGATATCCAAGAAGTCTGATACTATGTGTTGAGAAGGTGCATTTTTCTTTATTCATTGTTAATTGGTACTTCTGGGCAGCTAGTAGGAAAGCTTTCAATCTGACATCGTGCTCTTCCTGGCTTCGTCCGCATACGGTTAGGTCGTCGAGATAAGCGTAGACACCTTCTAGTTTTTCTTTGTTGATTATGTCGTCAATGACTCGTTGAAAACATGAAACCCCGTTAGTGACCCCAAAAGGAATTCTGTTAAAGTGGTATAGCTTCCCAGAAGCTTCGAACGCAGTGAATTACTTCTCATTAGGCAATATAGGGACCTGGTGGTATGCGCTTTTTAGATCAATTGTACTAAAAACTTCATGTTTCGCGACTTCTGCGATGACGTTCGAAATTTTCGGCGGTGGATACGCATCCAGGTTCGTAAACAGATTAATAGTTTGTGAATAGTCGATCACTAGTCTCTTCTTATGGTTTTCATTTATGGTTACAACAACCTGAGCCCTCCAAGGCGAATTACTCTCTTCTATAATTCCTTCACGCAATAACTTTCCGACTTCTTCCTTGATGAAAAGTTGATCCTCTGGGCTGTAGTTACGGGATCTGATAGCAATGGGCCGGCAGCCCGAGGTTAGATTGCTAAAGAGTGGCGGTGGTTCTGCAAGTGCCGCTGCTAGACTGCACACTTTAAGCGGCGGTTTAAGTCCTCCAAAGTCCATTTCAATCTTGGAATGTCGTCTGAGTATATCATGCCCAACAATGACATCAGCGCACAATTTTGGTAGAACAGACAGTCGGACGTTTGGATATTCGTGGCCGGATATTTCAACATTAGCGTGACAGAATCCAATAATGCCGGTTTGCAGGGCTGTCGATGCCATGACGATCATGTTCGTCCCGGGTTGGATGTGGAGCTTCCTTTTCCTCGCCAAATCTTGTGGGATAAACGTTTCTGCGCTACCAGTGTCGATGAGAGCTTCAGTACAAATGTTATTGATTTTTATTGATGTTACAGACTTTGATAAACATCCTGGGGCAGCCGCTGAGATAGACGCAAAAGTAGATACTGCGGCCCCCTTCTTCTCTGATTTGCTTCGACATATTCGGGAATAATGGTCCATCTTATCACATGCGTTACATTTAGCATCCTTAGCCGGGCAGAGTTGTCTGGCATGTCGTAATTTACCGCAGAAATAACACTTCTCACTTTTTGTTACTGCAGCTGATACGGCTTGATTGGCAGATTCATCAGTAGGTACGATAGAATTGATGCAAGGCTCGATAGACTTGTAAGCAGCCGAATGATTATGTGCAGCCTCCAAGGCTCTAGCTTTATCTACAGCTTCTTTTAGTGTAAGTATGTTTTGTTCTAGTAGGCGTTGACGTATCTCTGAAGAGCTCAATCCGTTTATGAAGGCGTCTCGAATAAATTCGTCTCTGTTATTGATAGCCGAAACTGATTGGAAATTGCATTCCTTGCTTAAAATCGTCAGAATCTGAATATATTGATTGATAGTTTCCCCTCCTTGGGATCGTGTTGCTAGTTTGTGGCGAGCGAATATTTCATTGACGGGCTTGACATAAAGCGCATTAAGAATACTGCGGGCTCCCTCAAAATCGGTGCATTCACTGATGAATTCATAGACACTGGGACCCACGTAGTTCGTTAACAGCTGCAGCTTATTCTCCTCCGTTACTCCATCAATAGTAGCAAGAAAATTGTTGAAAGTTTTGAACCAATGAATCCATTCTTGGTCGGCTTTGACAACGTTCGGTTCTGTTGTAAAAATTCGTGGTTTCAAAAACTTATCCATAGTTAGTCGAATGTTTTGACCGGCAACTTTACATGAAAGCTGAATAAATTGTGGTAAATGAAATAACTCTTCTTCTATAATAGAACTTTATTCAGCTAAAAACTGTGATTACATTCTATAACTCTTACATTACAAAAATGACAGTAGTTTGTTTAGGTAGTTACGATAGCAACTTAGAATTTTCATCACAAAGCTCATGTTCTAATAGTCTAAGAGCCAGTGGCCGGCAACCTAAAGGTAAATTATAAAACCTGAAATTTTGCCCAGAGAGTCTCTTATATGTGTCACTCACAAGGCGGGGTCTCGCTAAGCCCAGCAAGGTGGATCTTCGTTACACTCAGGTACGCCAGGTATAAAAATTTCATCAATTTTAAAAGTATTTTATAAAGGCTGCCGTTTGAAAATTTAAAAATATATATTTATTTTTAATTCAAAATAACAATGGCAGACGAATATCGCGCTTCCAAGGTCATGGCAGACGCTTTAAACATTGATAAAAATTATAATTTTTAAAAGTATTTTATTATATCTGATCTTTTGATATGTTGTTTATTAAACTATTAAAAGCTTATATTTACCTCGGCAGACGTTTTCTCCGTGGATAATATCTTGGCAGACATCAAAAACTTACCTACTACCTGACCGTTCTTATGTACAGTACACACTCCATCTCCATATATTTTGGATGCAGTTGATTACAGTATTACGCTTGAAAATTTGAATATTATTAAAATAAAAATCATATTTCTTATTGTTATATTAATGATGGGGAAAATGGTCCATTAGAAGCCTATAATAAATATTAGCTTATAGTTTAGTCAATGAGTGCTCACAAGGGGAATGTGGATGGAAAAGTCGAAAGCAGAAAGTTTGACTTAGGAACTTTGTTTGGACTAGTTAGGAGATAAACATACTAAAAGTCCTTACCCCTCCGAAGTACGCCCGAGGGGGGGAGGCACAAAGAAAGTCCCGTTTTTTGGTTTTTTGCTTTTATCTGGAAAACGGTGCGTCGTACGAAATTTTGTTATACTACATAATGAAAGCTGATAAAATTCTCTACAGCTTTAACTTTCACACTTTTTATCTATCTCCATTCTTTGCCTAGCTATGAGCTTCGAAAAACGGCCGATTTTCAAAAATGTGTTAAATTCTCTGTAGCACATTGTAACAATACGAATTTGCTAAAATCATTTCTTATTGCTCATCCACACTATTAAAAACACCCACACTCTATTAAAAAATAACAAGCTGGGAGTACCTCCACGCGGTGAAGGCGGAAACAGTTTACTTTTAAACTGGATAAAACTCCCAATAATATCAATGAATAAAATTCTCGACCAATTTTTCAGACAATGTATTAACAAAAAATTACAACAAATAATTCAAATAATTGACGTTTCGATCTGGATTTGGATCTTCTTCAGAGTCGAGCTAAAAAAATAAAAATATAAAAATTAATTATTAATTAGTTTGTATCTAAGAAATTAAGCCGTAGATTTTTTCAATGTGAATAATATCTATCGAGATGCCTTCGGGCTTATGTTGTTATTTTGAGTGAAAGCAACCTCTTGGTTCCTGTTCAAACCAAAGAACCAGCTGAAACACTGAAGCTGATATTTTGCCGGTGCACCACTGATTGTAGTAGTGCTAGATGTGGGCGTAGGAAGACTTCCATGCTGTGCTCTACCATTTGCCACAATTGCAACGGAAGTTGTACAAATAGCATTATCATGTTGGAGGACAACGACGATGACGACGACGGTGGGGATGATGTAGCAGAAGTAGTAGCCTGCGTTCCATCATCTGATAACGATTCGACAGATGAGGAAAAGAAGAAGAGGCAAGCGCTGAGGAACCACAACCAGGCCCGTCACGCCCAAAGAGGCGGCGAATTAAATAATTCATTTTTTAATAAGGTGGATGAGCAATAAGAAATGATTTTGGTAAATTCGTATTGTTACAATGTGCTACAGAGAATTTAACACATTTTTGAAAATCGGCCGTTTTTCGAAGCTCATAGCTAGGCAAAGAATGGAGATAGATAAAAAGTGTGAAAGTTAAAGCTGTAGAGAAATTTATCAGCTTTCATTATGTAGTATAATTTACCTTTAGGTTGCCGGCCATTGGCTCTTAAACTATAAACCCTAACTCTTATTTAGAATCGGCCATGAACGTATCGTTAACAATGCCTCGCCACCAGGCGATAATGACATTAATAATTACTGGACTTAATGAAAAAACTAAACTTTTACGTTTGGATTATCACTAACGAAGGCTTATTTTTTGTATTTTACTTTCCTATAATAAATATTATGTTTTGATTATTTATTTCGCTATAGCAGAACTGTTGTGTGCTTCTATTTCCACAATAAGATATATTTCGAATTGCCACCCTCGCGTCTGATTTTCATATCGGGGCTCCTCCCCCTTCTATGATATAGTACTGACAGTATACTGATTGTTCAATTCAACTTCGTGAATGATGAAATATTTGCGTTCACATCTAAACGACGCTATTGAAAAGGAATCAGTTATAAGGAAATCCGTTTAACTTTTAAACAAACATTGTAAAAACGTGCAAAAAAGACGTATACGAAACATATTTTAAAATATAAATTAACCTAAGAAAATTATTATTTTTTATTTATTTAACAGACAGAGGGATCAATAATAAATTCACTCACTAACAAGAGGGAACCAAAGCTGAGAGGTCGCAGATTTTACCCATTTTTTCCAATTTTTTAGTGAATTTAAACTACAAAATAAAATTATGTTTTACACCATTCAATACTATACATATAGGCCAGTATAATATTAAAAAACAAATGGGTATGTCTGTATCGCGGATACAGACAGATGACGTGAATATCGTTAAACACAAAGTATTCGTTGTCACGGAAAGAACACTTTTGTTAATCTTATAAAATCAAATGTTCGTAAAATGTAATAAATAAAATAATCATCGTAATTTGACTTATTTATATTTTAATTTGTTATCCATAACCTATATATATTTTCATTATTAAAAAAATAAATAAAATAAAACATCAAAAGCCTTCGGGATTTGAACCTGGACTTAGCGTTTGTACCTGTCGGTAGACTCGTACTTTACCATGTGATCACCTGGCTTACTGTGTTGAGACCTTAACATAGATATACATGCTGTGTTTTGTTTCACATATCAACCACTTCCATTACTATTTCCGTTTCATCTAAAATGCCATCCTCAGTATGAGACATTAGGTACGTTATTCACGTCAAAATTTTCGGGCCACAAATAATTTGTCAAGTCCTATTTGTATTTTTTACACGAATACGCAAGGAGAAAGGTTCCGTTTTTGAGTTGTTTCATTTCTCTCATTTTTAACATAGCTATGTAAAATCAGTCGCGGACTTAATAAAGTTTACACTTGAGTTTTTCAATGTAAATTCACAAAAGGTCAGTAGCTTAGCAACAAATTTAGTTTTTAATAGGTAAATGTAAATGTCAAAAATTAAAAGAAATAATTGTCGTTTAAAATTTAAATGCCTCAAAATTATTAAAACGATGAACAAAAAAGAAGAATTATTGCAAGATTGGAGGAAGGAATTTGCTAGTATGAAATATTGTCAAATCTTGTTATGTTTTAATTGAATAATATTGAGTAATTTGGATTGTATAATAAACAACTGAGGTGTTTTGATAATAATTTTTTATTGAATTTTTAGGATGTAACCTTAGTAATTGCTACATTACTATCAAAAGCCAAATTACAACATGCAAAAATTAAAAAAACCGGTAACTAGATGATACAGGTGTAAACTTTTTTAAGTCCGCGACTGTACATTTAGACTAGAGCTGAAGCCTTTGAAAATGGTAAAAAGTGAAAAAAAATTATAGTAGGATGAAACCCATTGGAAAAGGAAGAGAATAGAATAAAAATGAAAGGAAAAATAATTTACGGGCGATCTGAGGTCGGGAAGTGGTAGGGGGTGGGTTTTTAAGGGTAAAAAACGGTTTATCTCGATTTCCGGCAAAACTACAAGTCATGGAAAAAAGTTTAATCGCAAAGTTGTAGGTAATAAAAAGATCTACAACTTTTGTATCACACTTTTTTCACATAACCTCAAAATTTATGTAAAAAATTCAAATAACCAAGTTTTTGGTTTTTTATTTTTATCTTTTACAGAAAACATTTTTTTTTTTCACGAAATTTGGTGAAAACTTACCTTTTTATGTCCCAAACACACTGTAATTTTTTTGATTTAAAATATTTATTTTTTCGCCTTATTTTGACTTAATATCGAAAAAGCACCCTAATTTTCAATCGAAAATTCTCACGTCAAAATATCTGCTTTTTTAAAAAAGTCGGTGGGCTTTTTGTTGGTTGAAATATCTACTTTATGATGGTGTAAAAAAAATATACATTACTACGGTAAATGTTCTCAGAAAATGTAAAGAAACGAGAAAAAAACTCGTATCCGAAATTTTTTTTTAATCATCATGTACAATTTTGAGGTATTTATTAAAATTTACACTTTAATTACTCGTTTATTTGCATTTTCTGAGAACATTTACCGTAGTAATGTATATTTTTTTTTACACCATCATAAAGTAGATATTTCAACGAACAAAAAGCCCACCGACTTTTTTAAAAAAGCAGATATTTTGACGTGAGAATTTTCGATTGAAAATTAGGGTGCTTTTTCGATATTAAGTCAAAATAAGGCGAAAAAATAAATATTTTAAATCAAAAAAATTACAGTGTGTTTGGGACATAAAAAGGTAAGTTTTCACCAAATTTCGTGAAAAAAAAATGTTTTCTGTAAAAGATAAAAATAAAAAACCAAAAACTTGGTTATTTGAACTTTTTACATAAATTTTGAGGTTATGTGAAAAAAGTGTGACACAAAAGTTGTAGATCTTTTTATTACCTACAACTTTGCGATTAAACTTTTTTCCATAGGACTTGTAGTTTTGCCGGAAATCGAGATAAACCGTTTTTTACCCTTAAAAACCCACCCCCTACCACTTCCCGACCTCAGATCGCCCGTAAATTATTTTTCCTTTCATTTTTGTTCTATTCTCTTCCTTTTCCAATGGGTTTCATCCTACTATAATTTTTTTTGGTTTCAAAAATTATCGACCCTGGTCTAATTGTACATGTCTCTCGGTTAGTGTAGGTACCTACTAAAGCTGTAGAAAATAAAAACTAGGTACATATACTCGCCTAGTAAATAATTAAATCCCGACAAGTGACGGACAGACAGACTGCTTTCCCTTTTAGCCTTGCAGAGCTTCGAGGGCTGAATCTGGCCTGCATGCCACTAATTGCCGATCGCTGCCATATATTATCTGTGGTCTAAAACCAAAGCCACTTAAGTTGAATTTTTGATACACTTATGTGGTAGGAAGTGTCTAAACGCATGTTGTCGGTTTTTAAAGCAATTAAAAATCCGGTCAAGTGCGAGTCGGACTCGCGTGGAGAGGGGTATATTATTCCGTTTCCCATGGGAATTTAAAGACTTAGGATTTTCGTTCAGTTTTCCTATCTAAACTATGAGTGCGAGGCCCTATATTCCCTTTTTTTCAAAATTTTAGGCTGAGTAGTTCCGGAGATAAGCCCCCCCCCCCTTATCTCCGAAACTACCAAGCCTAAAATTTTGAAAAAAAAGCTTGATTTTCGTATATTTTCTTTATAATATCTTATAAACTATGCATTTTTAAATTATAAAAAAAATATATTTCTCATAACGAGCACTTTCATTAATTGATACGTCACATGATGCACTTGAAATTTTTTTTTAATTTTCTAATTAGTCCCTAAAATCAAAAATCGTTTATTTACGCTATACGTCCGTGATTGGATCACCTAACTCTATAATATATATTATGTACCTCAAATTTCATCTTTTTTTGTCCAGTAGATTCGGAGAAAATAAGCTGTGACAGACAGATGGAGAGACAAATGGATCATTGAATAGTCATTAATTTTGCTTTACGGAAAATCTGATTTAGCCGTTTTTCTTTATAATTACTGCAAATATGAATCAATGTTGTCAAAGCAATACCTACCTACATATTATTATAATCTGTGAAAAATTCGATTTTCTATTTTATTCCGTTTATGAGCTAGAAGCCTCTGACAAACGGACAGACAGACAGGCAGGCAGAGTTGCCACAACAATAGCTGGCTCCATTGGACCCTTTGGGTACGGAACTCTAAAAATCGTTATAAACGAGTCGATTGCTGGTGTCACGGTAAAAACTTCAACAAAATCATCAGTACATATTATAAATTAAAGTCCCCCGCCGCGTCTGTCTGTATGTCGGTATGCTCGCGCTAATCTCAGAAACTACTGTGGGATTTTCATTCGGTTTTTACCAATAGACAAACTGATTCACGAGGAAGGGTTAGGTATATAATTTATGAATATTTTGTGCAAATTAGCTAATGTCATGATGATATTTGTGGATTAAATCGGAAAAAATTAACGTATTGGCGGAATCTTACTAATATTAGAAACACCGCCAGCCCGGCTTCGCTTCGCAGAGGAAGAATTTCTCGCGGGGGATAATTCCTGTGGGATAGTAACAAAACGTAACTCTGCAATGTTTTTGCATTTTAGCGTATCGACGGAATCCTACTAATATTATAAACTTCACCACCATGGGGGGAGGATAATAAATCATAAATTCATAGCATCCGGGCGAAGCCGGACCGGGCCGCTAATATGACATAAGCCGCAAAATTATCGAACACACTTTAGTGTGGGTCCGAATATCTTTAACGATTATTTCGCATGAAATACTTTTATTGACGTAATATTATAAGTCTTGAAAAATTATCTTTTGAACTAATGTATTTTTTTCTATCAGCACGAATTTAATTTCCATTTCAATGAGCCAAAACATATTTCAAATGTTAAATTACGACCTTTTGATGTATTACTGCGCAAAGCATTTTGATGAGTCCAAACTAGGAATGTGCGAACGATTTTGGATTCGCTGAAATTTTGAGTGGTTAGCACAATATCAGATTATTTGTTAAAATCGATTTTGATGAAACTTGGTACACTATCTATTGGTATCTATTGGTACCCAAACTTAAATATTGACTACTTTTTATCTAGCTATGAATTACGATCGAGTTAAGATAGAGTTTCTGTCAAATCGGGATTAATAATCAATCGAATAAATAATAATTAATATTCATCAAACATTAACATTAATATTTTGCAAGCCTTATAATGTTATAATCAGTGTATACATATATCTTTTGATTTATTTATTACAGTAGACATTCAAACATGTATGTGACATAAGTCAAAGAAAGAAAAATATTACTGATATTACTGTAAAATTCATTCAAATTATAAAAGCTGTACATCCCTTGTAGTATTTACACCGGTAATGCAAGCAAGGTAAACAAAGTCAAAAAAAGAAAGAAAAAACAGTGAGTCCCCGATACTCTCAAGATATTTTTCAATAAATAAAAACAGCTGAGATTGTTAGATTATTATTAAAAACTAGCGGCCCGGTTCGGCTTCGCCCGGATGCTATGAATTTATAACTTCAACCCTTGCGAAGCGAAGTCGGGCTGGTTGTGTTTATTTGTTCGATTTTTATGAATACTCTAGCGGTTCCCGTCCGGCTTCGGCCGGGTGTTAAGAATTTATGATTTATTATCCCCCGCCGCGTAGGTAGGGTATTGCCCCTTAATGCCCCCCCCCCCCCTAGCTACAGCCCTGGTTTGTCTTAAAAGCAATCATAGATTAATTCCTTAAAGTTTGTGCACATACTTATTTAACATCCTGTATATAGACTAGATAAAAAATTGAAAGTATGAAGCAGCCGAAAAGTTCTGACTGTTAAAAACTTCAAAATATATTTAAAAAAGATTAACTACAATTTCACGTATCCAATTAATGTAAACTATCAATTTGTGTCGATGATAGTTCGCAAAATTCGTTAGAATTTGGCGATGGGTCTAATAGAAAAACACAGATGTTTTTTAATATCCCAGGCTTAATTAATAACCATGTTAAAAAATTTTAATTCTTGCAATTTAATACTTGATTTACATGCAAGGTATTGATAGTTGATGAAGATGAAAGTGCCCGCACACTTGATAATGTAAACAAAAGGGTTGATAATTTTGTTGTCAACTTGTAGGGATCAACAGAGCGAAACAGGCGCATCTGTGACGTGTGAATGATGATGTAAAAGGCTACGCTTAAAATAAAGTAAAATGCCTAGTATATTATCCTTAATAATTGAATGTGTGCGTCCAGTTTACTCGCATAGAAGAATTGAAAAAACAATTTGCATTTCTTTCTTTTTTAACTTCCCATTGGGAAGTTATTGTAATGGGTCCGAAAATCGAAATCAAAAATTTTAACAAATTTTTATGTTTCAAGGTCACTACACCATTTTTGCACTATTTTTGAAAAGATGTCTGTGTGTGTGTGTGTGTGTGTGTGTACACGTACGTACGTATGTTATCATTTCTTTCTAAGTCGAAATCTCGAGAACGAAAAGTGATATCGACTACGTTAGGGTCCCAATCGACGCGTATTAACGTAAATATGATCTGAAAGAATTTTTTTCAAAATCGGTCCAGCCGTTCTTTTTTCTTTACCAAATAGGCTCCAAAAAAGTAGACTTTACACAATATCTCGCAAATTAAAAATTATTTCGACTTCGTAAGGGTGTCAATCGAAGCATGTTAACGTCATTTTGATCCAAAAGAAATTTTGTCCAAATCGGCTCAACCGTTTTTTTTTGTTTAAAGAAAAAGACGGCCAAAAGGGAATCTTACACGAAATCTCGCGAATAAAAAATGATATCGACTTTGTTGGGGTGCAAATAAAAGCATTTTAAGGTCAGCAAAAGAAAGAAATTTTATCAAAATCGGTCAAGCCGTTTTTTTTTTGTTTACATAAAACGACTGCAAAAAAGTAGATTTTATACGAAATCTCGCCCAAAAAAATGTTATCACCTTCGTTGAGGTGTCTATCAAAGCATGTTAATGTCACAATGATCCGACAAATTTTATAAAAATCGGTCCAGCCGTGTTTTTAATTTATTGTTAAAAATAAACAATAATTATATTTTAATGATTAAAATGATTACTTTTCTGTGTAATTTCTAATTTAATTAATAATGTTAAATATTTATCAAACTAGGAAGTTCGTCGTGTGGACCTCAAGGGTCGCACTTTAGTCCTGATAAACGACTCGCCTCACGGCTTGTTTATTATCCGACATTTTCGTTTATATTCAATTGTCGAGTAGTAACAAAAAACGTAATACGTAAACAATTATTTTAAACTTCAATACAATAAATTCAACACTCTTCAGCAGGACACGCACTTGAAATAGAAGCTGGAACAAAAGGAACTTCTAGAAAACACAAAAATGAACGAATTCCCTCTCTTACTGTATCAGGTTGGTTTTGTGCTTAAAAAATATTCACCAATGGGTAGTTTGGTAGCCATCTTCACAATAATTCATTAGTTCATCAATGTTTCTCCAACATTCCATTGCATTTTTTTCACAAAAAATAAGCAACCAATTCACATTCAGCGTAATCTTTCGTACAAAAAGATTAATGTTTCCGCTGAGCCGAATAATTTTTTCTCGACTCGTCTTGATTAGAAACGTTGAAAGACGAGATTAACAATTTTTCTCGTCTCGAAATCCGAGACGCGATCGAGATTAAATTATTAACGTGCCTCGATGGGCATTAGTGCTGATATCCAATGTGAGCATGCGTGATTCAAAACAAGCTTAAATCCCAAGGGCGTGAATTGAATAAAATTTTCGTGAACTTGATCAAAATACTTCTTACATTTGCATCTCTAGCTCTGGGGTTTGCGAATGGCAAAGCCCATCGGTACAACGTTACACGCCGCTGACGTTAAATATTCCAATCGACAAATAGAATGAATTATTGCGTGATCTCCATCTAAACAGTGTTGCAAATCCGGTCAACAAAAACGAGAGATAGAGCACGAAGAAATTCAGTCTTCTTTCACATAATATAGAAAACTGAAAAACACAATATGTAAAAAACAGTTTGACCGTGTTTGCTCTCTATCTCTGTCATTTCTGAGGATCACATTTGCACCCATCGGGCACACTCCTATAAGTCGATGAATATTCCCATGATGTTTTTCTTATCGGAATAAATTCGAACGATTTCCAGATGCGAGCGTGTCGACGTTTATTTTAAACGCAACCCAGGCGTCTATATGCGTAATCATAGCAGGGTACGGACCATATCGTGGACTACGGCAGTACCATTGACATAGAAATCTAGGGACGTAGTATACAGGGCGTTTCATAAACATTGCATCAAATTTATAGAGGTTATAGAAGGCATTAAAATAAGCAATTTTAGTCAATAAACCCCTGTCCGGAAATGTGCCGTTTTGGCGGTAGGATAAATTACAAATTTAATTAATTGAATTTAAAGATGCCATAGTCAGGATGGCGACGTGCCGGAAATCTAGCGACATAAAACTCTTTTGCTCGTCTTGAACTCCCGTTAGCTTTTCCGTAAATAGAATGCATGTCGGCGAGTTCGGCATAAGAATATTGGGCCATGTCGATAACAAATTAATGCAACTGACATCTTGTCAATTGTTTCAAGGCGCTCTTGATTGAAATACGCTACTTAACGAGATGCAAATTCCGTTGATGTGCAAAAGAAACAAAGAAATCTTTGATTTCCTTTAGAGCTAAAACGGCACATTTCCGGACAGGGGTTTATTGACTAAAATTGCTTATTTTGATGCCTTCTATAATCTCTATAAATTTGATGCAATGTTTATGAAACACCCTGTACAAAGTGCCACTTTAGACGAGGAGGGAAGCCATTCAGGGGAGGGTGCATGCCTGTGTCTCATGGACATGTCCATGCTATGCAAGTGCCCAAATTCTATTGGCTGCGTCTTTGCGTATACTCAATTGCGCCAGATGCAGTCGTCCGCGTCTTTGCGCATGCTCAATTGCTCGTACAGCGCTTGCGCAACTGAAGCGACCAATAGAATGTGGGCACACTTGCTTCCTCATCGCCCCCCTTCCCCTTAACAGCAACCATCCCACTCGCTTGTACCTACTAGTCCCTAGATTCCGATGTCTATGGGCAGTACGCATGTAGACAGGTAGATATGATGGTTTGTCCTGAACTCGTAGCTAATGTATGACATACTACGTGTAATTATTATTAATTTATTACATTGCACGCCATACGTCCATTATCTATAGTTCATTACGACAGAGCTGAACTTAACTTTTGGTATTAGAAGCGGCACCATTAATTTTATTTTCTATTTTCAACTAGGTATTCCATATTCCACTTATTTATTTATATTTTTTTCTATTTCGATTATATTTTCTCAATTTATTTTTTATTTTAATATTTTACCTATCATACAGTGCACATTTTTAAGTACCTAAGTGCCATCTAGGATGATTTAAAGTCAAATGTCAAGAAGTAGGTACCTACTATGAAACGATTCGGAATCAATCATATTAATTCATGATTCCGTATCAATTTATAGCGATATACTAATTGGCATTTTTTAAGAATATATGTATCAAATTTAGGTACATAACATTTAAAATAACAATATGCTGCGAAAAAAATAAAGAACAAGCCGTGGGGGGGGTCGTTTATTAAGACTAAAGTTACTTTTAATTGGGACTTACAAGTGCGACCCTTGAGCTTCCCAGTTTGATGAATATTTAATATAAATAACTAAATTACAAATTACACAGAAAAGTAATCATTTTAATCATTAAAACATAATTATTATTTATTTTTAACAAAAAATAAAAAAAAAACGGCTGGACCGATTTTTATAAAATTTATGTCGGATCATAGTGACGTTAACATGCTTTGATAGACACCTCAACGGAGTTGATAACATTTTTTTGGACGAAATTGCATAAGTATAAAACCTACTTTTTTGCAGTCGTTTTATTGAAACAAAAAAAAACGGCTTAATCGATTTTAAAATAAAATTTCTTTCGGGTCTTGTTGATGTTAATATGCTTCTATTTGCACCCTAACAAAGTCGATATCATTTTTTATTCGCGAGATTTCGTGTAAAATCCACTTTTTGCAGTCTTTTTCTTTAAACAAAAAAACGGTTGGGCCGATTTTGATAAAATTTCTTTCAGATCAAAATGATGTTAATACGCCTCGATTGACACCCTTACGAAGTCGATATAATTTTTTATTCACGGGATATTATGTAAAATCTATTTTTTTGAAGTCTATTTGGTTAAGAAGAAAGAACGGCTGGACCGATTTTGAAAACAATTCTTTCAGATCATATTTACGTTAATGCGCGTCGATTGGCACCCTAACGTAGTCGATATCATTTTTTATTCTCGAGATTTCGTCTTAGAAAGAAATGATAATATATACGTACGTACGTACGTACACACACACACACACAGACGTCTTTTCAAAAATAGTGTAAAAATAGTGTAGTAGGTAACCTTGAATTTTTTAAACATTTTGATTTCGATTTTCGGACCCATTACAATAACTTCCCAATGGACTGGGAAGTTAAAAATGCGTGTATAGTGCATTCCTAAAAGTTTTGTCGTCAAACCAGCCGTTTATGCAAGAAGTTCATTAAAACTGCAAAAATATTTTGCAGTTTTAATGAACTTCTTGCATATTATTGATGAAGCCTACAAAGGCGAAACGTTTAATTCCTGTATTAAATAAATTGTAACATTAACTTTTCCAATTAGGTATTTGAAAAGTTTTAAAATAAAATAGCTGATAATCCAATAAATAATTTTATTTCTGTATAATAATTTAGGCATCAAAATCAGATATCGTTCAAATGCTCTTTCTCCATTAGGTACTGTCTACAATCTATATATTATAATATGAACTCATTCAAATTCACATGAAAGATTGTAAAAAGAATCTTTTAAATAAAAAAAAAATACAGTAATTATTATTTTTATTAAAAAAATGTTAGAACCGGCTCTTAGAATTTGTTAATTAAAAATAATATAGGTATGTATGTTGTAGCTGCATATATTTTGAGTTCATTTTTTCAGTTTTAACAAAAATTTATGTAACTTTACGTAAATTGCATGTCCGCAAATGTTTTCTGCCCATTACAGTCCTAATAAATCACTAAATATTGTGCTTGTAGGCATAAAACGTTTTACAAATTTTCGCCTCAGTTAGTGTGTACTTATTTAGAATTTAGATGTGTGTTTGAATTTTACCGGAAGTAAATTTTCAAAAACCATTATTTCTTAAATTTTGAGTGTGGCGAGGGAGAGGGTCAAAGGGAGCAGGTCAAAGGGAGGGGGGTCAAAGGAAGAGGGACAAAGGGCAGGGGTCAAAGGGAGAGGGAGTCAGATAATGTAACCAAAAATAATAATTTTAGTTTTTAATGTAAATTAACTGGAGGGTTCGTGACATAATATTAGGGAGGTGGGATCGAAAAATTGAAATTGTGTTTTAAAGACTATCAACAGCTAAGGTTATTTGGGCCTAGCACCAATTCATATTTTCAATTCATTTTTTTTTTTTAAATAATAAACTGAAAATCCAATTGACACTTTTACCAGCTCTCGGGCTAAAACCCGGGAACTGTGGACTTGTAATAGAGGAACCATACCATCGCCATGTAAACAACAGCACCGCTACACGCTCGGCCATTCTCAAGCCCTAGGTGGGATCGAATTTAACAAAACAATGTAGTGACGTAGTTTATTTTCAACCCTTAGCTTTAATTTTTTATTTTGTTCGTTAATGAACGCAACTTCTTGTATGAAAATATTTGACATCTTGTAATTTTTGAATTACTTTCTTTATAGTTAGGCGCGTCCTAAGCAAAGCTGGAAGCGCCAATTTTAACTCCTTTTTTTTACTAAAAACAAAAATGTTCGATTTTTTTTCATTTACAAATCCAATCATCGTTGGAGAGTAGAACTGTTTATCCTATTCACAACTCATGACTGAGTCATGACTCATGCTATGATTGACTGAAAAAAGCTTAGACAGACAGATAGCTTTGTGAGATGTTAAAGTTTACTTTGTTTTGAATGAAAGAATGTCGGCGCCTGAAAGAGGCTATCGAACTACATCTAGGCATTTACAACATTTGCATGCTTGATGCATTTATATACTGGGTGTTCAGTACGAAACGCTGTGCCCATAAGCGAGATCTGAGGAGGACAGAGAAGCAGTTTCCCCTCTCTCCCATCTTAAAAGAAATCTTGAATATGTTTATTTTAGTTTTATTAGAAAACTGTATGGTAACTTCGGTAAACATCTTTATTTTACTTAAATGCAGGACAACAGTACATTAACAAACTAACGTAACTCTTAACAATAATAATTTTTTGTTTATCAAATTGTCAATTTATTTTCAGTTATTTGTCACTGTTATAAATAACTGTTATTTGTCACTTTTATTTATCACTGTTCGCTGATCCACTCTTAACGGAGTTTTAGCTAAGACCACGTATGTTCACTATTTATTTATCACTGTTCGTCCGAACCACTTCTGTTTACGTTCCAAAAACAACTCTTATTTATTTATCACCGTACTTTGTTGATCCACTCTCGTCAACGCTCCACAGAATACTGCTTTCAATAATCGTATCACTTTACTTATAGACTTCTAAAGATCAAGGGCGGCGTCGAAACGGAATCTTAAACCTTTCTTCTTTGTTGAAACGTTAAAATCTTCTATTGATACACGAGTGCGTGAAGGTATTTCCGGAATTCTTGGTGTTTTGAATTTCAAATGGCGCGCTTCGATCCGTTACAATACCAAGGTGCATTTTAAATCTTTTTAAACTTGCAATCACAGTGAGCATTCTAGGAGGGCTGCACCGTTTCGGTAGATATTGTAAATTACAGACGCTCGACAACAGAAATCATACGCGTCTAGAGCACCGTTTCGTGTTTACTAAGATTGAAAATGCATGTTGGGGAATAAATTTCGTTCAACTTGTTTGTGACGCTTGTGTGACAATTGTCTTGAGACATTGTGATCGACTGCAGGCCTTCGACAATGTTTTCTTTTTATCGCAGCGAAAAATGGAACAACTCGATCAACAACTGAACTGTATAATTATTAATTCAGAAGATTTTTCATAAAATATTGTTAATAACAACATTGAGCCTATAAACGACTTTGTTTTAATTAAATCATTGGAATGAGCTCCGTCTATTTTAAATAACGCCGTTGCAGTTTTTTGTCTAGCACACCGTTTCTCAGCCTAGGGGTCGCGATCCCTAGGAGGGTTGCGTTCAGGAATATGGGGGTCGCAATGTGTTTAAAAAATAAGACCCGTATACGAAACATCCTTTTATAAACAATTGTTAAAAAATTAAATATTACCAGGGAATAACAACATAATAAAATAAAGTACTAGCTACTGATGTTAATTAATATCAAGCACTAAGGTTTACGACCCCATAAACTTGAAAAATTCAAGCTTCTAACTCAGTGCAATAAAAAGATATGGGATCTGTCAGATAGTTGGAGCTTAAAAAACATGGCGCAGAGGGGGGGGGGGAATTTCATGTACGGGGTATACTTTTGCGTGTAATTTTATGATTTTCAAAATGATAAGAAATGATAAATATAAGAGCAATTTGTGATTGGGCCGGTACGAATCCTAAACAAAGGAATTTCGTTGAAGGAGAACGGATTCTCAAAGCCGGGCATATTATCAAATATAACGAGAAAAATGCATGCAAAATGAACTGTCAAAAGTAGTAATCTTTACGACATATTGCTTAAAAACATCAAAATTAAAAGAAAATCTCCACGAAATTAATCATCCGCGTTCAATGCGCCTTTAAGGCTGGGTTAGGTGAATAATGTAAACACATAACTGCAACATAATAAGTTATATTGTAATAAGTAGGTAAGTTACTAACCTCAAAATATTTGTATACAAAGTTAATCCTATAAATTTGTCAATCATCAGGGATTCAACTACTGTAGTGCAGTATGATAATAAGTACATCTTATTATTAATATAAAATATTTTTTTAATTCATAAGTACAGTTATTCCACATTTCATTAGAAAATAATTCTCTGTAAAGTAAGTTTTACAAGGCAATAACTGACAGTGTTTATTGCCATGATATTAGAAAACGTCGCGAATTCAATTTTCGATAAACTTTTTGTTTATTTTACGTGTTAATTTTTGTAATAAACAATTTCATGATTAATTTGCACTGTTAGCATGTAAAATTTTCCCTCGTTTTGAGTACAATTTTCTGCCACCAGATGTCATATGCTCATTTGACGGATCCCAGTAAAGCAATAATTTCTAATCCTTTTGTTTATCACTTGACAAACTTAATTTTTAGGGTTCCCTCAAGACCCTTTTTCTCTGGAATGGCTAGAGGTATCAAGTTGAAATTAGTATCAAATACTAAGGTCTACAACCCCATTCAAGCTTTTAACTTTAAGCTTCTAATTCATTGAACAAAAAGAGACGACCTTTCAAAAATCACGGATTTTGATATTGAATAACTCCTCAAAACCTATAGGGTATTCCCGTAAGTTGACCTCGAATCCTGAAATTTGGCACCATGGAAGATCTCATAGCACAAGTAAAGGAAAAAATGCGAAAATTATTCAATTTTAATTCTATGCGGAAATATTCAGCTATCATAAGCAAATTTTGATCAGATTTAATTAAATGAATTTACGCATACCTATACGATAGCTATGCTTTTGCTGTTTGCAGTTTTTGCGGTCATTAATTCATAGGAAAATAATATGGTTGATGGTACGAATATTACTCGACGCGCGAGCCTAACTCGCACTTGATCGGCTTTTAAAACCTAAAGAAATTCGGTATCGGAGTTAAATATTATTTTAAAGAGCAATATTTTGTTGGCATTTTTTATATGAAACTTGGAAGGCGACCTAATATTACGAATGTATTTGCTTTATTGCAAATTGCAATTCGAAATGTACGTTTCTTAAGAGAGGTCTAGCCCCCTCCATCTAGTCTAAAACTTTATTTACACGCTGCCGACCGCTTTTTTTAAGCTAACTGTCCCCTCTGGGACGCTAAAGGCAAAAAAAAATTACTTCACATTTAGAGCCCTGCAACGCCCTTCTGAATATTAGATAGCTTTACGTCTGTACTCAGTTCTGAAAAAGCTTTTCAGTATTTTTAGAAACCGTCTAGACCAGGGGTCGGCAACCTTTTGAGACGGAAGAGCCAAAAGTTACAATTTACAAAATTTCCCAATTTTTAAAGAGCCACTAACATTTTTATTTCAATATTATGGTACCTATTTGATTAGGATTAGGTATATAAAAAAAAGTTCTGACTGCGACCGTTGACAACACAGTGCACCAATAACTAAACAAACAGAACTGTGTTGCCACATTTAAAAAATGTCAGCTGTCCGTATACTCTCTACTCCACCTATTCTCACTGTTCTCTGTTGAGTGTTTTTATCCTGTTTAAAGTTTTTTTTGCAGTATAATATTTTTTATTACTTTTGAAAATAAAATAATATAATTATTAATATTTGCGCATGGAACTGGAGAGCCGCATCCTGACATCATAAGAGCCGCAGGTTGCCGACCCCTGGTCTAGACGCATCCTTTATATTTGATTTAGGACCAAAAACAAACCCTCTATAACCTCAAAAATAAAATCGGGAGAATGTAAAGATTGAACGTCGATTTTTGAATTTTTTTGCGTTACAAGCGACGAACAGTATTATTTTTCTTTTTCAGTGAGAGTCGAAAGATCCCTCTTAAGAAATAAAAAAATAATTTTCTATCTGATCCAATAATAATACCGTATTTATTAATGTCACTCTTCCCTGTACCACCTTGTACATCCAATTGTGCAAAATACCCACTGTCCAAACTAACAGTACACAGCATATTATTATGTTCTGAGACATTCAACGATTCAACTTCTTGTCTAGCCACTAGAGCACGCGCATCTTAAAGCGTCACTTCAACGACTTTCGTGATTTCAAAATGTCATTTATTTCCACTTATAAGTCTCACTGGCAGGTTGGGGCGAGTGGGAAACTATCCCGGACACAAAAATTAAGGAACAGCGTTCCTGAAAGAAAAACATTGTCATGGACTCGGTAGAAGTGAAACTTACAAATTAACTCACTGTAAAAATATTTGCAAGCGTTTCAATTCCATACATTCTGTCTATACATTGTTTCGTAGATTTTTCGTAAGTAAAACAATCATTTTTAGGAAAATTTTCGTTGGGAAGCAGCCAATTATATTGTAGCAAACCGCAAGATGTTACGCCGCTGGCTACAATAGAAGCGTCGAGAACAGGTCACAGTGGGTGAGGCGTGGAATGATATCGAAGATACGAGTAACCGCCGGAATATTTTGGAAAGCGCGCGAGCGTGCTGGGTCAAGCTGCTCGAACTATATAAGCGAAGTACGAGGGAATCAGGCGGTCAGTCGTGAATCGGTGTCGTGTTGAACAACGGAAATAAATACAGTATATAAATCTAGTTATTTGTGCAGTGCTATTGAAGTGTTTCACTTTGTTTAAGAATTACTATTGTGTTGACTGTTAGAATTGACATATAATTGTTGCATTTTATTGTTATCTATTTTTGTTAACATTTAATTATTGTAAATAAATAGTTATTCCGCCCACTAGAAAACAGTTTTGTTACAATATAATTGATTCGAAACATATTGGAAAAAATCATTTTACCAACCATAGTCACAGTCAGGATTCTAACCTGAACCTTTCCACTTTCACGGCGGAATGAGCTTACAATTACTCAACCGTGACACGATTACTAATCTAATTCTAACATTCTCCTTATATTCTTCGGAATCAATTGATTTTCACTACATGCGAGTGTTAATTCATAATAGCTAGGTAGATGTGAATCTTCGTACTAGCGAGAGCTCATTATGAAAGTGAAAATTATTTCAAACACCCTTAAATGGGATATATTAAATAAGCTCATTCCGCCGCGAAAGTGGAAAGGTTCAGGTTAGAATCCTGACTGTGACTATGGTTGCCGGTTGGTAAAATGATTTTTTCCAATATGTGTCGAATCGATTATATAATTGGCTGCTTTCCAACGAAAATTTTCAATTGCAATTCAGCCGTATAAATCTATCAATTTATTGTTACAAAACTGTTTTCTGAGTTGGCGGAATAAATATTTATTTACAATAATTAACAATTCAATAACAATGAATGCAACAACGAAAAGTCAGTTCTAACAATAAACACAATAATAATAACTAAACAGTAATTCTTAAACAAAGCGAAACACTTAAATAACACTGAACAAATACAAGGATTATTTATTTGTAAGTACTGTATTTATATTCGCTGTTCAACACGACACTGACTCACTGCCTGTTCGCTTCACTCACTCGTTTATATACCTGCGCTGCCCAGCCCAGTACGTTCTCGCGTTCTCCAGAACATTCCGGCAGGCAGTCGTGTGTTCAGCAAGCAGGCACCGCTTCCTTCCTGACGTTTGTATGCAGGGTGATCCGTAACATTATCATTTTTAGGGTTACGTAGCCAAATGGCAAAAACGAAACCCTTATAATTTCGTCCTGTCCGTCTGTCACAATCATTTTACTCGGAGACTATTGACACTATTTAGATGAAATTTGGAAAGTAGGTGTCTTCTATGAGCCGCTATACAATGGTGTAGTGAATTTACAAAAAAACATTAGGGGTGGCATCCCATACTTGTAACTGAGGGGTGAAAAAAAATTTTCCAGTGCACATAAGCGTGTGAGGTATCGTTAGATAGGTGTTGAAAACTAATATAGAAGTTTCAAAATGACTTATTTAAGTCAACAGTTGGTGAGATAATATACGCTTCTTAAGTTGTAAAAAGTGTGTTCCCCCTCTAACTTTTCAACTGTGGTAGAACTTAAATAACACTTCCAACGAAAATTGGTTTGAATATGTTGTATAGTTTTTGAGATATGGGATATTTTCTGTTACACGCTATTCTTTTTTGAGTTTAGCGACCGCAGAAATAACTTTATTTTTCATAGTGTCTGAGAAATACTATGAAATACAAACATTTTTGGAAAACTATGTTCAATTTAAAAAAATAAAAGACTATAAATTTTATTATTAAAATTATTATTAACTTTGAATTTTAACCGTGAACGTTCTTCCCGACTACGGAACTCTTTCACTATGCGTGGTCCAACACGCACTTGTTTTAACAAAAAGAACTAGGGGAGAGTTGGATATAACAGGATGGTCTAGTAAAACGGGATACCACGTTTTATTTCAAAACAAGTAGTACGATTTATCGGGTAGGGGCAGAACTAATAACCCTCGATGTCTACCTATGCCCGGCAAGTGATGTATCTACTTTAGATTCACTGTAGATGACGTAACAGGTGAAAGTGTCGAAAAGTTATGTTAAAGTAAAATGTTTGGCGTGTTTTCAAAAGTCGATTTTTCAGTTTTAAGGCAAAATTAACCGAAAATGAGTAGATTTAGAGAATACTATGTTTGTTTACTATAGTTATGCACAACAGTTTTTAGGAATTTGCTTTGTTTTTTTACTAAAATATGGTCTCGTGTTTCGCAATCAACAGTTGGGTAAAATCGGACACTGTGTGATTGCTTAAAACGAGATAATAACGGGTAATATAATACCGGGAGGTATCCCGTTTTATCCAACTACCTGGTTTTTTACTTCCCACCTCTACTATGGTAGGGAAGTAATGGATTTAGTCCGAAAAAAATATTTCGAGATTTTAACAGATTTTCACGTTTTCAGACCTTAGCAATCGTTTAAGATCATTTTCTGACTGATGTCTGTATGTGCGTGTGTGGTCAATTTTTCGCCTTCGATATCTTAAGAACGGAACAACATACGGGCATGCCGATTGTTCTATTGTGTTTATCAGCCTTTAACTTAGATCTGATTAGATTTTGAGTCAAATCGGTTCAATGGATCCTGAGATATTCAAAAAAACGTCCTCAACGTCACGTATTAACATAGGTAAAAAAAATATAAATGAATTCTAGATGTTATAATATGAAAAAAATGTTAATATTTTTTTGTCTAAAATGTAGTTTTCGAGAAAAAAATTTTTTTACTAAAAAAAATAAAAATTGTACGTAAATCAAGGTAACCATGATTTTTGCTATATTAAGTTAGCCATCAGTAGATCAAACAAAAAAGAGGGCCATGCTTTTTTCAAAGAATAAAAATTAAATTGTGTTTTAAAGATCACCAACAGTTAAGGTTATTTGGGCCTAGTTAAAGAATAAAAAAAAAGTGTTTATTTTTTGCCAATATTTACTAGGTGGGAAGTATAGGACTGGTCATCAGTCGAATTTTTTTATGAGAAGTGGGTTTTGTTACGTTTTTACTTCCCACCTCTACTATGGTAGGGAAGTAATGGATTCAGTCCGAAAACAATATTTCGAGATTTTAACAGATTTTCACGTTTTGAGACCCTAGCAATCGTTTAAGATCATTTTCCGACTGATGTCTGTATGTGTGTGTGTGTGTGTATGTGTGTGTGTGTATGTGGTCAATTTTTCGCCTTCGATATCTTAAGAACGGAACAACATACGGGCATGCCGATTGTTCTATTGTGTTTATCAGCCTTTAACTTAGATCTGATTAGATTTTGAGTCAAATCGGTTCAGTGGATCCTGAGATATTCAAAAAAACGTCCTCAATGTTACGTATTAACATAGGTAAAAAAAAATATAAATGAATTCTAGATGTTATAATATGAAAAAAATGTAAATATTTTTTTTCTCTAAAATGTATAGTTTTCGAGAAAAAAAATATTTTACTAAAAAAAATAAAAATTGTACGTAAATCAAGGTAACCATGATTTTTGCTATATTAAGTTAGCCATCAGTAGATCGCCAAACAAAAAAGAGGGCCATGCTTTTTTCAAAGAATAAAAATTAAATTGTGTTTTAAAGACCACCAACAGCTAAGGTTATTTGGGCCTAGTCAAAGAATAAAAAAAAGAGTGTTTATTTTTTGCAAATATTTACTAGGTGGGAAGTATAGGACTGGTCATCAGTCGAATTTTTTTTTGTATTTTTCACAATATTTTTAAATTTACCATGCTGTCTTTGTTCCTGAAGGATTAACGTTATGGAACTTGTAAAAGTATAGGTATCCCGTTTTATCCGACTAGGTGACTAAAACGGGATACTTCCTACTTTTTCAAAAAAAAAAATTTTTTCTCTTATGTGACTTCTATTTTCTCATAAAGGATGGTGTCAATCAAAAGTCCATTTATAAGGGAAACAGGAGCCAAAAAATTAGTCCTTTGCATTACTTCATTCAAAAAGTTGTGAGACTTAGAACACTAAGTATTCCGTTTTATACAACTCTCCCCTAGTTAAAATCTTGTTTTAAGACCTTTTTGAAAGAATAGAAACAAAAACAACAAAATATTAAATAAAACGTTTTATTTATCAACCTACTTATAATATACAAAATATTCTTATAAAAAAAAAACTTCTTAAGAAAAATAGAACCTCCTTCAAAAAAGCCACTAAAAAAAGAGGAAAATAATGCAATTTTGAGGTCGGCGGCCGGCGCCAATTTAATTGCTAAAACTTTTTATATATGTATCTATTTTAATTTTATTAAATTGGCGCCGACTTTAAAATTTTATTATTTTCCTCTTTTTAACATCCCGCTAAGAAAATTGAAAATTTTCAAAAATAGGGAAGTTATTGATTTTACCCCGATTTTCGAAAATCGAGTTTTCATCAGATCTCGACGTTTTATGATCCTAGGAAGCTATTCTGACTATTTTTACGATGATGTCAGTATGTCTGTATGTATGTAAACCTCTCATAACTTTTGAACGGTTTGACCGATCGAATCGCGATTGCGGCATTCGAAAGGGTCCCACTGAACTTAGATTTCCTGAAAATTTGAAGCGAATCGGCCCAATAGATTTTGAGAAATCACAAAAAAAAACCGGAAAAAAAAAGTTGTTAAAACGATGTTTTTTCAAAATAACTTCTAGAATATTGTACCGATTGATTTCATAATCTAATCAGCTCTTCTCCTCAGAAAACTGCGTCGAATGCCGCTAAGTGGATCAAAATCGGTTAATCTATTCGAGAGACATCGTAATCAACAGATTTCGAAAAGTGTTTTTTCAAAATATCTTCGAGATTTCTCAATCAACCGATTTTGTACTCCTTACAATATTTTTAGAGCTTAAAAAACTGCGTCGAATGCCGTTTTAAAAATCAAAATCGAACAACGCGTTCAAAAGTTATAGCTTTTCAAAAATTAAAGTAGTGTTATCAGCAATTTTCAGATTTTTGAGCTCGAAGAGCTCAAAAATCTACTTTTGGGTATATTATCAAGTGCTTCGAACTCAAAGCGCTTGAAAATAGCGGGAAGTTCCAGGGATGATCTGCAGGGTCAACCGATTTACAGATTTTTTTTAGTGGCTTTTTTGAAGGACGGTTCATTTTTTTAAGCTTTTTATTTTTTACTTTTTAGTAGTTTGCACGTTATTAACAGACTTCTGTCTTGATATTTGACATTTACATTAACGGTGTTGCAGTCCGTTACTCACTTTTTAATAGATCAGTCAAACTACTGAACCGATTTAAATAAAATTTATAAAAGAACCATCCCCAAAGTATGCCTTATTAAATAAAAAAAATCGGTCGTGTAGTTTCTGAAAAAATCGTGCTACAAGGGAAACACAGAACCTTCTTTATATTTGAAGTCGGTTAATATAATATATTAATTTAAACAAAATGAGTCAACTTTATCTTGAAGTCGCCATAAACCGCCGCATCTGTAAAATAAAACAAAAACAATTAACTGAGTAGATTCAAGTCTCACCATTTTTTCGTGTATTATTATATAACAATGTAAAATTTTCGAAACTTCAGATATAATGAAGCAATTTTGACAGTCCTTTGAAGCTCGTTATAACAGGTCTAAATTGTATATCAAAAGGATAAGAAGCGGTTACTGGAATGTCGCGTTGACTTTTTTGTTAACTTTTTATTCAAATTGTTGACCCAAACAATGGAGATGGGCACATGAGAAACGTAATATAGATGACAGCAGATTTATAGCTGCCTAAGTTATCATTGGTTTTCAATTTCATAGAAAAACGCGCGAGAAATCAAGTTTTTTCTCTTCTGATAGCAAGCAACCACTTCTTTTTAGTTTCGGATCCTTAGGAAATACAAAATTTCTATGATTTGAACATGGGTAAACATAGCATATTGGCATAATCAACTATTTATTAATTTAAATAAACTCATTCTGTACACACTACTACGAACTGCCCACGGACCGAGGTAGTTACATAGCTGGCGCCCCTAGCGCTCAAGTTTGGCAGTGCGCATCTCCATTGGAATAAAACAAGATATTAAAGGTTGTATACTTGTTTTTTCATCATTATCTACATTAATTATGAACGACCTCTAAGCCACGAGGGATCGCAAACCTATATATATACGTAGGTATATATGGAAGTGTTTTGATAATAATTGTAGATTATAGACGCCCAACAAGTGACAGGTAAGGTCATTAGTGTTTATCGGAAATGTTTGCCAAACCATTTTATTCTTTCGGTCTAAATTCAAAGAATGACCCTGTCAAACTTTTTTATCCAAAACTGAAATAAAACAACATATTATATTTATGAACTTGCGAACCACCCTGAACTCAGCGAGAGAGGTGTAATCAATAAATTACATACATCTTTCGGTCTAAGTTCCTGTTTAACGTTAAAACCTGTCCAAGTCCACGCAATAATTGACCGCAATCGCGAAACAAACAACCGGACAAACAGATAAACAAATAGAACTAAGCTAAACGGTCAAGGTAAAACTGGCCCACACTCGCTTCCCGCGTAAAAAAGACTACATTCTACAATCTTTAAAGAATTTAAGTCAATAATAATAAAGTCGAACTGCACAATAAAATAATAGCAAATCACAAAATGTAAAATGAGCTCATATGATTAACAAAAAATTGTGTGTCACGACACTCGGAGGAAGTGTAATAGACCGAGAGCTAGTGACAATTTTTTGGTGTTATTTATTCAAGGCCTTATTTTTGTGAAGATGTTGAGGGAGGCATATTAAAGTGCCCTGAGTAAGGGATTTTGCTAGATAGCGGTATGGGAGGGATGCAGACCGCCCCCAACATCTAAGAAAAAAAAATGGTCACAATTATTATTACTTCAAGGCAGAAATTGTTTGTATAGCTCGTCGGTGACCCAATAAATGCCATTATAATATTTGCAGATCGATTGTAAAGGGGTGACAGATCACCCTAAACGTGTCATGTATCCGACGAAATTTATATTATTAGTTCAAGGTTCAAATTTTAATATGTTGTTGTAGCGACTTTTTTAAGCATATATTTCAATTTGCAGAACAAAATGTCGGTATTAACCCCCTTGCAGAACGATATAAACACCTAGGCAAGCAAGTTTCCCTCTAAGAGAGGGGGTTAATATCGACATTTTGTTCTGCAAATTGAAATACATATATGCCTAAAAAAGTCGCCGTAACAACTTATTAAAATTTGAACCTTGAACTAATAATATAAATTTCATCAGGTGCATGACACGTTTAGGGTGATCTGCCACCCCTTTAATAATGACCAATCGATCTGCAAATATTATAATGGCATTATTGATGTCTATATGTTTTCTTCACGTGGACACAAATTATTTTTAATACAATTTTATACCGTTTCATTTAGTAGGTACTCCATTTTCATTGCAATGAAAAGAGACATACAGTATTGTGTGGTAGAAAGGAACCTACTTTCAGCAAGTGAATGGTGATGTTATCTCTCTTCATAATAATTGCTGAAAATAAGCTCTGTTTGACCTACACACCCACTCAAGGATTAATAAGTCGTTTTCAAATGAGTTTTAAATTTAGAATGCGTGTGCACAAATAAGAAACGTGTTTACACAAAACAGAGTTAAACAAGCCGTGAGGTGGGTCGTCTATTAGGACTAAAGTGCGACCCTTGAGGTCCACACGACGAACTTCCCAGTTTGATAAATATTTAATAATAATAATTAAATTAGATATTACACACAAAAGTAATCATTTTAATCATTAAAACATAATTATTTTTTATTTTTAACAATTAAAAAAAAAAAAAACGGCTGAACAGATTTTGAAAAAATTTCTTTCAGATCATATTTACGTTAATACGCGTCGATTGGCACCCTAACGTAGTCGATATCATTTTTCATTCTCGAGATTTCGTCTTAGAAAGAAATGGACCATTACGTGAAGAAGAAATCACTGAGCATATACAGGGTGAGTTTGACCACCCGTATCAGTCGTTTTTTTCGAAAACGGTTAGTCGTAGAGAGTTGTGTCAAAAATTGTTATTATAAAAGCCCTAATAAAGATACGAATGGTGATAATTCTTTTTTCCGGGAAGGTCGGCTTCCCTATTAGTTTGCTCCAGAATGTCCAGAACTCCGGAATTATAAATATAACGATAGGTCGAAAGTGGTATTGTTGAAAAGATCTTTAAAAAATAAGCAAGTTTTGTAGGAAAATTTTTTTTAATACTGCCACCCCTGTTAAGTAATATATGTTTGAAATTACTAAATTAAAATGTCATAATAACGAACTTTTTAAAAGTCCGCATTTAAAATCTAGTTACCTAGCTATCGATCATTAAACACTGAAGAAGTACACTCACAGTATAACCAGAAGAGCTCAGTAGTATGTATTAAAGAGTAAATGGAAGACAGTTTGAACACTTGTGACAATGTCTAAGGTTGCTAGATTTTTAATGCCGACTTCGATCGTTATTATGAAATTTTGATTTAATAATTTCAAACGATTGTTACTTAACAGGGGTGGCAGTAATTAAATACTTTTTCCTACAAAACTTGCCTATTTTTTAAAGAGCTTTTCAACAGCACCACTTTCAACCTATCGTGCTTTCTAAAATTCCGGAGTTTTGAACATATAATAATTTATATTTATACTTATAGAAATTTACAGGGGTGGCAGTAATAAAAAAAAATTTCCTACAAAACTTGCTTATTTTTTAAAGATCTTTTCAACAATACCACTTTCGACCTATCGTTACATTTATAATTCCGGAGTTCTGGACATTCTGGAGCAAACTAATAGGGAAGCCGACCTTCCCGGAAAAAAAATTATCACCATTCGATTCTTTATTAGGGCTTTTATAATACAAATTTTCGACACAACTCTCTACGACTAACCGTTTTCGAAAAAAACGACTGATACGGGTGGTCGAACTCACCCTGTATATCATATTTTTTTCATGTTCGTGCGATCAGCTGACATATAATTCACCACTTTATAGTCAGCCGACTTTTTTTCCCTCAAGATATTGGGTTAACTATAATTTGATAAATTTTCAACCGGGAGGAAGTGAATAAAAATAATTTTTTTTCTACGTGCGTGGGAGGGTACTGTTGCTCAACCCACCCATGGAATCGCAGCTGACGTTCACAAGGCTTCATGATACAACTCTCTGAAGCATTTTACGAATTTTCGCCCGAACGGAACTTGGTCATGAAAATCTGTTGCTGGCTCCCGGACTATATTGTTGTAGGAAAGAATAATTTGGTAAATCTTTGTCATCTTTATAGTTGCTGAGGAAGTTCCAATACACTTAGTAAAGAAACATTAAAAAACAATCAATGTCTGTTTGTGATTTAATTGTTGTCCAAATACCTGTGACATCTTTAATAGAATTTTTAACATTCACTACGCGCGGGGCCTCTGTGAGCGCGAGGCCCAAATAGGTCAATAAGCCTAATCGATCTGAGACCGGCTCTGATGTGGATTCTTGCAAGTTAGATAATTGCCATTGACTTACTTGCAAGATGTAATCCAGCGTTGCTCCCATGATCGCAGTGCTCTAGGCGTCGGCGACCTGGTGAGTGGCGGTGCTCTGGCGCGGCCCCCACATCTGGAACATACACGCACAAAGCGAGGCTTGCGACCAAGCCATGCGTGTCTTATACAGTCAACAACTTGACGATGTGCTCCGAGTACTGGTCCATTATCGCTTCCGTTGTAACACAAATTGTCTGGTTCTTGACCGTATTCCAACTACAACAATTAAAACAAATTTTTTTTTTATTCCTCAATGTAGATACAATATTAAATAATATCAATAAACAGATCTCAGGAAACTGGACTAAAACTTATTTAACCACAACAATTTTCGTACCTACAATGTTTTTGATATTGGCATTATGGATGAAACTTTTACTAATTAATTAATTAATTGTAGATTATAGACGCGTCGACAACTCAGGTTATTAGCGTCTTCAACACAACAAATAATCCATTTGTGTATTAGAATCCGTCAGTCAACATACACAAACCGACTGGTACGAGCTCGGGTCCCTGGGATCGCTAATTCCCAAAGAACATTGAAATGCAATTTGCGATAGCAACCACATTCCAATGCCCCCCTGGGGGAACTTTTACTAATTGTTGATTATTACATAGTATAATAATAGTAAATTATTTCCTGCCCAACTTAGAAAACCAGTGCTATTATAGCTCAGTCAATGAGTAATCTAAGAGGGGTCAGAGCCCTCGTAAGGCCTCACGCCGCCCGCGTGCGGATTCATAATTGACGCCCCTTATTGGGGATAAACGCACTAGACGATATGTCAAATTTAAAAACGTTAAAAATCCCAAATAACTAATACTGTAAGTGCAATTAATAGAAACTTTATTCCTTATAAATTTAAATAAACTGTAAAAAACATTATTTAAACATTATTATGTAAAATAATTCATACATTTACACAAATAAAAGAAACTTCAAGTTTTAACAAAATTATAAAATTGTTTTCACTTAAAATTATAAAAGTAATTCAATCTGATCTGCACTTAAATTATAAACGCAATGAACTAAGCATTTTCACATGCTTAGTAAAATTGAACTTGGCGACTTTTAGTTGCAGCGAATATTTTTTCAATACAGTACAAAAAACATAACATAACTAGGCCATTTGCCGCCCCTTGGATGTGCCGCCCGCGTGCATCGCACACATCGCACTCAGGGGCGTGAGGGCCCTGAGAGAGGTCTAGCCGGAAAGTCAATAAGCGCAAAAACCGACTTCGAGACTTTGTTTGGACTGGTTAATAAAAAAACATATTAAAAGTTCTTGATCCTCGGGTGGACGCAAGACGAGGAGGGAGCACTTCAAAGGTCCTTTTCGCGTATATCTCGAAAACAGTTGGCCTTTAGAAAAAATTCTATGCATGAAAATTGTAGCTAACAAAATTTCCTACATTTTCTATATTTGAGATTTATTTTTATCTTCAACCGTTAACGAGTTACGCGCTTCTGAAAACCGCTATTTTTCGAAAAAACATTTTTCGCACATAATTTTTGTCGAACTTTTCTCTTTAGCGCCTCAGCCTTTCATTTTACAAAAAAAAGTTGTAGAGAATTAAATTTCCTTCAAAATGGTATACCAGTTTACCATTTTATCTTAACCTGATCCAAAGTTTTCAGAAGCATTAACTCGTTAATGGTTGGAGATAGAAAAAACCTCAAATATAGAAAATGTAGGAAATTTTGTCAGCCAGAATTTTCATACATGAAATTTTTTCGTATGACCAACTGTTTTCGAGATATATACGCGAAAAATTAAAAAAAGGGACCTTTGAAGTGCTCCACCCCCCTCTTGCGCCCACCCGAGGGTCAATGACTTTTAGTATGATTTTTTATTAACGAGTCCAAACAAAGTCCCGAAGTTGGTTTTTGCGCTTATTGACTTTCAGGCTAGGATCATTCGTTGACTAGGCTAATTAGAAATCATTGCCACAAGCACAATGGCGTTTATTTCATTTCAATAATAATAATAATTTCAATAATACGTTACTTAGTATTTACGGAGATACAGTTTAATAAATTTTAATACCTGCTTATGTCATTAGCGTCAAAGCGCTCTCACTGCAAATATTATACAGGGTGTTCCTTAATAACGTGCTAATATTTAATAGTGCTAATATGTGGTTTCATATCCCTTTAACACATACCAAAGTTGAGAAAAATATATCTAAACTATAAAGTACTTTCGGACATATTAAAAAATAACGCTTTAAAAAAAAATTTACACCCTGTAGCAAAAAATTTAAGCCGTTGCGGACATATGTTCATAATAAGAACTTTTCTTCATAAAATGACAAGGAATCACACCCTGAAATCTTAGCTCGTCATTAAGGAACAGCCTGTATACTCTATAATTTATATAACCGAGCCGCCTATGTTCCCTATACACTGATCTCGCACGGTCAGAACGAGATAGATAATGTATTAAAGTGGAGCCATGATGTTTGGCGCTAATGACGTCAGCCCCTTAAAACCAACCTCAAAAATTGCTAGACAAAAATATCTAACCGCATTTCGTTTATAGGCTTATTGGATGTTGAGGTCTCACTAAAAATATTTTACATTTTTATCAATTAACAAAAATTATTAAACACACACATACACACAGGTGGGTGAGTTTTTATTCCACATTCATTATTTATCAATGTCAAGCGATTTGAAAAATTCAAAAAAAATAATAAATAACTTTTTGCGCTCTTTCTGTCTATAGTTCAAGAGCCGAAGTGAGCTCGACCTTCACCGATCTGTTAACCAGATGAAATATATTTTTTATGAAATCTCAAAAATATACGAATACGCTAAAAATGCTTTGCCTATCAAAATGCTGACCAGATTATTTTTAAATAAATTTTCAAACTTCAAAGCCTGGCAGTACTAATTAATGGCAGGTTTATTGTAGGCAAAGCTATACCATTGCGTTTATCATTAAATTATCTATCTTTTGATATATATTTCAAGTGGTTAAGAGATCGGTGTAGTTACCTATATTAACTTACCTGTTTATAACTGTTTGCCAGGTAGTGACGTCAAGAAATGAGTGGGCAAAGCTACCTAGGCATATTCTTTAAATTATTAACTATCGGTTAAAAGAAAATTCGTTTGGTTAGCAAAAGGGTGAAGCACAGAAAGAAAAATTAATTAAAATTAATTTATTTAAAAATAATCTGGTCAGCATTTTGACAGTCAAAGCATTTTTAGCGTATTCGTATATTTTTGAGATTTTATAAAAAATATATTTCATCTGGTTAACAGATCGGTGAAGGCCGAGCTCTCTTCGGCTCTTAGACTACTACAAGAAATCATTTAGAAAACAAAATAGTGGTTTCTAGAACATTAATATTTTTTTAATGGAACGTTCTGTATTTTTTGAATAAGCATATAGAAAGCCTATTAAATTTGGAATATTGCGTCATTTGGCTCAAATTATCCTGTAGATTCTTTATAGGATTAAACATTGTTGTACAAAACAAATACATAAAGTCATAGGTCATTTGCAAAATGTTTATGATGATTTACGTAAGAAGTAAAACGAATTTAAAACTTGCCTTCTGAGAAATGACGCCCCCAATATATAATTTTCACACAAAAAAATCTCTATATTCGGTCATGTTGATTGTTGGGTATCATTTGAAAGAACTGTTTTTAAAGATCCCAAAACAATTGTTTTCAGAATTTTGCTACGTAGTAGTATTTCCAAAACTAGTAGAGGTAAAATTTCGAAAAAACTTGTGATGTCAGAGGTATGCGCATAATTTACAGGAAAAACTATTAAATGTTTCAAACAGCTATAGTTTTCGAGAAATTAATTATAAATGAAGACAAACAAACTTAGTTATGCGGTTGGCGAAATCGATACTAATTTCTTTTATTATGGATATAATTAAATGAAATATAATTTGATATATTAGGTAGGTACATTTATTCGTTTGTTAGTTGTACGGACCTTCGGCTCGGGAGTTATACTCGCACTTGACCAGTTTTTTAATGAAGAAGTTACTGAACGAAATATGAAAATTTTAATAGGCAGTGTAATTAAGTGATTTACTTTTCAATTAAAAAATCGGTCATAAATAGAGTAAATACCTGCAATGGAAGACTTTGCTGCGCTAAAAGTGGAGTAGTAAGCGCAATTCGGGGGCCATATTGATTTAACTGTGGTATTGTAACTTGACTGGGTAGTTGACAACATTCATCTGGAAAAAAATAAAACAAAATATTATTATTACTTATACTGGTATTCTGTGCCTTTACATTTATTTTCTCCGAATTGATTTTCAAGTATTCATTAAACTGTTGGCCGGTTTATCGTACATTTTAATCACGGTGTTTTTTTAATCACACTGTTAAATGACGGGTTGCTATGGTAATGAAACGCAGCAACCAATGAACACATAGCTGTCAAAATTTAACAGTGTGATTAAAAAAACATCGTGATTAAAATGTACGATAAACAGGCCACAAGCGTTGAGTGTGAGTGAAGGAATATTACAAAGAGGCGCAGGCACCATATAGCAAATCGTTCCGTATTGTTCTTTATTCCCCGCACCCCATTAACCGTAAACATACATAAGCTTCTAACTGTATAGTGGCGCTTCTTGCTGCCGTAGTTGTTAATTGGAAACAACGAGTGATTCTCAGTCAACGACTCTGGTCAACAAAAGTATAATATTTTTGCTGCATATACTACACTCACCGTAAAAAAAATCGGCCACCCTGAAATATCTCACAAAAATAGTTACTGAAATATTGAATAATTTTACTAGATGTTGATAGTGGATTAAAGAACCATTTATTGTTAATACAGAATGCATAAATTTGCTGAAAAGAGACTACAAATAAATAAACAAAAAAAATTTAATTCAAAAAAGTAACAGAAACAATGCAAATAAGATTTTTGTCTTAGGCCCGTATTCACCAAACACTGTTAAAGATAGAAGTTACTAACCTTAGAATAAATGTATTCCTTGGAATAAAATAAACTTTCTATTCACCAAGCAATTTATTCGATAGAATAGTAACCTCAGGTAAAAATTTACTATTACCATACGCCTTGGAGATTTTGTCAAATATTTTGATTCTAAAGCACGTTTACCAAAGATCCGACCGATGGCGCATCTATCGAAAATGTAAAATGGTGAATATTGACATATTTTACTGACAAAAACCTTTACCTGTAAGATATGAAATTAATATTTACCTGAAAAGGTCGCCAGGCCATAAAGTAATTTATGCATTTCGTGCACACCCTATTTAACTAGGCAGATAAATATTTATACCCTTGAAATTGGACAGAATAGCTATTCTTACGATTTATATCTGCAGTAAACTTAACTATGTTTGGTAATTTGAATTATCACTATTTATTCCGTGTGATAGTTACCAGGGGAATAAATCAACGGAATAAATAACTAACTAGGCTTGGTGAATACGGGCCTAAGTTGTAAAAAAAATAATGTGCCTGTATGTACGTGTACCGTGTTTCCTGAACATCCTCAGATTCAAATCTAGGACCCAACAATAAATCGACATCTATATTTCACCTTGCACTAGCTAATCGATTGTGGCGGTAACTATATTTCGAATCCTGCACTGGCTACGAATTTAAATATGGTTCAAGCGCGTCTTGATAAAATCTATTCGCTTTCTATCTCTCTTTTCCAACCTGACACTGGTAGTTTTCCAATTACAGCATTAAAGCGCATTATGCGGCATAGTGCTCAACAGTGATGTTTCAACTACAGCAATGCTTCGCACAATCGAGCACTTTGAAAAGTACTGCTTTGGGGTGATGCGCGCATTGGATACCAATCAGTAGCATGAAAACTAATGCACCATTCCAATTAAGCATTAACACACCTCGGCATTGTGCGCCACTGAGTCGCATTATGCGATGTAATTGGAAAACTACCATTGTCACCTACAGTTGTGCTTATCTATGATATCTGATCTCTATGGTTGTCATTCCCGGAAACGCTATAATTTATCATATGTCAAAAATGATAATTGCGTAACAGTTCTAAATACACGCCAGCAGAGACGCGGGTACAGCTAATCAGGTATAAGCCATAGCACACCTAGACCGAATTAGTAGAAATACTGCATTTTCGAAAAAAATGTCTGTCTGTATGTTTGCTTGCTTATAACTCCAAAACTCCTGCACCAAATTCGTTAAAATTTATGGTACAAATCGTGGTGTGAGTATAGCATGTGCTCTTGCGCAGCGAGTGAGTGAGATACGTCCGTCTCGTTCTTGCCGTGTGACGTCACGTAGGGAACAGTACCTAGTGATTATTTGTTATTTTTGGCGTTTTTTGGTAAAAAATAATGGGAATTTCGACAAAATTTGTTTACTAATTGTTTTTAAAGGCTTATGAGAAGTGGGTATAGAAGTATTGTATATCCATTTTCAATATTCATGTTTTTTAATAGGCCTGCAACTTACCCCTTAAAAGTCTTCTAGAAATCGAATAACTGAGAACTTCGAGATAACTCGTTCTTTCGCAAAATTATCGAAATTGTATCAGGTCAGGATGCTCTGGACCAAAATTACTGCAGTAGAACCTCCCCAAATAGCGTTCTCAAGGTGAAAAAATTGTTAAAAATGTGTCTTTTCAACTCTCACTCAAATTTGTGTGAGAACCATGCTAGATAGGACAAAACTGCATACTAGTAATTTTGTAGAGTATAAAGTTTCCTACAAACAAGTCCGGGATGGCATATGTCTAAAGTTAATAGTTCAGAAATACTGGGCGTTTCAAATTTTTGTCAATTCGGTACCTACTGCAACATTTTGTGATATTTTTTGCAAAATTAATAAGTGTATTCAAAAAGAATACTCTGGACATAAATTCCGCAAAACTTTCGATAATTTTGCGAAATGGCAACATTTCTGTCAAAAAATACGTTTGAGCTGCAGGCTATAGTGCCCCGCATTTCTAAATTATTGAGTTTGGGCATATGCCGTCGCGGACTTTTTTGTAGGAAATTTTATATTCTACAAAATTACTAGTACCATGCAATTTTGTCCTATCTCGCATGGTTCTCACACAAAATTGAGTGATTGTTGGAAAAACATCTTTTTAACGATTTTTTCACCTTGAGAACGCTATTTGGGGAGGTTCCGCCGCAATCATTTTGGTTCAAAGTATCCTGGCCTGATACACTTTCGATAATTTTGCGAAAAAACGAGTTATCTCGAAGTTGCCAGTTGAGTCAAAAAAATAATGGTACGAGTTGCAGGCCTATAATAAATGTGTAGATATAATACCTATACTAAGTTTGATTTTCATACGTTAAATAATTACTGAAAGGGCGTAAGTCTCGTTTCACCCCGCAGTCCAGTCACGAGAGCTTAAAAAGGTAGGTCCACCTTGCGTTTTGTGCAGCAAATGATTTAATTTTTTTTGTCCTCAAGCATGTCTAGGAGATGTCAAATCCAAGTTTGCGACCTCTAAAACAGGGCGGGGGAGTTTTGGTGGGCTAAAAACCATGATTTTTTTGCACTTTTTTCGGTTTTTTGCTTATAACATAAAAATGGCTGGTCCTATCGAAAAAATGGTCCTATTCAAAATTAAAGGGCACAAAATTTACTTTAAAATCCACTAGTTAAATATGTTTTTATTCCGATTTTTACCGACTCTACAGAACTTAGAAAAACAAAAAAAAAATAAACTCTTTTTTTGTTTTAAGGCGCTAATCTTAGGAATTACTAGTCTGTAGAAGAAGCAAAGTAGTAATCATTGAGACCCTATACGAGTTTTCTAAAAATTCAATCCCAAAGGGTGAAAACGGAAGTGTAGGATTTATTGTAATAACAAGATATCCTACACCTACGTTTTACCCCCTTTGGGATTGAATTAAAAAAAATGAATAGCCTATAACCTTTCTTAATAAACGGGTTATCTAACAAAAAAAATATTTTTTAAATCGGACTTGTAACTCCTGAAATCAGCGCGTTCAAACAAAAAAAGAATTTTTTTTTTGTTTGAACGCGCTAATCTCAGAAACTACCAAGCCGATTTGAAAAAAATTTTTTTCTTAGATAGCCCGTTCATTAAGGAAGGTTATAGGCTATTCGAGTTTTTTAATAGTTAAAAGCTTGAAAAAATGCTTTTTTTCATTTTGGTAAATTTTGGCGATTTTCTAAGTTCTGTAGAGCCGGTAAAAATGGGAATATTAACATATTTGACTAGTGTATTTTGAAGTAAATTTTGTGCCCTTTAATTTTTAATAGGACCATTTTTCCGTTAGGACTAGCCGTTTCCATGTTATAAACAAGAAACCGAAAAAAGTGCAAAAAAAGTGGTTTTTAGCCCACCAAAATTCTCCCGCCCTGTTTTAGAGGTCGCAAACTTGGATTTAACATCTCCTAAACATGCTTGAGGACATAAAAAAATAAAATCATTTGCTGCACAAAACGCAAGGTGGACTTCCTCTCGTGGCTGGACTACTGACTGAATGTTGAACTTATCTCATTTTTAGGAAAACTGTAATATTTTATATCAGTGCCCTTAGTTTTTCGCGAATAATTAGTGAACCCGTATACCGCACAGGCAGGCATTTTCCAAGATCAATTGTTAATTAACCAAAAACACTCGCAAAAACACGTTTAAATGAAATTAATAATCAATTGTTTGTATCTTGCAGACATTTACCCGCCAACTAAGCAAGGTTAGTAGAGTATAGGTTGCCTCATTCCGATAGATAGTAGTGGGGGGATGACGTCACTCAGAATATACCATGCTTGCTCACTTCAATAGAAAAGATCAGACGATGAACGCTGCTAATTTTTGGAAATAAAAATCACAGTAACCATGGTAGTGTGATATGTTTTTTCAATACCTAATAGAAACATGATTCTTCTGTTAGTGAAAAAAATATGATAAGTTGTCAATTTTGCGATAGCTGTTAAGTGTTATGGTGTTTTGTGGTTATTTTTAATATTTTGTGAACATAAAAGATAAAATAATTAATTTATCAATTTGTTAGCTAATTCTATTCGTTTCTTAAATTTAAAAAAATAGGTAATTAACAAGATCTGCCATTGCTTGAGCATTATTTAATTTTTTGTTTGTTTATATTATAGATATTAAAACCTAAATTTTGTAATAAAAATAAAAATTATCCTATTTTTTAACATCTATTCTTCTATTTATTGTCTCCTGCCAATTTTAAGAAAAAATCTGCACGAAGCACCTAATATAAATAAGCATAATCTTCAACAATTTCTGTACTTGATTTAAACTAAATTCTAGCTGACGTCATTCCCGCGCTTACGCTGATTGGTCAGATGGAACGAGGCAACCTGTACTCTAATAACCTTGCCAACTAAGTTCAAATCTGCTCCCAACGTGACGTCACTGCGCAAAGCAGTCGAAAACTGGTACCCTAGGTAGCACACCATGTTATATTCACACCACGGTACAAATCATTATTTTAGGAAGCAGCAGAATTCTGTTATGTACGGATCGAGGGCGAGCGAGGTCGGGGGTAGTGTATTAATTAATAACAAAATAATTTAAATAGCATACCTTAGTTTATGTATCTATGAATTAAGAAAGTTAAACGTCTCGTTTAAATGCTTAATAAAATATTTATAAAAATAAGAAAGCGTTTTTAAATCACGCACGTAAAATAAAAATATATACACATAAAAATTCACTTAACTAATCTACATAGGGAACACATCATCTGAATCAGAATCAGATTTTGGTTTAATTTGTCTTTTCTTAGTGTCCAGAACCCATTCAGATTTTGTTCCCTTTGGATCATTATCACCTCCAATTTGTAAAAATACTTCTGAAGTTAAACTCTTTTTCGTTTCTACATTGGCTATAAAATAACTGCTGTCTGATTTTTCACAATCTGATTTCTTTTTATCATCACTTGGTGTCGACATTCTTGCACAGTCTCTATTTCGATCAAATGAAGCCAGCGTGTGTCGTTTGCTCGAACTGTCTGGCATTCTTTTCCTTTCATCGCCAAATGTCGGGTAAATCATACTGCTTCTACTACCACTAGATGTTGGACTGGTAGCTTTATTAGCATTCTCAATCAAATCTTTGAAAAATATTTCTCTGGGAGTCAAAGGACTTTTTTGTTCGAAATGTTCAGTATGTTTATCAGGTGAATAAGGTGACGTCACATCAACTAAATGTAAATATTCATTAAATTTCTCTTTAGATTTTAAACATTCCAAGCTAAGTATTCTTTTCTGCTTGGCAGAATGTTGACGTTCAATTTTAATAAAACTATCCGTTGCCTTTATTAAAGAATCTTTGTTAATATCAATTTCAGGTATTGGTGAGCTCATACTCTCTCGCCATTTTGTTTTAACATCAACAATCACTGGCTGATCTGAACTATCAGAATATAACGGAGTTCTCAGTGCATCTGATAAATCGATTTTCTCTACTTTGTGAATATACAAAGGTTGTAAAACTGGCTTTTGTTTTATTTTCAACTCTTTTTCATCCACGTACATCGATTTTCTTTGAAAGTGACCTGATGGTTTCTTTTCTAATAGCATAGAAGACGGTCTTTTCAAAACTAATCTCTGATCGGTCATAGTGCTCTTATCACACTGTTTAACTTCACTGACCTGACATCCACGAGTTTGCAATTTCTGTTTTATTCCATTTTCAAAATCTTTTGGTAAAACATAATTATTTTTATTAACTCCGGAAGTTTGAGACGATTCATCCTTCAAGAATTGTTGACTTGAAGTTTGGTATTTACTGTCAATTACATCTCTTTTCTGTTGCTTAGGTGGTAATTTAGGTGGTTTTTCACTTTCTTTAATTGAAATTTCTTGCAAAGGGATGTCCTCATGTTCTTTATAAACTGTATTGATTTCTTGTGCCGAAAGTAAATCATTGGCTGATAACTTTTGTGTTCCATTTACTCTCTTTTCTTCCTTGATAATAAAATGATTGGCATTCAAATTTTGTTTTTCTAGTGCCATCTGATATCCCGGTATATCCTGATATTTATAATCAGGTTCATCGCGTCGACAAATACAACAACCCCAAAGACAAATGAACAATGTTACTATCAAAAGGTAGATTAGTAGAGCAATTCCCAAAAATTTTAACGACCACGATTTTACAGTCACATCTTCCAAAGTTTTCCATAAAACCGGACACAATAAAAACCAATATAATATGAAAAATATTACGCAAACCATAGAATACACAAATGATTTTTTTAAAACTCGTCTCGTTGGATCGCAACTGCACATTTTAAAAGATTATTTAACAGAAATAAAAATTGAACTCAACTTCCGATAACAGTTAAATATTCAGAAATGTTTACAGTTTATTAAAATTAATTAAGTATAGTTATTTTTTTTATTATTAAAGTAATCCCATTTTATAATTTTAATGTTATAAGTATTTTTAAAATATCTTAAAAATAACTCGAATGTATAAACATTCCAGGTAGTAATAATAATTTATTATTATAAAATGAATAAAATCTGACTGCTATATTTACTCATATTAACGTTTTATCTCACTCATTAAAGGAAAGTTGCCCGGTCTGTAGCATTTGTCGACTTTTTTCTGTGATAGCTCAATTTTTATGAAAACGTTTTTGACAGTAAAGACGATTGCAACTGTGCGTCCATTAATTTTATAGGACATAGTCTATTTCTATTAGACTAGGTAACAGAATAATAAAGTAAGATTCCGAATTAAATATACTGAAAGTGAAAATGAAATACTTGGTTATAAACTAACTAAACTTAATAACAGCTGACCAGTCAGAATTTATCAAAGAGAAAAATATATATTGTGCTATTAAATTTCACAGTTTTGATACATGTTTAACTCAAAATCACGTCAGGAATGAGATTCTAGAGTTACGACAAAATTAGTGGGACAAGGCCGGTTTTTGGGGCGGGCAAACTGGGCAGCTGCCCAGATCACCATCGAAATAGGGGCGGCACTGATGACCCACGAAAAAAAAAATGTTTTGTAGTTAAAAAGACAAATTTTCCGTTGAAGTAGGAGCGGCAGTGATGAACCGCCAAAAAAAATATTTTTATTTAGTATTCAGAGGCACAAATTTCTCATGGAAATTGAGCGACGAATTGTTAGCTGTGACAAAATTCATTGAATCAAATGCAGCGCCTATTGGGATCCGTCAGATAGGTGGAGATTAAAAAACATGGCGCAGAGGGAGGGAAATTTCATATACGGGGTATACTTTTGCGTGTAATTTTATGAGTTTCAAAGTGATAAGAAATGATAAATATAAGTGCAATTTGTGATTGGGCCGGTACGAATCCTAAACAAAGGAATTTTGTTGAAGGAGAACGGATTCTCAAAGCCGGGCATATTATCAAATGTCGGAAATATAACGAGAAAAATGCATGCAAAATGAACTGTCAAAAGCAGCAATCTTTACGACATATTGCTTAAAAACATCAAAATTAAAAGAAAATCTCCACGAAATTAATCATCCACGTTCAATGCGCCTTTAAGGTTGGGTTAGGTGAATAATGTAAACACATAACTGCAACATAATAAGTTATATTGTAATAAGTGGGTAAGTTACTAACCTCAAAATATTTGTATAAAATTAATCCTATAAATTTGCCAATCATCAGGGATTCAACTATTGTTGTGCAGTATGATAATAAGTACATCTTATTATTAATATAAAATATTTTTTTATTTCATAAATACAATTTTTCCACATTTCATTAGAAAATAATTCTCTGTAAAGTAAGTTTTACAAGGCAATAACTGACAGTGTTTAATGCCATGATATTAGAAAACGTCGCGAATTCCATTTTTGATAAACTTTTTGTTTATTTTACTTGTTTTATATTTGTAATAAACAATTTCACGATAAATTTGCACTGTTAGCATGTAAAATTTTCCCTCGTTTTAGTACAATTTTCTGCCACCAGTTGTCATATACTCATTTGACGGATCCCAATAGAAGTAATGAAATTTATTGCACTAAATAAGTTTTTCGCTCCCAATGTCGCTATCGCTCTTCGGATCTTATGAACACTGCCAGTAACGGTAGCAAATGGAGAAAGAAGTTTTTCGAAACTTAAATTGATAAAAAAACTATTTTCGCTCAACAATGTCTGAAACCAGATTGTCAGGTCTTGCGTTAATTTCGATAGAAAGCGAATTGGCAAAAAAATTAGATTACAAAAAATTGATAAGAAGTTTTGAAGAGAAAAAAGCTCGCAGAATTCATTTTTGAAGCAATTAAATGGACATTTTTACTTCCCACCTCTACTATGGTAGAGAAGTAATGGATTTAGTCCGAAAAAAATATTTCCAGATTTTAACAGATCTCCACGTTTTGAGACCCTAGCAATCGTTTAAGATCATTTTCTGATTGATGTCTGTATGTGTATGTGGTCAATTTTTCGCCTTCGATATCGTAAAAACGGAACAACCTACGGCCATGCCGATTGTTCTATTGTGTTTATCAGCCTTTAACTTAGATCTGATTAAATGTTGAGTCAAATCCGTTCAGTGGATCCTGAGATATTAAAAAAAACGTTCTCAATGTCACGTATTAACATAGGTAAAAAAAAATGAATTCTAGATGTTATAATATGAAAAAAATGTAAATATTTTTTTTCTCTAAAATGTATAGTTTTCGAGAAAAAAAATATTTTACTAAAAAAAGAAAATTGTACGTAAATCAGGTGTAACCGCGACTTTTGCTATATTACTATACTAAAAACCAAATCTATGTGGAATTTTAGTTACATTTTAGTAACTGATTTATGTTGGCAGCACTAAGTATTTTTAAAAGTTTTTTTTAGTTTGTATGTGTGGTTATTAATTAATACAAATTTCCGATAGATCTTTTCGTTTAAATTTAAAATTGTTATGGAAACCATTCAAACAGGTAAGGTAAATTTCAGATTTTTATTGTCATTAAAAATATTCGTCAAAAAATATTCACAAAAAAAAAAATTAAAAAATACCGAAGAGCAGAAATTTATTAACAAAAAAATTAAAACTGGCTGTTATTGAATGTTTTTCGCAGTTCAAAAATCAATATGTAAAAAACGGTGAGTTCAAGTTGGTTTAAAGCGTTTATAAATAAGTACAGGGCTTGAGAATAGCCGAGAGTGTAGCGGCGCTGTTGTTTACATGGCGTTGCTATGGTTCCTCTATTACAAGTCCCCAGTTCCCGAGTTCTAGCCCGAGAGCTGGTAAAAGTGTCAATTGGATTTTCAATTTATTATTAAAAAAAAAAAAATAATGAATTGAAAATATGAATTGGTGCTAGGCCCAAATAACCTTAGCTGTTGGTGGTCTTTAAAATACAATTACAATTATAAATAAGTACAGAATATGAAAAGACAAATATGGAATAATAAGTTGATGAAAACGTCATAAAGAGGCTCGAACTTTCGTTACGTTAAAATTCCGTAACTTAAAAACACAACGGGAACGAGTGGTTTCTAATACTGCCTATTTATAACTGTTAATTTTTCATTTGCTTTCGGTAAATTTACAGTGGCTGATATTTTCTTAATCAATGTGCAAGTGCAATAATTAGGTATATTATTTTAAACGGACAGTTCTTATTTTTGTTAATAAACTATATTTGTATATTTTTTTATTAATATTATCATTGTGAATAAGTAATTAAGACATTATGTTAATTTTTTTTTGACAAAATAAAATTTAAGAAATTATTAAAACAGTTCATTTTTAATTAAAAAAAAATAACAACACTTTTTAGTTTATTATAACTTGCAAGAGTATTTAAAGAAAATCTTGAAAAAGAAATTTAAACTGACAGTTTACACGTCCAGAATTATTAAAATATTTATAGAAATATTTCTGACAGTTAATAATTTTGCTTTTAGTAATCTACAGATTGCTCAAAAAAGATTTATGTGTATTACAGAGTGTATTTTCGTTACTAGGAAAGTCACTAAAATTCCACATAGATTTGGTTTTTAGTATAGTCATCAGTAGATCACTAAACAAAAAAGAGGGCCATGCTTTTTTTTGAAAGAATAAAAAAGTGTTTATTTTTTGCAAATATTTACTAGGTGGGAAGTATAGGACTGGCCATCAGACGAATTTTTTTCTAAAACATCGGTGCCATACTTGGAATAAGGCTTCGAATGTTATAAGAACTGAAAAAATATATATATATAGGGGGGGGGGGGCGCAAAGAAATTGTTTGCCCAGGGCGCCAAATAGGCTCGCGCCGGCCCTGCTATCAGAGGCGAATTTAAATGTCTGGTTCCCCTAAGCACTAATGTGGGGTGCCGCCCTTCATTTGAGTTATTAGACTCTATTTTTTTATAACATTAATATTACAAAAACCATAAACAACGGTTCCGAGTTTTTATATCACAAATCTTCGCCTTTTTCTTTTTAGCTTTTACCTAAAATTGTCCGCCCCCTCCCCCCCGAAAATTCGTTAAGGAGTAATTATTTCATACTTAGAAATGTCGTAATATTCTATGTCAAATGGACTGTTAATACAACTTTTTCCTATTTTTCATTAATGAGTGTTTATTTTTATCTTGTTTTTGCGGAACGCGGTTACATATTTTGGTTTCCATGCACTTCCTTTTGCTGATAATGTGTTTTACCGGACTTATTACAGGATGTATAACGCAGGCTTGTACTATTGATTTGATATTAAAGTAACAAATTCCTGCGGGACTATTCCAACTCCAAAAGCACTGAGATTTGACATAATCTGTACTAATATCATAAAGCTGAAGAGTTTGTATGTTTGTTTGTATGTTTGTTTGTGTGTTTGTTACTTGTACGCGCTAATCTCAGGAACTACCAGCCCGATTTAAAAATGTTTTTTTGTTAGATAGCCCGTTTATCAAGGAAGGTTATAAGCTATTCGAGTTTTTTGAAATTCAGCCCCAAAGAGGGTAAAACGGGGGTGTAGGATTTTCTGCCAATCTATTCTATATTGTTTGTGTTTTTGTACGCGCTTATCACAGGAACTACCAGTCCGATTTGAATTTTTTCTTGTTAGATAGCCCGTTTATTAAGGAATGTTATAAAAGCTATTCGAGTTTTTTGAAATTCAACCCCAAAGGGGGTAAAACGAGGATGTAGGAAATTTTGACTATCTATACTAATATACTGTACTAATATTATAAACTATAGACAATTACGCGAAGCGAGAACAACGACAGGTGACTTCGCTTCGCAGGGGGAGAATTTCTGGCGGGGGGGGGGGGGTAAATCATAAATTCTTATCTCTAGAACTACCTACTGAACCGATTTTCTAATAATTCTTTCACTAATAGAAAGCTACACTATCTTTGAGTGATATAGGCTATATTTTATTTTGATAAATTTCTCGCGGAGGGAGGATAATTCCTGTGGGATAGTAACAAAACTTAACTCTAAAATTCTTTTACATTTCACCGTATAGGCGGAATCCTACTAATATTATAAACACCACCAGCCTGACTTCGCTTCGCAGGGGGAGAATTTCTTGCAGGTGGGGTGATTAATCATAAAATTCTTAGCACCCGGGCGAAGACGGACGGGGACCGCTAGTATTACAATAAATAAGTAACGTTTCTATTAACGCGTGCGATACCGCGGGTAATGTATAGTAATAAATATTTATAATATTATGACATTTATTTATAGTTTCACATGTAAAAATTAACTAAAGTATACTAATTGTCGGTTAACTTTCTTCTTGACAGGTCAATAATTCTCCAGAACGAAAAAACAAGATTTTTTATCAAGATTTAGAAAAAAAAATATAAAACATTTATTTGTAAAAATGTAACCCTTTGTCCCTTTAGTAAAGATTGAAATGTTCTCATAAAATTTTAACAAAATCGATCCCATAGAACCGGACTTACAAAATTTATGAAAACACTAGACTAGTTTGAGGATAATGAATTACTTACTGAAGGGTGTAAATATAATTTTGTCATTTGTGCAGATGTTGGATTGGTAAAATGCTTGCCGAAAATTGAGAATAAATATATAATTTTAAAAGATGCATTAAGGCGCCACCCATAAATTCTGTAACACATTTTTAAAGTTTTTTTGTACCCCCCTCCTTCTCTAAATTACAACTTGTAAGAAATTATTAAACCCCCCTTCCCCCGATACGGAGTAATGTAACATTTTTGTCAATCAAGAAAAAAATCATAATACAGTGCAACCTCGATATTACAAAACTGAAGGGAATTAGAAAATATTCGTGATACCAAGTAATTTGTTACAATGAGGTTTGTTATATAGAGGTTAGGTTGGACTACGATTCGTTTTAACAAGGTAAGAAAACTCTCAGCCATTGCAACTTTAAAACTAACAACTGTTACAAACAGCAATGTTTACATTACTTAGCTTACGAAAAATTTAACGTGTCTGAACCTGTCGAGATACGATTTATTGTGGAATTGAGTGTGAATAATTGATAGGATACGTTATGTAAAGGTTATAAGTTGACAAAATTCATTAAATAGAGGTAAATAATACTTTCTATGTATTTATATTTTGCAATGATTGAAAATTCGTTATAAAGAGGTTTTTGACAATTAATGTATTCGTAATGTAAAGGTTTATTTTGCATTAGCTCTTATGGGCAGTTCTAGGGGATTTCGAAAAATTTGTTAAATCGAGGAAATCGTTATAATGAAGCTCGTTATATTAAGGTTACACTGTATGAAGATACGAATTATTTATTGCACAAAATAAATAGTTAATATTAGCAACATAAAAACTTAAAAATGTGTAATTGAAGTATTGAATTAATACTTTGTGAGTAAAGTCGTGTTCCCAACTTTTTGTTACGTAACGTAGACCAGGCTACTCCCCCTCCAGACATAGCGAAATGTAACCAATTAAATTACTCCCCCCCGAGACATAGCAAAACGTAACCAATTGAATGATTCCCCCTACGTAAAGTACGTTACGTAATTTATGGATGGCCCCTAAGGGGTTAAATTTTTCATTATGTACCTACAAAAGGAAATGTAAAATCACATAATGATACCTTAAAATACCTGTGTATAGCAAATAGGTAGGTACTAGGGAATGCAATCTCGCGCCGAGATTGGCAATTCGAGATCTCGCGAGATCAGTCTGGGTTCGAGATTGGTAATTCGAGATCTCGCGAGATTCTCTGGCGAGATCTCGACAATATCGAGATTTCGCCTACTTTTAAAAAGAACGTATTATTTTGCACCTAAAAACTTAATGAAAACTACTTACTTGGGACAGTGTGACTGTGTACGTGTGTTATTTATTGCGTAGTGCACTGTGCAGATGATTATTATTCATTACTTTCCTTATATAAACGTTGATTTTTTTGTTCCAAGATTCAATTAAAGTTTTGTTTTATTTTCAAAATATAACAGCAATACCCCAACTCACACAGCACACTATATGCCAATTAATTATTTTGAAAATAATTTCTTAGGAGTTATGAAGCATAGGGTAAGTTACTATTAGTACGCGTTCACGAACATTTGGTTTGAATTGTTCTTAGACATATTCAATATTCACTTAACTTTGAAATTTGTTAGCCATCTAATGCTTGTTATAAGTTAAATAACTGTCCATTTTACTCAAGAAAACAATAATTAAAACAATATATGCAGAGAAACAAACAGAACCAATTAGCGCGACTGTCAAAAACTATTACGTATAAGTTTTTTTTAAGCGCGTTCGTTCTTGAAATCTCGTTCGAGATCTCGACCCGATTTGGTCGAGATATCGAACGAGATTTCAAAAACGAGATTGCCTGCTCACGAGATTAAATCTCGAAAAATGGCTCGAGATCTCGCGAGTTCGAGATTGCATTCCCTAGTAGGTACATTTAACATTATTTTGTTGACAGAGTTTGAAACCTGATAAAAAGTACTCTACACTTTAAAGTCTGGTACCTATTGATGGTATACTAAGGTTCTCGAGTAACGCTGATACAAACAGTTAAAAATTCTGGAAACACGTTTTTCCATCTAGGCATCTTACAAAATACTCAAAACCTCGAAAAATCCATAATAAAACGAAATTAGAAAAGCAAATGTCATGAAAAACGCACAAAAATATTATGAGTGCTGACATCTAACACCTTATTAATACACTGATGACAGCAGTGTTGCGGAATGTAGCAAGAGTTACAAATACTTTTTAAATGGGAGCATTTAAAAAAAAAATTGACATATTGATATTTGCAACATTCAAAGCAAAATTGTTAACAGATCGAGATGAAACAAAGTGCCCATTATTTCTAGATGTTTTTACTAGAAAACTATACGAGTTTCATTAAAATCGCGTCAGTTGTTACGCCAACTCAGAACTGACAGATTCAATGAGCCATTTTCCGGAGAGTAGTCCATTCAATTATCCACGAGAGGCAGCACTTGTGGGGGGTACAGACATTATTTATTCTCCATTTGAGTAAAATTCTACTGTGTAGACGGATGTTATATTTCATATTATTTTGAACGTCTGTTATTTGAGTTCAAAAATAAAGGGTAAGTTCGGTTTTGAGCTCAGATCGATCTGAGTGCTCCAATGCGTTCGAATTTAACATTTATATGCTCTGAAAGATCTCTATCCTGCGTTCGGATTTAAAATCTGGAGGAGATCGAGCTCGCTCTATGAGCTCCGAGGAAAGCGAGCGAGCAAGCAGATTTAACCATCTTCAGAGCATTTATTTTAAAAATGAGCGGAAACACTTGTTGTGAGAATGGATAAATTTCGAAGTTTATTTATATGAGATAATTTTTCAATAGGTAAAAATACACGAATAATATTTATTCAATGAATTGTAATAACCATTAAGTCTATATCGCACAGAATGATTAAATAAAATATTTATTATATCTATGGGTCAAAAAATCAACAACCGGTAGTACTATTAATTTTAAAATAAAGGAATAAAACGAAAAAAATTGTGAATCATGATTTATTATTATTACAATGTTGAATTAAATCAAAATGAAGAGCATTAAAGAATATATTTCGGATTTAGTAATAAGAATTTAAATTACTGGCGCCATTTTATTCTGACGTTTGGAAAAATCTGCTAGATTACGTTCGGAATTGCTTAGATGGCTCAATTTGCTGGCTTGTTACGTGCCCAAAAATCTGTCCGCTCGGCTCGATCAATCGAGTGCAAAACCGAACTTACCCTACAAAATCAATATAACCGAGCATTCCGACCTGTCAATTAATTCATTTTTTTTCCTGAAATATTTAAATTACGCCAAGATAGCCAAACGTTGCTACTATCCTTGACATTTGGAAATTTTAATTTTGCCCCTAGCTCGTCGTCTTCTGTCAAAAACATTTTTTTTTTGATACTGTTTTTACATGTATGACAGTGCGTAAATGGACATTCATACAGAGAACAGTACCCACCGTACCACTAGCGCTGCTAGTGAGAAAATTTTCGTACTTCATGAAAAAGGGCCATTGCTTTTTTATTATATTTATATAGATATCTAGATGCCCGGTCTGACTTCGCCCAGGTGTACTCACTTCGCTTGTTGGCTCGAATTTAAAATTAATACGTTACTCACTCGCTCAAATTTATAATTAATACATTACTCACACTCTTTGCTCATTCGCTCGAATTTATAATTAACTGCCCGTGACTTATGATAATAATTATTGAGTATATTATTATTTCACACCGCTTTTGACATAAACTTGAATTCAATTTAACCTAAGATCAATCTTATTTGCAGCTGGCCGAAGCCCGGCTGCGCAATTAGTATAGACCTAAATCTTCTTCAAGATATAAACTATCAAATGGTAAAAACCGCATTCAAATCTGTTCGATATAGCGGATTCAATCTGCTTTACAGCCGGGCAAAGTCGTCCTGGACAGTTATTATTATAGATGTATACCTTCTCAAAGAAATAAGCTATCGATGGTAAAAATCGCTATCAAATCTGTTCAGTAGTTCTTGAGATTATACTAAGTAATATGTATAGATTAGTGATGCACTGAAATTCGGTCCACATTCGGTAACTTCGAATTTCGGCAGGTTTTTCGGCTGAATGTCAGTAACAAATTTTACCGAATTTCGGATTCGGCTGAATATGCGTTTGCCAAACTTTGGATTCGGCCGAATGTGCGTAGCAAATTTTACCGAACTTCATCGGATTCGGCCGAATATATGCGTATGATGATGAATGAACCACCGAATTTCAGTTACTGTAATTATTAAGAATGTCTTGAAAATATTAAATAAAAATTACCTTTAGTTTGCTGGTTTCGAATAAATAAAAAAAATATGTTTATTAAAATAAAACTGAAAATTATTTTGTAAAAAGAGTTTAATACCAATAACTTAATAAGTAACTTAATATTAATTATTAATAAATTAACTAATAACTTTTTTAAGTTAAAAAACTAGAAAAGTATTTTTAACCGAATGTCAATTTCGGCTGAACTTTCAGGCGAAAATTTAACCAAATGTCAATTTCGGCAAATTTTGAATCGAACATTTAACCGAATGTCAACTTCGGCATTTTTTTGAACCGAACATTTAACCGAATGTTAACTTTGGCAGTTTTTTGACCGAAAATTCGGCAAAATCCACATACGGTGCATCACGAGTATAGATATAATAACTTACCTAACAGAGTTTCGTCAGGTTCTCCTGGACAGTGTGCAAGATGACTTAGTAAACGAAACAGATGTGCTAAGACGTCTTGGCTCTCACTCGAACGATGGAATACAGGAAGACATGCCGGTCTCAAAAGACCCCAAATGCGTACCAATACAAGCAGTTCACGCAATGTATTTAAAGCTTTTGTGTCTCTAGAAAGATCGTACTAAAAAAAAGTTTAAAAAAGTGTCAGTATGGTAATTTAAAACAAAAACACTTTACTGCAGTTTGAACAGAACAAAATTTGCCACAGACGCTATTGAGTATTGACCTCAGTTGTCGTACATCTATAATCTACATTCTCTCTTTAAATTTGCCTCTCAAAAATGTCCAAAATTTGGTTGTTCTCTAAATAATATTATTAAAAAAATAATGTTCCTCTATGGCAAAGACTTTACACGAAGAGTGATGGAGTGGTTTTAATCATTGCTTGATGATGTCAACACGGTTGGCAAAAAGTACGTCGAGAATCGTTAAACGTTTTAGTGTTTTGTGGTTATTTTTAATATTTCGTAAAAGCTTTACAGTTCAAAGAAGTGGATGAAAAGAAATTTTCGCTGAAGGAGATATCTTCAATTGGCTAAAGAATTTAGACTAAAACCGCAATTACTGTAATAAATTTCGCATTTATTAGCTGACGTCTCGTGAAATATATTCACAACCTCAGGGCTCAAATGACGTTAGGAGGAAACAGTAAAATTGTCATTTAATTCAAATTTACTACAGTAGGTGCGTTTTTATTCTGGATCCTTCGTAATGAGACACAGTTAAGCTCTTTTGTTTCCACATAAAATTAATGACTAATAAGGTGTAAGAATTATTTTTCACCAAAGATAATCGGTCCAAAGGATATCTTATTTCAAATTTATGCAATAAAACAAGCACCAGTAAATTCATTTATTTAGTTATAGAACTTTCATTATTTCATCCACTGATCTAAAAGAAAGGAAATAAACCAGTGTTAATGGTAATTAAAATATGTATATGTGAGGCTAATGAACTATGCTTCAGAACTTACTTTTGTTTCGAAATATGCATGTATAAATAAGTTCTCAATTGAAGACATCTCCTTCAACGAAAATTTCTCGAACAATATGCGTTTCATAGCAGACATTCTCACGAAGTGAATGAAAGTTAAACATTTTGTTGAACAATAAAGCACAAGGTTAAGGAAATTTACAATAAATCTTTAGATATTATTTTTAACAATTGTTTCGTCAACAAAGTGACTTCTGATGAAGTCACTGTTGACGAAACAATTGTTAAAAATAAAGATATAGTATACATTTCCTAAACCTTGTGTTTTATTGTTCAACAAAATGTTTAATATTAATTTACATCAAGTAAGCACCCACTCTATCATGTAAATGAAAGTTATTTCAAATTTGCAGAATAAGTTCGTTTATAAATAACTAGCATACATACCCCACCAGGTTTACTGGGTCTTGGAGAATCAGGTAACCGTGCCAAAATATGTAGTGCCAAATCGGAAACCCACTGAATCAATTGTTGTAAACTCTGCAAAGTGCTCGGTTCCACTGTAAATTCTTTTGCTTCTAAATGAAACAGCACTTTATCTACATCGGTTTGATTTTCTCCACCAGTCATGACAGCTAAAAATGTTATCCGTTGTAGTTTCAAGAATGCGCCCAGCATTTAAATTTGTTGGTGGGCTGCATGACCATATAAAAAATTTCGCGGGCCGCAAACAATTTGTTAGGCCCTATTTCTCTGCCTTTTTACCCAAATACGTGAGGAGAAAGGTAATGTTTTTGAGTTGTTTCTTTCTCTCATTTTTAACATAGCTATAGTCAGGTTCCAAAATTTAAGATAGTGAGTCATGCGCTTATACTTCATTATTTATCTAAGCGACAGTTTTTATGCATGGGACGCTTATGCTTACATTGTTCCACTGCTTTTCAACTTCATTAACCTTGCTATGAACTATGCATGACTCACTATCTTAAATTTTAGCACTTGACCGCGCAGTTAAATCGCGACAACTGGCGACGGAAAGACAGATCGCTCTCCATGCTAACCAGCAGAGCCAGTTCGAGAGCTGGATCTGAATCATGAGCCGCTAAGTGTTGATCGCTGCTACAGGTAGTAATTTTTAAATATAAAAATGCAAAACAAACCTGCAAGTGAATCGGCTGGGCTTTTGTCATGAGAACTCATATCGCTTGGCCTTAATAAACTTTTAAATGCAGTAGCGACGCTGTGTAACATCAGTAAGTTTGTAAGATCATTAGCGCGATATTGTCCTTGTGAAGATAGCCTAAATAATGATAAAAGATTACAATTAGTTTCTCAAATACATATTCGCAATTAAAAGCAAAGTGGCCGACATCTGGTGTTCGAATCTGAAGTCGTCGTATTTGGGTGTGTGTTTTTAAAGACCACCAACAGCTTAAGTTATTTGGGCCTAGCACCAATTCATATTTTCAATTCATTATTTTTTTCTTAATAATAAATTGAAAATCCAATTGACACTTTTACCAGCTCTCGGGCTAGAACCCGGGAACTGGGAACTTGTAATAGAGGAACCATAGCAACACCGTGTAAACAACAGCATTGCCACACTCTTGTCGTATGTGGGGTTTATGAGAAAAAAAAAAATGGCAGCTCCCATAACGTCTATATCATTGCCTGCTCCTTACTGCTGTAACATCTAATGATTGTCAAAACAATAACAATCAAAAGAGTGAATATTTGTTGACATAAAAATCTAACCTCGTTAACTCATTTAATTCAAATCAACATTTCGTCAGAAGTACCGACATCTCTACATTAATTTTGTGATACGACTGATTAAACCCCACATAGGCGTCCGAAATATTGATATCTACATTCGCTTTTAATTGCAAATAGCTACCAATTGTATGATGATTTTATTTAACTTTTCTCGAATTTTAATTGATAAGTATAATATAGCTTTGTTTCAACCTGCTATAAATGGATCGTTTTGAAACGGTAACGAAACTGTTTTTATCGGTTTTGTGCGCTATGTGACGGTACAAACGTAGACATTGGTTGGAACGCTTTTGTCACCGTTTTGTGCATCAAATCATGGCCTCCATGACCGCATATGATCAAAATATATTAATTGTCATTTGTTAAATGTAAATTCCTAATTTCAGGCTTTTTTTGTTGTTAAAAACATTTTGAAAATGAATAACTTACTTGATGGCTAGTCGTAAGAATAATATAAATAAATAAACGTACTAAATGTTTTAACTGTTAAAACATTTTTTGGTAAAATATGCTAGCTACATTTTTTTTGGAAATAAAACATATGCAAATTATTAATTTACAGTCGTGATGTTTTTGAGAGTTTGTTAAAATTGTATTGTTCGTCTAAAATTTACTTATTTAAAATTTTTAGAACTACACGAATATAAATATAATTAAATTTTATTAACTAAGAATTCAAATATAAATATTTAAATTAATAATTTTGCAAAAACAAAACAAATCTCAAATGAAGAATAAAGAGATATTTGATTAGAGCCGAAACAAAACAAAAATAAAACATATTACAAATGAATAAACAACTGTCTCACGTTGGTATTGAACAGAGACAAACGTAACAAAGTGCTTAATGCGCATGTCAGTTTTACAGTTTCATTTTGGTTTCATGTCTAGATCATAAGTTCGGTTGGAACGCGTTCTATCCACTGCACATGAGCGTGACGGTAATATTACGGTATTCAGAATGGTTGGAACACAGCTTATATCTCTGTACATAAAAATACATGTCCTCACTGACTGACTCATGTATGCATGGTTGAAATTAGGGAATACAATCTCGCAAGATTTTGAGTAAGTCGAGATCTCGCGAGATTAACAATTATGTTACAAATTTCCTTAAAAAATAGAAAAAGATCTCGTACGATTCTCGTCCGAAATTTATCTCGTAAAAAATAGCCGAGATCAAGATCTCGCGAGAACGAGATTGCATTCCCTAGTTGAAACCACTGAACTTAAGAACTTGAAATTTTAAAGATATTCTCCCCCCATGACGTAGGCGCCCACTAAGAAAATATTTTTAGAAATTTAACCCATGAATTAAAATTTTGGAGCATATAAATTTTCCCCTTTTGAAAACTTTCTCTTTGTAAGCGTGGTCTAGTTATCTACCCTCTGCAGTCCGAATGCGGACCGCCTGTTGCCGATCCTTGACTTAGGCCTTATAGTACGGGAGGCAGCGTTGCAAATGAATAAATTATTTCATACCGGCTGATAATTATACCAACGTTTGTTATCGTCCACCTGATGAGACATCCAACCGTCAGCTGCGCTAGTAGCGATGGGGGTGGTAGTTAGAGGGTGTCAAAATCGCTAAAAAATTAGATTTTAAAATTATTTCATACCGCACCAAACTTGGTATGGTGATTCTTTATATAATAAACAATAAGAAAATAACTGTCAGCTGCGTAGACAGTGGGGGTAAAGACGTCAGTTTCGCCATAGAACATACCGTGTCTAGATAGTTTGAACGCCATTTAACAGAAACGTCAAGGTGTGTTCATTTTGAAATACAGATGTCGCCGATAATAAGCATTTGTTCTCCAAAGAAACAAACCCACGGTGCAAGGAGTATTTGCACCTGATTTGCACTTATCATAAACGTGTAGTTGTTTTGTCGAAGTTAAAAATTATTTATTTAATAATTTCAAATATAATACTTGCGACAAATACGTTTCTAAATAAAGTTTCATTTAAATACAAAGTTTTTGTATTCAAAAAAATATTTGTTTGTTGTTTATTTAAAATTATTATAGGGACGATTTTTGCTTTTGTTGTTATTCGTTTTTGTCGTCGTTTCGCGTAAAACAACACAAACAAACTAGTTCTAAACATATATTCTACATGGAAATTATGCGATTTGAAAGCAGAATTGAAGAGAAGATGTGCATCTGTCATTGGAAAGGGTTTGTTTCTTTGGAGAACAAATGCTTATTATCAACGACATCTATATTTCAAAATGAACACACCGTGGCATTTACTGTTCAATGGCGTTTAAATTATCTAAACACGATATGTTCTATGGCGAAACTGACTTCTTTACCCCCACTGTCTACGCAGCTGACAGTTATTTTCTTATTGTTTATTATATAAAGAATCACCATACCAAGTTTGGTACGGTATGAAATAATTTGGAAATAATTTTAAAATCTAATTTTTTTAGCAACTTCGACACCCTCTAGCTACTACATCCACCGCGGGTGCGACGACTGACGCTCACTTTGGTTGCTGTTGATACTTAAACAATTACTAGAAATATGAATTGGTCGGTATGAAATCACTACCTAAAATGCAACGCTGCCTCCCGTACTATTAGGGGAATACATAAGCCTCAAAATCCAAATGTCAAGAACGTCTCTTACCTATATAACGCAATTTTTATGTATAAATATTGTACATAATAATATTGTTGCACTGCTTGAGATTGTCGATTGAAGCCCTCCGTTAACCTATCGCATAGCGCTTCTATCATTGTTGGACGTAACACAATTAGTAAATCTAAAGGACTCAGTCCGCTCACCATACAGTATTCTAATACTTGCGTTGCATACGGAACAGTTAGAGCACCTCCTAAAAGCAAATTGCGTAATTATTGGTGATGCTAGTAATTGTTACTTATTTTGTAATGCTATTTGTATCTACATTTCGGCAAGTATTCACGATAAGCCAGCATAATTTACAATAATTAAATATGCAGACCTGAGAGTCTTTTGATCAAAAGATAGATTTACATAAATTTATCTATTTATTGATTCTAAAATCAACACCATGTAAATCTAGGTAATTATCTTGGATTACTTTTAATTACCAAGTTAAGGTTCAAGGATATTTCAGCCGATACATATCATGATATTAATGGAAAATATTGTTCTATAGGCATATTAACCGTGGATTGAAACTAGGGAATGCAATCTCAATCTCGCGAGATCTCGAGCCATTTTTCGAGATTTAATCTCGTGGGCAGGCAATCTCGTTTTTGAAATCTCGTTCGAGATCACGACCCAATATGGTCGAGATCTCGAACGAGATTTTAAGAACGAACGCGCTTGAAAAAAAAACTTATAACTTATACGTAATAGTTTTTGACAGTCGCGCTACTTGATTCTGTTTGTTTCTCTGCATATATTGTTTTAATTATTGTTTTCTTAAGTAAAATGGACAGTTATTTAACTTATAACAAGCATTAGATGCCTAACAAATTAGAAAATTAAGTGAATATTGAATATGTCTAAGAACAATTCAAACCAAATGTTCGTAAACGTTACTATTAGTAACTTACCCTATGCTTCATAACTCCTAAGAAGTTATTTCCAAAATAATTAATTGACATATAGTGTGCTGTGTGAGTTGGGGTATTGCTATTATATTTTGAAAATAAAACAAAATACTAATTGAATCTTGGAACAAAAAATCAACGTTTATTTAAGGAAAGTAATGAATAGTAATCGTCTGCACAGTGCACTACGCAATAAATCACACACGTACACAGTGACACAGTCACACTGTCCCAAATAAGTAGTTTTGATTAAGTTCTAGATACAAAATAATACGTTCTTTTTAAAAGTAGGCGAAATCTCGATATTGTCGAGATTTCTCAAGATCTCGCGAGTCAATCTCGCAAGATCTCGAATTGCCAATCTCGAACCCAGACTGATCTCGCGAGATCTCGAATTGCCAATCTCGGCTCGAGATTGCATTCCCTAATTGAAACCGAATCAAAATAACGTTCTGGTTTCGATTTCATCAAATGTTACCGTTTCAGTTACGGTTTTTTAGTCGGGATTCGATTTCATTCCTGTTTTTAACGATAGAAATTATAAACAATTTTATATCGAAAATGTATCTTATTTTTTAATCAATAACGGAAAAAATAAAAACTTAATAATAAAAATTGTTAATTGAAAATAACAAAAAAAAATAAAATTTCAAAAGCAAAAACGCCTCTCCCCTTTTACTTTTGAGTCAGAAAAGTTCTAGAAATTAGGATTTTTCAGAAACTCGTAACTTTTCCAAAGAATTGAAATTTTTATGAAAACCGATTCCCACGATTCATTCTGTTTTGGTTTAAATTTTTTTCTGCTAAAATAGTGGTTTCGGTTAATTAAATGAAACGGTTTTAAACAGTTACGGTTTCACGGTTTCAATCCTTGATATTAACCATAGAAGATAGTTTAAGTACATAAAATATATAATTACCTGGCTCCGTTATAGGTTGCAATCTGTATAAATATGTTTGACCGACTGTGTCGGTAGCAAGTAGCACATGACCGAGCCAACTAATATCAATATGTGAAATATTTGGACAGAATGGTGGAGAAATACCCCCCGATCCAACGGGACGTAAGCCATCTCTTTGCAGACAATGTATGGAGCCATCGCTGAATGCGGCGATGACATAGCTCGGCGGTGAAACACCATTACATACACATAGTTTACTGGTTGTCAAAGACACCAGCTTTGATGAATTCCTGAACAGTGATTGATGTTGCCATAACTGTAAAGAAAATACGCTCTTTTATTTTTACATATTATTATGGAAAAACATAACTCACCGAGTGAGGTCCCATATCATTTGCAGCATAAGAAACTGCAGATGTGTTTAATACAGTGTAACCTTAATATAACGAGCCTCAATATAACGATTTCCTCGATTTAACAAATTTTTCGAAATTCCCTAGAACTGCCCGTAAGAGCTAATGCAAAATATACCTTTACATTACGAATACATTTGTCAAATATCTCTTTATAACAAATTTTCAATCATTGCAAAATATAAATAGAAAGTATTATTTACCGCTATTTTGTCAACTTATAACCTTTACATAACGTATCTTATCAATATTATTATTCACACTCAATTCCAATATAATTCATGTCTCGACAGGTTCAGACACGTTAAATTTTTCAAAAGACAATCATTGTTGTTTGATGCTAAGTAAAGTAAACACTGCTGTTTGTCACTGTTGTTAGTTTTAAAGTTGCAATGGCTGAGAAACCTTGTTAAAACGAATCGTAGTCCAACCTAACCTCTATATAACAAACCTCATTGTAACAAATTACTTGGTATAACGAATATTTTCTAATTCCCCTCAGTTTTGTAATATCTAGGCTGCACTGTAGATAGTGGTAAATTATCGCAGTTATGCGTTTAGTATAATCAGAAGGACGCATAATTAATATATCGCCACTAAAACTCGGAGAACTTTGTCTATGCTGTACGTATTGTTTGCTTGCTTGCCAGCAGATTCAGTAATTTTTCAAATTAAATACAGTCGAACTTCGATAACTCGAACAAAATTGGTTGGCAGTAGCGTCAAGAGTGAAAATTAATATTATTTGATAACTCGAAGTCTTGATAACTCTATTTTTTTTTTTGTGGCGTCATGGTTTAAGTTATCGAAGTTTGACAAGTCTTGATAACTCGATTTTTTAATGTGGCAAGTCATGGTTCGAGTTATCGAAGTACGACTGTAATAATTTTTTTATTAATTTTGCATTTTATACTAAACTTTATAGCTAAGAAACATCTTGCAATCATATTCTGATCTCAAACAATACAAACCGCATTAAAATCGGACCACCCATTCATTAATAAGCTACAATGACACACAAGCACACATACATACGCACACACACGCACGTACGTACACTGGCACGCACGCACACACACACCGCGTCAAACACATAACATCCCGTTTTGTGTCGGGAGTTAAAAATGTGATATCAAAACAAAATTTTAAAAAAATAGTCTTCTTTTTAATTAAATCGCATAAAAGAATAATTATAATAATTTGTTATATTATTAATAGAAGATTGTATATCATTTAATGGCGTAATGAAGTATACTACTGACGAGTCATAATATCATTACGCACGAGATATATATGGTATTTTTTTCCATACCCACTATTATAGAATAGCTGCTTTTCACTTCATTTTCAGTTTTTCAAAATTTTTGACACTTCATTTTGTGTCGCCAACTTCACTTCTATAGTAGGCCGAGAGTAGCTGTCAGTAGGTAACATCGGGTGGATCAGGGCGAATAAACATAAATCACTATGGAAATGGTTTGCTTTCCCACACTAGTGTGGGAAAGATACGTTCCCGCACAACAGCCTGTCAAAAGTCACTTTACATGCATACATGCCTGCATGTAAAGCAGCTATTTTATAGTGGGTATGGCAAAAAATACTTTAAAAAATACACTTATAATAAATACATACAACAGTATTGAAGTTTTCCGGACTATTCGAACTGGAAGCTAACAACGGATGTACAGGACGTGACGTTTCTCTTAGTTCCCAGACTTGTAACATTGAACTTATTTCACCGCATACACCAACAACTAAACTGTCCGCATCTTCACGGGTCACCCATCGTAAATGTGATACATGGACACCTATAATCAAAAAAACACAACCATGGCTGATAGCGGTATTACATAGCATGTCCACGGGAAAACTTTCCGCGCATTTCATTGTTCTGTCTTTTGAGTTGAAATTGGAAACTTTGAAGGGTTCGAGGGGGACACAACCTGATATATAAGTGTTGAATCATCGCGCTGTTCCCAATCGACCTCAGCGCACACAACTTTGTTAAGCTTCCCACTTCTTTGAGGGAGTTGCCCACTACTAAATTATCAGTTATTATCAATTAACAATTTTTATGAGTTTTTACTTAAAAAAAACCAACAATGTCAACACCATGTTCATTAATCGATCAAACAAAATACTGAAAGAAATTGACAGCATTTTGGTAAGATAAAAACATATTTATTTCTGTTAATTTTAACTTTATTTCCACAAAATAATTGTTTTTCACCATATAAATATTCTCACCCACGTTTACATACAACCATTATATCAACATTATAATTATTCTTGTAGACTCTGAAGATGGTATGAAGAATACCGAAACGTTAGTTATTAAATGCAAATTTTGAATTAATCAGTATTGCTTTTATTGATCCTACGTGCAAAGGGAGTGCTCACTTCCGACAAGTTTCTACACTGTTTTCAAGGATCAAATTGCTCTATTTAATTATAGCAACTTCGAACTAAATTTAATTTATTTATTGTGGATTATAGACGCGTCGACAACTTAGGTCATTAGCGTCTTAAATACAACAAATATACATATATCACTTAAAACTAAATAACATCACAAAACATCCATGAGCAGAGGTGGGACTCGAACCCACGACAGTCTGATTCAGAGGCCGCGACGCTACCAACTGAGTCATACTGTCCTCAAAAAACTAAATTTAAAGTTAAATTAAAATTATTACTGATTGAAAGTTGTCATCTTTAAAGGATTTTACCTCAATGTAATTTTTGACTTGTTCTACGCTATATTAAAAAAAAATTTTACTCACATTCTTTTACGGAATCTTGAAGAAAAAAACTGGGCAATGCTTGACTAATAATCGCACAATGATCGTCTACTTTCTTCACACTCACTTTGTAACACTGCACTGGTAAATTTGTACTTCCGCCACTTACTGCTATTAGAAAATCTCCATCTAAAAACAAAAGCGAATTTATTTATCGATAATACTCATCTGATCGCCTCATTGTTTCGCTGTACCATGAGCGGCTTTAGAGGGATGGGACTAAGCGGTGACGTCCTGGTGCGCCTTAGTACGACTAAATCCCTGGAGAAAAACATTATGTGTGGACAGGTCATGGATCACAATGGTCAATTTTTAATAACTTACTTTTGCCATAGCAAATATCTACAGCCGTAATATGTTTTCTAATAAACTCCAAGCTATCTGTCGTCAGTGACTGGGTAGATCCATCGTGAGGCAATAGAACTGTCCCTAACATTCCAGTTGCAGTCACCACAAGAGCACCTTCAGCAGGTCGACCACCAAACTGTTTAACGGAACACTCAAACCGAAGGTGTCCAAATTTCTCATTGTATAATGTGCTATCTTTTTTCTCAGATATTAGGGAAATCTAAAACAATAAACAAAATTGACCTAGGTGTGTAATTGTGTTTTAAAGACAGCTAAGGTTATTTGAGCCTAGCACCAATTCATATTTTCAATTCTTTATTTTTTTTTAATAATAAATTAAAAATCATATTGACACCTTTACCAGCTCTCGGGCTAGAACCCGGGAACTGAGGACTTGTAATAGAGGAACCATAGCAACACCATGTAAACAACAGCATTGCTACACTCTTGGCTATTCTCAAGCCCAATTGACTTAGGTATCTTACAATCGAAGGCATTTTATAAAACATCACTTAAAAAGCTACAGTGGACTAATATTACATTTCTTAAAGCTTTCATCAAAAATTCTAAAATAATTTTTATTAACCGTGGCCATGCATAAAAATTTACATTCCGAAAACAGTAGATTGTGTTTCTAGTGTCGTATATATATTACTGACGAGTAGTGACAGTCAGTGATGTGAGTCGATTTTCTGACCATTGCCATTATAGGATCATGACCAAAATGACCGTCACATCATATCGTAAATGACCGTCATGACCGGTTATTGATGTGAAACATCTTATGTCGGGCTGTGAACAGCCGCGTGAGGGGAAATATACAACGGAAATATGCCGCGAAATATCAATGCAACGAAATGTTCTCCTTCGCTGCTGTTCTCCCCACCACTCACTTATATTGTACTGGATAATAAGTTATACATATATCAGTAACAACGGCTGTCTAGCGAGTATATTAAGTTATACATATATCAGTAACAACGGCTGTCTAGACAAGTTCATCCGTAGACTAGTGGTATGACTTTAGCCTTCTATGCATGGGGACTTGGGTTCGGAAACTCATGGCATCGTACAATTTTTGACGTTTTCTTTTCTAAATTCTATATGATATTTATTTATAAAATTTTTTATTTTTGTTAAATTCTTTCTTTGACAATAATTATAATTTTTTGAAATTTCATGACAAAAAATTAATTTTTTTGTTTTTTTTAAAAAAACGAAAATTTGGGTAAATTAGGGTATTTAGGGTAAATTAGAGTAAATTAGGGTAAATTGGGGTAGCTTAAGGCAAAAGGGGCTAAATAAGAGTTAATTAGGGTATTTAGGGAAAACTTGGGTAATTTCAAGAAATTAGGGTATACTAGGGTAAATTTGGGTAAACGGGGGAAAATTAGGGTAAATTGTGTTAAATTGTAAATTCTTATCTCTCGAACTACTGAACCGATTCTAAAAATTCTTTCACTTATTATCTTCGCAGGGGGAGAATGTCTCGCGGCGTTGTAAAAATCATAAATTATTATATCTGGAACTATTGAACCGATTTAAAAAATTCTTTTACTAATAGAAAAAGCTACACTATTCCTAAGTGATATAGGCTAGATTTTATTTTGATAAATTTGTCAAGTTCGATAAATAAAAGATTCAAGCTATAAAAATGTTTCACATCAGCCAGGCGTCCCGCGACAGCTCACATTTATTCTCTTAACTAACAGTCACCTACTAGTTTCAACTGATCAAAATGTGTTTCTTCTGTGTTAAGGGTTCTGCAAACCAAAGCGACCAAGATTGTCGGACTGACCGCGTTTTAACTATTTGTAAAATAGACGGTAAAAATAAAGATAATATGGCCAAACTGTGCAGGAAGCGTTTGGCCGTGGCCGCTTGTTAGAACGCAGTTGTAGGCCGCAGCCGCGTTTGTCAGGTCGTGGTTGGTTTAGGTAGACTGACAAGAAGTAACGTATTGCGTTTGGCCGCAGTTGGACCGTGGCCGTGACTGCTTCGGTTTGCAGAACCCTTTATGTGAAGAATCAACATAATTCAATCAGTGTTTGAACGGACGTGCATGTAACTTCACTAGTCAAGTTCAGCTTTAACATAGGGTAAGTTCAGTTTTGAGCTCAGATCGATCTGAGTGATCTAATGCGTTCGAATTTAACATTTATATGCTCTGAAAGATCTGTATCCTGCGCTCGGATTTAAAATCTGGAGGAGCTCTATGAGCTCCGAGGAAAGCGAGCGAGCTAGCAGATTTAACCAACTTCAGAGTATTCATTTTAAAATTGAGCGGAAACCCTTGTTGTGAGAATGGATAAATTTCGAAGTTTATTTATATGAGGTAATTTTTCAATAGGTAAAAATACACGAATAATATTTATTCAAAGAATAGTAATAACCAATAAGTCTATATCGCACAGAATGATTAAAAAACTCGGGTCGCAGTGCCAAACCCTGCCGACAATATAGTGTATTTGCTAATGCAGGCCTTGTGGCTTTATTATGTAAACTTAAGTTTGATTTTGGACAAAATAAAAAATTTAACCCCTTAATACATCCCTTAAAATAATATTTTTTTTTCTTAATTTCAATAATATTATCAATGCAACCTCTGTACCAAATTAAATACACCCTTCAGTAAGTAAATCACTATCCGCAAACCAGTGTTTTCATAAAATTTGTAAGTACGGTCCTGTCGGGCCGATTTTATTAAAATTTTAGCAGCACATTTTAATATTCACTGAAGGGTTAAATTTCAATGTTGAAACGATTCTGAGAATTTTTTCGGTATTTTTGGACCCAAAAACTTTTTTCAACCCCTAAAAACAACCCTTAAAATGGTCCGATCGGGCCCATTTTAAATAGGCTTCGTGCGGTAATGGGTTCCAATGTGTGTACCAAATTTCGTTTAAATCGATTAAGTCTGTCGAGAGTTATCGTGTACACACACACATATATATTATAGGAATCGTTTTTGCTCAGCGGCTAGCTACAGAAGGCGCGGGGTCATGGGTCGGAGCACAAAAATTATTATCTAGCTATACGATCGCACTTGTTTTTGGGAAGCAGCCTCTAAATTCAAGTACAGGAAAAGCCCTTAATGGGCAATAAAAAACCACCTACCACTCGACACTTAGGACAACACAAAAATGTGAACGCACACAATGAATCGTGCGCCAAAATAATTCAATTTAAATTTAAAATCCCTCTGAACTCAGGATCACCTAACTACAGACGAACACTCGACAGAGAAATAATTAGTGGGCCAGATACCGACCGAGAGATCGAAGGGCGCCAGAACTTATAGGGCCACACTGCGTAAGTCTCAGGTCGTCCAAACTGAGACGTAGAGAGTGGTCACAGTTAGGGGTAATTCGTAGAAGATAACCACGTTGGCCAAAAGAGATCCGAAAAATATTCCGGAACAGAGTCCAGAACCACAATCACAGTTATATTAATCCCAGGTCTAACGCTGTTACTTTCTTAGCGAGATAAACGGAAAAAAATCAGAGGTGATTTCAAAGGCCAAAACCACACGATAACTTAACCTAAACTACCAACAAAGCAACAGATTACGAACACAATATAGGGACACACAGTATTCGAGATACCAAAAGATAAAAGCGGCACTGTAATCACAGGCCTCACGGAACTTCCAACAATCGAGACAAAAATCCTAATTCAATAGGCCTCGAAGCCTCACAAGCAAAACGCTAGCGTGACTTTAGCGAGCGATAAGGGAACGATAGCGAAACGATAAAGGAACGATAGCGAAACGATAACGAAATGGTAGCGAAATTCTCAACACAAAATCTTCATAAATAACGAAGCGATAACGGAATTCACAATAATTAATCTTTAACAATTATTTCACACTTAATCCGTGCCTGTACGGAAATTCCTGAGCCTGAAAAGAAAATACATAGCATAGGACTCGGGACATAAACACTTTAAAATCGCGAGACAGGCGACGTGGAATTCAAACTTAATTCGTAATAAGATTCAAAATATTCTGGAAAATTCCCAATGTAGTGTAAGAAATCCTACAGGAATACAATCGACGCAACATTAATAATTTTAATCCGGACGTGAATATCTAAATTGACCCAGTACTACGCAGAGTGGTCGACATTCAGAAATGTAAAATGTTCATACAATATTAGATTTTATCCTTTAATATTTTCGGGATATGTTGTAGTACCATATCTATCCCACTGGGATAGACACTTGATAATATTCTGGGATACTTTATGCGTCGTCACTTATGATAGCGAATATTCAAAATTTCGGGATAATTGCAAAATCTTCAAAATTTATGGAATAAATTAAATTATTCCCGTATTCCAGAATCAACACAACCACACGGAAATCCAAAAGCAGCAACCTATAATCCCTAAACAAGGAGAAACCGCTTACCTTCTTTATGGTTTATTGTGTTCACGGTAAACTAGCTATATCAAAAGTACAAATTAAAATCCAAAATTCCAAAATAAAAATTCTTTTATTCGCCAGAATAATCAATCATTAATTTTTGATTGTTTAACAGCCGCGATGCGTCTCAGACGGGAGTCCAATCAGCTCTCGTTTCGCGAGTCATAACATCGCCACGACGAAACACAACCTCTGCGAGCTCACTTTTACCCACGCTCAAAACATGCTTTCTCACTTCGACTCATATGTTCCTTTTCGGTCTAGTTTTGCAATCTTCGTTTTCAGCCGCTCGCCAGCCTGCCTTGACGTCATCATATCAATACAATGGGGTCCTACTTACCTCCCGAAGTAATGATAACAACATAAAATGCATTGAAGTTCAAAATGATACCGCTATCTACTAGATATGCCAAAGGGCCATCTGCCCCCCTAATTACGACTAAAATTAGCCCAGTATAATATATACATACATATATACATAAACATTTTCAAAAATGGTGGCAAACTGTTCAGGAGGGTATGAAACGTCGAGAAATTTTGGTCCGACCCCTAGGTCCCGCCATCCGACCGGCGCCAATAGTGGATGTGCCATATATGGCAATTACACTAATAAAATATTTATTATATCTACGGGTCGAAAAAATCAACAACCGGTAGTACTATTAATATTAAAATAAAGGAATAAAAACGAAAAAAATTGTGAATCATGATTTATTATTATAACAATGTTGAATTAAATCAAAATGAGGAGCAATAAAGAATGTATTTCGGCTTTAGAATAAGAATTTAACTTGCTGGGGCCATTTTATTCTCACGTTTGGAAAAATCTGCTAGATTACGTTCGGAATTGTTTAGATGGCTCGATTTGCTCGCGTGTCACGTGACCAAAAATCTGTTCGCTCGGCTCGATCAATCGAGCGTAAAACCGAACTTACCCATAATAACATTCAATTTTGTTCTTGTATCGTGTGCGTTTTACAAAGTTACAGTACTTTCGATATTATGAAGCTCCTAAGTATCGCGTTTTTAAGTTGTACTGCATTTGTTTTTTAATAGCAATTTAGTAAGTCATTATTTTGATAAACCGAGACGGGTTTTTGAATTTAAACATTTTCAAATACCTTTTTTCCACTGTGAAAGAATGCAGCGGCTAAAATGTGCTCTCCCGGAAAATACGCTGTATGTATTGTCGTCCATTGGTTTATAAGATGTTCTTTGCATGCCAGAATATAAACAGATCCAGAAACATCAGTGACCAATAAGAGCCGACCTGGTAAATCCCATTCCAAAGCAGTTACTTGATGACAAGTTGATAATATTCTGGAAAAAAAAGACATTTTTGTAATGCGTGCGCATTGAAAGTGACGTGTTTCATTCTTGTTTTTGAGAATGAAAGTTGGCAATTTCATGCCAGTAGAGCATGCAATTCGAATATTCGAATATAGCGAATATTCGGCTGCATTTATTATTCGAATAGTAATTCCTATTATTCGAATTATTTGTTAAGAATTAAAATTGTTTAAAAACGGTTTACGGCGGCGCTAAAACATCTTACAAACGCTACACTAGCTCTAAGTTCGCGCTAGGGCGTGGGAGGGGAATCTAAACGGGGCGAGGAAAGTTTTTTTTTGTTAATTATTGCATGTTTATTTGATGTTATTTACTTACATTACGTACGTGTACTTAATTGCTTGATTTGCTCTTCGCACGTGCTAATAGACGTATTATTTATTTGTGAAGTATTTTTTTTATAGGGGAGCAATATCCCATACTTTTGTGGTACTAATTAATAAAAATGCGTCTTAGATGCTCATTTAATATTTTTGTTTGAATAGGAAAAACAGAAAGAAAGAATTTTGAATTTTTTTGATTACTTAAATATGTTCACTTGATCTATGGTTCTCGGAAGCTATGTACGCTCTAATATTTAGTTGATTTGATCTGAATTTTTTCGTAACTAAGTAAAGTAAAAATGATTATTTGATCTCTTTTTAATTATATTAGAAGTAAGCTGCTTTTGTTGTTAAAATATTGAATGGATTTATGGACGTGCGTTAGGCGTGTTGATTTTAAATAATTAAAAGTCATTTATTGAAGTTCCAGTGTTTTTATTATTTTTACCAATTATTCGAATATATTCGAATATTGGCTAAAATTTGAGCGAATATTCGAATATTTGCATGCCCTACATGCTAGTGACGAAAAATAAAAGTCGCGCATTGCATAGATCAAAAGCTACGTGTTTTCGTCCCTTGGGCAATTCTTTTCAGGTTGAAAGTAAGCGAAAGTGGCGCCGTCCTACGCGATGATTGTAAACAGTATCTGATAGTTTGCCTAACCTACAATATCTTCATTTACGGTGTTTTTATCGATGATTACAGTCACTGTTATAGAGGAAGTCACTATTCGTACGTAGTTGTTCAATAAAGAGAAACTACAATTTTATTCCAACTTGAAAAAATTAGAATTAAATCGGGATTTGTCCGGCTCCAATTTCTGGATTTTCTGGTTTAGCATATAAAAATACCAGCACAATCACTCGACTGTCGCCACTTTGATGTTTGTCTGTCAATTTCTAAAACCTTGAGCACAGCTGTATTAAGTTCATGCTAACGTTACTACACGACTGATACCGACAGTTCAGGTGCTTGTTAAGAAGATGGTAGTTGCTTGCGCAGCATGCATGTGCCAATTAGGTTTGTGCGTGATTTATCTGGTGAAACCCTATAATTTGTGTACTTACTTATGACTATCCCAAGGTGTATTTAAATCAGCAACATAAACATGAGAACCCCACGAATCATTTGTTGTATCGTTCAGTTCCGTTACAGTTGTAAAGGCTATTAAATTATTGCTCGACAATGTACACAAAGAGACTTCGCCAACCAAACTGTAAAATAAATAAAAATATGTATTATAATATGTCCTAACTTTTCGTCATCTGTCTGTCATTCGAATACGTTTGAATCAATTTTGATGAAACTCGGTAGGTACATTATAAATTAGTACCCAAATAAAATATGGGGTACTTTTTATCCAGATAAGCTCGGGTAATATAAGGTTTCTGTCAAAACTGTTAACGTGAGAGAATCCGTCGGTAAAAGCTAGTTCTCATAATGCATGTAATATAATCTTTAACATACAATTATTTTTGTTAAAATTCTTGATAATGGACAGACGATCTTTGGATTTTTTAGATGAATCCTCGCGCGGTGCAAAGTTACTCGCTGGGGGGAGAGATGTTGGTGCATTGGCGTTTTTCTGGCGGGTTCTCCAAAAAACGGTCGCAGAGAAAGAGTACGTATGAACGTGTGTCCATTCATGAGAATTTTACCTTATTTTGTAAATTTCAATTTAACTTTGTAACATTCTAAACTGTATTCTAATTATATAGGTAAATTTATAGCTTGACTGGACCACTTTGGAAATAGTCTATAAATTAAAAAAACTTACCATTTTAAATTTGGAACATTTTTGGGGGGCCTCCGTTGTATTGAAAATATCGTATCCATTTGATCAATAAATATTAAATTATAATCAAAAGTATTTAACTTGTACACACTATCTGTCAAAATACATTATAACCTATTATCTAAAGACGACAACAAACTGGCAAAGAAATGCAAACAGGGTTGTTCCTGACTTTGCTTTCCAGGCAAGCCAACTCAACAGATGAAGTTACTACTATAAAAATAAAAACTCGGGTCGCAGTGCCAAAACCCTGCCGACAATATAGTGTATTTGCTAATACAGGCATTGTGGCATTATTATGTAAACTTAAGTTTGTTTTTTGACAAAATAAAAAATTTAACCCCTTAATACAGCCCTTAAAATAATTAAATTTTTCTAAATTTCAATATTAGACATGGATTTCATCAATACACCCAATTAAATACACCCTTCCATATCTAAGTAAATCCGTATCAACAAACTAGTGTTTTCATAAAATTTGAAAGTCCGGTCCTGTCGGGCCGATTTTATTAAAATTTTAGCAGCACATTTTAATCTTTACTAAAGAGTTAAATTTCAATTTTGAAACGATTCTGACAAATTTTTCGGTATTTTTGGGCCCAAAAACTTTTTGGAACCCCTAAATACAACCCTGAAAATGGTCCGATCGGGCCCATTTTAAATAGGCTTCTTGCGGTGATGGGTTCCAATGTGTGTACCAAATTTCGTTTCAATCGATTAAGTCTGTCGAGAGTTATCGTGTACACATATATATATATATATAAACATTTTTAAAAATGGTGCCAAAGTGTTCAGGAGGCTATGAAACGTCGAGAAATTTTGGTCCGACCCCTAGGTCCCACCATCCGACCGACGCCAATAGTGTATGTGCCATATGGCAAATACACTAATAAATGTCAAGATTACAATTACGTAACGCAACAATGTAAATAGTAACAATATGTACATGGATTTAAAAAAAATAGTTCCTTTCATTTCTAATGACATCAAAAACTTATTTCAGCTTAATTTGGTTAAAGCGTGTACTTTAATAAAGGCTAGATTGAAATATCTTTACTAGTGCTAGTCCGCTTCTGCATGCATCATGCATTCATGTAGTGATTTTCGACAAGCCGGTGTGTGAAAACCACATAAACTGTGGTGAAAACAAACTATTTCCATTGTGATTTATGTCTAACATTAATCTACGATGTTTATTCGCCCTGATCCGCTCGCTATTACCTAGTAGGTACCTACTGATAGCTACTCTCGGCTAACTATAGAAGGGAAGCTGGCGACACAAAATGAACTGTCAAAAAATTTTGAAAATACCGAAAATAAAGTCACCCCCATATTTTAGCTATTTGAAGGAATACAGATTTGAATTTTTGCAGTCATACAGATTGATGGGATGGGTCACATGTTTTAAGATACTTAACTGAAATCTCAACTAACTCAGCCTTATCTATATGTACTACGAATTCACAAACAAGGTCAATTCTCGATATTTTGCTTCGCGTTAGAGATATCGAAAAAAATTATTAGAAAAAAGTTGCTCCGAATATTATTCTTACCCCATATACCGAGTTTCATGTCAAAATTCGCATTTTTAATTTTTTTTTTCATTATTGTGTTCTTACACAAAATAATGGGATCCGTCAGATAGGTGGAGTTTAAAAAACATGGCGAAGAGGGGGGGGGGCAAATTTCATATACGGGGTATACTTTTGCGTGTAATTTTATGATTTTCAAAGTGATAAGAAATGATAAATATGCAATTTGTGATTGGGCCGGTACGAATCCTAAACAAAGGAATTTTGTTGAAAAAGAACGGATTCTCAAAGCCAAGCATATTATCAAATGTCGGAAATATAACGAGAAAAATGCATGCAAAATGAACTGTCAAAAGTAGTAATCTTTACGACAAATTGCTTAAAAAGATCAAAATTAAAAGAAAATCTCCACGAAATTAATCATTCGCGTTCAATGCGCCTTTAAGGCTGGGTTAGGTGAATAATGTTAACACGTAACTGCAACATAATAAGTTATATTGTAATAAGTAGGTAAGTTACTAACCTCAAAATATTTGAATACAAAGTTAATCCTATAAATTTGTCAATCATCAGGGATTCAACTATTGTATTGCAGTATGATAATAAGTACATCTTATTATTAATATAAAATATTTTTTTAATTCATAAATACAGTTTTTCCACATTTCATTAGAAAATAATTCTGTGTAAAGTAAGTTTTACAAGGCAATAACCAGGGCCGGCACGTGCGCCTGGTCGGACAGGCGATCGCCTTACGGCGCCATATTTTTGGGGCGGCATATTTTTGTAGCAGCGAATTTTTCGTACGGTATTCTATAACTTTTTAAAAATGATTGTATTTGCCTTAGGCGGCATATTTTGACGGCGCGGCCCTGGCAATAACTGACAGTGTTTATTGCCATGATATTAGAAAACGTCGCGAATTCCATTTTCGATAAACTTTTTGTTTATTTTACTTGTTTTATTTTTGTAATAAACAATTTCACGATAAATTTGCACTGTTAAGCATATAAAATTTTCCCTCGTTTTGAGTACAATTTTCTGCCACCAGATGTCATATGATCATTTGACGGATCCCTATAGTAGGATTAAAAATGAACTGTTTTAATAATTTCTTATATTTTATTTGTGAAAAAAAATTAACATAATGTCTTAATTACTTATTCACAATGATAATATTAATAAAAAATATACAAATATTGTTTATTAACAAAAATAAGAACTGTCTGTTTAAAATAATATACCTAATTATTTGCACTTGCACATTGATTAAGAAAATATCAGCCACTGTAAATTTACCGAAAGCAAACGAAAAATTAACTGTTATAAATAGGCAGTATTAGAAACCACTCGTTTTCTATTTCTGCCCACTCTGGAGTCCTTTATTTTTTCCATATTATTGCGCTGCTTTAAAATTTTATACAATTGCCCAATACTAATCTAAAAAAATATTGGTTTTATCAAAATACAGAAACAAATTTGTGTATTACTAATTCACTGTTTTTTTCAAATAGAATACATGCATACAGAAAATATTTTCGCAATTTTTTTTTTGAGTTCACCCGTGCGTTCACCGTTTTTTACATATTGATTTTTAAACTGCGAAAAACATTCAATAACAGCCAGATTTAATTTTTTTGTCAATTACCACACATACAAACTGAAAAAAACTTTTAAAAATACACAAGTATTTTTAGAAGTTTTTTTCAGTTTGTATGTGTGGTAGTTAATTAATACAAATTTCCGATAGATCTTTTCGTTTAAATTTAAAATTTGTATGGAAACCATTTAAACAGGTAAGGTAAATTTCAGATTTTTATTGTCATTAAAAATATTCGTCAAAAAATATTCACAAAAAAAAAATTAAAAAATGCCGAAAAGCAGAAATTTATTGAAAAAAAAAAATTAAAACTGCCTGTTATTGAATGTTTTTCGCAGTTTAAAAATCAATATGTAAAAAACGGTGAACGCACGTGTGAACTCAAAAAAAATTGCGAAAATATTTACTGTATGCATGTATTCTATTTGAAAAAACAGTGAATTGGTAATTTATACACAAATAATTGTTTCTGTATTTTGATAAAACCAATATTTTTTTAGATTAGTATTGGGCAAGTGTATAAAATTTTAAAGCAATATGGAAAAAATAAAGGACTCCAGAGTGGGCAGATATAGAAAACGAGTGGTTTCTAATACTTTTATTTATAATAGTTAATTTTTCATTTGCTTTCGGTAAATTTACAGTAGTTGATATTTTCTTAATCAATGTGCAAGTGCAAATAATCAGGTATATTATTTTAAACGGACAGTTCTTATTTTGTTAATAAACAATATTTGTATATTTTTTTATTAATATTATCATTGTGAATAAGTAATTAAGACATTATGTTAATTTTTTTCACAAATAAAATATAAGACATTATTAAAACAGTTCATTTTTAATTTTAAAAAAATAGCAACACTTTTTAGTTTATTATAACTTGCAAGAGTATTTACAGAAAATCTTGAAAAAGGAATTTAAACTAACAATTTACACGTCCAGAATTATTAAAATATTTATAGAAATATTTCTGACAGTTCATAATTTTGCTTTTAGTAATCTACAGATTGCTCAAAAAAATTTTATGTGTATTAGAGAGTGTATTTTCTTTACTAGGAAAGTCACTAAAATTTCACATATTTGGTTCTTAGTATACCTATTATTTTACAAGTTTATTTTTTTTAATTTGATAATTAGAGTGCCATGGAAAATAAAAATTAATTGACACTTGTCAATTTGTTAAATGTCAGTGTTAATTGTATGTAGGGTTGCCAGATGCCCCGTATTTTACGTGTTACCCCGTTTTTCAGGCTAAGATAATACAAAAACCCATAATTTCGAAAATAAAATACGGGGTAAATAAAGCTCCAAGTTACAAGTCAAATGTAATTTTAAGTTATCTTGCAAAGATTTTTATATATTTGCTTCTCAAAATGAAGAGCTTTTAAAAGCTGTTTCTTCTAACCATAAATATAAATTTAAAAAATACATTATCTTCATTAAACATTTCCGTTTTAATTGTCTCCCGTAAAAATATCTAAAACCCGTATTTTTTATACTGGTAACCCTTTAATCAACTAGCGGCAGGTGGCAATCCTAATTGTATGTCTGTCAGATTAAACTTTGAGTTTATTGCGTTAAGTTCTAGTCAGTGATCACAGAATTAAAATGCCATTGACTTTAAGAGAAAAAAATTAAATAATCCGGTTGTTTTTTAACGATGAAAAAAATTTGGTCGTAAATATTTTGAAAAATAAGACTAGAAAATGTTGAGTAGAACTTTTCAATACATATTTTTTCAAATGAATCATTTCGTATCCTGATTGCATTTTGAATTATTTAATGTTTGTATAGACGGAATAGATAAAATATTTCTTTTACGTATAAATTCATACGTTTTTCTGCTTTTTAAACGTATCAACATACACTCATAAATCCATTCTAACGTATATCGACGACCTTTTGAATTTTTCTTTTTCGCGGCTTCAAAACACGCACTCACAACATTATGAAATTCCTCTGGTAAATTTAAAATAGCCGCTTGCACTACGGCATCTGATTTCTTTGCACACTCCGACTTGGCCAAAAAAATTTTTTCTCTCAGCCGGATTTTCTGCAAAAAATAATAAAACACTTTAAATTATGAAGTTAATTTATTAAGAAATTAAAAAATATATTTTGCCATATTACGGAATTCATGAAACAGTCAGAACTGCATATCTGATAAGCCTTTTTTGTAGAGCAAAGGTAATCATCCTCAACGGGTTAATTAATTAATAATATTTTTATAAACAATAGTAAACGTCTAAACTATCGTATGAAATATTATTAATTTGGGTGTCTCTCCTCGTGAGAATAAACTTCTAATTCAGTCTACAGTCATTGAAGGAGGAAAAATATGATGGTTTTCCTGTTGAACAAACAAATAATATCTTTTAATTTTTTGTCCTATATTGTAAACTATCTCTGAAGTTATATCTACTGTGCGAGTCTTCAAAATTCAAAGAAATCTAACAATATCTAAATCAGAGTTTTACACGTCTTGGCTTCAAAACGTTTTACCCCACAATACTATTATACTGTAACAAAACTGTTTTTAATTTGGCGGAATTAAATATTTATTTACTAAGATTTATGTACAATGTCTATTTACAATAATTAATTATAATAATTATAAACACAATAATAACAATAACGAAAATGTCAATTCTAAACAATGAAACACTTAAACGGTAATTATAACGCTTAACAATACAAGGATATTTATTTTAACAGGTATGTTCACAGAATACTGTTTTATTTATTTCCTATTTATTTTCACAAATCACCAATTAACTGACTCAACACGACGCTGATTGTAGACTACCCCCACTCAGTCGCGCGCACCGCCTTATATACACGCATTGCCTGTGTTCTAGATCATTCTGGTGATTACCTGTGTCTTCGATATAATGCCACGCCTTGTTTGTTCTGGATGCTTCGATTGTCGCCAGTGGCGTATCCATCTGGGTTTTTTGCTACACATTGTTACTTGTTCTCGATACTTCTATTGTCGCCAGCGGCGTATCATCTGGGATTTTGCTACAATACTATTAATATCATTCAATTTTCAAGACGAGCCAAAACAATTTTTTCGATCAAGAACATCAGTTGATATAAAATCCGTGACTGGAGTATAATGTAACGCACCCGCGCGAATAATAAGCAACAGCTAAATGACTTATGGAATTTATCGAAAACTATCTATGGAAATTTCTCAAGTTTTGTATTTGTAATTTCAATACGAACATTCCTCTAGGTAATTCTTGTGGTATTTTTACATCTTCAATAATGCATATTGAAAAGCTGATTAACGTGTAATAAGAAACCATTATTGTTATTTGATTGAATGCAGTTGATCAATTATAAAAATTATATGCAGTTATAACTAAAATAAAATAAAATAATGTTTTTGATAAGACTTACCATCCTCTTCAGACGTTTGCATTTTTTGACTAGATTTGAAGCACGCCGTTTTGTTTTTTCTAAGTTGAAGTGGAATTACGGTTCTGCAAACGATTCCGTAACACTCGACAATATTTACATCTTGGATACTGTTGACCCCTTTTGTAAGTATCATCACCAACAATCACACCTTTACAAATTCTCGAAAACCTGAAAATTGATGTAATTATTAGAAAAATTCATTTGTATTCTTTTATTTTGCAGCTCTATCAATTGTTTATGTAAAAATAAATTAAACTTACTTATTGTCGTCAATCTGAGTGCCAACGCATAAAGGCCATCTTTCAACAGATTTTAAGTAATCGTAGGTGTTGTTATATGAAGTAATTTTCTCCTTTAGTGGCAATTCTTCGTTATTAGGAAAAATGACCTGCAATTAAATAGCAATTAAGTATCGTTACAAAATAAAATCAAGCCAACTGAATTTATCGATTATCGTTACATTAATAAACACTTACAGTGATTGATAAATCATCGTTTAAACGTATGTGATGTTTGATTTGCTGAGTTGTTGGATCCAGTCGCATAAATTCCAGCCCATTTGGGTTTTCTGCATATAGCCAAAACGGCGGGAACATCGAAAATGCCCGAATCTTATTTTTAATAATATCTACTGTTTTCATTGTTACTTCGGTATCCTGATGATTCTGTAAAGCAGTGTTCACCACTGGTTCTGCCAAGTCATGTTGTATTATTTCATTATAATCAATTAAATTATTCGAAGATTCTTGATCTTCTGATAATTCATGTTGCTCGGCATTGATTTGTTGTACATGAATAATACTAGCTTGGCAATCATACTCTGGTATGGGAATAAACTGATGCTCAATCGTGGGCAATGCTTCTTCCTTCAGTATTTTCTTTCCTGTAGGAATAATATTAAGCTCTCCTTTAACATAAAACTTTTCATACATCTTTATATTCTCCTCTTTGAAATGAAGGTGACAAATAAAATCAGTTGCTTTTAAAGCAATTCCCAAAGACATTTTCCAATTTTCTAACCGTGCCAGAGTCTGTGAATTAATATAAACAAAAAAATTAATTTTCAAGTAAATTTGTTAATTTATTGAAAAAATTATAAAAGTAAAAATTTAATAAGATAAATTAATAAGATTTATACGGCTGAATTGCAATTGAAAATTTTTCGTTGGAAAGCAGCCAATCATATAATTGATTCGAAACATACTGGAAAAAATCATTTTACCAACCATAGTCACAGTCAGGATTCTAATCTGAATCTTTCCACTTTCGCGGCGGAATGAGCTTACAGTACTCAACCGTGACATGGTTACCAAACTAATATTTTCCTTATATGCTTCGGAATCAATAGATTTTCACTATATGCGAGTGTTAATTCAATATAGCTAGGTTGTAGAAGTGAATCTTCGTACTAGCGAGAGCTCATCATGAAAGTGAAAATTATTTCAATTGCAATGCAGTCGTATAAATCTTATTAATTTATCTTTAAAAAAAATCGAACTCGTTGGTTGATTTCTATACTGTGTTTTATGTATGTATCTAACATGTAGATTATCTTACGATGTCTACAAAATATAATTGTTTCTAGAATATTATGTAGTAATACCAATCATTGGTTATCTATAACATTGATATATCTAGGTACTATTAGTGTATCCCTATTAAGAGTATTTGAAATAATTTTCACTTTCATGATGAGCTCTCGCTAGTACGAAGATTCACTTCTACAACCTAGCTATATTGAATTAACACTCGCATGTGGTGAAAATCTATTGATTCCGAAGCATATAAGGAAAATATTAGTTTGGTAATCATGTCACGGTTGAGTACTGTAAGCTCATTTCGCCGCGAAAGTGGAAAGGCTCAGGTTAGAATCCTGACTGTGACTATGGTTGGTAAAATGATTTTTTCCAATATGTTTCGAATCAATTATATAATTGGCTGCTTTCGAACGAAAAATTTTAAAGATTTAATATTTTATAAAAAAATATTTTACATACCGTTGGTCGGAAAAATGATAGATACTGAGTAGTATTAGTAGTTTTATTTTTCACTTTACGCCCACTTGGGCAGCTTTTTATAGCACAAATTTTTCCCATTATTGTTTTATTAGTTTATAAAGTTTTATAACAATTAACACAATAAAATCACTCACCGTCCACGTTATGTCACAGTAGTTATTTCAGGTTATATTTACAAAATTATTTTGAACTTTTGAACTACGTAAGTCGCAAACAGTTGAGGTTTTATATACTGCAGTTTTGTTATAACTACTGTAGTCATGAAAAATATTAAATTTTTCAACTCAGCGCACTTCACTCCGTCAATAACTGCTAAGTTCAGTTCATACTCTCTTGCTATTTTAGCGCCACTCTGGAGAGATTTGGAACTGTTATTTACAGCTTACAGATGGACACTTTTGCAACTGTTCATCCATATGAGAGTGTTCTCCTTAACTCTACCCTCCATAACTGGGGCACTGAGGTTTTACGTCAATGGCATCCATGATATATTTCTTTGTCTTTACATATTACGTCTCAAGTGGTGTTTATACTTCAGTTCATGGAATACTTCAGTTGATAGTGATATTATAATGCCCAAAAAGATCCGAAACCTGTGTTTACTTTTTATATCACTATGAATTTCAAGGAATATGAGTAAAAAACTGTTTTTAACAAAATTAAACTAGGTTACGTTATAATGACAACAGCTGTCAAGCGTTTTGTTTACATTTTGTTTAGATGGAAGTCCGTACATCGACCAATGACATCATCGGAATAAATGCGGAATAACTTCGTCAAAAGAGACACAGATATATTTTTGCTCCCTTTGTGGACTTCACTCACCGCACATTGAGTAAATGGACAATCCGCAGTATATAATTAAAGTATATGATGCTTTCCTTGAGAATAATTTACGACGGTTATTAATCGTCATTTGTCAGATTGCCTGTAAAAAGCAGTAAAAAGTCCCTAGTTTTATAGTTGCATGCGTGGTGTGAGTATAGCTATATTCACACCACGGTTGCATGTGTAAAAACCATAGAGAAGTTGAAGGGTTACACTTCTGGCATTTGTGGCATTTGCAGGATCATAAAATTTCGTCTCAGTTTCATCATCAAATCTGTTGTCAAAATAGAGTTTCTGTGCATGAATAATTTACTTCTTTCACAATGTTTTCACTACAAAACCAAAATCAGGTAAAATTTATTTAAAATATTACTTACCTTAATGTACTTTTTAATAAAATATGAAAGTCAACTCTAGGTTATAACTTAATTTTTAAATTTCGTTAGATGTAATTAAAAGTCATAAATTGTATGGATTGAACTTAATTAAATTAACAAATAATTCTCCCATTGCAGGCAATATTTCACTTATCCCAAATATCAACAATTTTGACACCTCATCAGAAAGTTCTTTTAAATAAAAAAACAAATAAAAAATTAAAAAAGAGTAATTTATTATGTGAGGAAAGTTTCAGGGAAGTTTTGAGAAATTTTACATTTGAAACGTTAAGAAATGTTAACACAGATTTATTATTAGAAAATAATATATTGAACTCAAAATACAGAGCTAAGTGGGAATGTACACATATTTCAAAAAATACTTTTTTTGAAAATAAATATGGTTTCGAAGAGAAAATACTGTATTCAAAAATAGATTTTACACCAAATGTAATTATAAATGAGAAGAAAATAAAATTTCCTGATAACTTCCATCAAAATTTTATCAGTAGCCTGCTGACAAATAGTAAATTTGCATTTAATATACAAGTCAGGGGTTTTAAAACCGAACGAAGCTTTCAAGCAGAAATAAGCAGGAATCCATCACTTTATATGCGACTAAAGAAATCTTTAGGTATGTATTTATTTACCTTTTACAGTACTCTTTCAAATAGTAAATACATATTCCAAAAAAGTAGTGCAATTAATATGTTTATTCGAATTATTTTATTAGTTTTGTTTTCTCAATTCTTTTTAGGTTTGCACTCGAGCGCAGAAACTCCAGATTCATTACCATTACGAAACGCTTCTCCCGCAGAACCAAATTCAGAGAAACTCAAACAATTGCTACAAAATGAAGGAGCACCGTTAAATGAAACAGAAGCACAGAGACTAAAAGTCGCATTTGCTGAAGGTTATTTGATAGGCGGTGGAACCGGTTCTAAAGCCGGAAAGGCATCGCGGTACTTACGACTCGTTCAACAATTGCTTACAATTATCATATTCGTAGCGATTGTGTTCAGTCTTATGGCCAGTACTAGTGGATCAATGTTCAGGTTGGCATTTTAAACTCATTTAATCTTTTCAGTTATATTTTTATTAGTAATCTAAACTAATATATAAAATTCTTATGGGTGGTGTATGTTTGAATGTTATTAACATAAAAACTGCTGAACCGATTTTGATATAACCTGCACCAAAATATTCCTTGAAATCTCAGGAGTGCTATAGGGTACATATTATCATGCTGTGACTTGAGAGAACAATAACAAAACTGCAAAAATGTGTGTAACACATGACGCAGTAAACCGTGCTCGCGTGTGGAGGCCTGGCAATTGGCAAGGGGGGGGGGCTGCATCTGTAAGACTGCTGCTATTTAAATAAAATAATGTTTGATAACGCGTGTAACAGCTAGTTTCAGATAACTGAAGTAGCTGGATAAGTTGTGAGCAAATGTTTTGGTTTTAATTGAAGGTCTACTGTATACTGAAATTTTAAACATTGCAATTTAGTAAATTTACTATTATTCAGATCTACAATAAATGAAATTAAAATTTGAAAATACTTGTAAATGAATTATAAGAGCTAATAATAACGTTAATTTTAAATATTATACAATTTAGATGTTGGCTGTACAATACTTGCTTTGTAAATACTTTCAGTGTATTTTGCATTCGTATTTTGTTTGTTTGTGAAACTTGGCAGGTAAAGCACTTGTTTATTGTCAACAAACTGAATAGTGTAATTTTTTTGGCAACTTCTTTCTTGTTTTTCTAGCATATAGTGTTAATTTGAGGTCAATTACTTGTTTACTATTTTATGATTAAGAGCGTAATCAAAACAGTTTTTTACTTTTTTCGGTATATTTGTTCACTGAAATGCAACAATAAAGCCGCCCCTGAGCGGTACGTACTACAATTATTGATGTTTGTAAGTGTATTGACGTAAAATAAAAAAAACCTTAATTGTAAAAATTGCAATAGCAATAAATTAAATATCTGTTCTGTCATAAATTTAATATCTGCCACTTTTCGCAGCTGCTTAATTTATGTGATAAGAAATACGTCTCAGGGGCTAGGAAGCTGATAATTTTGGAAACAAAACAAATACAAACATTATTTTTCTAGCGGCCACCAGATTAAAAGTTAAAGTTAAATTCAGAGAAGTCAACAAAAAATTAACTCCGTATAATATTGTTTGCAGGATACAGTTGGGAAATCAAGTAGAAGTAGATCCGGAAGAGATACATGTAAAATTTGATGACGTAAAAGGTGCAGATGAAGCTAAACAAGAATTAAAAGATGTCGTTGAATTTCTTAAAAACCCTGACAAATTTTCAAACCTCGGTGGTAAATTACCAAAAGGGGTATTACTTGTTGGACCTCCTGGTAAATATTTTTTTGTAATATGAGTATTGAAAGTGACACGTTTTATACAAATTTTTTTTTATTGTCGCCCATGCGCAGTTCAAAAGTAACGTGTTTTCGTTTCTTGGGCATTGCTTCTCGGGTATAAAATAAGCGAAAGTGGTGCCATCCTACACAATAATTGTAAACTATATCTATCGGTTCCGTCTTTATTTACGGTGTTTTTTATCGTTGATTGCCAAATTCCGCCTATAATGCAATGTTGCACTTTCAATGTGCTTATTACAAAAAGTACGGTGTCTAACTCGGGCGAAATTGGTGAATGCAATTTGTGTAATCGCCCCTCTCTCTTCACTCCGACGGCAAACTTCACACTCGTCATAATCGCCAACTTTCCGCCCTTGTAACACAATGTACTATTATATACAGGGTGCTGAATTGCTTTGCGGGTAATAGGGATTTAACCCGTAAAATCAAACTTTTGCGATTTCCTGCTTCCCTAATTATTTTAGGAAAAATATCTTCAAATAAAAGTTTTAGAACATAAAAGTCTGCATCTAAATCATTAAACAAAATTAATTTTTGCATGCTTTGTAACGGCAGAAATTTGATATGAAAATGTCAAAATTACCTCAAAAACAGATAGCGATAGCCATGGAACTTGAACAAAATGATAATGTCATCATTTTGTTCAAGTTCCATGGCTATCGCTATCTGTTTTTGAGGTAATTTTGAAATTTTCATATCAAATTTCTGCCGTTACAAAGCATGCAAAATTAATTTAGTGTTTAATGATGTAGATGCAGATTTTTATGTTCTAAAACTTTTATTCGAAGATATTTTTCCTAAAATAATTAGGGAAGCAGGAAATCGCAAAAGTTTGATTTTACAGGTTAAATCCCTATTGCCCGCAAAGCAATTCAGCACCCTGTATACCACCAGTTTGAGTTCATTGTGTAATTTATGTAAAATTAAATGATTTTTAAGGTACTGGGAAAACATTACTGGCAAGAGCTGTAGCCGGTGAAGCAGGCGTTCCATTTTTTCATGCTGCTGGACCAGAATTTGACGAAATATTAGTGGGACAAGGAGCCAGACGTGTTAGAGACTTATTTAGTAGGTTTTTTTTATAAATTTATTATACAGCAATTCCTTTTTATTTCCAAATTAGTCTGTGCTTTTAAGAGTTGAGTTTAAAAATAACCTGATCAACGAACTTCAGTACCAACATAAGGTGTGTTTGTTAGTCAAGTCCTAGAATGGTTCTGGAACTCTTCGGGCAATTCGGGCTGAGTTAATAGAACCAAATCAGAATTGTTGTAGTTAAAATTGGTTTTCCAATAAACGGACTCATTACTAAAATCATTCCTGAGTGTGTGCTCCCCGTGCTTTTATCAAAACAACTTTTTAAATACACATTTACTTGTGAATGATCAGTTCTGAGCGTACTAACTCTAGACCTGGAACTGCTAGAACCAAGTGCAAACAGTCCCAAGAGTCCGAGAATTTTACCAGTAAACACGCATTAACAGTCTGAAGAGTTCTGTATTGCCAACAGAGGACAGTATGGCTCAGTTGGTAGCGTCGCAGCCTCTGAATCAGACTGTCGTGGGTTCGAATCCCACCTCTGCTCATGGATGTTTTGTGATGTTATTTAGTTTTAAGTGATATATTATAATATTTGTTGTATTTAAGACGCTAATGACCTAAGTTGTCGACGCGTCTATAATCCACAATAAATAAATAAATGTATTGCCAACAAACGCTTTAGAACTGGCTTGAACAGTTCAGATTCGTCAGAACTTCACCAACACACCTTTAACCATGTCATATAAACAAAAAAAAAAAAAAACAAGTTATTATTATTTTTGCAGAAGCGGCCAAAGAGAAAGCCCCATGTGTGATATTTATTGACGAAATAGATAGTGTGGGAGCAAAACGTACAAACAGTGTTTTGCATCCTTATGCTAATCAAACAATCAATCAGCTGTTAAGTGAAATGGACGGTTTTCACCAAAATGAAGGGGTTATCGTTCTTGGGGCAACAAATAGACGCGATGATCTTGATCAAGCTTTGTTACGACCGGGACGATTTGATGTTGAGGTAAAATAACTTTTCCTGTCATACGCCGGCATTACAGTGATCCTTGGAAGAGTGATGTTATTGGCTGTCACAAAAAACAAAATGTCTATCAATAAGATACTTCGCACAAGAATTTATCTTATTGTATCTTTATTTTATTTTTAGGTCTCCGTGCCAACTCCAGACTATACGGGACGCAAAGAAATATTAGATTTATATTTAGGAAAAGTAAAACTATGCAATGAAGTAGATATAGAATTATTAGCACGAGGTACAACGGGATTTACAGGTGCTGATTTAGAAAATATGGTGAATCAAGCAGCTTTAAGGTAATATTTTAGTTTAGAAATCCAAAAAATCGGTGATGATAATTAATAAAACAACAGTAACTAGACCTTACCCAATTTTAATATATTCAATTATAATAGTAGAAGTAAATTAATTGAAAACGTTTCGACAATAAATTTTGTCATCTTCAGTTCATTGATAATTTAAAACTCTGAAAGATTTTAGAATTATAGAAAGTTATTAATAAAACATGTGATTAAAAACTAAAAAAAAAAAAAAACCTAACTTGTGAAAGTAGTTATTTCACAAGTTAGGTTTTTTTTTTAGTTTTTTTTTTTTAGTTTTTAATCACATGTTTTATTAATAACTTTCTGTAATTCTAAAATCTTTCAGAGTTTTAAATTATCAATGAACTGAAGATGACAAAATTTATTGTCGAAACGTTTTCAATTAATTTACTTCTACTATTATAACTGAATATATTAAAATCGGGTAAGGTCTAGTTACTGTTGTTTTATTAAGTAATATTTTAGTGATCGAAAATATTGCAGTAAATTTTTATTTTATTTGTTTGGCAATGTTTTAATAGTTTGGCGATCATCTAGCTGCGTAGTAGATATGATATTGCATAGGCGCTTGTGAGGAGAAGTGTTTCTCAAAATTGACCTTTACAGGTTTTATTCTTTTGAGTCAAATCATTGCAGATTCCCTAATTACACCACAGTAATAAAGTTATAGGAAACTCGATTTTGTGTTTTTGTAATAAAAAATCCCAGTTTGGTAATTTTTTGTTTGTTAGAAAATTAACAAACACTAATACTGTCTCTTTTATAATATATAGAGCTGCAATAGATGGAGCTGAAAGCGTTACTATGAAATACTTAGAAGGTGCACGAGATAAAGTGATTATGGGTCCAGAACGGAAGTCGAGAATTCCAGATGAAGAAGCAAATTTAATTACTGCATATCATGAAGGAGGTCACGCTGTTGTGGCTTATTATACAAAAGTATGTATGCATGTTCAAATAAAATATATTCGTAAAGATTTACAGCTAATGACTTGATGGAAACAGCAATAAGTTTGCTCCACTGTTCATCCGATCGGTATCACAAACTTTTTGTAAATATTTTAAGAATTCTCTAAAACCAATGAGAAAAGTTCATTAAGTAGAAATTTAGTAAAATAGATCAATGTTAATTTTTTACTTATATTTTATCTAAATGATGTGTACAATTTCAAAATGTACAATGTCAAAATGTTTTGAGGTTATATTATGTAGCTGTCATCGTATTCGAATCTGATTGCGAGAGCTTTAGAGCACCGGGGACTCATCACTTTTTTTTTTTTTTTAAGGATTCTAATCCACTACATAAAGTAACAATTATTCCTCGAGGTCCTTCACTTGGTCATACTGCTTATATACCAGCAAAAGAGGCGTATCATATAACAAAATCACAACTTATGGCAACACTTGACACTATGATGGGCGGACGTGCCGCAGAAGAACTAGTCTTTGGTCCAGAAAAAATAACCAGTGGAGCTAGTAGCGATCTGAAACAGGCTACGTCTATAGCACAGCACATGGTTCGAGATTGGGGCATGTCTGAAAAATTTGGTTTAAGAACAGTAGCTGAAGGACAGACGAGAAGTTTTGGAGGTGAACAGTTGGGTCCTTCGACGACAGAATTAATTGATACAGAAATAAAACGTATTTTAACCGAAAGCTATGAACGGGCGAAACAAATTTTGAAAACGCATGCAAAAGAACACAAAGCATTAGCCGAAGCCCTTATGAAGTATGAAACGCTCGATGCCGATGATATTAAAGCTATTATGGCTGAAAAAATACCCCATGCAGCTGCGGCGGCAGCGGCAGCTAATGGACATAAAACGTAAATTAGGAAAGTTTGATTGTATCCTATTTCTGTAATTATTACTATTTTATATAATCTTCCACAGAAAATATATTTCTTTGTCCCTATTTAATCATAAATATAATTTTCAAAAAAATCTTAATTTTGAAATGAAGGTTTTAACGTGTTGATTTTAAAAAAACAAATGATCGTTAAATTATTTTGAATTTAAAATTTCGTGATTTGTTGGATCAATAGATAAATGCCTCTTGGAGGGAAGTGTACTGTAAAGCTGTGATCATTATTTTAATAAATTTTATCTGAATTTTGTGTAATTTCTAAAATAACAACAAAATAATATAACTAAAGTACTTTTCATAGATATTATTTTATATTGTCTATGATATTATATAGTTTTTAAAATTATGATAATTTTTATTGTTGCTTATAAAGAACAATATCTTAGCTAGCCGATAACTGAACAAAAAAGTGTGAAATTAATTCCAAAGAAAACTGATTTTGATAAGAACGAGACTAATTTGCTGATAAATTTGTAACTTTCGAGAAAAAAACATGTCGTGGATCTTTTTAGAGCTAAACATAGATCGGAAGTGTGCCTAAACAATAAATCATAGAAGTTGAAGTAGATGTGACTGTACTATAACATTGCATTGCATCATATTAGTGTTTTTGATTTGTCTGTAGGTACTAGCTGTGCTTGTGCCATTTGTCTTTTGTTTTCATATAAATATATAAAGTGCTCATGGTGTTGAATCGAAAATGTTGTTAGTGATAAACAGGGCCGGATTAACCATGTCGGGGCCCCTAGGCAATGCAATTCTCGGGGCCCCTTTTCAGCCGTTTGAAGATGATCAGCTCTTTTCAAGTTGATGAAGGTAGCGTATTGTATGATTCATACAATACGCTACGTAACGCATCCATATTATTAGTTCTACTACTCGATACTAGATGGTTCTGTTCTGTAAGTATGAAGTATTTCATCAGCTGACAGCATACGTCGAATAAAAGCAATATAACCTATTGTTATTGAGGATACAAATTTTCCAATTAAATTTTCACTCTATGAAACATTTTCAATTTCTTTTGTGCGCGCGCAGGGCCCCTAGCCGATGCGGGGCCCCTAGGCAGTTGCCTACTCTGCCTAATGGTTAATCCGGCCCTGGTGATAAATGGTCAAAGTAAATATAATTCAGTTGTTTATATTGTCAAAAAATTTATTTTTGAAGTTTGGTCGTTTATTAATGATGGCAGGCTTAAGTAGTGCAGGTGATGTGATGTAGTTCTTAGGGTTCCGTAACTAGAATGAAAGAAACGGAATCCTTATAGGATCACTTTTGTCCTTCTGTACATCAAGACACTAAATTTTTTCTCAGGAACATCTAGAGGTATCAAGTTGAAATTAATATCAAATACTAAGGTCCACAGCCTCATAGTTCTGTAAAAAATTCAAACTTGCCTTTGATTGCAAAAAAAAAAGATTTAAAAAAATCATGTACATATTTTATGACACTCGACCATGATCAAAACCTTTAGAGTACTTCCAGTTGACCTAGAATCTTAAAATTTGGCATGAAGGGAGGTCTCAAGCATAATAGCACAAATAAAAGAAAAATCCGAAAATCATTCTATGTGAAATTATCACGTGATAAACATAATTTTTCGTGTTCCAACAAGACCCTTTTTCTCAGGAACAGCTAACGGTATCAAGTTAAAATTAATACCAAAAACTAAGGTCTACATCAGTTTTGTAGGGCTTGAGAATGGCCGAGAGTGTAGCAGTGCTGTTGTTTACATGGCATTGCTATGGTTCCTCTATTACAATTCCCCAGTTCCTGGGTTCTAACCCGAGAGCTGGTAAGAGTGTCAATTGGATTTTCAATTTATTATTAAAAAAAAATAATGAATTGAAAATATGAATTGGTGCTAGGCCCAAATAACCTTAGCTATTGGTGGTCTTTAAAACACAATCAGTTCTGTAAAAAAAAGTTTCTAACTCGATGCATTAAAAAGATATGGCCTTTCAAAGTTCACGTATTTTTATACTCACTCATGAAAACCTAGAGTGTCAAAAGTTGTGGCTGTATCTGCATGTATGTATGTATGATGCCTGCAGTACACTCGCCGGGCGCGCTTGCGGGAGATCTCGCCGAGAGATTAGGTAAAAGCGAGCGTCTACGAATATGTGTGTGTACACCCTAGGCATGGCTTGGCTTCAGCTGTCATTTAAACTACTCAATTCCACCAGGGTTGCAAATATTTATTATTATTATTTATTAAATTAGTACTCGAATTAAATTTTTTTTTTATTTTGTACAGTCGAACTTTGATAACTCGAACCGTGACTTGCCACAAAAAAAAAATCGAGTTATCAAATAATATTAATTTTCACTCCTGACGCTACTGCCTACCAATTTGGTTCGAGTTATCGAAGTTCGACTGCAATTTAAAAAAATCTAATTAAAAATAATTTTTAAATTTTTAACTTCCCATTGGAAGTTATTGTAATGGGTCCAAAAATCGAAATCAAAATGTATAACAAATTTGTATGTTTCAAGGTCACTACACTATTTTTAGAAAGATGTGTGTGTGTGTGTGTGTGTGGTGTGTGTATGCACGTACGTATGTGTCCATTTCTTAATAAGACAAAATCTCGAGAATGAAAAATGATATCGACTATGTTAGGGTGCCAATTGACGCGTATTAACTTAAATATGGTTGAAAGAATTTTTTTCAAAATCGGTTCAGCCGTTCTTTTTTTTAACCAAATAGACTCCAAAAAAGTAGATTTTACACAATATCTCGCGTATAAAAAATTATATCGACTTCGTAAGGGTGTCAATCGAGGCGTGTTAACGCCATTTTGATCCGACATAAATTTTATAAAAATCGGTTCAGCCGTTTTTTTTAAAATAAATAATAATTATGTTTAATGATTAAAATGATTACTTTTCTGTGTAATATCTAATTTAATTATTATTATTAAATATTTATCAAACTGGGAATTTCGTCGTGTGGACCTCAAGGGTCGCATTTGTGAGTTCCAATTAAAAATAACTTTAGTCCTAATAAACGACCCACCTCACGGCTTGTTTGTTTTCTATTGGAGATTAAAAAATGAAATAAAATTATTTTATTTCAATTACTGCATAAAAAAATAATTTTTAATCCTATATTTACTTATAAAAATAAATTAATTATATTGATTTCCTAGGATCTCAAAATGTTGATATCTGTTGAGTACTCGATTTTCAAAATTCAGACCGGATCCAATAACCTCTTTTTTCTTTTTTCTTGAAATTTTCAATTTTCGCAGCGGAATGAAAAATCTTTTTTATTTCGAATTAATTAATTAATAATAAATACCTTATTTTCATTCCCTAATATCTGGATTAAAAAACTGAGTCCTGATTATTAATTATTATTCTTAACCTATCATTTGAATTAAAAATTAAATTTTTAATTCCATCTTTCGCATTGAAAATATTTTTTTAAATTTTTAATCCCATCATTCGAATTGGAAATTAGTTTTTTAATTTTGAATCTCATCATTCGAATTGAAAATTAATTTTTTAATTTTTAATCCCATCATTCAAAATAAAAATTGAATTTTCAATTATTAATTCACAATTTTTGAATCAATAAATTTGCAACCCTGAATTCCATATAAACTGCACAGTTAAACACGAGAGTGTACTGGCTGCGCTCGCACTCGCCATCAACCGACTTTATATGGAGCGCTCTCGAGCAGGAACGAACTAGCCATATAAGCTTTCGGTGCATCACCGATGGGCTGGGCAGGTAAATGGGCCAGTTGATCCAGGGGCTCAGGGCCGGATTATCCATGTCGGGGCCTCTAGGCAATGCAATACTCGGGGCTCCTTTTCGACGCATGCTGTCAGTTGATGAAATGCTTCATACTTACAGAACAGAACCATCTAGTATTGAGTAGTAGAACTAATAATAGGGATGCGTTATGTAACGTATTGTATGAATCATACAATACGCTACGTAACGTATCCATATTATTAGTCCATAAAAATGGAAAAGTTTCTTTTTGGGGGGGGGGAGAACCCAAACCAAATTTGCTTCATTTTGTCAAGTGGGGTGTCGTTATCTATGTTTTTTTGGATGCTAAATTGAATGAAAGCAATAGTATGGCTATAGAACCTACCCTTATCTACGAAAATTAAATTTAGCTATAGTGGAGTTCAATTCAACTCAAAAATCAAAATCCTTGGAACTCATAGTCGATGGATTTTCATGATTTTTTTTACATTGAGTTTCTAATAGTGATTAAAAAAAGTTAATCCTTTAAAAATTGCCACTTTTTGAAAATCCATTTTTTTTTTTTGAAAATACAGCAAATATATAAACCTTTCACGGGAAACGTTCTAGTATATGAAGAGTGTTAAAGAAATATTAAATTGGCACATCGAGGTTCTAGACCAATTGATGGGCTATCTAACTTCATCAAAAAAATTAGGAAAACTCAAAGCGGCTACCCCACAGAAGCAATTTTATCAAAACAGTACCTTTTGACTAAAAATGGAAACGCTTGTCGCGGATTGCTCTAGTAAGAAGACTGTTCAATAAACTTCCATGTAAGGATTATAGACCTATCCATATGCTATCTAAATGTATCGAAAAATTTGTTCATGGCCCCCTACAGAAGTAATTTTTTCAAGATAGTACTTTTCGACTAAAAATGGAAACACTTGACGCGGAGTGCTCTAGTAAGAAGGGAGAACTCCACTATAGCTAAATTTAATTTTCGTAGTAGTTTCATCACAGTGTCAATGTCGTAATAGGGATGTGACATTGAGTAAAAAAAATCGATTATTTAATAATCGATTTGTAAAAAATCGATTTTTGAAGAAATAATCGATTTTTGTGGAAAAATCGATTTTTTCTATTATTCGAAAACAGTCATACAGATGGCGACTGATTAGTTTACGTTTAGTGAATTTATTTTACGTTTTTTCATTCGTCACACAGATGGCGTTGTTTACAAAAATCGATTAAAACGTGTAATTTGTAAATGTTGGCTGCATTGGGTTTCCCAAAGCCTATATTTTTTCTTAATATTAATATTGATAAAAACAAATAAAAAAAAAGTGTAATTTATATAATCGATTTAAAAGTGTTATAATTTATATAATCGATTTATAAAAAATCGATTATTATTATTAAAAAATTAATCGATTTATAAAAAATCGATTATTATTATAAAAAAAATCGATTGTCAAAAATCGATTATAAGAAAAAAATAATCGATTAATATAAAAATCGATTATTTTTTCACATCCCTGTGTCGTAATAACATCAACATTGTGATGTTATTATGACACTGACACTGTGATGAAACTACTTTACAGTTTAAGTTAGATCCACAGAACTTATATTAGGTACTGGAAGAAAAATCTGTCTGATCAAGCTCTCTCATCCGATTGCATGATCTCGAATGGGCACGCTTGAGCTGTTTTGAAGTATTTTAAAACTTGCAAGAGAATCTGTTAAGGAATAATTTTGGTTTAATAAATAAACCAACTCATTCCACTTGAAAAATTCTATTGTTAGGAATGTGCAGCAAATTGTAAAGAAAATTGCTTAGAAAAAATTATATACAGTTTACTCATAGAATTTTTCAGAGGGATGTATTTCGGATTTTGTTTTGTTCGTATATTAATACGTTTAAAAAAATTGTACTTATTCTTGCCTAATAAACAGAATATTAGCGAATACTTGTTCAGCATTAAAATACTCTTTTCCACATCACATTTCGAGGTCGATTATATACTTAGGCTCCGCGATGCTAGCACCTCATATATGGAATTAAAAAAATCCAATTATACCATCTGAAAGGTCAGAAAATGGTCATAAAAGGTCAATTAGTCCCATTAATTGGTCAGCGATGGAACATTTTTTATCGATTGATTAAGTTTTTCAAGGTCATTGAAAAATAATTAACACCCCATTTCTTTTGAAAAAAATAAAAGCTATATTCAATAGATAATTATCTGCTGATAATTGGTCAGCTAAAATAAATAATATTGGTCAAAGCAATTTTATTGAAAAAAAAAAAATTATTTAAGTGGCGTCAACAGTTACGCGCATGCGTTGGGTCTGTAATTAAAAAAATCAAATTATTCCATCTGAAAGGTCAGAAAATGGTCATAAAAGATCAATTAGTCCCATTAATAATTGGTCAGCGATAGAAAATTTTTTATCGATTGTTTAAGTTTTTCAAGGTCATTGAAAAATGTTAGCACCCCATTTCTTAACTATCTGAAAGGTCAGAAAATGGTCATAAAAGTTCAATTAATCCCATTAATTGGTCAGCGATAGAAAATTTTTGACGTCCCTTTATTAATTTTTGTTTTTTATAAAATTGATCTGACCAATTATCAGCAGATAATTAACTATCGAATATAGCTTTTATTATTTTTTTCGTATGAAATGGGGTGCTAACATTTTTCAATGACTTTGAAAAACTTAATCGATAAAAAATTTTCTATTGCTGACCAATTAATGGGACTAATAGACCTTATTATGACAATTGTTGTGAATACTTTAGCGTCATACTCATAGGCAGTTACGGGGGCGATTGCAACTCTATAGAACCGGATCTGCATCTGTTTAGCACAAAACATTATTTTAAAAAATGTGAATGAATATAAAATAATTACCTTATTTATAATATCGAGTTTATTTAAGTACAAAATTCAAAGATATAAATTAATATTACAAATGCTTGATCTATGATTATAATTATTAGGTATAAATAAAATAACAAAAAGTATAAAACTATCACAATTTATCTGATGCAGCCTCATTATTGTAATGTGCAATCGATAATCGATCGAGCAATAATTAGCGATGATTTATATACAAATAATAAATTAAAAAAAACTAGTAATTTTAATTTGTACACTCATTCCATGCTTGGCAATTAGTTTATTGTAAATTATAGACGCGTTGACAACTTAGTTCATTAGCGTCTTGGCAATTAGTGATTAATTATTTTGTGCCATACCCACTATAAAATTGCTGATTTACATGCGTGCATGTTACATCATACATGCATGCATGCATGAGGTCAGTTAACAGGCAGGTTTGTTGAAAGTGTTTTCAAAACACATTAGTGTGGTAAGTAAACAATTTTCATAGTGATTTATGTTTTTTCACGTTTATTCGCTCATAGCTATTACCTACTCATGGCCTGCTATAAAAATGTGAAATTAGCGACGCAAGTGAACTATCAAAATTTTTTGAAAACACTGAAAATGAAGTTAAAAGTAGCTATTTTATAGTGGGTTTGGCAAAAAATACCATAATTATACAGTGCATCTCACGGCGAGGTATAGGTACATATATACGATATATACAGGGTGAGTTCGACCACCCGTATCAGTCGTTTTTTTCGAAAACGGTTAGTCGTAGAGAGTTGTGTCAAAAATTTGTATTATAAAAGCCCTAATAAAGAATCGAATGGTGATAATTTTTTTTTCCGGGAAGGTCGGCTTCCCTATTAATTTGCTCCAGAATGTCCAGAACTCCGGAATTATAAATGTAACGATAGGTCAAAAGTGGTGTTGTTATAAAGATCTTTAAAAAATTAGCAAGTTTTGTACGGATTGTTTTTTTATTACTGCCACCCCTGTTAAGTAATATTTGTTTGAAATTGCTAAATTAAAATGTCATAATAACGAACTTTTTAAAAGTCCGCATTTAAAATCTAGTTACTTATCTATCGATCAACACTGAAGAAGTACACTCACAGTATAACAAGAAGAGCTCAGTAGTATGTATTAAAGAGTAAATGGAAGACAGTTTGAACACTTGTGACAATGTCTAAGGTTGCTAGATTTTTAATGCCGACTTCGATCGTTATTATGAAATTTTGATTTAATAATTTCAAACGATTGTTACTTAACAGGGGTGGCAGTAATTAAATAATTTTTCCTACAAAACTTGCCTATTTTTAAAGAGCTTTTCAACAGCACCACTTTCAACCTATCGTGCTTTCTAAAATTCCGGAGTTTTGAACATATAATAATTTATATTTATACTTACCTATAGAAATTTACAGGGGTGGCAGTAATAAAAAAATGTTCCTACAAAACTTGCTTATTTTTTAAAGATCTTTTCAACAATACCACTTTCGACCTATCGTTACATTTATAATTCCGGAGTTCTGGACATTCTGGAGCAAACTAATAGGGAAGCCGACCTTCCCGGAAAAAAAAATTATCACCATTCGATTCTTTATTAGGGCTTTAATAATACAAATTTTTGACACAACTCTCTACGACTAACCGTTTTCGAAAAAAACGACTGATACGGGTGGTCGAACTCACCCTGTATATTAAAATTTAAAAATACTCCTTTTTACCCCCTATAGGTTCCCGCGGATCCATAAAACTCGTAAACTTTTTTGTTTAATGAGCTTTGGCCTATTTTAAATTAATAACAAAAATTTAAAGTCTGCACAAATTTTTTTTTAGTTACGGTCATTTTTTCAATCTTTTCCTGTACTAATACAACATTTGAACTAATTTAGATATAAATTATATTTTATTTGATCAGTCATCTGTTAACTCTGTATCAGTCGTCATAGGTAGGTATTTACCTACAATACGCAACATAGACTGGGAGCTGATAACACTTTTTTAATGTGTTTATATAAGACTTTTTTTAAAAGATGACATAATATATCTTTACAAGGGGTAAATAGTTTGTCAAATTAAACGCGGGGCAAAACCTTCGTATATTTTTTTTTGTTCGCTCTTGCAAAACAGTTAGACTCATGTGAGACGTGAGTTATAAGACTTGAAAATATTTGAACAGGTTTTTATTTATCATTAGTAAAGTGTAGAAAAAACTGGCACACTGTTTGGACGGGGCTAACTCCCTGACAGACGATTTTAAATTTTTTTAAAAATTCATTGAATTTTATTTGTAAAGTCTGCCATTTCAGCAACAGTTTTATAATAATATTTAAATAATCAATCTTGAAGAACATAAAAAACTAAGAAATACATATTTTCATGTGCGTCCAACAGAGAGGGTAATAGGCAGGCGCGAGAGTACGAGAGATAACTAGATCATATTATATGAAAAAAATAAACTTTAGTAGCAATAATCCACGTAATCATGGTCATCATGGATACATTCAGATTTTAGCGCGCGCTTTCGTCACTTCCCTTGTCGAAGTGAATCCGTCTGTCAGGGAGTTAGCTCCGTCCAAATAGTCCGTCAGTTTTTTTCTAGACTTTACTAATGATAAAGAAAACTGAAAAATCTGCCCAAATTTCAAGTCTTATAAACACACATAAGTCTAACTTTTTCGCAAGAGACGCTAATGACCTGTGTTGTCGAGCGTCTATAATCTATAATTCATTCATTTATTTTCGCAAGAGTGAACAAAAAAAAAAATGAGGTGGTTTTGCCTCGCGTTTGGACTGACAGACTATATAGAGATATATAAAAGTCATCTTTTAAAAAAAGTTCCAAGTCTCATATAAACACATAAAAAAGTGTTATCAGCTCTTAGACTAGCATTCATGTATTGAAACTGAAACAGTTAAAACCACGTGCTAAGCAAAGTAGCTTCTTGTGTTTTTTGTTAATGAATTTACGTGAAAAGATAATAGTTTTTTTTGTGTTTTAAAAAATAATTTCGGTAATCCTATTATCCTTTACTTCTCCTCCCTTTACCGATTTTGTGATTTGTGAATGTTCTGCAACCGGCAAATTTGGTAAGTCATTCCACAACTTGTTTGAAAAATAAAAATACAGTCCACTAAATCACAACCATAGGTAGAAATAGCAAAATGTCAAAATTACATACAATAATATACAATCTACTAAAATGTATTTATAAATAAAATAATTTAAAACTCAAAGTTTATCATAAATCATAATACGAGTACCTATATGTTAAAAAAAATGTGGGACATATTTGCGTTTTATTTCATTTATAATTTATTAATTTACAGCTAAGGGGCCATCCATAAATTACGTCACACGTTAAGGGGGGGGGGGGAGGTAGTCAACAAAATGTAACATCGTATGACAAGGGCCAGGGGGGGGTCATAAACTTTGTGACGTCACATGTTAAAATTTAAATTTAAAATATTAAACGCGAAATTTATATGTAAACAAAAAAATATCACTAACTCGATCGCATAAAAAAGATTTTATTAAGAAATCTAAAAAAAAATTTTAACTGCTGTTTTATTTTAATTATTTCTAATTATAAAATTAAAAAATATGTGACGTCACACCAAGAGGGAGGGGGCTTTAAAAATGTGACCATCTGTGACAAGAACGGAGGGGGGGGCTTAAAAATCGTAAAATTTGTGTGACGTAATTTATGGATGACCCCTAAGCGAGATTATTATAGTCAGATGGTGTTTAATTTGGAAACTAGTAATAGTACGGGATCCGGCTGCAGAATTAGTACGTTCATAACGTAGGTAATCAAACTCTAATTTTTACATATATTTATGAATAGAATAAGACACTTTTCACAAGGTGCCGATCAAATAGTGCCCGCAACTAATTTTAATTAAAATAGCGTTAATTGATTTTTCACAAAAAATTTCGCTCACTTGTTAGTCAAATAAAATATCATCCATTTCACAGCAATGTATGTAAAGAGTTTGAAAAGTTATGGGTGCTGTTACCTGCTCGGCCGCAACCTAATCGCGGCCAGGTGTAAACAGGTATGATTTAGTTATATTTATACGTTCATGACGTATATTCATTTCGTTTATACCACATTAAAGCTAATTTTTTTCTGATTATGACGTTATAAGACTGCCTATGAAAAAGTGCCCGCAAATAGGGGTTGCCAGCTGTTGAAGATGCTAGGTATATCGTAAAAATGGAACAACATACGGCCATTCCGATTGTTCTATTGTGTTTATCAGCCTTTAACTTAGATCTGATTAGATTTTGAGTCAAATCGGTTCAGTGGATCCCGAGATATTAAAAAAAACCTTCTCAATGTCACGTATTAACATAGGTAAAAAAAAATATAAATGAATTCTAGATGTTATAATATGAAAAATATGTAAATTTTTTTGTCTAAAATGTAGTTTTCGAGAGAAAAAATATTTTACTAAAAAAAATAAAAATTGTACGTAAATCATGGTTACCTTGATTTACGTACAATTTTAGCATCTTCAACAGCTGGCAACCCCTATTTGCGGGCACTTTTTCATAGGCAGCCTTATAACGTCATGATCAGAAAAAAATTAGCTTTAATGTGGTATAAAAGAAATGAATATACGTCATGAACGTATAAATACAACTAAATCATACCTGTTTACACCTGGCTGCGATTAGGTTGCGGCCGAGCAGGTAACAGCACCCATAACTTTTCAAACTCTTTACATACATTGCTGTGAAATGGATGATATTTTATTTGACTAACAAGTGAACGAAATTTTTTGTGAAAAATCAATTAACGCTATTTTAATTAAAATTAGTTGCGGGCACTATTTGATCGGCACCTTGTGAAAAGTGTCTTATTCTATTCCTAATTATATGTAAAAATTAGAGTTTGATTACCTACGTGATGAACGTACTAATTCTGCAGCCGGATCTTAGGCTATAAGTAGGTACTTATAATAAGTTTTGCCACATGATATTAAATAATATAATTTATAAAGATAATGTGATTTTTCAATTGGTGCAGCCAAGGCCCAAGTGCGTATCCAAAATTTTGTTCGAAGAGGGGTCAAAAGTTATGACAGTAAAACCCCCCATACACGATGAGACCCGTCTCGCCGCATGCGGCGCTCAGCATCTTAATTATGAGTTAGCTCTGTTCCCTACAGTTCACAGTTTCACTTCGATGGCGGTGGCTTCAGAAAAAGTCCGAAGTCAAAATTGGACGATTTTTTCAAGTCACTAGAAAATTTGACTCTTCCTTCCGATGAAATAACAGTAGTCGATGGTGGATTTGTGTCGCCTGGGCACAGCAAGATAAGAAACTTGAACCTTGCGTAGTCGTTTTTGACGGCTATCCAACTGCGCCGAGTATAAAGGGATATGAAAGATCTAGGCGGGCTACGAAGCATTTTTCGAGCGATTTTCAATTTCTAGGAGAAGAAATGTTCTGGTTCTTCTCAAGCCAATTTTTTGAGCAATTATTATAATAAATCTCTGCTTATCGACAAATTATTTGAAGCTTTCAGCGACGCTGTTATAGAAGTTTTGCAAGCTGAGGAAGACGCGGACTTGTTGATAGTTAATGCAACGATAGATAAAGCTCAGAATTCCCAAACCAGTGTTATTCTTGGAGAGGATATTGATTTACTCATTCTTTTAACCCATTATATATCTGAAAATTCCCGTGTTTATTTGAGGAAATCAAAAGAAGAAAAAAATTATGGACCACAAAGCTTGACAAAACCAGAGTTGAGAAAAATAATTATGTTTGTCCATGCGTTCAAAGGTTGTGATACAGCTTCCTCATTTTACAACCAAGGCAAGCTTAAACTCATAAATGTATTAAAAGACGAAAATTTGCGTATGGGGAGTGAAGTATTTTTGACTCCAAATGCTTCCCCGTCTGATTTGTATAACTTAGCTTTAAAATTAGTTAATAAAGTTTATTTAAAGAAAAAACCCGTCGGTGATTTCAACTCTATACGATTTGAGTAGGTATTTGCAAACCAGAAAAAAAATTTAAATGTTGCTCCCCCTACTGAAGGAGCGATACGTGAACATGCTTTAAGAGTTTACTTTCAGTGTCAAACTTGGTTAGGTAATGAAATTAATCCGACAGAAATAGAATGGGATGGATGTTACGAAACGGCTGCTTAGTATCTAATTTTTCATAAGATATTTTAATTCCAGAATTCTTTTTTAAGGATTCTTTTGTAAGGATTGCAGTTGTACAGCAGGAAACGATGTGGATGTATAAAATTAGGATTATACTGTAGTAGTTTTTGCAAAAATTGTAAAGGCACGGATTGCAAAAATTGTCCAGTAGATGAAGAGAATATGACACCGACAGGAATAAACGATCCTGATGATAATACTAATGTTAATTTTTTAAATTATTTTACAGAAATATCGATTAATGACACCAAATCGAAAATGGGCGACGCATGTAGATTGTAGGTAATGAAGAAGATAGCAGTGAATTTGAGCTGCACTGCAATGTAATTCTATTAATTGTAAGCGCCGTAGAATATGTTAATATAATAATAATAAAATTCCTCTAACTCCTAAATAGACCATAGTAAGTTCTTCATGAACAGTTCTTCTCCAAGATATTTTGGCTCTTCCTGGTTTACGATATCCCTGTGGATTCCATTCTAAGACTATCCTTATTATGTATTCATCTGATTTCCTCAACGTATGTCCTATCCAATTCCATTTCCTGCGCTTTATGGTCTTCCAAATTTCTTCGTGATGATTTACACGCCTCCAAAGTTCTTCATTTGAAGCATGTTCGAACCATTTAACCTTGAGGATCGTTCTGAGATATTTGTTTGATTTGTTTATAAAAACTTGCAATTTGTTGGTTATAACCTTCGTCATCTTCCAAGTTTCAGAACAATACAATAGAACCGATTTTACATTTGAGTTAAAAATACGCAGTTTAGTTCTCTCAAAGATCATGGACGAATGCCAAATGCGGTTCAGACTTCCGAACGCTTGGGACGCTTTTTTGATTCTATTGTCTATATCCGCTACTGCACCTCCGTCATTGCTGAGAATACTGCCTGCATAGCAAAATTCCTCAACTTCTTTAACAGGGCTATTACTTATTATTAGCTGTTGTCGACTTGGATTACCCACTTTCATAGCGACTGTCTTGTTCTTATTGATACGAAAGCCTGCGACCTTTACATATTCCACGAGAAGATCTAATTTTAATTTCATGTCTGTACTATTATTGGGCAGTAGACAGATATCTGCATAGTCTAAATCTTCCAGCCTTCTATATGTCCATCTAATCCGTCGTGGTGTACTAACGACCTTTCCATTATATAGTTAATTACCAACGTGAATTATTAGTAGAGGCGAAATTTGCAGCCTACTGTAACACTAGAATGGATGCTGAAGCCAGAAATCTTCTGATAATTTACCTTTGTGGACAACTCGGCATCGCACATCACTATATACATAATTCCATAATGAGGTTTCGGATTTTGACCGGTATAGTTAATTCTTTCAGAACTTTCCACACAAACTCTCTTTTGATACTGTGAAATGCTTTCTCGAAATCTGTTAATACTAACATGAGTGACGGACCTATACTCCACAGTTTGCTCTAGGATATAATTCGGAATGTATTAATATGATTTATACTGTAAACAATATTCTATGTATTCAAGAACCCATTTTATTTACATAATTTATTTTAAAAAGCGGTCAAGTGCGAGTCGAACCTCGCGCAATGAATGTTTGTTCTTCGTTTCCACGGTTACACCGTTGTATCTCTAGTTAGCTGCATAGCCCACTCACGCGTTTGGACTTTAGTTCGTATGTTGAATGAGCCATTTTCCTGAGAGTAGTTCCTTCAATTATCCACGAGAGGCAGCACTTGTGGTAGGTACAAACATTATTTATTCCCCATTAGTGTCGTGTCATTATAGTGGTATAACTTAATTATTTAATTAATTTAATGATAATGATAATTTAATAATCAAGTTATACCCACGGGCGCATTAACCCACAGGCTTTGTAGGCTATAGCCTAGGGGCGGCGAAGTCTTAGCAATAAGTACCATTTAAGTTAATCAAAAAATTTTGCTACCAAAGTTTTCTTATTTGCTAATTTGTCTACAAAAAAAGAAAAGAAAAAAATATGTTTTCTTCAACTCTTTTACCATCGACTATTATTATTATCTATACTGAAATTTTCTAATGTGGATGTTGCACTAAGATTTTTTTAAGTATTCCCGCTACAAACTGGTCTGGGGAAAGGTCTTTCTCTACTCTTAGAACAATGAAAAACTATTTAAGAAGCTCATAACTTCATTAGTGCAAGAGAAATTGTCCGATTTGTCCATTTTAGCGATAGATAGCAGTTACTTAAATCTTTTGAGTATCGACTCAATAGTGGGAGATTTTGAAAATGTTTAGCCTAAGGCGCTTGTTAACGTTAATCCGCCCCTGGTTATACCACTACAATGACATGACACTATGGGGAATAAATAATGTTTGTACCTACAAGTGCTGCTTCTCGTGGATAATTGAAAGAACTACTCTCAGGAAAATGGCTTATTCATTATAACCTTGTAAGATATGCACATTGTATCAAAAATATGTAATTTCTTCGAAATATACTAAACTTTACAATGTTGTCTACACTTTTTATCAATGTTGACGTTAAGCAAATTAATTAAATATTTTTTTAAATATTACTGTTTCTAGTGGTCACTAGCTTTCATTTGACACGCCATTCGATGGGGTTAAATTTTTTTAATTTTTTCATAAATGTTTGACCCCCCATTAGGCCATTATTACCCGTAATTATCCGAATTATTTATCCATATCTAAATCACAGCATTGGGCCATAACAAGCTTTAACTATGCCTTTCGAGTTTCTACCTTGTCCTTGTACCGTTTGGCTCTGGGAGCTTGAGACAGACAGACGGACGGACATCGGAGTCAGGCTATAAGTGTTCCGTTTTTCCAATTTTGGTACGGAACACTAAAACAAAATTTTTATCAAGTTTCTACATCTTCTTTATTGTATGCCGATTTCTGAAAAAGGAGATAAAAAGATCAACTTTCCCCCCTGGGAGGTTAGTGTCAACCCCGAAAGGATTGTTCCAAAGCTCTTTGGCCTATTCTCTTTCCTTAGTTCCATTTGTCTCAAATTTAAACCCTTCCCCTTGTGAACAGTCATTTCTGAGCATTTTTGTAAGGAAACGCGTGAAAGGGAGGTTTCTGTCCATTTGAGGGGGTAGAAAGGATCAAACTCATCTGAAACAAATTTTTGTTTGTAATTAGCATCTTCGAAAACGGGCGGGGGGAATTTTCAAACTGATAAGATAGATAAAACCATTTTTCCACCAACTAGGAGGGTAGAATCAACCCCCGAGGATTGCCCTGAGGTTCCCTGGCCTATTTCCCTTCCTTATTATTCCGTTTGTATCAATTTTCGATCCTTTTCCCTTTGAGTATTAGTAGGGAAACGCGCGAAAAGGGAGGTTTCTGCCCATTTGAAGGGATAGAAAGGGTCAAACTTATCTGAAACTATTTTTTTTTAATTAGCATCCTTGGGGGGGGGGGAGTTCAAACTCAGAAGATAGATTAAACCACTTTTCCATCCACTGGGAAGGTAGAATCAAACCCCAATGGTAGTCACGCCCATGTCCCTGGCACCCTGCCATAATTCTTCTTTCTTTGTTATATCCCGGTCAAATCATCAACAATTTCCATCAGAAAATAGCTGTCGCGCGTTCGTGCGCGAAAACCGAAAAAAGGGGTGGCTTTTGGCCATTTAAGAGAGTGAGCATAAATAAAAACTTTTTTTTTTAATATGAAATTTGTTTTCAGCGACCTCAAAAACGGGGGGGGGGGTTGATTTTGCAGTTGTACGAATTAATTGCGTTTTTGGGCCAAAATCCCGACTCATTGACTCCACTACTATACAACCCGACGCTAATGACCTCTGTTGTCAAGCGTCTATAATCCACAATTCAATTCTATACAATCCGAGCTATGTTTCTATGGAAACGAACTGTCAAGTCAAGCTTTGACATCACACACTGTTTTTTTGATCACATCACATGATTTCTTTTAAAGTGCAATTTTTGCCCGGACGAAGCCGGGTCGGTCAGCTAGTTACCATAGTATTGCATTGTCATTAGAACTACACAATTGTGCAAAATTTTAACTCAATCGGTTAACGATAAGTGGGCGAAAATTTTAAAATATTTTAATAACCAAAAATGAACTAGCGGATTTATTTATAGACCAGGCGCCAAGCATTTTGGAGTGGAAAAAATTCCTACAAGAAATGTTTTTTACATAATGGTCCCTTAGGGTGTCCTCAATAAATATTGAAATTTCCCCCCTCCAAAGAGGTGTACTACTCCCCTGGGGGGTTGGGGAAGGGACGAAAATCAGGTTTTACCGGATTCATAACTTTCTCTTAACTCTACAATACAAATAGTTCTACACAAAATTAATATTAACTAAATTCTATACAAAAAAGGTTTTATACATATTTTTGTCAGATTCGTATTTCTGCTAAATTTTCAGTGTTTAGTTTATCAAATTTCTTCGATTTTATGATGAAAAGATGTCACTTAGTACACCGTTCTTGAGACCCTAACTAATGTTTTGAGGTCTGTAGTCACAATCGGGGGCTACGGCGTCATCCCCTTTTTCAAGAAAAATCACCCCCAGCTAGATTTTTGAGTATAGTTTCCAAACGAACAATAAATAAAAGCTAGGTAAAAATGTTTACTAGTAAATTTTACCTAAAACTGTCCCATTTTTTTTAAAACTTGTTTCACAAAGGTATATCAAAGTTAAGCCGCTAAGGGCAGTTTGGACAAATTGAAATTTCGGTAGGTGTCTGTTTGTATGTATGTACCAGCTAATCTTGAGAACTACTAGACGAATTTGAATGCGGTTTTTACTATTCGATAGTTTGTTTCTTGAGGAAGGTTTTAATCTACAGAGTACAGGTGCTTCATAAACATTGCGTCAAATTTACAGAGGTTATAGAAGGCATCAAAATAAGCAATTTTGGTCAATAAAACCCTGTCCGGAAGTGTGCTGTTTTGGCGGTAGCTTTTAATAAGAGACAAATTTAAGGTACTATTACTTCATTAATACCTATTACCTACAGAATATGAAAATTGGGTTATTTCGATAACAACTTGTTAATTAACTAATTAATTGTTAATTGTAAATACTTAATTGTTAATTCTTCATGCAACTCAATATGTTTAATGTGAATCTCGCTGATAAGTCATTCCGGTAATGGATTCAAGGTGCTCTTGATTGCAATACGCTACATAATGATATACCTACATATTCCGTTGAAATGTAAAATCTTTGATTCTTTTAAAGCCAAAACGGCACATTTCCGGACAGGGGTTTATTGACCAAAATAGCTTATTTTGATGCCTTCTATAACCTCTATAAATTTGATGCAATGTTTATGAAACACCTTGTATACTGGCTTTCCAGCCCGGCTTTGCGCGGTTGCAAATAGGATTGCATCCAATATACAGTACCTACTATAACGTTTTATATTTTTTGTAGCTCCCAGAATAATATTTATCTTCAAGCCTATGGTATATAATTCAATTTCGAGATAAATACATTGTCAACTATAGGAACGGCATTTGTCGAACTGTTGCGGGCTCAAAACATGTCTCGATTCTGGCCGACGAAGTAAGTCTTATGCTCGTGGAGGCAGTATGAGTGAGAGAAGGCTAGGTACGGCGGCTGGAACGTCACGCAAGAGCAGATCGGAGAGACAGTGTGTAGCGAGCCGGCCAGAGGTCAGACTGCGAGGAGACACCCGTTGACCGTTGTGTGGTGCGGTTCTCCTGCTGCTATATGTGTGAGACGGCCACATGAGTGATTTGAGCCCGACTTTGAAACTGAGCTGAGAATATTGACGTTGTTGAAATATTTTTGATGTTGATTTTAAGGTTTAATTCTGCTCTTGATTAGTTAATTGTTGGAAATCTTCCTGAATTATTCCTTCCAACCATTTTTTTTCACCTGCCGTTGTTACCTGACTTCCTGTAGTATTATAGTGTTCCTTGCTCGGATCTGTTGGTTTCGTTCCAGAAGTGTTGTTTAGGTTGGATTTAGTGTCATTTCCGGCTGTATTGAGATTGTTAAAACCATTGCACGGCTATTGTTGTTAATGCTATTTAGTTGTTAAATAACAATATTGTAATAAATTATTATACAGAGCAATCCATAACAGTGGCGTCGCTATGGGAATCATGCCACAAATTATTATTCGACGAAATTTATTTCATTGTGGTTTCGACCATAGTAATTAACAATTTATTTTGTTATTTATTATAACATTAAGATACAGATCAGTGGCGTCCGCGTTGACGATATTGTTCAGCTAACAACTGATAGTTTGATTTATATTGGCGATTTTATTTGAGAGTCGGGTTGCGATGATTATCGAGTCACCTTGCGATGTTATTAGTATTATAAGTTGCGATCACTCGGTGATGTTATTTGAAGGTGTTTTTTTCTGAGTGGTGTTTCTTCTTTTAATATGTTGTTTTGTTTTTCCGCGGGTTGTTTGTACGGGGTTACTGTTGTTATTTTAGGATTTGCGGGTTTTGTAGTATTTAAGTTTAAAGCTGAATAATCCAGGGTTGTTTTAGAAGGTTGTTGACCCTTGTGATTTTTGGGTGTTCTATTGTTGAATATTTGTTTTTCTTGGAAGTTTTTATCTTTACGTAGCCCTCAATCTGGACCTGTTGAGTTGCGGCATCGCACGGTCAAAGTGTCCTGGCGCCCTTATTTTACCAGTCGGTAAGATACGTGCCATATTTTCCATCTCGAAATTAGTGTGAAGTGTTGCTTCCTTTCTTTACGATTTTTTTTCGAGTGTTTTGTCTTTCGCTGCTTGTGGTAGGTGGGTGTGTTTATTGAGCCCTTATTGGGGCTATTTGTTATAGATTGTTTATTTGATTATTTATTTATTTATTTATTTGTTTATTTATTTGTTTATTTATTTGTTTATTTATTTGTTTATTTATTTGTTTATTTATTTGTTTATTTATTTGTTTATTTATTTATTTATTGTCAAGTGTGTATTGTCCTTTGTGTCAAGTGGTAGGTGGTGGATTATTAAGCCCTCTTGTGGGCATTTCTCGTGTTGTTTTTTTCTGATCGTGGGTCCAATTTCCTAGAGCGTATGGGATGGAGTAAGCGTCGAACTCCTGTTGAGCGTAGCTTACTCCCCCGTTTTGATGACAAGGTATTAGTGATTGTTTTACTTGATTTTCTCTAAATCAATTCTGAGTCACCGTATTTTTGAACCACGACCTAGCGCCGCTGAGCCTAGCTAGCCGTGGCCATCGGTTGTGGGAAAAACCGACGTTATACTACATATTTAAGTGCGGTTTTTACCATTAACCGGATCGGAGAACCAGTATAGATAAAAACCTTCCTCAAGAAATAAACTACCGAATAGTAAAAACCGAATTCAAATCCGTTTAGTAGTTCTCAAGTTTAGCTGGTACATATTACCAAACAGACACCTACCGAAATTTCCATTTGTCCAAACTACCCTTAACGGCTTAATTTTGATCTTCTGTTGTAAAACTAGCTTTTAAAAAAAACTTACACATAAATGGGACAGTTTTAGGTAAATTTTAGTGATAAATATTTTTACCTAGTTTTTTTATTGCCCGTTTGGAAACTATACTCAAAAATCTAGTCGAGGGTGGTTTTTTCTTAAAAGGGGATGACGTCGTAACCCTCGGTCGTTACTACCGATCTCAAAACATTAGTTATGGTTTCAACTAACAGTGTACTAAGTGGCATCTTTTCATCATAAAATGCAAGTTATTTTCAACGAACATTCATGCAAGGTTGTATTTAAGCTAAACGAAGGATAAACTAAACACTGAAAATTTAGCAGAAATACGAAACTGACAAAAATATGTATATAATCTTTTTGGTAGGGAATTTAGTTGTGAGTTTTAATTGGTTTTAATAGTATATTTTCCACTTATCGCACTTTTATGTACTACTTAAATGTTTTTCCATGTGCTGGTGTCAGGTGGTGGTAAAAAAGGATAGAGGTGTAAGTATTTAGTACATAAAAGTGATATATGAGTGGAAAACACTATAACAAACGCATTTTTTAAGTGAGTAAACATTTAAGCGAGACGACAGTAATTGGAAGGTTGGAACGCTTTATGCACTCGTAAGTGCAGCTGATAATACTACAATAATTCAAAACTTCTATAGCTCTGACTATAGCCGTTGAGTGAAGGAATCGTTCAGTCAACGCTATAGCTCTGTTTATAATATTATGCAGCTGTTTACAACGTACTGATAAAGCTACGAAAAATTAATAAATTAATTAATATGCACATTTACGAGTGCTTAGTTAAACGAATCATTGTTTTTGCAACTTCTTTTAGTTTGTATTTGGAGTAAATCGTATGACAACGCCTTCCCATGTGGCTTCTGCGCCGTTACCTGTATCACGTAACTAGTGTCGGACTTCAGCTGTGATATCCTCTGCACAATTACTTGACTGAAACATGCAAATAAAAACAATACTATGTTAATGTTATGAAATATGATCTGACTTTTTTAAAGACATTTGGACAAGTTCTACAACCATACGTTTAGGAATACTATATTCCTGACCAGGAGGACTAGGAGTCCACAAACTCCGGGACCTAATCGGTTTTGACTTTTGGGGGCCCGAATTCTATAGATACCGTACATATCGTTTTTCGTTCTGTTACAAAACTGATATAGAATATTTGTAAGCATGATATGAGTAATATTAAAAAATTAGCAGCGCTAAAAATTTCTATGATGCTAATCAGGTCTAAAGTCTTCCATATCGAATTTTTTGTGACGCCTAGAACACACTCTGGATAAAGACGAATCCAGCGACACCTCATTTGTTGAAATCGGTTCAGTAGTTCAGGCTGTACGAGGTAACAAAGTATCGACTGCTCTCATACATATATGCATGCATACATACATAGTCTGTGAAATTCATAACCCTCCTTTTGGCTTTGCCGTAATCGGGTAAAAAAGAGCATATACAGGCTGAGGCACAAAAAGCGTTACAAATTAATATCTCAGAAAGTATTGGTTGTACCAAGGGGTTGGTACCAAGGGGGACGTATGCTGGTAAAATAGATTTTCTTCTCGATTGATATGCTGAGGTCACGTCAAGGTACCTCTATTTTTTTAATTCGACCCTATTGTTTTTTTACGGAATCTTGAAGCCGTTATTGAAACGAATCCAATGATCTATGACACGAGGTTATTCAAGGTCACTTCATACCGACATTTTGTTCTGCAAATTGAAATATATGCTTAAAACAGTCGCTGTAATAACATATTAAAATTTGAATCTTGAACTAATAATATAAATTTCGTCGAGTACATGACACGTTTAGAGTGATCTATCACCCGTTTAATACTGACCAATCGATCTGCAAATATTATAATGGCAGTATTGGATCACCGACAAGCTATACAAACAATTTCAGCCTTGAAGCAATAATAATTGTGACAATTTTTTTTGTTAAATGTTGGGGGCGGTCTACATCCCTCCCATACCGCTATCTAGCAAAATCTCTATACTCAGGGCACTTTAATATGCTTCCCTCAACATCTCCACAAAAATAAGGCCTTGAATAAATAACACCAAAAAATTGTCACTAGCTCTTGGTCTATTACAACATAAAAAGTATCAGACGAAGAGCTGACAATTTACAGACTTATTGAAGAAGTTGTATGAAAGTAAGAAAAAAATGTCAAAAGGCTAAGTTGAAGCTAAAGACTTGTCAGATCGTACTGAAGTACCGTCTGACTATACTATAATTCTGGCCCATTACAGGATGTGGGGGCCATGCATAAATTACCCATATAGGTATATAAAATAATTCTAAAACAAATGTAAACAGTGAAATCAAAATAATTGTAAATGGGACCGTTCTGGGCGTCCCCAGAGAATTTACTTTCCCCGGTTTGCGCATCACTCTGTACAATGTATATACGTACGGATGACCTCACTGGGCACTGTATTAACTCAATTAAATTTTATTGGCAATAATAAACGGTTTCACCTCATAATATAACAATTAGGCGATGGTTTATGCTAATTACCACTTACATTTCTTTTGATGACTTCCTGTCTTGACAGTATTTGACAGTGAAGTCAACGCTTTTCCTCAGCCTTGTTTCCAGGCTACACTGGTCAGACATCTTGTGTCCTTCGTGTTCGTGAAGGTAACCTTCGCGAGCCCAGACGCAGTATTGCACAGGACTTCGCGGTTCTGTTACAGGCAACCAGCCAACGGTCACTGCATTGCATTCTGTGCTGTAGTCCTTGATGTGGACGTCACTAGGCATTGCAGGAAACGGTACCTTGATAGCACTCCGACTTATAGCTAATATCTGGAATAGAATACACTTGACTGGTTATTCTTATTCTGTTTAGACTTTCCAATTCGGTTATTTTATTCGCTTGTGTTCTATATGTAAATTTCAAGTCATTAGGCTACGGACATAATATAGTAAAATTACCGAAAGAAACCGTACCACCTTGCAAAAATTAAAGGGTGAGATTTCTTTTTACTAAAGGATTAAGGGATATAAGACAAGTCAAAAACAAAAATGGCGTATCCCCACCCCCAGCACAAGATGGCCAAATCTTGAAAAAAATTTGAAATCGATTTTTATCATTTTCTACTGGTACCGTGTTAGTTGATATTTCGAACGATAGAGAGCGTCGTACCAAAAATCTGTTTTTCTCCATTCTCTCCCCGCGGGAGTTACTTTTGCGGATCATTGTACATAAATGTAAAAGTTGTAAAACTCGAAAGAATGTATAAAAATCCGTTTCAGTCATATGATAGTTGCAAATAGTCTCCGAGGGACCGAGTTACAGCGCTTCAAAAACCGGTCGGCATGGGAAATCGATTGTTGGGCTATTATATTTCCATCTGCCACCTTGGAAAAATTGACCACTAAGATTACTTTTTCCCAAAGTGTTGAGAGACATAAGACAAGTCAAAAACTAAAATGGCGTAAATTAATGCAAAATGTATTTTTATAAATTATCACAGCTGAACAGAAATTTTAGTGCCGGCGATTTTTTAACTATTTCTATGTAAATGTTGGGTACAGAATACAAAATATCCGTCAGATTTGGTCTATCAGATCTAGTTTTTGAGGTACGCTATATTGGCCAGTGGCAAGGTTATTAGAGTACAGGTTGCCTCATTCCATCTGACCAATCAGCATAAGCGCGGGAATGACGTCAGCTAGAATTTAGTTTAAATCAAGTACAAAAATTCTTGAAGATTATGCTTATTTATATTAGGTGCTTCGTGCAGATTTTTTCTTAAAATTGGCAGGAGACAATAAATAGAAGAATAGATGTTAAAAAATAGGATAATTTTTATTTTTATTACAAAATTTAGGTTTTAATATCTATAATATATAGACTAGAGCTGAAGCCTTTGAAAATGGTAAAAAGTGAAAAAAAATTATAGTAGGATGAAACCCATTGAGAAAGGAAGAGAATAGAATAGAAATGAAAGGAAAAATAATTTACGGGCGATCTGAGGTCGGGAAGTGGTAGGGGGTGGGTTTTTAAGGGTAAAAAACGGTTTATCTCGATTTCCGGCAAAACTACAAGTCTTATGGAAAAAAGTTTAATTGCAAAGTTGTAGGTAATAAAAAGATCTACAACTTTTGTATCACACTTTTTTCACATAACCTCAAAATTTATGTAAAAAATTCAAATAACCAAGTTTTTGGTTTTTTATTTTTATCTTTTACAAAAAAGATTTTTTTTTCACGAAATTTGGTGAAAACTTACCTTTTTATGTCCCAAACAAATTGTAATTTTTTTGATTTAAAATATTTATTTTTTCACCTTATTTTGACTTAATATCGAAAAAGCACCCTAATTTTCAATCGAAAATTCTCACGTCAAAATATCTGCTTTTTTAAAAAAGTCGGTGGGCTTTTTGTTCGTTGAAATATCTACTTTATGATGGTGTAAAAAAAATGTACATTACTACGGTAAATGTTCTCAGAAAATGCAAAGAAACGAGAAAAAAACTCGTATCCGAAATTTTTTTTTAATCATTATGTACAATTTTGAGGTATTTATTAAAATTTACACTTTAATTACTCGTTTATTTGCATTTTCTGAGAACATTTACCGTAGTAATGTATATTTTTTTTTACACCATCATAAAGTAGATATTTCAGCGAACAAAAAGCCCATCGACTTTTTTAAAAAAGCAGATATTTTGACGTGAGAATTTTCGATTGAAAATTAGGGTGCTTTTTCGATATTAAGTCAAAATAAGGTGAAAAAATAAATATTTTAAATCAAAAAAATTACAGTGTGTTTGGGACATAAAAAGGTAAGTTTTCACCAAATTTCGTGAAAAAAAAAATGTTTTTTGTAAAAGATAAATATAAAAAACCAAAAACTTGGTTATTTGAATTTTTTACAAAAGTTTTGAGGTTATGTGAAAAAAGTGTGATACAAAAGTTGTAGATCTTTTTATTACCTACAACTTTGCGATTAAACTTTTTTCCATAGGACTCGTAGTTTTGCCGGAAATCGAGATAAACCGTTTTTTACCCTTAAAAACCCACCCCCTACCACTTCCCGACCTCAGATCGCCCGTAAATTATTTTTCCTTTCATTTTTGTTCTATTCTCTTCCTTTTACAATGGGTTTCATCCTACTATAATTTTTTTTGGTTTCAAAAATTATCGACCCTGGTCTAATATACAAACAAAAAATTAAATTATGGTCAAGAAATGGCAGATCTTGTTAATTACCTATTTTTTTAAATTTAAGAAACGAATAGAATTAACTAACAAATTGATAAATTAATTATTTTATCTTTTATATTCACAAAATATTAAAAATAACCACAAAACACCATATCGCAAAATTGACAACTTATCATATTTTTTTCACTAACAGAAGAATCATGTTTCTATTAGGTATTGAAAAAACATATCACACTACCATGGTTACTGTGATTTTTATTTCCAAAAATTAGCAGCGTCCATGGTCTGATCTTTTCTATTGAAGTGAGCAAGCATCAAGGTTAGTAGAGTATAGGTTGCCTCATTCCGATAGATAGTAGTGGGGGGATGACGTCACTCAGAATATACCATGCTTGCTCACTTCAGTAGAAAAGATCAGACGATGGACGCTGCTAATTTTTGGAAATAAAAATCATAGTAACCATGGTAGTGTGATATGTTTTTTCAATACCTAATAGAAACATGATTCTTCTGTTAGTGAAAAAAATATGATAAGTTGTCAATTTTGCGATAGCTGTTAAGTGTTATGGTGTTTTGTGGTTATTTTTAATACTTTGTGAATATAAAAGATAAAATAATTAATTTATCAATTTGTTAGTTAATTCTATTCGTTTCTTAAATTTAAAAAAATAGGTAATTAACAAAATGTGCCATTTCTTAAGCATTATTTAATTTTTTGTTTGTTTATATTATAGATATTAAAACCTAAATTTGGTAATAAAAATAAAAATTATCCTATTTTTTAACATCTATTCTTCTATTTATTGTTTACTGCCAATTTTAAGAAAAAATCTGCACGAAGCACCTAATATAAATAAGCATAATCTTCAACAATTTTTGTACTTAATTTAAACTAAATTCTAGCTGACGTCATTCCCGCGCTTACGCTGATTGGTCAGATGGAATGAGGCAACCTGTACTCTAATAACCTTGAGCAAGCATGGTATATTCTGAGTGACGTCATCCCCCCACTACTATCTATCGTAATGAGGCAACCTATGCTCTACTAACCTTGGGCCAGTGGCCTCTTTTAGAATAAAATCGTTTTATTTTTTAACTTATGTAGGTACATTTCACGTTATTACTACTACTATTTGCTCAAACTGCCAATTAAAAAAACAAAAAATACAAAGTAAGGTATTTATTTCACAAAGAAAATAAATATACAATCATCACTCATCACTTAAAAATTTTCTTTTATACGACTTTCTAACATGGAGTTTACCACTTTAACAGGATTGTCTCGCTGAATACTCCAACAGTAGTCGGCCAGTTGTGGCTATTCCATCTTCTCTGATACTGCTCTTCCATAGTTTTAATGTCCTGATGAAATATTTCCCCCTGTATTTCACTAAAATTACCTAGGTTTTCTGATCTAAATGGTTGTGGAGGTAGTGAACTTTTATGCTCAACCGAGAACACATAAGTTGAAAAGCATATTTTACACTAATTCTATGTAATTCCCTACCTTATGATACCTAAGAAAATTTTGTACTACTTGAACAAGTGAACACCAAGTATTAGATTCAATCTCGTCCATTGATATGGTAAATTGTGTATCTTTAATGAGATGTCTTATCTGAGGACCATCAGATATTCCGGCTTTCAGTGTTTCCGTGCTAATCCCAGGAAATTTACGTGTTAAGTAGTCAAAACAAAGTCCATCTCGATTTAAATCCTTCACAAATTGCTTCATAAGCCCCAACTTGATATGCAAGTGTGGAAATATGATTTTCTCTCTCGCAACCAAAGGCTAGTTGATTACGTTTTGTTTTCCTTGAATCATGACATTTTTTAAAGGCCAATTTCTATTAACTCAGTGTTGATCCTTAGCTGCCCCGAAGACAAAAACAAAGATATTTTGTATATCCTCTTTGCTGTCTAAGGAGGAAGTTTGCTTTTTTTAGATCGACACAAATCACTGATGTTGTTCATACTTCATTTTTTCAGGACTAGTGATATTGTCTCATATTTCACTTTCATGCTGGTAAAATGACCACTGGGTTTTGAGGCTTATTTGTTACCGTTGTTTAAAAGGACACATTTCAAACTACGTTTTGAACTGTCAATAAAAAGGCGCCATTCATAGAAAACCCTAGTTGTGGTTTAATAGATGTTGATCGATTTCCCATGCCGACCGGACTTTGAAGCGTTGTAACTCGGAGACTATTTGCAGCAATCACATGACTGAAACGGATTTTTGTACAAGTTTTCAAGTTTTACAACTTTTACAAAAGCGACTCCAACGGGGAGAGAATGGGGAAAAACGAATTTTTGGTAATTTCGACGCCCTCTACCGTTCGAAATATCAACTACACGGTATCGCGGCTATGACCAAAAATGTGTAAAATTTTATTTCCAACATTTCTTGTTTAAAAAGTTTTTGCGTAGAACCAGTAGAAAACGAGAAAAATCGATTTCAAAATGTTATCAAGATTTGGCCACCTTGTGCTGGTGGTGGGTATACGCATTTTGGTTTTTTACTTGTCTTATGGTAAAAAGAAATCTCACTCTTTAATTTTTGCAAAGTAAAATTGTAATTTTACTGTACTAATAACGAAGACACCTCGTCTATATGTAATCTTATTAAAATTATAATTTTATTTTTGTTTACAAAAACACTGGGTATTAAACACATTTATAGCACGTTTAACTGGATACGCTTGATCTAATGTTTACTTTAAGATAATGGTTATGTTAGCGCCTGAAGTGGTCCCTCAGGCAGGCGACCCTGCACTGTACGCTATTATAGTCCCAGAGCCGACCGTCGGATTTCCTATGTATCGAATACACAGACAAATTTGTCTGTGTGAGTTAGAATTGGGGAAAACAAGAGCCACAATAATTATTATAAGTATTTTTATTCTGTCGGAAATTGAAAAATTAGAGCTACTAAGAAGTTGTAAAAGTATTCGTTGGTACTGACATTTTGACGTCAATTTTATTTTTTATAGTCAATGGCATAAGAAGACAATCCAAAAAATGACCGGAACTCGAAAGTGACGTCAGTATTCCATGATCCGGCAGAATAAAAACAATAATAATTGTGGCTCCCTAAAATGTCCGTATTCATAGTTAACCCTTAAGGTAAGTGATAAGGGTCCCTTCGTTGAGGATCGCTTGAGTGCTGAGGGCACCTTATTCAAAGGAGCATTTCATAGTCATTTCCTTGAGTGAGGGAAGAATTATAGTCAACCACCATGATTTTTTTCTTTAGAACAGTTGGTCATACTGCAGATCGATTGTGTTTAATTGTCATTGTTTTTAGGTTATAGTTACTTATACAAAATAGTCGAGCGGTGGTTGTCAAGATAGAGCAAAATTTTATTAAAAAAAATTGTTCAGAATCACAAAAAACTCCTAAGTATGAAGTTTCGTTAAAAAAATCATTTCTTAAATTTCTAAAAACATTCATTTGTTATTTTATTAAGAAGAGTGCCATGAAGCAAATAAATTACAGCAACTACTTATTTTGAGAAATTTAAGAAATGATTTTTTTTGACGAAACTTCATACTTCGGAGTTTTTTGTGATTCTGAACAACTTTTTTTAATAAAATTTTGCTCTGTCTTGATCGCACATATGAGTTTACTTGAAACCCTACTTTTTATTTTAATCGTAGTTGGCTAGATTTTGACTTTTGAAAAATGTTGTTCCTACAAAAAAGATGCATCTTAATGGCCTGCATAACTGCTGAAAATTTTATAATGATTGCTTTTAAAATGAAAAAGTTATTTAGGTGTCCTCATGTAAAGTGAAACACACTGTATATACAGGGTGTCTCGAAAAATTACCGACAACGTTCCACAGTGTCTATCACGGTATAAGTGGATACGAAATTTTCACATACCTCAACGGAATTTATTCTTTCCAACTCCTCGCGGTTAGAGGCCATGACACGTACATGGTATCGCTGACCAACAACGGGTGCTCGCACCAGCAGTCGACCATATCCATCAACCCTTCGTCGTTGAATTACACGCTCGCCTTGCAATGTCACCTCAACGTCCACCCCACCCCCACATGGAGTTACGTAGAACTGTAGTTCAGGCAGTGATCTCTCGGTTACCTTAATAATTTAACAGAATTATAATTAATATTTAATAATAAACTCAAACTAAGACTTGCTACTATATGCTCTGATATAGAGTTGCCAGATTTTTTATATTAAGGGACAAAGTCACAAAATGATCGAAATTGAAAAAAAAACACGGGATAAATGAAACAAAACATAAAATCTAAAAAATGTTTATTGAAACAAAATAATATTTTAGTATTTTAATGAAGATTGTGGAAGTTTTAGTATTTTGTTGTTTATTATACTTGAGATTTATAAAAATGTATGCAATAAAAATCATAATCAAACATAGTGAGTAATTCAGTTTTGATTAAATTTTGTATTGCATTTATTTCTTACATATGTCCATTTTTGTGCCATTTTCGAAAAAACTTTCAACGTAACAATTCGTAATTTAGATCGCTTATGGCCGAAATACAGAAGAGGCGCTGTACCGGCGCGGCGGGATATTTTTTAAACCAAAAATACGGGACGTCTGCCAAGCTGACGACCTTAAAAACCAAGTATCAAATTGTAGGTGCAGTTTTTACCTTATACCGGAAAACCGCTTTTCCATCCATTTTCCTCAAATTCACTTTTGTAGGTTTTCCATCCTTTAAAGCAATTGGTTTGACCTTTCTGTCAAACCTAACAATGCTCGATCCGTACGGAAAACTCAGATTTGTTTGTCGGTTGATAGCGAAAAGATTAAAGTAATATAAACGGCCTTGTTCCAAATTTGAAACTGTGTAGTGCGTCCTTCTTCCAACACAAACCAGTAAAGTGTCTTCAACTTTTCCGTTTCCATTGTTGCGACCTTAAGAGAGCAACATGTCAGATGAGATTAAATACATTGTGAAAATATATTTGGTATCAAAGAATGGCCTAATAGGGTCGTCCCACATATCAAAATTTGATTATTTCTATACTAACAATAAGATAGTCATGTTAACTAAGGTGACCAGAATTTTAAAATTGTTCAGGAGGACACCACCTGGACACAAAAAAAACTACTTTTGCAGTATACTTATTATCTAGATTTTAGACCTATTAATCTAAGAGTGAAACACACATCTAACAGTTCATAGTCGTATTCGTATTTGTTGTATAATAATACTAGCGGTACCCGCCCGGCTTCGTCCGGGTGGTATGAAATTATGATTTAATAGCGGTCACCCATTGCTCCGCTCACGTATATTTAGTATATTGTTAATCTCCCCCCAAATTTGTTATCCCCCCGCGAGAATCTCCCACCCCTAATTTGTTATTCCACCGCGAGAATCTCCCCCCCCCCTAATTTGTTATCCCCCCGCGAGAATGCTGTGACTACTCTACCGGTTGCGTGATTGTCTACCCAAAGTACAGAACCACAAAAAACTTTGTTAAAATCGTTAAAAAGTAAGACGTTATCATTCGAAAGGAGGACACTATCACTGGAAAGGAGGACACTATCACTGAGGAGCACAAATCTCACCAAAGGAGGACTGTCCTCCTCAAAAGAGGACAGCTGGTCAGTGGCCACCTTATGTTAACGAACGTTTATTATTAACTCTGAGGTATTTCGCTATTCTGAAAACCTGGTCCTGTGTCCTACGACCTACACCATACAAAAGTGAAATTCATATAAAGTAAATTTTGAATAAACATGAAAATACAGCATATTTTGGAGAATTTGCTGCAAACCTGCCTTAATTAATAATGATAAAATATAATATCATAATATGGAAAAAAATATTACAGGATTCAGTTTTCAAATGCATTTAAAACTCGCATAAGTACCCATTCTTCCAACTTTCGTAGCACGTCGCGGGCTGGTCTGCAACAGAAGCGCTGTGGTCGTGTTGCTGTAGTGCTCGCCTTGAGCCTCGCAAAGTGTCGAATAGTTACGCGTCGTGCTTACTACCAAACAATAGTGGGTTACATGCGGATCTACCAAGCTGTAAAATAAAATTATTATGTTATATTATATTATCCCTATTTACCCGACGTTGCCCGTTCGTTCACTGTTATGCATTGGAGGCAAAAGGGGGGGTCTGGGGGGCTACCACGCAAAGTAGCCGATGAATGGCTAAACAAATTTAGACGTGTACATAGTACTCAAAATTTAATCCTTCAAAGAATAATACGAATACGTTTATATAACTGTAAATAAATAATATATACGTCTATATTTCTTATGTAATTTATAAGAATTTTTTTTTTAATAAAGCGGAAGGCAAAAAAGTGATAGGTGAGTACATTTTCAGGAAATTCCTCACTAACAACGTAAAACGTGTTGGCTGCACACGAACGCGCATGTTCATAGCACAGTAAACCCTCGTTAATCCAGATAAATTAGAAGGAGAAGTCAATCAGATTAAGCGATAATCCAGATTATTGAAGAAAAAAATAGCCCTAAAAACCAAAAATTAATAATACAAATAAATTATAAGTTTTGTGTTGATGTAAATAAATTTTAAAATAAGTAAGAAAACCTGGGAAAGGTGAGCACGTTGTCAAATAAATTAGTATTTTGATTTGAATTATCCGACATGCGGCTTAATTGTAACTGGATTAGCGAGAGTTTACTCTATTAAATTCATTAGCTGTTATTATATAACATTCATATCACGTTATCGAATAACATTGTAGAAATGTTGAAGGGTCGGGTTTATGAGTTGCATAAGCGCTCAACAACCATATATAATGATCAAACTTCCTCAACGCTTCGTTGCAAGATGGTCAATTGCTTTGTTTACGCGAAGCTTAACATTAGCGTTACGATCCTTAACTTCGATGTTATCCTTAACATTAGTTCCGTAACTGCCTTACTAAATGTGATTTTTAATTGAATTTGAATTTAGTAAGCAAACGTGAGTTAAGGACAATAAGCAGGCACTTTAATCGATGTTAAGACGCATGTCGGCAAGAAATTTTGGGAATAAAACTGTACTGAACCAAAATCTTCATAGTCCAAGCCAAAATCAAGTTTAACAAATCAGAATATTTACTTATTCATTATTATAACGACAGGTATCAGTATCACAAACGTCAAATATGTTTTGACAAATGACAACGGGCTAACCGGTTCGCAAAATTTCAACGCGTGGGGGTTTGCGGGGGCTTTATCGCATAATTGTTAAAGAATACTGATTAGAAGAATTAAATGCAAAAATAACCATCACTTTCAGAAAACAAATTTCGTTAAAATATGTAACTTGGTAGGTACTTATAATATACTACCGGTCCCGTCCGGCTTCGCCTGGGTGCTAACGATTCTTGAGATACGAACAATTTGTCAAAAAACAGTACACCCCCTTTTGACTCCCTTAGGAGTTGAATTTCGAAAAATCCCTTCTTGGTGGATGCTTACGTCACAAAAGGAACCTACTGTTCAAATTTCAGCGGTTTGGCCTAGTCAAAAAACCTTACACCCCCGTATTACCCTCTTAGGGATTGTATTAAAAAAAAATACGTTCGAATATGGGTTTACTTTTTTTAAAGAAGAGTTAATATGTTGGATTCAATACTTCTCTTAACGATTTATGAGATATGAATATTTTGTCAAAACCTTAGGGGTTTATTTTCGAAAAATCCTTTCTTAGTGGATTCCTACGTCCTATAAGGAGCCTACCAGCCAAATTTCGTGTTTGTAGACTTGAGTGAGTGAATGATATTTCGCATTTATATATTAAGACTAGCGGTCCCGTCCGGCTTATTTTACTCTTATTTTATTAATGATGAACGGAACCCTCGGTGCATGAAGTATGTTCATGCTTGAAAGCTTTTTTTTCGGCTTCTCTATCAAGTTACATCAGAATATTATAGAAAAAGGCTTGCAGAAGTAGTTTTCTCACATCTGAACGATCCTTCTTATATAAGCAGTCTAACATTCACATCGATTTTAATGTCGGTAGTTTAAATGAATGATTGAGAAAGACAGGTTTGTTATGTATATTATACATCATATACATCATATATATTATTATAGATCACATCGTCATCATTGAATAAACCTCATTTTATCTTTATGTTTTATAAATTTCTGTCATATCGATATTATATTGCTTCTTTTTATCTCACTCTTATAGTAAAGTCCTATTCACACTATAGGTAACTGGTAAAGTCATCGAGCTCGTTCTCTTCCGTGATGGGACCGCCAGGCCAGTGTGAACGTTTCTTTTGTTGAGCGGAACTAGTTCCCGGAACAATCTAATTCCATTGTTTCCGCGTATGTTCGTAAACTAAATTCTGGGAGTTTCGACGCCAAATAAAATGTAGGTATTTTAAGAAATAAATATATTCATTTTTTATTATTATTTTAAAAGTATAGGTACATATATTTAATAACTTTCACATAGCTGATACAAATTTTATATAATAATAAAAATATTACAAAATAATAATAAATTACAACATTTATCTACATCATTTAAAATCTATTTGAAACATAATTTAATTTACCAAGCACACTAGAAGCGGGCGCTCCTAGAACCATATCGCAGATGGCTCGTCGGGCTAACTGGATGCCTTGAAAATTGCCAAGTAAATGTATCTTGTGTTCAGTTATCACAATCCTCGTATGTGTCATTTTTTCTACGGTCATTCTTGTTTTGCCATCTTTGCCGACGACCCTACCGATCGCACGTGAAATGTGATCACCTTTCAGCCGTTTTATGTCCTGAATATCAAATGATTCAGTAAACAGACCATCAGCGCGTATCAACCTTTGAGCATCATCTACGTCAAAACCCAACACAAAAGCCTGTAGGAAAGATTCCGCCTTCTGTAAATTCACCATATTCGGTGCATCCTTAGAAGCACGAACATCGACACTTCGGTTTTTGCCGTTGAATCTCAAGTTCAAGTGTAACTGTTCTACGACGAGTTTGGAAATTTTAGACCAGCTTTCTTTTAACGCGGAACATCGTTGACTTGGTATTGCTATACTGTTGGTTTGAAATTTCTCTACTATGCCGTTAACTGACTCATCCAGAACTCTGTTATTTGTAGCTTCATTAACAACGTGTGTACCAAATTTCAATAATTTACCACCGCGTTTAGTTCTTTTCACCAATTGAAAATCGGTATAATCAATATTATTGACAGTGGATGTTTCCATTTTAGCACGTCTTTTAAATAAGAAAACAGTAAGCACTGCAGTAATTTAACACTAAGAATTTGCACTGGATGATATTTTAACAACTTATAAGAGAACTAGGCGGATAATGTTCCCACTGTTAAGACGTTTCTCTTTTTATACCTACAGTTCAGACTAAATTAAGTAAGTTCAGGTAAGAAAGATTTCAAAAATTTACAAACGATAGATGCACAACATAAACCATAGATATAATAAATATAAATAATATAGAGTTAGATATTGGTGTAGGTATATTCTATAGAACGGAAAGTGATTGATCGTGTATGAAACGTGCATATTTAATATTTATAGATAATTAGTCCAGCAGTCAGGTACTTTTTACCTGGAAAGTATTCCGAAGTTAATGATATTTTGGTATTAGGTAAATGATAAAATCAAACGATTTTTTTTAACCCTTTATATCCACAACAATATTATTCAGATAACAATTAGAGGTGAAAATAATATATATCAGACAGCCAAGCTGCCATGATTTGTATAAGCTATATCTAAGAAAAAATCAAATGATCACTGTCGGGACTTGAACCCGAAAGTCGAAACTCCCAGTTTACGGCTAGGTGAGTTACCAATTTCTCCACGTTTGATTTTATCATTTACCTAATATTACTGTCCATAAGAACTCAAACCTTTGTTTATTTATAGGTATGGCTTCCCGGCCTAACGAGTTATTTAAGTTAAAACCTTAAAAAATGTTAGCTCTCGCATGTTAATTGACTTGACTGTTTTAAATGGTTCTATTGTGCATTGTAGCTTATTTAAATTATCAGCTCTCGCATGTAGTGAGTTTTCTTATCTGAAATTGCTATATACAGTGTGTCCACAGACTCATCCTCAACATAGGGATCTCCGTTGTTATCGGGGATAGAGATTTGGTTAAATGAGACAAAATATGCAGAATCTCCAGTACTACTACCCTGCGTAGTCAAACTTTCCATATTTTGCTTGGTTCGCGACCGACAGTTGAAAAACGAGATTTACCCATTTTCGTTTTTTGTTTATAACTCGCTTATTAAGTAAGTTAGAAAAAAAATATTTTCACTTTTTTATGAAGATTTCAAATCTCTTTTCAAATTTTTATTTACTTTTATAATTTCAGAGATACTTGTATTAACTTCGTTTTTTTAAATACACGTCAAAGATGGCCATGACACCATTCGAAAGAGATTTTTTTCTCTTTAATTTGATATGAAGGTTGATGGATTTATTTTCAAAAATAACCGAGTTATACGTAAAACACTGGTTTTTAATAGTAGGCTGCTAAATTAATTGATAAAACAACAGAAGGCTTAGCAAACAGTTGAAATTTGCGTTGGCTTAGTAGACGGCTGTTTTGTTTTAGCTGTCAAATTGTAGTTTGTTGCTAATTTGTCAGTTTACTAAGTGATTTATTAAATTTACTTTTGTTATCATGGAACCATTTTGTAACAATGAAAAATTTGATATGTTATCTTGTTACATTCTATGTCACAAAAATTCGACCAGAGGTGCAGAAATGTACTTTGATCAGTATCCAGAACGAAGACAACCTCACTCGTCTATTTACAGAAACTTACGAGTAAATTTAATAAACTATGGATCATTTAAAAAGCCGTTTACTAAGTCAACGCGAATAAGTGAAGAAGACAAAACTACTGTTTTACGATCAATTGTTGAAAATCACTTATTTTTCATTGTTACAAAATGGTTCCATTATAACAAAAGTAAATTTAATAAATCACTTAGTAAACTGACAAATTAGCAACAAACTACACTTTGACAGCTAAAACAAAACAGCCGTTTACTAAGCCAACAATTAATTAAACTTAGCGGGGTGTGAACTTTTGGCTTTGCAACGATTGTAGGGGGAGAGTTTCCTGCCGGCGGGCAGTGGCGGCTCCTCTTTAAGTGCCTTCGTGCGCCGCACTACCAGTTGAAATGCAAACGCAACGCAAAATTAAAAAAAATAAATTTATGAATGATTTACTTATGAAAAACGGTGACACAGTTACACAGAATCAAATATTATAATCGATTATTCATGTTTTGTGAGATCAATACTCAATATTGAAATACTGAACGAAATATCTGCTGATCTGTTGTATTTCACCCCCACCCAAGAGTGCACTTTTATTAGCGCATGAGACAAGTAGCATTGTTCAAATGTAAAATTAGACAAGGATAGTAAAACCGTGAGACAGATATATTTACGTACTTTGATATAAGGGCACTTGGCGCGCTGAGCGAAAATAGACGAAATACACCGAAACAACTTCGTCTATGTTCGTACAGTCTGACTCTGAAGTTTTTATAATATCAAGTTAGTATTAGAGATGGGCATATCAGTGAATTTTCAGTAGCAGTGAAAACTGTGAATGCTACTTTTTGTTCACTGCTACTTTTAGCAGTGAAAAAATTCACAGTTAAAATATTCCAGGTAAAATATTTTATGACTTCCATATTATGATATTTTTCACTCTTAGGTACAGCATGGCTGTGATCTGCTAGTGAAAATATGTGAATTCATATTTCGTGGTGTTAAGAAGTATGGTTTGCAAAACTATTGACTGACGGTTTTTTTACCAGCTTTGACCTCCATTGTGCTTAACAAGTCGGGTTAAAAAAGGGTGTGTTCCTCGGAACCTAAGGACAAATTGTGTCAAAGTATCTTTTATTACTTCCATAATCCAGATGGTCGATGGTTAGGTCATTACAAAGATTTATAGCTGTACACATTCATAACTGTTTTTCTATCAATGACCAACGTAAAGCAGATTTGTATTTTGCATGGTGCCACTTTTAATATCACTGTGAAAAATGGGTACCTATCTGTTTTTTGTCCATGTATATTTTGATACGTTAATTAACATTATCTAAATTTGAATTAATAGAAAAAATTGTTTATAATAATCAAAAGATCAAAACCCCTTAATATGTAAGCGGATATAAGGGATTTTAGTCAATTGATTATTATAAAATATAAATAAAATAACTGTTAGACACAGTTATTCAAATTCTGCATTTGAGAAAGAAATTATTTAATCGAAACACTATTATAAATAATCCGCTTCAAGAAACATTAAAATATAACGTACACGGTACAAGTTATTAAAACAAATCAATTTCTTGTACCAATAGTCTAATAGATAATGATATACGATATAAGTACCTACCTACCTCATAAATCATATTTTTCACTGTTGGGTACAACAGGTAGGTACACATCTGTTAATGTAATTGTAAACTGTGAAATACTAAAAATAAATATGAGCACTGTGGTTGTTCGCTGAAGATGAAAGCTTAGCTTTCGAAATGTACATCCATCAATAAAACTGTTGTGGTAAGAAGTAACTATATTTTATTTTGTTTTTGTGAAATACTAGCGAATTGTGAACTACTCACATTTCACAGTATGCAGGTAGCAGTGTGCAGACCATATTGTAAACTGTGAACTGTGAAATACTAGCGAATTGTGAACTATTCACACTTCACAGTATGCAGGTAGCAGTGTGCAGACCATACTAGTTGGATGTGCAAACGTTAAGAGTGAAATTAGTAGCAGCTACTTTTAAGTGACATCTTTTAAGGTAGCTGTGAAAAATGGATATCTGTGAAAAAGTAGCAGTGAAGTGAATACTTGCACATCACTAGTTAGTATACTGGTAACTGCAGTACAGAGTACATTTCAGTTTTCAACGCAAATTCCCGGGTTTTTTTTGTAATTAAATTCAGTAATTTTATTAAATTTTGTGATTTGTAAAAATTTTTTGTGGTGAATGGTGATAAATAGTTAATATAATCAAGCTGCATTATAGATATCAATAAAATTGTGATTTGATTTTCTTCGACAATAAACTAACCTAAAAATGTTATAAAAATAAAAATTACGTATATTTTCATAAACAAAAAAGAGTAGCATTGTAAATGCTAAAGTGTAGAATATATAAAAAAAAATTTTGGAGCATACAAGTAATTCAAGAATTACAAGGCGCGATATTCATGTAGGTATTGTGTGTAAACGGTTTTACCGAACATAGGGAAAATAACACTAAGAAGATCAATTTTGTAGTAGGCTATGGCCATAAGACCTAATTTAAATATGTATTGGATTACATAGGAAAAATAGTGCAGTGAATTTTTTAAACAACTTTCCGTAGCAACGGTTGACTATTAAGCGAAACTCGGAACCTGCTAAATAAAAAAAGTCATGAGGTGTCGTAAGATACCCGACAGAAGCTATGTTTCTTACGCATTGTATATAAAACCGAATTTATCAAAGATATAAACAATACAATTAAAAAGTTATTATTTGACTGCCATTTTGAAATCTGACGCCATTTTAATTTTTTGTGTCTTATTAAACTCTCAAATATCAATTTTCAAAAGGATCGGATAATTTTTACAAAGAAGTATATACCTATGGCCGCCATTTTAAAATATGACGTCATTTTATTTTTTTGCGTTCTATAAAACTCGTCAATATCTATTTTCAAAAAGATCGGATAATTTTTATACAAAAAGAACATATTGCCGCCATTTTGAAATGCGACGTCATTTTATTTTTTTGTGTCCTATGGAACTCTCAAATATCAATTTTCAAAGGGATCTGATAATTCATACAAAAAAGTACATATGGCCGCCATTTTGAAAACTCTGACATCATTTTATTTTTTTGTGTCCTATGAAACTCTCAAATATCAATTTTCAAAAGGATCGGATGATTTTTACAACAGAGTACATGTGGCCGCCATTTTGAAAAATCTGACGTCATTTTATTTTTTGGTGTCCTATGAAACTCTCAAATATCAATTTTCAAAAGGATCGGATAATTTTTACAAAAAAGTACATATGGCCGCCATTTTGAAAAATCTGACATCATTTTATTTTTTTGTGTCCTATGAAACTCTCAAATATCAATTTTCAAAAGGATCGGATGATTTTTACAACAGAGTACATGTGGCCGCCATTTTGAAAAATCTGACGTCATTTTTGTCCTATGAAACTCTCAAATACCGATTTTCAAAAGAATCGGATAATTTTTACAAAAAAGTACATTTGGCCGCCATTTTTAAATCTGACGTCATTTCATTTTTTTGTGTTCTATGAAACCCTCAAATGTCAATTTTCAAAAGGATCGGATAATTTTCACAAAAATGTACATACGGCCGCCATTTTGAAATCTGACGTCATTTTATTTTTTTGTGTCTTATGAAACTCTCAAATATCAATTTTCAAAAGGATCGTATAATTTTTAGAAAGGAGTACTACATATTTTCGCCATTTTGAAATCTGACGTTATTTTATTTTTTTGTGTCCTATAAAACTCGCAAATATCAATTTTCAAAAGGATCGGATAATTTTTACAAAAAAGTATATATAATGGCCGCCATTTTGAAATCTGACGTCATTTTATTTTTTTGTGTCCTATGAAACTCTCAAATATCAATTTTCAAAAGGATCTGATAATTCTTACAAAAAAGTACATATGGCCGCCATTTTGAAATCTGGCACCATTTAATTTTTTTGTGTCCTATGAAACTCTCAAATATCAATTTTCAAAAGGATCGAATGATTTTTACAACAGAGTACATATGGCCGCCATTTTGAAAAATCTGACGTCATTTTATTTTTTGGTGTCCTATGAAACTCTCAAATATCGATTTTCCTAAGGATCGGATAATTTTTACAAAACAGTTCATATGGCCGCCATTTTGAAAAATCTGACGTCATTTTATTTTTTTGCGTCCTATAAAACTCTCAAATATTAATTTTCAAAAGAATCGGATAATTTTTACAAAAAAGTACATATGGCCGCCATTTTGAAATCTGACGCCATTTTATTTTTTTGTGTCTTATGAAACTCTCAAATATCAATTTTCAAAAGGATCGTATAATTTTTAGAAAGGAGTACTACATATTTTCGCCATTTTGAAATCTGACGTTATTTTATTTTTTTGTGTCCTATAAAACTCGCAAATATCAATTTTCAAAAGGATCGGATAATTTTTACAAAAAAGTATATATAATGGCCGCCATTTTGAAATCTGACGTCATTTTATTTTTTTGTGTCCTATGAAACTCTCAAATATCAATTTTCAAAAGGATCTGATAATTCTTACAAAAAAGTACATATGGCCGCCATTTTTAAATCTGGCACCATTTAATTTTTTTGTGTCCTATGAAACTCTCAAATATCAATTTTCAAAAGGATCGGATAATTTTTACAAATAAGTACATATGGCCGCCATTTTGAAAAATCTGACGTCATTTTATTTTTTTGTGTCCTATAAAACTCTCAAATATTAATTTTCAAAAGAATCGGATAATTTTTACAAAAAAGTACATATGGTCGCCATTTTGAAATCTGACGCCATTTTATTTTTTTGTGTCCTATGAAACTCTCAAATACCGATTTTCAAAAGGATCGGATAATTTTTACAAAAAAGTACATACGCCGCCATTTTTAAATCTGATGTCATTTTATTTTTTTGTGTCCTATGAAACTCTCAAATACCGATTTTCAAAAGAATCGGATAATTTTTACAAAAAAGTACATTTGGCCGCCATTTTTAAATCTGACGTCATTTCATTTTTTTGTGTTCTATGAAACCCTCAAATATCAATTTTCAAAAGGATCAGATAATTTTTACAAAAATGTACATACGGCCGCCATTTTGAAATCTGACGTCATTTTACTTTTTTGTGTCTTATGAAACCTCAAATATCAATTTTCAAAAGGATCGTATAATTTTTAGAAAGGAGTACTACATATTTCCGCCATTTTGAAATCTGACGTTATTTTATTTTTTTGTGTCCTATAAAATACGCAAATATCAATTTTCAAAAGGACCGGATAATTTTTACAAAAAAGTATATATAATGGCCGCCATTTTGAAATCTGACGTCATTTTATTTTTTTGTGTCCTATGAAACTCTCAAATATCAATTTTCAAAAGGATCTGATAATTCTTACAAAAAAGTACATATGGCCGCCATTTTGAAATCTGGCACCATTTAATTTTTTTGTGTCCTATGAAACTCTCAAATATCAATTTTCAAAAGGATCGGATGATTTTTACAACAGAGTACATGTGGCCGCCATTTTGAAAAATCTGACGTCATTTTATTTTTTGGTGTCCTATGAAACTCTCAAATATCGATTTTCCTAAGGATCGGATAATTTTTACAAAACAGTTCATATGGCCGCCATTTTGAAAAATCTGACGTCATTTTATTTTTTTGCGTCCTATAAAACTCTCAAATAGTAATTTTCAAAAGAATCGGATAATTTTTACAAAAAAGTACATATGGCCGCCATTTTGAAATCTGACGCCATTTTATTTTTTTGTGTCCTATGAAACTCTCAAATATTAATTTTCAAAAGGATCGGATAATTTTTACAAAAGTGACGTTACACTACTTCGTGACGTGACGTTTCACTTTTTATTACATATTTAGGTCCCCATCTGAAACGTGCGTTAAGAAGCATAGCTTCAAATAAAAACAGGTAAAAAAACTTTAAAGTTAAACGGTTTTATAAATGTTTTAAAATGAAAAAAATAATATTTAATTTAGGTTCATAAGTATAAAAGCGTGGGTCGTAAACACTATGATAATTTATTACAGTCACGACCCACGCTTTTATACTTATGAACCTAAATTAAATTTTATTTTTTTCTTTTTAGTACATTTATAAAACCGTTTTTTATCTATTTTTATTTTTAATTTTTTAGTGTGCTTTATTTCCTTAGTCTGATTTTATAACATTTATCCGATCCACTGAAACGTTACCGGAGAAAGACCTTTTGCCTGTGAAAATTCAAAAGTACGATTTGCATCCGGACGAAAGCCGGGCCGGTCAGCTAGTTATCATAATATTGTATTGTCACCAGAGCTACACATGTGTGCAAAATTTCAACTCAATTGGATCACGGGAAGTGGGTGAAAATTCAAAAGTACGATATACACCCGGACGAAAGCCGGGCCGGTCAGCTTGTTACCATAATATTGTATTGTCACCGGAGCTACACATGTGTGCAAAATTTCAACTCAATCGGATCATAGCAAGTGGGTGAAAGTTCAAAAGTACGATTTACGCCCGGACGAACCGGGCCGGTCAGTTAGTTACCATAATATTGTTTTGTCACCGGAGCTACACATGTGTGCAAATTTTCAACTCAGTCGGTCGCAAGATTTGTAACTAATATACGGGATAAAGCTAAATAAAACCACCGTTTAAAAAACAAAGCATCTACTACCTACTTACTTTTGCGTGATGCCAGAACATACGTTTTTATTTGAGAATCAGTTCGGTTGCTTTTGCGTGATGCCAGAATATTTTAAAACTCGCAGTCGCATAAGAAGTTATTTACTTGAAAAAAAAAATCATGTAAATCGGATCAGTGGTTCTCGAGTTATAAGCGTACAAAGGGACATACAGACAGAGAAAGTCAAATTGTTCGGGAAGGTATGAACGTCGAGAAATTTTGGTCCGATCCCTAGGTCTCGCCATCCGATCGACGTCAATAATTAGTTACACGTCATTTTAACTCAGTAGGCCAGGGTTTTTAAACTTGAATTCAAACATCAGCAGTCAAAAAATTGAATAACTATATTAAAATAATGCAATATAAGACAGAGCATACGCTATCTTCCAATATAGTCCAGTCATATTAGCAAAAATAGAAAAACTAATCGGTAAAAAGCTATAAATTGCTGGAGACCTTTATTTTGGCATACTTTTGAACATACTAAAAGTCCTGACCTCTACCTCCAAGGCTCGATCCACCATCTTGAAAAAAAGGTGCTCCAATCCAGGTTTTTCATTATATCTCGGTAATCGTTGGTCCGATCGGGATGAAGGTTATTATTAAAATTAAAGCTCATTAGATTCTCTATAAAAAAGGTAGAATTCATTTTTTCCATATCTTCAATAGTATCTCTGTAACACATCGGTAAATTTTTTACTCATACGCTGTGCTCTTGAATCTATGCTTCTACGCGTTTAAAATATCAACAAAAAACTATCAGCAACATTTTTAAATTTTTCATAATGAATGTGATACTATTGTCGATGAAATAGGGTCTTACAATAGTCCTTATTTTATTTATTGTAAATTATAGACGCGTCGACAACTTAGGTCATTAGCGTCTTGATTACATTAAATAACTATTTACTTAAAACTAAATTACATCACAAAACATCCATGAGCGGAGGCGAGATTCGAACCCACGACAGTCTGGTCCAAAGGCCGCGACGCTAACCACTGGACCACACTGTCCTCTACAATAGTTAATAAAACGAGGAGGTCCACATCCTCATCAACAATCACAGGTTCTTGGAAAGAAGATACTTCTATCGCACTTGTGACGATCAGAGTATCAGCATCGTCTGTAGCCTGTTTGACGGTAAAACCCTCGGTCTCGAATTTTTCCGACAACATTGAAATAAGTCGTGCCTTATTTTTTTCATTGCCCAGAAACTTTTCTTGAGTGACAGTGGCTGTCATTGTCTCATCAAATATTATGTCAGCACTTGTATTTTTTGCAGACCTTAGGCATTGCTCCGCTGTTTTAGTGCTGGGAACGCTGTTGTTATAACCATCGAATACAATTATGGCAGTTGCTCCGAAATGGTTTTTGACATAGTTTATGTACGTCGTGCATATTGAAAGGTACGTCTGATTTTGATGCCAAATTACACGGTGCAAGAGATACCCACCGTCAATGACATGCTTACAATCACTGAAATTCACACGATCACGCGACTCTTCGAGAATATCGTACAGCGCAGATTTTTTAGTCTTGCGCATACCTACATCATTGAATAGAGAAAGCGGATATGGCGCCAATTCGTATTCGAGGTAATCGACTAACTGTTCGTCATCTTTTTTTGCGATAATAATTCTTTGAAAGAGCAACAGAGGATCAATTGGTACCATCGTGTCGTGAATTTTGATAGCAGAATTGACTGTAGCCAAAGGATGAACTTTATCAAGACGCTTAAACTTTACATCCTTGAAATTATTTCCGATAATTTTTTTGATTCCTTGCACAAGACTGAGTGACCATTTTGGTGCGGCAGTCCAGCAGTAATCTGGCACGCCTCCTTACACTTCACTCCGATTATTGATTATCTTAGCCGTAATGCTGAGCAATAACGGCTATTAATCTGATAGTTAACAATCGTACACAACAATTTACGTTAGCAACCTAGGTCCTGGTTTTCGGCTCTGAGCGATCAAGCGGACAAGCAGGGATTCAGTTTGCTATCCTACACAACATCTCCCGCTTCTGACGATTTGTATCCCCACTGCTGAGCAATCACTGGTGAAGGGTAGAAATCGTACGGGAGGCTGAGCACACCACAACTACACCATACGCCCCACAGTTGAGTAAGCGGAAGTAGATTCATAAGTGTGCAATTCAAATTTGCACTGGCATCCCGAAGACGATTCTAATACGGCCTAACTTCACTGTAGTAACGTGCTGTCGGACCCAATAAGGGGAAATTGAGAAAGACGCCAACATGAGTGTTCGAATTATCGTAGGGCGTTTCGACAGTGAACGGTTGACAGAAAGGCCGAACGCTTACACTAGCATGGCAAGGATAGACCTTGCAGGTCTAAGGCTTCCTCGACCCCTTCGTTCCCCCCTTCCGTTTTGTCGCCACGCAGCAGGCCCAGGTATAACCAGGGACTATTGTAGAGGACAGTGTGGTCCAGTGGTTAGCGTCGCGGCTTTTGGATCAGACTGTCGTGGGTTCGAATCCCGCCCCCGCTCATGGATGTTTTGTGATGTAATTTAGTTTTAAGTAAATAGTTATTTAATGTAATCAAGACGCTAATGACCTAAGTTGTCGACGCGTCTATAATTTACAATAAATAAAATAGGGACTATTGTAAGACCTTATTTCATCGACATTAGTATCACATTCATTATGAGAAATTTAAAAATGTTGCTGATAGTTTTTTGTTGATATTTTAAATGCGTAGAAGCATAGATTCAAGAGCACAGCGTATGAGTAAAAAATTTACCGATGTGTTACAGAGATACTATTGAAGATATGGAAAAAATGAATTCTACCTTTTTTATAGAGAATCTAATGAGCTTCAATTTTTATAATAACCTTCATCCCGATCGGACCAACGATTACCGAGATATAATAAAAAACCTGGATTGGAGCACCTTTTTTTCAAGATGGCGGATCGAGCCTTGGAGGTAGAGGTCAGGACTTTTAGTATGTTCAAAAGTATGCCAAAATAAAGGTCTCCAGCAATTTATAGCTTTTTACCGATTAGTTTTTCTATTTGCTTCACTTTAATCTAATTCGACTGAACTAATATCCATATCACACTGTGCAACAGACAAGGACAACCGAAACAAGTTCGCGATTTATTAGATAAAGTCGCATTTATTTAGTTTAATAATAATATAAATCTGTATAAAAAAACTGTTTTGACACAATATTATACATGAAATCTGTCTAAAATTTTCTGCTCTTTCGTTTAAGACAGGTTTCGAATCGATCTGACTTAAATTGAGCAAACTATAAGCAAAAAACACCGTTTTTTCTAATTTGCTCCCCTCTGGGGCCAAAATTCAAAAATCGGGCGACGTTAGGATCAAATAGACCCCGAGAGGAATCGAACAAAAAAAAGTTTTTGAAAATTGGTTCATTCGTTTGGGCTGTACGCGTGACACAAAGAAGCGTGACAGATTCACAGACAAAGCGAGTGTATATAGGCGCTTCTAGCTTCGCTAAGATCGCGCCTAATAAGATCGCGCCTAATAATCGATCGACCTATGAAGACAAAATACGGTTAAAACAATTAGGCCCACCTCGATCAATTATGACAATTAAACAAACATGTAAATAAAAAAAAGAAATTTACGCGTTCATTTAAACAAGAATTGTATGATAAAGCATCGTGGTTCTGTGGATGTGATAAATTTAATGTTTTTTTGAGTTTTCCTCGCTTAATTTTTGACGGTAAAGCAACGTGGACTCAAAAAGGCGTTAACGATTTGATTCATTTATCCGAAAAAATAAAAAAGCACGGTTCTTCTCAAATTCATTTGCATATTGTTATGCAGTTAGTTGTTGTCAGTTCTATTGATACAAGACAACAATAAGAATCTGTCTATCGTTCTAAAATAAAGCAACATTTACATAACCAGCTTTGTTGATAAAAATAGATATATTTTATCATTTGCGGAGTGTACAAAATGATTAAAAATTATTATCACAATTCCAATGACTTCTGTAGAAAGTGAGAGGTGTTTTTCTACGCTGCAAAGAATTAAAACTTTTTTGAGAAATACTATCCATCAGGAAAGATTAAATGCGTTGTCAGTGCTATCCATTGAAAAGTGTTTAATTCATTCAATGCCGGATTTTAATCAGCAAGTGATAGAGGTTTTCTCTCATCAGAAGCAACGTAGAATAGATCTTCTTTATAAATAAGGTTTGTTTTTCTCTTAACTACGCATAATATATATAAGTATAATATGTAAAAATGTTATATTCAATACAATGTTAGGTTTGCGCACTACCAAAATTTTTGACCACCGGCCGCCACTGCCGGCGGGGTGGTGTTTGGCTGGTGCGATGGCATTTTTTGTGCAGTGAAAAGGGGGTGGGGTGCAGGGAAGAGTTCCTCAAAAGACGTTCGCGGAGAGGGGTCGTTCGATGCCATTTTTCGTGAGATGAAGAATCAGATAATAGATAATAAATTGTTTGCCGATGTTCTATAGAGTCTAATTTTAATTTAAGTACCTTTGGTTCCACTTGAGAGTGAGCCTACGGTTCCGCTGTTTCTTCTGAATCCTGAGACGAGGTGTCTTTCCATTTAGCGCATGCGGACCACCGTGTTCCGTACTGACGTAAATGTGCGTGGCACTTGCGCGGTCCAAAGCTGTCACCTGGACAGCGTACAGTCCTTTCGGTGTTTGAGGATGCTTCCATGTACGCATTTCGTGCCCTTGATTCTCATAAAGCAAATTACTGTTGGCAAATCCTGAAAACATGCGTATCTATATGAATAAATGATAAACTGAAAAAATGTGAAATTAGAAGTACCTACAGTTAGAGCTTGGTTTGAGTCATATATTTAACAGACAGATACCAATGGGTCAGTGTCAATGTTCTTTCTGAATGGTTGAAGGCTAAAAAGGTGATTGATGCAAACCTCAATAATGAAATGGCGTCTTTACTTCGTCATTTAGACAAATGGTTTCAAGCAAACAGCCTATCAATATAAACAAAATTTAAGCTGTTAATAAACATCGGCAATGTTGGCATATCACCTTTTAGTATAAATGTGACAGTATTAAATTTCTAGGAAGAGCTGAGCGTATGGACTTAACATCGGGGGGGGGGGGCAATTTCAAGTAGCCGAGGCGCCACTGCACAAATGCCAGTCTTCAAAGTACCTATGTTATTTTCAATGAAATACCCTGTATATTAATGCAATTTTAGAATCTACATCAAATTCTATAAGTATTCTGCAGTTTGTACTTACAGTTCTCCACTGATACTTTATTAAAATAATTAATCTCTCAGAGTTCAGGCGAATGAAATTTGAGGAGGGAAATATAGAGGCTGTGTTATTACATAATAGCGAAATTGAGTCAGCTATTAATTTTATGGGAATTGGGAGTTAGTTTTGTTAAGAGAAACCCTGTATAGCTTAATATATTATCTATCTAGCGGCACAGATCGGACGGAAGAGTTGGGATTTTCGTATTAGCCTATGGCCTATTATACTATTATATATACATGCCTAGTAAGTAGGTAGGTACCTATACCTACATAATATTTTCAAACTATGAGTCTATCCTACACATTACCTACATCTAATATTAAATAGATTGGCGAAATGGACCAATAAATGCTTACGGCGCGGTTGGTTTTTTAAAATATAAATTATATTATTAATTTGGGATTATTAAAGAACAAAAAGGAGCGTGGCTGGGCGACCTGGCCTGGAATTTCGACGAAAGGTTAACATTTTTTGAATCACAGATCAAAATCGTTGATAAAGCCAAAAATGCACGGCACGCAAGTTGTTTTACCCTATCAGCACATACCTAATACCAACAGTCATAATATCATGATCTACTCAATTTTTTTTGCAAAAAGCTATTCTAAAGAGATTTTACCCGCTGACTCCATAAATGGCTCTTCTTATAATAGACTATAGTTAAATTACTGAAACAAACCAAAAAAGTCTTTTATTGAAAAAAAAAAAAATTTGTGGGGACTACAATCTCACCCAGGACCTCAGACTAGCTAAGGCCAAGCCTGCAGTGTACCATACTTTAATTCGATTGATCTGCAGAATGTTCACACGTCAGCCGAAAAAATTGCCCATGTCACCAGGTAAATTTTCACTTCACAGAGCGGTCAAGAAATTAAAAGGTTTATGCGCTATGCTACAAATGTCATGCATTTTCAGAATCTAATTTCTCTGAAAATAAGGCTCACTAGATGATTAGACTGAATGGTATAAAACACTGCGGGCTCTAATTTACCCTAAAATAATTGATTAAAATCGATAAATTTACCGTGATATGAGTCATTGCGCGTGCTGAATGTGATGAACCAATGAAGACTGGCGGTGCACGGGGTCACCGTTATTGACAGCGGCCCGTTCGATATTTCTGACCAATAGTAAAATCTGCGAAGAAACAAAAATCACATATCAATTAACAATAAAAGACGTCTTCGAATAGATTCAGTATGTAACTGCAGGTTTAAAGAATTAATATGAAACAACCTGTACTATCTATACGAATATTATAAAAATTCTTAGGAGTACCACGATAACATTCGACCAGGACCTTTCCTGGTCGAACTCGATCGTGTACTGAGTACTACTAGGCATTTTTACCCGACTGCGAAGCAAAGGAGTGGTAATGTGTTTAACAGTCTATGTATGTATGTATGTATGTTCCTTTGAAGCACTATACAGACCAAACGCCTGGGCCGATTTTTATGATTCACACGTCAATCGATTCCCCTTAGTCCGGCGAGTGTCACTAAAGACATGACGTTAGTGAAAATTCAATATGGCGACTACAGGACGCCATATTGTGAAAATGAAAAAAATGAAAGTCAACAAACTATGTCAAGTGGGGTATCGTTGAATAGGTATTTAAAAATCATTTTTAGTTTTCCCTCAACATTTTTCGATTCGACTGACCGCTTAGGATCTATATCGATTTATTTTTAACTAAAAACATTTGAAATAAAAAATTTATTAAAAAACAAAAAACCCGACTGCGTAAAAATCGAACTTAAAAGATGGAAACAAGATCAAATGATAACATGCAGTCGGAGGTATTTTTGTTCAATTTGTTACTACTAAGCATGTTATCATTTGATCCTGTTTTCATCTTTTAAGTTCGATTTTTACGCAGTCGGGTTTTTTGTTTTTTAATAAATTTTTTATTATAATAGATACAAGTATATTAAATTGAATTGTAGATTATAGACGCTCGACAACAGAGGTCATTAGCGTCTAAAAATAAAAAAGTAAACAAAAGAAAACCAAAAACAATAAAACCAAAGCAAAATCAATACAAAAACAAAAGTTGACATACAACAAAATAAAATCTAATAGCTACAAATACAATGTGTCATATAAAATAATGTAGTGATATAAAGAAAAAACCATTTAGGCTGTAAAAGGGCCTAAATGTATACAAATAAATAAAATCAAATAAACCGGTCAAGACCGGTTTCTTTTAAAAATCGAAACAGCAGATCGACATTGTCAGGATCATTTCCTAAAACAACCGACAGATCACCTGACAATCCGATCTGCTGTCGTGTGTCCCTAAACTGGACACACTCTATTAAAATATGCGAAACGGTAACACGAGTGTCACACGTTTCACAGAGGGGCGGTTCCTCACGAGCCATCAAAAAACCATGTGTAAGTCTACAGTGACCTATGCGCAGCCGTGTAAGGACCACTTCCTCCCACCTGGAGGGACGGAAAGATGTGAACCATGGGTCAACTGTAGATTTTATAAATTTTAATTTGTTTTCATCGACAGCACTCCATTCATCCTTCCAGAGCTGCTGAACGGCTGAAATCAGTACGCTCTTGAGGTCGTCACCGATAACGCAAAATACACTCTGACCGTTATTTGCAGCGTCCTTAGCTGCAGTGTCAGCTAGTTCATTGCCAGCGATTCCCATGTGGCCGGGAACCCAACAAAACCGGACAGTGGTTCCACCTCTTTTCAAAGTGTACAATTTGTCCTGAATTAAACAAATAAGAGGGTGACTGGGATAGGAACGCTGCAATGCCTGAAGAGCACTCAAAGAGTCGCTGCAAATAACATATTTGTGTGGACCGTGCACATGTCTCAAGGCCTGCAAAATTGCATATAACTCTGCAGTAAAAATACTGCACTCTTGAGACAACCTGTATCCAACACTGGCGTTATCGGTGACAAACGCGCAACCAACTCGGTTGAGAGACTTCGAGCCATCCGTGTAAACGGAACGGTAGTCTCGATTCTGATCCAGCCATGCCAGGAAAAGCTGGCGATAGAGCTCTGGAGTTGTTGTATTTCGAGGATGAATGGAAAGTGACATATCGATGACGGGCTGAGGAATAAGCCACGGGGGCACAGAATTACGGCCTACTTTAAGAGTTCTAGGAAGCGCCAAGTGAAGTTCATCTAAAAGAAGATTCAACCTGATACCGAGAGGACGTGTTGCATTTCTTCTCCGTCTATACAGAGAAGAAAAACGAGGTTGAAATACGCAACTGTAAGTTGGGTGATCAGGTTGACTACGGAGCTTAGATACGTAGGATAGCATATTGCGTTTCCGCCGGATGTTCAGCGGAGGCTCTCCGCATTCAGCGGCTATGCTAACAACAGGACTCGATCGAAACGCTCCGGTTGACAATCGGATTCCGGCGTGATGAACAGCGTTTAACGTCCTGATGTACGACTCACGCGCTGAGTCGTACACGATGCTACCGTAATCCAATTTAGACCGTACGACTGCACGATAAATTCGCAGCAAAACCGTACGGTCTGCACCCCACGTGGTACTGGATAAAATTTTTAAAATATTAAGGGAAGACGTCGACTTCCTCTTTAAAATATTAAAATGAGCCTTCCAATTTAACGACCGGTCAAAAGTGAGTCCTAAAAATCGGGCAGTATCTTGCACAGATATGAGCGTATTATAAAGATATAAGAATGGTTCCTGATAACAACTACGAATGCGGCAAAAGTGCACACACTGGGTTTTTCCAACGGAAAATTTAAACCCATTGTTAGTTGTCCAGTTCTGGATGCTATTAATGGCCAGCTGCAAATGACGTTGTGCAGTACGAATGTACTTTGACGAACAGTAGATCGCCAAGTCGTCAACATAGAGCGATGACTCTACAGACGATGGAATGCTGTCAATTATGCCATTAATAGCGATGGAAAATAAGGTGACACTAAGAACCGAACCCTGTGGAACACCATTCTCCTGTGCAAAGACACTTGACAAAGTGTTGCCGATACGGACTTGGAAGTAACGCTCTAATAAAAAATTATTTATAAAATTCCCAAGATGTCCTCTGATACCCCAATTATGTAGTGTTCGGAGTATTCCATACCGCCATGTAGTGTCGTAAGCCTTTTCAAGGTCAAAAAAGACCGCTATCAAGTGTTGTTTGTTAAGAAAAGCGTCCTGGATAGCGGACTCTAACCTGACTAGATGATCCATCGTCGAACGGTGCTTACGAAAGCCACACTGGGCATTCGTAATCAAATGTCTGGATTCAAGAATCCAAACCAGTCGTCGGTTGATCATACGTTCGAGAAGTTTTGACAAACAACTAGTCAGTGAAACAGGACGATAACTTGATGCTTGTTTTCGGTCTTTACCGGGCTTCAACAACGGCACTACAATAGAATTACACCAAGCGGTAGGAAACGTATTGGTGTACCATATTAAATTATACATCTTGAGAAGGAATATAGATCCGGAGGGAGGTAGCTTTTTCAAAAATTGGTAATGGATATCGTCAGATCCTGGAGAAGTATCATGGCAATCATGCAAACTCGACTGTAGTTCCCACGAGGAGAAAGGTGCGTTGTAGTTCTCCTCATTTTGGGAGGAAAAGTTCAATACAACTTGTTCTGCTTGATTTTTCTGAGCAGAAAAACTTTCAAGATAGTTTGCGGAACTCGAGACTTTTGCGTAGCATGAACCCATGTGATCGGCGACTTCATCAGGTGACGTAATTATGTCATTTCCCATTACCAATCCAGAAATGTAATTAAAACTCTGTTTACCAGAGATCCTCCGAATTTTCTCCCACACCTCGCGAGCGGGAGTACAACTTCTTACAGTGGAAACAAACTCACTCCATGACTGCTTCTTACTCTCTGCTATGATACGTCTGGCAATGGAACGTTTTTGCATGAAAATAATACGATTTTCATCCGTCATATTATTTTTGAAGTGACGGAGAGCCCTTCGACGTTCACGGATGGCATCCCGACAAGCCTTATTCCACCAGGGAACAGGCACACGTCGCGGTGTTGTTGACGTGCGCGGGACTGCAGCTAAAGCCGCCTCGATGACCGCATCCGTGAAATGCTCCACAGCAGCATCGACATTGCCAAAGTTCATTTCGCCGACATTTAGCACTTCTTGAAAGTGTGACCAATTGGCTTCTTTTATTATCCACTTAGGAGAGCGTCTTTCATCCACATGGAATGAAAGAAGCCGACAAATAATAGGAAAATGGTCACTGCTACAAAGATCGGCATTTACTTCCCATTCACAGGATGGGGCGATAGAAGAAGAGCAGAGAGTAAGATCGATAGCTGAAAATGTCCCATTTGCAGCCGAGAAATGTGTATTGGAACCTGTGTTCAATACGACCAAGTTCTGATTTAGAATCAACGTCTCTATTAGCCTTCCACGAGCATCCACATGATTAGAATCCCAACTGGGATTGTGGGCATTAAAATCCCCCATGATGATAAAGGGGCGTGGAAGTTGGTCTATAATAGATGTAATGGTTGTAAGTGTCGGTCGTTCTAATGGAGGAATGTATATTGAACACAAAGTTACCGGATTCGGCGCATAAAGTCTGACAGCGATGACCTGTAAGTCAGATTGTAATGGGACATTTTCGGAAAACACATTATTTCGGACTAAAACTGCCACTCCGCCACTGGCACGTTCAACGAATGGTTTATCTTTACGATAAATCGTAAAACCACGAAGAACCGGAGTGTTTGTGTCTTTCAAATGTGTTTCCTGTAAACTAATAGCAGTAGCATTATGGTCGTTAAGGAGGAGTTTTAATTCACTGAAATGAATATAAAAACCGTTCATGTTCCACTGTAAGAAATTGAATGTGATAATTTGTAAAAAAGGAACTACCTCGTTTTTTTCCTCGCTGCATCAGACCGATGATGGGGAGGTCTGCTAATATCTTCGTCCATAGCAGAGTCTGCACTGCTGCTATGGTCGACGCGAGTACGTGTAATAGTCATTTTATGACTATTATCCCGGTTCAAGATAATCTTAGTTTTCTTTACCGGAGATACTGATTTAATTTTTTCAATTTGAGATTTTACCGGTGAAGTTGGTTTTTTAACCGGTGATCTCGATCTATTATCCGGACTTTTTTTGTTTTTCTTATTTGACTTTTTGGCAACAACAGTTTTAGAATTGGATGGGGAAATTTCGGTTTGTGTAGACATGTCACATGTCTGTGTTGACATGTCTACTTTGATGACAGGAACGGCAGCAATGGTTGCAAAGGAACGTGTAAAAGAAGGGACTGATTCACGATATTTGCGCTTGGCCTCTGCAAAAGAAATTTTTTCGGTGGTTCTTATTTCTTGGATCTTGAATTCCACTTTGTATTGTGGACATTCTCTAGATCTTGCAGAGTGGATTCCGTTGCAATTAACGCAATGCGACACCCTTTTGCACGGAATATCCTCATGCAAAGGTTGGCCGCAATTGTCACAGAGACTGGGAAAGCTACAGTTATTCTGCGAATGTCCAAACTTTTGACATTTGTAACAGCGCAAGGGAGATGGTATATATTGACGTACTTTCAAAGAATAGAATGCTGCTTTTATTGATGGCGGAGGCTGCGGTGTACAGAACGTAAGAATATGAGACGGTGTAGGTACTAATTGACCATCTCTACGTGCGTGAATCCTATATACGTCTGTAACACCTTGATCTTTGAGTTCCTCTTTTATTGTTTCAACTGTACAGTTAAGAAGATCGAAACAATAAATAATGCCTTTAGAAAAGTTCAGCTGCTTATGCAATTCTACATTTACAGGTACGTCAGTGCACATGTCGACACCTTTTATATTTTTACATGCCATTACTTTTTCAGCTTGACGCTGTGAAGATGTTTCAATTAATAAACATCCATCACGCAACTTTTTAACACTCGGAAAAGTTCCAAATAAGCCATCAAGATGTTTATTAATGTAAAAGGGACTGTCGCTGTTGAAATTTCCAGTAATTTTACTCATAATTAAATATTTGTTACATGGAGTAACAATTTCCGGGTCATTACCAAATAATATATTTAATCCTTCATCTTTACGCCCTCTCTTAGAGGGAGGGCTAGTTAATGGGGGAAAATTTGCCATATTAATTATTTTATATTCATCTACCGTGCTCCCCACCCACCACGGAGCCCAACAAGGGGACGATGACCGCAAACCGGTACAGAGCGCCAGGGCTACACGGTGATATAGTCAGCTCAAGAGACGGCGCCACTCCATCCAAAGACACTGGCTCACCCCGCCGGAATACTAAATAAACACGACGTTAGCCGATTGACTAGACTGGGTTAGGTCTAGCCGCCCGTTTACAGCGAAGCGGAGGCCAAAGCAGTGTGTTGGTGCACCCAAGCGAACCTCAACTGCCAGGATCCTCTTTTCCGCCTTACGGGTCACCGCGCACGGCAAACACGCAGGTGTACTATTAGGGACTACTACAAACAAAGGACAGCAACAAAAGTGTACCCATAACGGAGGGACAAGACCGCTAACAACAACAAAAGACGGAAGAACTGAAGAAGAAAAATGTTGCGACTGTCCTTCCTTCATAATAGTCCCTAAATGAATCACCCAGCCGGGTACACAACCGACTGGTGCGTGCTCGGGTTTCCCTGGGTTCGCCAATTCCCAAAGAACATTGTAATGCAATTGCGATAAACAACGACATTCCAATGTTCCCCCTGGGGGCTACAAGTATATTAGTATAGACTACAGATAGTAGAGATCCTGTTGCAAAACTGTGTGCAGACTTCAACCAGATAATCTCAGCAACGATTTCTTTATCGTTGTGTGTCACAGTAATGCGTATGACCGGCGGACCGGCCGAGACACGTTCGACCGATTGAAATACCAGCCGACGAAAACTGTCCTAAGCAACATGTTAAATTAAATGTCTGAATTACCGATAAGAGATTACTGATACCAAGATTTCTTTTCGCGAGTGAAGCTTTGAAAAAGTCTGAGCAGTAATATATTTAACATTAATCATATTTTTGTATCTACAAAAGTATTACAATCAAAATGTTTATATTCATGAAATATATAAGTATTCTACCATTTATTCTCACTTTTGTTTTCAAATAGAATATTCAATAGAAACATAATTTCGATATTTTCGGCATTTAAATGTCCATGTTGATGATTTTAATATTATCATAATATACAGTGTATTCCAGTCCAAAAGGCAAATAATCTCAAAGGAACACCAGCTAGCAGCTGAAGTAAGAATATACTTAGCATCTAATTACATTAGATTTTAGAACAGAATATTATATCGGATAAAGTAACAACAGGATACAAGGCTTATAATTTAAAAACAGTTATTCACTTATTATTTTTAATGGCCAACGTTTCGGCAAACATTTTTTGCCTTCTTCAGGACCTTAGAAGAAGGCAAAAAATGTTTGCCGAAACGTTGGCCATTAAAAATAATAAGTGAATAACTGTTTTTAAATTATAAGCCTTGTATCCTGTTGTTACTTTATCCAATCATTACAACCAAGGTGTTCTTATTACTGAATATTATATCGTATCATCATCGCAAAATTTGCGGAACTACTCGAAAAAAGTATGCAAATTGCAAATGCCTTACTACTCGGGGGTGTCTACTCCTAATGTCACAACCACGTTACCCATATCCTTACTGCTTGTTCTTAAAGTTTTCCATTAGAATAGAATAGAATACTTTATTAGTTAAAAACCACAATGTGGATAACTTCGTCATCTATATATATAAAACAGTTCCGTTACTGACTGACTGACTGACTGATTGACTGACAGACAACGCCCAGGTCAAACCGCTGAAGATATAAACTTGAAATTTGGATAGTGGGTTCCTTTTGTGACGTAGGCACCCACTAAGAAAGGATTTTTCGAAATTCCGCCCCTAAGGGGGTTAAATAGGGGATGAAAGTTTGTATGGAAATTCGTCGTTTTTAAAGCTAGAAGCATGAAATTTTGCACAGGAGTTTCTTATATAACGTAGGTGAGCACTAAGAAATTTTTTTTTGAAAATACATCCCCTAAAGGGGCTAAAAAGGGGATGAAAGTTTGTATGGAAGTTCGTCATTTTTAAAGTTAGAAGAATGGCATTTTGCACAGGAGTTCCTTATATTACGTAGATGAGCAATAAGAAAGGATTTTTCGAAATTCAGCTCCTAAGGGGGTTAAATAGGGGATGAAAGTTTGTATGGACGTTCGTAATTTTTTAAGTTAGACGCATGAAATTTTGCACAGGAGTTCCTTATATAACGTAGATGATTAATAAGAAAGGATTTTTGAAAATTTGCCCCTTAAAGGGGTTAAATAGGGGATGAAAGTTTGTATGGAAGTTCATCATTTTTGAAGTTAGAAGCATGAAATTTTGCACAGGAGTTCCTTATATAACGTAAGTGAGCAATAATGCATTAATAAAATTCAATCGGACGAGCGAAGCGAGTGAGTAATGTATTATTAATATTTCGATCGAATGAACGAGCGAAGCGAGTGAGTATTGTATTATTAATATTCAAACGAACGAGCGAAGCGAGTGTGTAATGTATTAATAAAATTCGAGCGAACGAGCGAAGCGACTGTGTAATGTATTAATAAAATTCAAGCGAACGAGCAAAGCGAGTGAGTAACGTATTAATAAAATTCGAGCGAATGAGCGAAGCGAGTGAGTTATGTATTATAAAATTCGAGCGAATAAACACCACCAGCCCGGCTTCGCTTCGCAGGAGGAGAATTTCTCGCAGGGGGGATAATAAATCATAAATCGAAAAATACGTGGGCGAAGCCACGGGTAACGGCTAGTAATTACATAAAATACAGCATTTAGCCTATCTTGACATCTGCAGTCAAAAATTCCTCAACAGAGTAAAAGGCCTCATTTATGAGATATTTCTTTGTCACGCTTTTGAATTTTTTTATATTTAGGTTATATCATACTAGATGTTCCGTCTGGCTTTGCTCGGGTAGCAATTTATAAGTAATTAATACGTCTCATTCGCTGCTCGCTCGTTCGAATTTATGATTAACTGCCCGCGACATATTATTATTATTGGGTATAATAAATTTGATTTCAATCCAACTTGGAATCAATTCGATTTGCATTCGAAAGTCGGGTTTGGCAGCTGGTATAGATCTAAACCTTTCTCAAGAAATAAGCTATCGAATGGTAAAACCTCACTCAAATCTGTTCAGTATAGCGAACTTTATTCGATTTTTACCCGGGGAAGTCGGGCCGGACAGACCTAAACCTTCCTCAAAAAATGTGTTATCGAATAGTAAAAACCTTATTCAAATCCGGTTGGTAGTTTTCGAGATTAGTTAGGTACAGATAGACAAACAGACTTCCTTTTTAACCGACTTCAAAAAAAGGAGGTTTCTCAATTCGACCGTATATATTTTTTATTTTATGTTTCATGTGTGTTCGCGGATAGCTTCGTCGTTTATGAACCGAGTTTGAAATTTTTTTTTTATTTGAAAGGGTATACTTTCAGATTGGTCCCATAGAAATTTCATCAAAATCGGTTCAGTAGTTCGGCTGATTTTAATAAAAATAAGTAACGGTGTGTGATTATTTAAGGTAAATGTTACTTTTTGACACTAAAAAGTAAAAAATAATAAACTTTTTAACAAAAAAAAAACCTCCTTCAAAAAGGCACTAAAAAGAGGAAAATAATGAAATTTTGAGGTCTGTGCCAATTAAAATATGAAGTCGGTTAAAAAGTATAGTATAGTGATTAATATCTTCTTTTTAACCAACTTCATATTTTAATTGGCACAGACCTCAAAATTTCATTATTTTCCTCTTTTTAGTGCCTTTTTGAAGGAGGTTTTTTTTGTTAAAAAGTTTTTTATCTATACTATGTAGTACATATTCACCGTGGGATAGACGGTATAATATATGCATGTTTACATTGGTACAGACAAAAAGGCAGTATTAACATCAAATTGTTTATGGAACATGTTTAATTTAATCTTTAAAATGTCCGATTTGGTTGACACATAAGCGTACATTGATCGAGTCAACTGATTAGCATTATGGCATATCCAGACCAAAATATGTACTTCTATACATAATGTTTAATATTGATTGTATAATATTTAGTCTAGACTAGGGCTGGGACTATTTTTATCGATTATCATGTTTGATAATAGGGTGTTTTCCATAACGCGTCTCAAAATCATACATAAATACGCATAGATCAATACATTAATTAATTATTATTACATAGGTACTAATAATTGCAGTAAGAATTAAGAAATGTGACTAAAATTGCAAATTTCAAATAAACATTGTGACGTCAGAATTCATATAAATTTAGTTATTTTATTACTAAACGAGGACTGGACATCAATAATGGCCTAAGTGCCAAAAAGTTGATTTTGAGTTATTCAATTGTTTTTGTTTTGTCAAAAAATGTTTAATAAAAAAAACCTGAACCGAATTTTTTATTTATTATCTAGGGTAAGATTCATATTACTATTGCAATTTTTTTTAGAACTTCCTTCCTCTTATGAATGAAAAATAATATTTTATTCAAAAAAACGTAGAACGTGCTAAGTGCCATATCTTTATCGACAAAAACGAGATAAGTGTCAATGAAAGAAGCGTCTAGCTCGGTGGCACTTAGCCCGTTTATCTTTACCAGCAACCCGGCACATACGATACCTCTAACAGTCTAACGCCATATGTCGGGCCCTGTATGCACTACTATCATGGTCATAACACTTAGCCCGCTTTAGGCTCGATTCATATCTACCAGCACGTAGCGTGTCCAGCACGTAACGTGGCAGACACAAAAATATCTATCATTACATGCATTTTCTATAGGCGTATTCATATCTAGCGAACTTGAGCGGAGCGTGTCCGTACAGACACGGGCCAGCACCGGCCAGGATTGTCGGAAAGAAATTTTTGTCTGCGTCGGTACGTGTCTGTGGCGTCAGTACGGTTAGTATGAATAGAGTGAGCGTGGATGCACAGACCTACTGCACATAGACAGCATTCCAGGTGACATTTGAGCATCAGAAGAAATGAAAAATGTTGAACCTCCCAGGGGGGATTGGGATGTAGTTGTTATCGCAATTGCATTCCAATGTTCTTTGGGAATTAGCGCTCCCAGGGACCCGAGTTCGTACCAGTCGGTTGACCGGCTGACGGATTTTAATACACAAATATGTTATTCGTTGTGTTGAAGACGCTAATGACCTGAGTTGTCGACGCGTCTATACTTAATCAACAATAAATAAAATAAAAATTTTGAAACATTTTAAGCTTTCTCAACTCTCCTGTTGGTTGGTCTGTCGACGTCTGTGAGTGAGTTGTCGTATGATGTGAAAACTTTTGTCTATTCCGTGTCTGCCACGTTACGTGCTGGACTGCACGCTACGTGCTGGTAGATATGAATCTAGCTTTACAGGTTATTGACGATGGCACTTAGCTAGGTTTTGCGGGTCTAACTTTTTTGGCACTTAGCCCGTTATTGATGTCCAGTCTTCAAACATAGGTATAAGAATTATGACGTCAAATCCGTTTTAAGCGGGAATTTTCTGTTTTTAAATTATAACAAAAAATTTTGATTTTACCTAATAAAATTTTTAAGATACCTACATAATTTTTATCCTATGTCGTTTTTCAGTTTTTTAAATTTTCCGGAAAAATTTTCCGGGTTGTAATCTTTCTAAGAACGCTTCTTAAAGGTAACTATAAGCAATTCGGTACCTAATTCACTGTTCTACGATGCCTAGAACCGAAGTTAAGAATTTTTTAACATTTAAATGACCGCCATTTTGAAACAAAATGGCGAATCAAGATAAGATCTACTTAAAAACACTCCTTGGGTGTAGCTGAAAATTTTGGTACATATTTTGTTGTTCTACGCTGTGTAGAACAGGAGTTATGAGGGTACAAGAAAGTAACGAAACAAGGTTCATATGAAAGGTAAATGTCAATTTTTGACACTAAAAAGTAAAAAATAAAAAACTTTTTAACAAAAAAAAAACACCTTCAAAAAGCCACTAAAAAGAGGAAAACAATGAAATTTTGAAGTCTGCGCCAATTTAATAAAATATGAAGTCGGTTAAAAAGAAGATATTAATCACTATAAGTAAATAGTAATATACTTTTTAACCGACTTCATGTTTTATTAAATCGGCGCAGACCTCAAAATTTCATTCTTTTCCTCATTTTAGTGGCTGTTTGAAAGAAGTTTTTTTTTTGTTAAAAAGTTTTTTTAATTGTGTCAAAACAGGCACGTGTTGTCATATTTTGTCAATTGGTATAATTATTAATAAGAGTAGATTGACGATTGGCCTTTAATCACAAAGACGAAACAAAAAGTCGGTATGAGATAATAATGTATTGCACTGTCTAATAAAATAATTAATATTAGTAGGCTGAACAAAGTAAAAGTCAATATTTTATGAAGTAGATTTTTGTCTCCGGTTCAATGCACTTAGCTGGCCGAGCCGCCACGCCCCCCCCCAAATCTTAGATCCCTGGTTAGAGCCCTGTCAGCCCCCCTTGCGGGGCCATGTTTTGGGGACACTATAAAATATATCAAATTTCAACTCTCCAACTCCTCTGAAATTGAGTTAAGGAATTTTCAGATACCTACATCAGCAAACTCTGCATTTATAGATATTAATGTTTTCAAAGTTTGACACAAAAAAAAACGGTCATGTAGATTGTATAGAATGTAGGGTATCCTTTGAAAGTGCTTTTCTTAATATAAGGATCTGAAAACTATTTTTTTCAGAATTTTGTTACGTAGTTTTCAAGATTTTCCTGAAAACTGCACCTAGAAAACTGATTCCCCCCTATTTCCAAAACTAGTACCGCTAAAATTTCGAAAAACACGAGTGATTTTAGAAGTCAAGTATTCATTGCAGGAAAACTATTATACAATGGATCGTTTTATAAACTATTTTAAATTAATAATTAATTTTACAATCAGTTTCTTGATTTGTATAATAAAATACTGTCATCGTTCATATAGTTATGTGGAAGTGCTTGCAACAACTATGCCAACCGTATGTTTTCAATTTAATATCTTTGACATTGACTAATATGTAAAACGTCCAATTTTGGTAAATATTGTTTTTTATATTGTAGAATATCAATGGTAGTAATTATTGTTAAATATGTTATTATAATTTGTTAATTTGTTTCTCACTGTAGAGCCCTGAGGAAATCAGCAATGTTGACGAAACGTTGGCGATAAATAAAAAAGTTTTACATACGAATAATTGTCCATCTTTCCCATCAAATTAATAATACTATTATACAATGTTTCCAACAGTTATAGGTACCTACTTTTTGAGATTTTTGGGAAATTAATTGCATATTATAGGCTTTCTTCTTTTAATAGATAAATAAATCATTACTAATTGAAATTTATATTAATGGAAAGATCTTTACTCTTTAGCCACCATGTTTGTATGAGTCGCTGAGTCAAAAAGTTTGAGACGTACTGAAGTAGGTATACGAAAGTTTCTCTATGACATACCTATTTGTAGAGCGGCGGATAGTTGACAGTTGACTGAAATCCGAGCTGAAAGTTTATACTATTCTATTTATTCGGTCCAGACTCCTCATATTAATTTAACTGCAGGCCACACACGTTGACATATTATTTGATATTTTATTTATTAAAGGTATAATATTATGTATCCGCATACGCTTATGTTACATTCTCGTTATATTGTGCACAGTGTCACTGCCATCAGACGCCAACCAAATATGCGAACGCATTGTTACTTTTAATATCTACTTAATATTGCTACATACCTATACCTACAATAATTGTAATAGATATTTTCGTTTTCTTGCGGGTTTTTAGAAGTTTTCGGATACTTTGTATGATACCTAGTCGGAAAAAACGTGTTTCCAGAATTTTTGTCTGTCTGTTTGTACTAATATAATAATAATCAGTGGCGTAGATACGGGGGGGGGGATCCAGGGGGTCTGGACCCCCCCCCAGAACATATTATATTATACACTTGTTTTTAACTATAGATTCTCAATTTAGTAAATTTCATCTTTTTATGAGTATCTAATTTTATGACACAGTAATACAATAGAAAAGCAACACATGTTTAAATAAAGAACAGTCCCCGAACATATCGCAAGTTAGGTATAAAAAAAGGTCTTTAAGTTACGGTATTTGTTTAGTTTCAAAAAATTTTTAAAAATCATCTGAAGACAGAATAAGTAAGAATAGATTAAAATAATTTAGCTTTGAATGTTAGAGCCTAAATTTTGATGCTTATCTCGTCAAAATGTTGTACTTATTTTAAAAAAATTACAATTTTTTTCTCTAAGTTATATGAGTTTGAAAATTAATGATTTTTGACTTCGTGAAAGTTGATTTCTTAATTTGTTTTCCTTGGGAGCAATGTATTATTTATTACTGGAAATAAAAATTCTTATTCTTAAGTTCATAATTTGAAACTTTATTAGTCTATTCTACATATTATCATAATTTGTGTCAGCCAATTCAATATAGGTATAGGTACTTATATCGTCAAAATGAACGGACCCCCCCAGAGCAAAAACCTATCTACGCCACTGATAATATTAACAATAAATATCTTTATTAGGACCAAAAAATTGGTATAACTGCGTCACAATTAGAGGTTAATTAAAATTTACAAGAAAAAAAATTCATTCACAGTGTAAAATGAATTATAGCAAGTAGCAGTTCTTTTAGATTTTTTTAAATAAATGTAGGCTTGCTATATTTTTTAAAGATAGTGGCAAATGATTAGGTATAGAGTCTAGATCCGGCGCACACAGGAGTTTTGCTACATGATGTCGAACATTGCTCTAGAAAAACTGAACCGATTTTGATGAAATTTGGTACTAGACTTGGGTAGTTCCGTACATGTATTATATATAACTCCCATAGGAATCATGTCCTTTGTCGCGAGATGGTTCCTACCTTTCCTTGAACGCATCTTATTAACATACTTATAAGTCAATACTCCGGCACATAGTCCGATTTGAACACAAAATCTGTCACAATTCGTCCGAAAACGGTCACGGTATGAGTATTCTTTCGTTCCCGAATGAGAGTGCATATTTACTGTATCGAGTGTCTGGTATGTTCGGGTACAGGCTCGGAATTTTACACTACGAAGCATATTCCTGTCTGTTAGATTTTAGATCTGATGGAGAGGGCAGTATAGCCTAGTGGTTAGCGTGCGTAGTGCCGCAACCTCTGGACTGGACTGCCGTGGGTTCGAATCCCACCTGCGCTCATGGATGTTTTGTGATGTTATTTAGTTTTAAGATATAGTTGTTATTTAGTGTAGTTGAAACACGCTAATGACCTGAGATGTCGACGCGTCTATAATCTATAATAAATAAATAGATCTGATGGAACGAGCTCGGTTCGCAATCCGCGGACACTCGTATGTCATAATATTTTTCACAACGCCGCTATTGAAAATTCGATTTTAGGTACCTGTTTAGCGGGTTGAAAATGAGAGTTCAACCCTAGGGATGAAAATTTTCAGTTGTCGGTTTTTTTCTGTTTTTTAACGTTGTTAAGAGGGAGATAGAGCGATTGAATCGCGCCAACTTCAATGCGCATACAATAGTCGAAAACAGACATAACCCCACATACATTTCACATGGATCTGACAGATCTAATATTTTTGCGGTTTTTTTGCGCGCCCAAATTGCAGCTCAGATCGAATTGTCAGTAGAGTTGTTGTGAAAAATAATATGCAATTACGAAACCTAACGACGCGTGTGAATTGCTGCCCGAGATACGAGGGCAGCAAACTTCACACTGGTTAGAAACGGTATGTTTCGACCCTTGTAATGCAATATATTATTATCATTTCTTTCCTTCAACGCAAATGTGTCAGTGAAACAGTGGAACCAGATCGTTCCTCGGACATATCGGACATGTTTCACGGAAATATGTCCGCTGAACAAAGGAAACGTTCCATGTTCGTTCCGTCTTTAATATAAGGTTACTGTCAAAGTCGACATTAACACGAACAAAGCAGCGGGTACTCTACCCCCGTCTTAACTGCACCTCTGTCTTTAACTTTCTTACGGGGTTTTCGAGGTTTTCAAGTAATATTTTGTATAAATATGGGGATCTGTCAACTGGGCATATGACATCTGGTGGTAGAAAATTTTACTCGAATAAGGGAAAAATGTACATACTAATAATGTAAATTTATCGTGAAATTGTTTGTTACAAAAATAAAACAAGTAAAATAAACAAAAAGTTTATCGAAAATGGAATCCGCGACGTTTTCTAATATCATGGCACTAAACACTATTAAGTATCAGTTATTGCCCTGTAAAACTTTCTTTACAGCAAATTATTTTCTAATGAAATATTATTATGATTTAAAAAATTAACTATGCACCTAACTAGTTTAACGTTATTTTTATTTTATTAAAACATTGTGTATTTAAACCAGTACAACTATTGAAATGTTTCCCTTAACTCCGCCATGTTTTTAAAGCATCTCCCATTTGACAGATCCCACTAGATGAGAGAACATATTTCCAGAATATCTGTCTGTTTGTAGAAGAATCATTCGAAAACGGCTGGAGAGAGTACGATGAAACCTGACACACAATTATTAATTAACAGCTAAACTCACAAGCCAATTTCGGATTAACATTTAGGTAAGATAAGGTTTTATAGTTTTTTTTAATATACCTAAATTATCATTGATTTTCATCTTTCCCTGCTTTCACTATAAAAATAAAACTAAATTGGGAACCATGGTATGGAATGGTATTGGTCCATTTTCAAATAAAAAACGGGGTAGGCTGTGTCTTCTACACGGCCGCAGATGTTTTGGGCGTGAATACGTCAAAACTATTGAACTGATTTATGTACAATATTAGTGTCCTATAAAATTCTCAGACATTAATCCGTAAACATTCTGAACATAACGGCGTCGAATTTTTTCAAATCGGTTAACCCTCGAGAAGTTATAGCTGAACAAACTTTAAAACTAAAAAAATGATTATAGGTTAGAAAACCATTATGTGTATTTATTATTTATGATTATAGACTACGTTTATAATTTCTCTGTTTTGTTACGCTTAAATTGATACCTGAAATTCTTTGATTCGATAAGCGGTTCAGTCACTACCGCAGTTTTAAGTGTACTAAACTGCTCGAAATCAGTGATTTGCTACGTCCCCTTGCCCCACCCCCCTCCTATGACGTCCGAACGACAAGTTTGTGCGTGAGGCATGAAGCCTAAATACCTACCTACCTTATCGTGTAACATATAGTACTGCAAAATCTCTACGAATAATTGCTGGGGACCCTTCGTGACGATTTTCGTCCCTAACTTTTCTGAAAATACCCACCGACTGAAGTGTAAGACGTATTCACGTCAAAACATTATTCTCAAAAATTCTTCTTCCTCCGGTTTCATCAGTCCTAATGGCTAATATCAAAGTACGTTATATGATTAAAACAATAAAACTTTATCATCATCTCATTAATACTATAAATGCGAAAGTTTGGATGGACGTTTGTTACTCAATCACGCCGCAACGGCTGAACGGACCTAATTGAAATTTTACACGCAGGTAACTTATGACCTGGAATAATACATATGCTACGTTTTATCCCGGTCGATTCGGTAGTTTCTGAAGGAATCAACCTACATGTTAGACTATAGCACAATGAAATTGACTTTCCCTCAAACTAAAAAATTGCAATGAAAAGTCGGTTCTTCCTGAATCACGCCTTGCGGTATCCACCTATATAATTATTTTTTAAGGCAAAGGCTACGCACCTGTATAAAAGGAAATTATTTGCCTGTCTAATCGCGATTAAATCAGAAATTATTCATCCGATTTTCATGTGGTTTTCACGAATACCGAGATAAAGTATGTGGAACGGTTTTAGACTGCCTATATTTTAATAACAAAGGGCTGTCATTCACGGGCAACGCCGGGTAAATACGAATAGTGTTAGTAATAAAACATTTGTCTAATACCAGGCATGCGCAACCTATGTCACGGATTTTTTTAATATTTTGTTTAATTTATATGATTAGATTTTTTTAACAATAAAGATTACAAAGTAAAATATGTAGGTAAAGCTGTTAAATTATAATTATTACGTAAAGACAAAATGTTAAATCCGATTAACCCGTGGAATGTTCACAAATTAGCAATTTAGCACGTGAGCCAAAAAAGGTTGCCCATGTCTGGTCACTCTAACATAATAAAAGAAGAAACTATGTTTAGCGAGGAACTCCTGACTACTGTGTTTTATTTTCTTTACAGCGATTTGCATGTCAATGTCAACGCAATATACAGTGTGCTAAAAAAGAAATAGCTAATTTTAAGGGCGCACAGTAGTGACTAAAATTAGTAAAAATTCAACCCTTTACAGATATAGCTACGCAACTTTTCAACTTCTAATTTTGAATGACTCACACTAACACACTTACACATTTAAGACGTGGCTTTTTAAGGCGACGTACGCTGCGAGGTGCTTTTTTCGCACGGTCTTGTGCCTCCAGAGTTGGTCAAATAAAAAACTGATAATGACAAAAACTGTAGATAGTTAGATACTACATAATTTTGAAAAAAAGACAAAAATCGAATTTTCGTAAGCTAGAGAGAATATAAATTCCCTTGCTTGTATGAAATTTTTTTTCTGAATTAAATGACTAAAATTACATTTTAGAAGTCCTTTTTCCATTTTAACACATGCTTCATATAAAGGAATTTAGTATCTTTTTAAAATTTCTTGGTTTTAATTGAATAGTTTGACCTTTAAGATGCCCTTTCAACACGCCAAATTATATGCTTTTATACAAAAGTTAACAATTCGGCAGTTTTTTTTTGAGCTAAGCCGCTGCACCAAAAGTCATTTATATGTATATGAGTATAGTCATGCTGACAGGATTTTTTTCGCTTTGTCCGTACTATAGTCGCTCTTAAAATGTTTAACCTATTTTTTAACTCCCTGTATTATGACGTCACTAATTCACAATTTATTTTTATGTGCAATTCTTTCTTTCAAAATGCATGTCTGAATAACTAAGTATGAAACGAGCGTCAAAATTCAAGCTGTCTTTGTTTGTTGATTCATTCATAGATACAATGTTGTGGCAAAAGCGACATGTGGTAAAATAAACGAGAGTGAGGTCTAGATCGTCTATAAATTTCAAAGTCTATACTTAGAAAAAGCAGTATACTACAAAGTTTTTTAAACTATAAACGTACATGATGTATGACTATAATATTATGATGATATAGGTCGGGCATCGCTGCTTATAAATCCTTGACGAATCATGTTGGTATACTAATATACTTGTATCTATTATATGGCTCTGGGAGACATTCGTTTAGGGCCCCTGTTAGAGACCTATAACAAACTATAGCTGTGACCAAATTTTTCATTCGCAAAATCGGACCCACTACAACAACTTCCAATTGGCACTTCTTGGAATTATGTTACAATAAAAATTTTTAAAAATACTTTACCTATAATTATTAAATATGCACGTTTCATACACGATCAATCACTTTCCGTTCTATAGATACCTACACCAATATCTAAATCTATATTAATTATGTTTATTAGTGTATTATTTGCCATATGGCACATACACTATTGGCGTCGGTCGGATGGCGGGACCTAGGGGTCGGACCAAAATTTCTCGACGTTTCATAGCCTCCTGAACACTTTGGCACCATTTTTGAAAAATGTTTATATATATATATGTGTGTGTGTGTGTGCGGGCAATAACTTTCGAAAGAGTTAATTGATTTTAACGAAATTTGGTAGACACGTTGGATTCCATCACCGCACAAAGCCTATTTAAAATGGGCCCGATCGGACCATTTTAAGGGTTGTATTTAGGGGTTCCAAAAAGTTTTTGGGCCCAAAAATACCGAAAAAATTGTCAGAATTGTTTCAAAATTGAAATTTAACCCTTTAGTAGAGGTTAAAATGTGCTGCTAAAATTTTAATAAAATCGGCCCGACAGGACCGGACTTTCAAATTTTATGAAAACACTAGTTTATTGATACGGATTTACTTATAGAAGGGTGTATTTAATTTGGTGCAGATGTTGGACTGATAAAATCCATGTCTAATATTGAAATTTAGAAAAATTTAATTATTTTAAGGGATGTATTAAGGGGTTAAATTTTTTATTTTGTCAAAAAACAAACTTATGTTCACCATAATAATGCCACAATGCCTGTATTAGCAAATACACTATATTGTCGGCAGGGTTTTGGCACTGCGACCCGAGTTTTTTATATCTATGGTTTATGTTGTTACGTTGTACATCTATCGTTAGTACATTTTTGAAATCTTTCTTACCTGAAGTTACTTAATTTAGTCTGAACTCTGAACTGTAGGTATAAAAAGAGAAACGTCTTAACAGTGGGAACATTATCCGACTAAGTTCTCTTATAAGTTGTTAAAATATCATCCAGTGCAAATTCTTAGTGCTAAATTATTGCAGTGCTTACTGTTTTCTTATTTAAAAGACGTGCTAAAATGGAGACATCCACTGTCAATAATATTGATTATACCGATTTTCAATTGGTGAAAAGAACAAAACGCGGTGGTAAATTATTGAAATTTGGTATACACGTTGTTAATGAAGTTACAAATAACAGAGTTCTGGATGAGTCAGTTAACGGCATAGTAGAGAAATGTCAAGTCAACAGTATAGCAATACCAAATCAACGATGTTCAGCGTTAAAAGAAAACTGGTCAAAAATTTCCAAACTCGTCGTTGAACAGTTACACTTGAACTTGAGATTCAACGGCAAAAACCGAAGTGTCGATGTTCGTGCTTCTAAGGATGCACCGAATATGGCGAATTTACAGAAGGCGGAATCTTTCCTACAGGCTTTTGTGTTGGGTTTTGACATAGATGATGCTCAAATGTTGATACGCGCTGATGGTCTGTTTACTGAGTCATTTGAGATTCAGGACATAAAACGGCTGAAAGGTGATCACATTTCACGTGCGATCGGTAGGGTCGTCGGCAAACATGGCAAAACAAGAATCGCAGTAGAAAAAATGACACAAACGAGGATTGTGATAACTGAACACAAGATACATTTACTTGGCAATTTTCAAGGCATCCAGTTAGCCCGACGAGCCATCTGCGATATGGTTCTAGGAGCGCCCGCTTCTAGTGTGCTTGGTAAATTAAATTATGTTTCAAATAGATTTTAAATGATGTAGATAAATGTTGAAATTTATTATTAATTTGTAATATTTTTATTATTATATGAAATTTATATCAGCTATGTGAAAGTTATTAAATAAAAAAATATTATTTAAATAATATACTCGTATGTACCTATACTCTTCAAATAATAATAAACAAACCGTGAGGTGGATTGTTTATTAGGACTAAAGTGCGACCCTTGAGGTCCACACGACGAACTTCCCAGTTTGGTAAATATTATTTTAATACCAATAATTAAATTAGATATTACACAGAAAAGTAATCATTTTAATCATTAAAACATAATTATTATTTATTTTTAACAATAATTAAAAAAAAAAACGGCTGAACCGATTTTTATAAAATTTATGTCGGATCAAAATGACGTTTGGCAGTCTTTTTCTTTAAACGAAAAAACGGTTGTTCCGATTTTGTTAACATTTCTTTCGGATCAAAATGATAACACGCCTCGATTGACACCCTTACGAAGTCGATATAATTTTTTATTCGCAAGATATTGTGTAAAATCTACTTTTTTGGAGTCTATTTGGTTAAGAAAAAAAAACGGCTGAACCGATTTTGAAAAAATTTCTTTCAGATCATACGCGTCGATTGGCACCCTAACGTAGTCGATATCAAAAGTAGATTTTACACAATATCTCGCGAATAAAAAATTATATCGACTTCGTAAGGGTTTCAATCGAGGCGTGTTAACATCATTTTGATCCGAAAGAAATTTTATCAAAATCGGCTCAACCGTTTTTTTGTTTAAAGAAAAAGACTGCCAAAAGTGGATTTTACACGAAATCTCGCGAATAAAAAATGATATCGACTTTGTTAGGGTGCAAATAGAAGCATATTAACATCAACAAGACCCGAAAGAAATTTTATCAATATCGGTCAAGCCGTTTTTTTTGTTTCAATAAAACGACTGCAAAAAAGTAGATTTTATATGAAATCTCGTCCAAAAAATGTTATCAACTTCGTTGAGGTGTCTATCAAAGCATGTTAACGTCACTATGATCGACATACATTTTATAAAAATCGGTCCAGCCGTTTTTTTAATTTATTGTTAAAAATAAATAATAATTATGTTTTATGATTAAAATGATTACTTTTCTGTGTAATTTCTAATTTAATTATAAATATTCAATATTCATCAAACTGGGAAGTTCGTCGTGTGGACCTCAAGGGTCGCACTTGTGAGCCCCAATTAAAAAAAATTCGGGTCGCAGTGCCAAAACCCTGCCGACAATATAGTGTATTTGCTAATACTCTGGCATTGTGGCTTTATTATGTGAACTTAAGTTTGTTTTTGAACAAAATAAAAAATTTAACCCCTTAATACATCCCTTAAAATAATATTTTTTTTCTTAATTTCAATATTTTTATCAATGCAACCTCGGTACCAAATTAAATACACTCTTCAGTAAGTAAAGCACTATCCGCAAACTAGTGTTTTCATAAAAGTCCGGTCCTGTCGGGCCGATTTTATTAAAATTTTAGCAGCACATTTTAATCGTTACTAAAGGGTTAAATTTCAATTTTGAAATGATTCTGAGAATTTTTTCGGCATTTTTGGGCTCAAAAACATTTTTCAACCCCTAAAAACCACCCTTAAAATGGTCCGATTGGGCCCATTTTAAATAGGCTTCGTGCGGTGATGGTTTTCAACGTGACTACCAAATTTCATCAAAATCAATTAACTCTTTCGAAAGTTATTGCCCGCGCACACACACACACACATAGGTATACATATATATATATATATTATAAAAATAGATATTTCCAAAAATGGTGCCAAAGTGTTCAGGAGGCTATGAAACGTCGAAAAATTTTGGTCCGACCCCAAGGTCCCGCCATCCGACCGACGCCAATAGTGTATGTGCCATATGGCAAATACACTAATAAGTAATAACTTTAGTCCTAATAAACGACCCCTCTCACGCCTTGTTTGTTATATGTTGGAGGCGGTCTGCATCCCTCCCATACCGCTATCTAGCAAAATCTCTTACTCAAGGCACTTTAATATGCCTCCCTCAACATCTTCACAAAAATAAGGCCTTGAATAAATAACACCAAAAAATTGTCTATTAGTGTACATTATGTATATACAATATAGTATACCTAAACCTAATGTTTAATAATATTATGCGTAAGTATCTGTAAGAGCCACTTTCTATTATTTCCGAACCGTACTATATATAGAGTAAATTGGCAAATTAATAACAATAACTTTTAGCAAGCTTTACTCTGAGCCATTTTTAACGAAATGCCAACATGTTTAATGTTTATTTTATAATAAACATTTGAATAACAAATGCACAAAATGTCAACAGTACTGTTTAATAAACAACTGAACAACAATAATTGAACACAACGTGTAACAATCACTGGGTTATTATTAAAAAAAAAACCGCGTAATATTTGCACTTAGCATAATTGCATAACACGTGCAAAATGACTTTCTTTATCAAGTTTAAACCTGACGGGCAAATCTTTTTCTGGCCCTTGTCTGTTAAAAGCTTAAAAGGTTTCTAACCGCCGCCGGGCCGGTTGTATTGCTTCGTATATTTATTTACTTTTAATTCATAATAGCAAAATTCCAGTAAGTAAATACATTTTAGTGAGCATTGAAATTATTGAGTAATCTACTTTGTATCCGTAACTGAAAACCGTTACTTTGTAATCTACATTTCGGCGGTTTTAAGAAGTGGAGGCACCTTGGGCTCCGCGACCGGGCCCCTAGACCGGTAATTGCTTAATTTTCAGGGGCAAAACGCCAAAATCTGACCTTTATCGGCCTGTAACTCAGCAACCGTTCCTCGCACCGTCCTGGGGATGATCTCATTAAATTCAGCATACTCGATTTCATATGGCACGGTCCTCAAACCACCCCCGAAACCTCCCCCAACACGCGTATACGTGTGAAATATAAGGACGCAAGTGCAAATTTCGTGTTTTCTCAAGAACCAGTGGTCGTACAAAGTTTACCGAGGTATCGTTGGACTCGGCTCGTCACAGGGTAATCAGTAAGATGAAAAACATCACCGCATTGCGAAATTGATGTTTTTTAATCAAATCGACTTTATTTCGTCGTTTCCAGTCGATTTACACCAAAAAAATCAACTTCTTCCAGAAATATTTGCCCCTGAAAAGTAGGCAATCGGCTTCTGCGCGGCAGGCCGGGGGGCATAATTCCATACTATACTATTGTACAGCACCTAACCGTTCTGTATAGCAGTATGATTTGTAAAAGTCAAACGCTGCTATTTCTGCTTCAAAACATACCACGATACAGAACGAACGATATAACGCGATGCACGGTGCCTTACAAGTTACAACAGAAAATATGAGTATAAATAGTGATGGTATTAATGTCGAACTAAAACAACGTACGTCAATATATTTAAAACACAAGCCCTATTTCTCTAGACAATCCGCCAGCAACCCCTGCTCAACCGATTGACATAATTTTTTTTTTAAACTGAGGCCTTTAGTTCACAGATATGTTATCGCTATTTTTTTTTTGGTGAAATTTCTTTAAAAGGGGTGATTTCAAGCGATAATAGTAAAAATGACGAGGGGGGCAGTGGGGTGAAGAGAAACGTAAACAGAGAAAATCCATCGGCGTTCACGATACATGAGTGTGAGAGAAATGCAAATATGTACGCATGTCGTGGATAGGCTATGCAAACAATAAACAATGAAACATCTTGACAGTTGTACATTTTAATTTTTAGAGTCCAGATTTTAATAGGGTTATATTGACAAAATTTCCAAAAGTATTTAAAATTAAACAATAAAGATGTATATGTACGTGCAAATTTTTTTTCTCTTTTAAATATAGTACTTAGTTTCTCAAATACCGACAAACTCATCGATTTTTTTCTGAAGATCATTCGTACGTAAGTATTACACTGATAGATACGTTCTATAGCTTCTAAAAAACTACTATTTTACGTACACTTTAAAGTTATGTTTGAATCAAAAATATTTATCAAAAATTATATTAAAAACATATCGTTAATAGCTAGGTTATGTGTTTCACTCACGCGTTCGTATACACAATGATATTGAGAAAGCTTGAAATATATATTTCTTATTGTTTTCTTAATAAAGTGATTCATATACATATAAAAAAGGTTTGTGTTGGCAAACATTTTTTTTGGCGATAGCTTTACTAAACCATTGTTCTTTGAAAACAGTGTTAAGTCGTCGCAAAAAAGTTTTGCACGGGTACACTAGTATTATTTATTATTTTATTATTAAAATTTTATATGAAAAAAAATAAACTGTGGCATTATCACTAAAACAATACAATATTTTTGCTATTTTTACTATGAATATCATAAGAAAATAAAAACTAACTAAAAAATTAAAAACTTTAACAAAAAAAACCTCCTTCAAAAAAGCCACTAAAAAGAGGAAAATAATAAAATTTTGAGGTCGGCGCCAATTTAATTACTAAAATTTTTTATAGAGTTTTAATAGGCTTTTGATATTATTCAAACATTCATCAATCGCGTATCATTGCTATTTCACTGTTTCTTTTTAAGGTTATGTTAAACTCGCATTAAGGCAACTAAGTAATGACTAATGGGGATATAAAGTCAAATCGCTCTGTATCGCAGTATGTTTTGGAGCAGAAATAGTAGCGTTTGACTTTTACCAATCATACTGCTATACAGAACGGTTAGTTGCTGTACATTAGTACAGTATGGAATTACGCGGCCGGGGCACCACTTCTTATTATTGTTACCTATAGGTATGTACTTGTATCGTGCCAAGTTTCATCCTAGCAGAATAAAGTGCAAGGTTGGATTGAAATCTCGGCCTTACCCTCCGTACTAGCTCAGTAACAAAGGCTGGTAAGGTACCTAAGTATAAATTCAATATGAAACAGTAAGTAATAATATTATGGTAATTAAGATTTGCAAATTGATAATAATTTAAAACATTTTCACAACTAAACTACTAGTCCAGCAGCCAGGTACTTTTTACCTGGAAAGTATTCCGATAAGTTAATGATATTTTGGTATGTTATTATATGTTATTCCCGAGTATCCCTATTAATGTAACGCTTAATCACCTCAGAAACTTCCTTATATCTAATAACATTACCCATGATAGAATTGAGGAATATATTAAATTAACTGAAACTTGCATGAGTAATAACTTCTTTCAATTCAACGGTAAATTCTTTAAACAACATTCTGGGACAACTATGGGTAATGCTCTCTCCCCATTTATTGCTAACTTATTCTTGAGCAACTTTGAATTAGAAATCAAGGAAGATTTTAACTATTTTCCCCGCGTTTGGTTTAGGTATGTTGACGATATTTTCGCAATTTTTGATACTAGTAAATCCGACATTAACATTTTCTTGAATAATCTAAATAGTCGTTACCCATCAATCAAATTTACTCACGAAATTGAAACTCATGATAGAATACCTTTCTTAGACCTTATGATCCACAAAAAAGGTGACACAATTGAATTTGACATCTATCGAAAACCGACGAATAACAATAGATATATTATGAACCATTCGAATCATCCTTTAAAACACAAACAAGCGGCATTCCATTGTATGATACATCGCCTATTAACTATCCCTCTCAATGAACAAAGATTTAATAACGAACTATGTAATATAATAAAGATAGCGAAATTGAACGGTTATTCTGAAGAAATGGTTACTCATATTTTAAAAAAGAAAAAAGCTAAATTAAATTTTACAAACTCTACGACGTTAACATCAGATAAACCCCCATCAAAATACTTCGGTCTAACTTATGATCCCATTCTTACAAATGGCCTAGATAAAATATTTAAAAGCGTTAATTTAACTAAAGCATATAAAAACAACAATAGTTTGAGCAAATTTTTAGGAAATCCCAAAGATATTACACCCACTCTAGAAAAATCAGGTATTTACAAAATTAATTGCGGTACATGTGACAAATTTTATATAGGACAAACCCGACGCCAAATTACTACTAGGTGGAAAGAGCATTTTTCACATATCAAATTTAATAGACCGGACAAATCAAGCGTCGCGAACCATATTTTAGATACTAACCATGACATAAGCATAAATAATGTAAGTTTGGTAAAGGCGGTAAGTACGACCCATCATTTAGATAGCTTTGAAAGCATATACATTGCTAAGTGCGATGGTACCAAACTTTTGAATTCGGATAATGGCCCTATACCTTATTCTGCTTTATTTGATCTTTTAGACCATAAGTGATGTTCTAGATAATTCGTTTTGTTCTTCTGTGTTCTAGGTCAATTTGTTTCAGGTCAATGGCTGCGTCGGTTTGGACTGTCGGATCGTTCTATCCTCCTGTGATACTTTAAGTCTATAGTTATGTTTTCTATTTGTTATTTATTTATTTTATTACCTGTAATATTAGTATATAAATACCCGTTTTGTATTATTTCATTCATGTATAGTGTTCGCTGAAGATGGAAGCTTAGCTTTCGAAATGTACATCCATCAATAAAACTGTTGTGGTAAGAAGTAACTATATTTTATTTTGTTTTTGGTATGTTGTTTGTGGGTACTCTGTGGAGTAGAATCTGAGTTTTCGACCTCGAGGACCCTGTGCTAACGTGGGGGGAGCCGAAAAACCACGAAATTTTACCACCTTTTTTGATTTTTTCGAAATCTCTCAGAAACGGTCGACTTAAGCAATTCTTTCATTATGTAATGTTTTAAAGAGGATTATATTTCCTACAATTTTCATTCCCACAACTTTTCTGTGGTATTAATGGTAAGCGCGCTGCAGCTTCTTGAAAATCACCCGCTCCGCTTTTTGTAACCTTGGTAACCATTGGTTAAAATGTAATGTTCTTTTCAATAGTTTTATTTATTTTCTTCTTCATCGAATTTTAAATTGAAAATACACATGTTACACATTGGTTACCAAGGTTACAAAAAGCGGAGCGGGGGATTTTCAAGAAGCTGCAGCGCGCTTACCATTAGTACCACAGAAAAGTGTAGGAATGAAAATTGTAGGAAAAGTAATCCTCTTTAAAACATTACATAATGAAAGAATTGCTTAAGTCGACCGTTTCTGAGAGATTTCGAAAAAACATAAAAGGTGGTAAAATGTCGTTGACTAGACTATTAGTTAATATGCTTAATTAAAATAATCATTATAGCGTACCACTTTTTCTTTAAAAATATCAAAGCGAATGTTCGTACGCACGCCACTGCTAAAGCTGAAAATTACGTTTGTATGGAAAAATATGCGCCTTTATAAAATGACACTACGTACTAAATATTACTGAAATATCTCAAACGGTTTCGAAAATATTAATTAATTTGCTTTTTTTCGCAAATTTTAACACCCCGTATTTTCGTAACGGAACAGTTTTGGACCATAGTTTATAAAGCAAACTACCATTAATTTTCCATGTAGAATCACACCCTTAAATATTCGCACATCAGAAAGAAACACCCTGTATAGCGTTTTTAAGCACCCAGTTCCCCAGTTCTAATCCAAGAGCTGGTGAAAGTATCAATTAGATTTTTAATTTATTATTAATAAATAATAAATTGAAAAAAATATGGCCTTATGGAAAAAAATCTTTGCTAGACGTTAAGGATAATTTAACGCATAGATTATAATTATATACTATAGGTAGGTACTTTAAAAGTAGCGTGCTGGCCTTTGGAGTAAGCAGCCGTGGGTTCGAATCCCACCCCGCTCAAGGATGTTTTGTGATGTCATTTAGTTTTAAGTGATTATAAACAACGACATTGCTATAGTAAACGTTTTCCCCCTGTCCTTAGCGTTTCATGTTTGAATTCCAAGTCGAGATCATTCAGACTCCCTATCCTCGCTACAGACGTTTCACTTGAATAAAGATAATTTTAGAATAAATCGACTTACGACTGTTTACCTGCCTCCTCCAAAAACATTCTTCATTTATTGCAGTATCCGTGAGAATGACACTATTACACAGAATAATTTTAGATTTGTATACGCTATATTCATAATTTATTTTTAATATAGTTTCTAAAAGTATGTCGATAAAAATTACCAGACACTAGACATAAGACAGGTAATTTTTGAGAGCAGTAATATAGGCGTGTACCGTTGATATTACTTAGTGACTGTAGGCATTTATTATACCAAGTGGAACCAAATTTGCATTCATCTTGCAAAATGAAATCTAAGAGAAAGTTAAAAACTTAGTAATAACTTTTGTTTCAGCTGTTGCTGTGTATAACGTAACTAGATGATTGAAATAATTTGAAAACAGCGGTGCATGAACGTTAAAATTATTTCAGAAACAAATACTTTCTAGGTAGAGTATCTCAAAAGTATTGTTTGCGATTTTGAAAATTAGTAATCATGAAAGATTGTCCTCGTTTACGTTGTCGTCATTATCCCCGTCCTTGTTGAACCAGCAGGGGCAGACAAGGTAACCGTTCCCAATAGTGATGACTGATGAGATGAGGTTTTTCTCTTCCCGTCTCGACGAAAGATCGAAAAGCGATTAACAATTTTTCTTGTCTTGAATTTCGAGACGAAATCGTGATTAAACTGTCGAAATCTCGCAGTTATGAGAGTACCTAAGCATGGGCATTGGGCATCCGGTTATCAAACTGCAATTAGGTCATAACTAAATGATAGTTCAAACGTTCTAAGTGCAATTCGGGGAATTTTCAGACACTAAACTTAAATAACTGGAAATAAAAGGGATTAGTATGAAGTTTCATACATTTTCATAATTTATTCCTTTAGTCCAGATCCCAGGAGGGCAGATGCCTTCCCATTTCCACCCCTCCTTTCCTACATTCATGCTAGTTTTCAATCTTCATCCTTGCCGCAGTTGTGGTCATTATCGTTCCAACAAGATTGGGCATCAAACTCCAAGTCGGCCGAGAACAGTTTCAAGATTTACTGAAACAACAGCCGAACGGAGAAAAGGACAACGGATATAGTCAACACCAACATGGATGACGACAGAATAAATGAAAACGAAAACAAATTTTAATAATCAAGAACTAAGTAATTACAAACCACGATGGCACAAAACATTTTTGTTCGATTTTATGCGAAATGCTTGATTCAATGCTTTCAAATGGTACCGATGCTATACCTACTATGAAACACAATTTACAAAAAATGAGGGTCTTGAGCGTCGCCATAATCGATGGAATTTTCTTCTACGCATGCGTCAATCTCAAGAACGAATTTTGACACGTGCTTAGTTCATTGTGTTGTGTTATCGCTATACAAGTTCGTCTTCTTCTTTCTTAAATCATCTTCGACATTCGAAAGAATATTTTGAATACTGGTACTCAAAAAATTACAAAAGTTGTCAGTTAAGCACTTTGACTCCTGAATGTAATTTGGGAACGTGTTCAATTAGCTCCTCTTTTGATTTCAATGGGTGCACCTACTTCCTCCTTTGTCCAGTAATTTTAGATTTCCACTGCAGAAAAATTCTCAGTTAGCTAATTTTCTTTTTATATACCTTCGTTATGGTGTTTTAAAAAACGTGTAAAAAGTTCCCATCGATATCGTGCCGGCGTTGCCAGATATTCGCGGTTCAAGTTCACGATACACGGTTTTTTGCGAATTTCTCGGCTCCGTTCCATATTTGGTAAAAAATGGTTATTATCAATCTCGTAGAGGACAAAATTCTCTACAACTTTCGTATAAACATTTTTTGTCTAAGATTCAGAGTTTTACTTATTTAAGTGCCCGTGGCTTCCTCCCCCTCAATTTTTCGTAACGGTATTCTGCTGCTTCCCGAGGGCCTAACATACTGATTTGTACCTTTATTAGTGTATTTGCCATAATATGGCACATACACTATTGGCGTCGGTCGGATGGCGGGACCTAGGGATCGGACCAAAATTTCTCGACATTTCATAGCCTCCTGAACAATTTGGCACCATTTTTGAAAATGTTTATATATATATGTATGTATATATTTATATATATATATTATATTTATTTATTTATTTATATATATATTTATATATATATATATGTGTGTACACGATAACTCTCGACAGACTTAATCGATTGAAACGAAATTTGGTACACATATTGGGACCCATCACCGCAAGAAGCCTATTTAAAATGGGCCCGATCGGACCATTTTCAGGGTTGTATTTAGGGGTTCCAAAAAGTTTTTGGGCCCAAAAATACCGAAAAATTTGTCAGAATCGTTTCAAAATTGAAATTTAACTCTTTAGTAAAGATTAAAACGTGCTGCTAAAATTTTAATAAAATCGGCCCGACAGGACCGGACTTTCAAATTTTATGAAAACACTAGTTTGTTGATACGGATTTACTTATGGAAGGGTGTATTTAATGTGGTACAGAGGTTGCATTGATAATAATATTGAAATTAAGAAAAAAATATTATTTTAAGGGATGTATTAAGGGGTTAAATTTTTTATTTTGTCCAAAAACAAACTTAAGTTCACGTATTAAAGCCACAAGGCCTGTATTAGCAAATACACTATATTGTCGGCAGGGTTTTGGCACTGCGACCCGAGTTTTTTTAAGTTGAACTTAAAACTAACGATTAATTATAATTTTATCGAAATTAATGCCGTAGCTTTCTAGTTATAAGCAACCAAACATACAAATCGACAGCAGTGAAACAGACAGGCAGACAATTTTTTTTGGAAAATGCGATATTTATACTTGACATCAATCGTAAAGTAACTTTGTAAAAAAAATTACAATGTTTGAGAGAATGCGGTTTAGGTATAGTATGCATTCGCATACCTTATAACGCACTCAACTAAGAATAGCCCGGAGTAGCCATAATTTTATTTTTTTTTTCAAAATTCCTTTACGAATACTCATTATATTTGTTATAAAGACTATTCGTAAAGGAATTTTGTAAAAAAATTAAAAATGTGGCTACTATTACTAGAGTGCGTTATACGGTATGCAAATGCATACTCGTACTTAATCCGCACTCTCTCAACCCTTGTAAATTTTTTTTACAAAATTACTTTACGTATGGTCTTTATAATTGATATCAAGTATAAATATATCGTATTTTCGAAAAAAATTGTCCGTCTGTCTGTCTGTCTGATTGAGGGCTGTCGATTTGTATGTTTGGTTGCTTTTATAACTTGAGAACTATTGCATTAATTTCGATAAAAATTATATTTAATCGTTAGCTTAAAGTCAACTTAAAATAAAGCTACAAATCATTTTGTTAGGCCCTCGTGAAGCAACATAATCATTAATCCCGTTATGTAAAATCGAGGGGGAGGAAGCCGCGGGTACTTAAATAAGAAAAATTATAAATCGTAGACAAAAAATGTTTATACAAAAGTTGTAGATAATTTTGTCCTCTACAAAATTGATAACAACCATTTTTTACAAAAAATGGAACGGAACCGAGAAATTCGTAAAAAACCGTCTATCGTGAACTTAAACCTCGGAAATCTGGCAAGGCCGTCACGATATCGATAGGGACTTTTTACACGTTTTTTAAAACACCATAATGAAGATATATAAAAAACAATCAGCTAACTGGGAATTATTCTGCAGATGGGTCGTTTTAATGTCTAAAATTACTGGAGTACCTGTAAAATCAGCAACTGCCAAAATACCAAAACCACATACAAGTTAATCCACGTCGTTCTCCTGCGACATCTCAAAGGAAATAAATAACGCATATCCACATTCGATCGTATTTTGTTCTAAGCTGTTTAGACTTTTCACGAATTATGGTGCCATCACACAAAAATGTTTTTGTTCTGTCGTATTCTGTTCTTTTCGACTTTTTGCATCGTAAGGGATATGCCGCTATTATTTCTGAAACAACCTTTATAAAGTTAATAAGTAATTGAAGTATGTAATATATAATATAAAATAAAAGTATACCATACGGCATACTGCATGAACATGAAGGCTCCTGCCAAAAACATTAACCGGTGATATATAAAGCGAGTGACATTTATTTTTGTTACGTTTTAATTTATATTTTCAAGTGCGTGTTCTCGATATACAAAAAACCCAACACAGTTTGATTAAAATAAAACACAGTTCGTTTGCATTCCAAAAAAAGTAACGTCCACAAATCAACCTGTAATTATTCTCAACTTCAAATATTTATTTCACAATATGATCCAGTGCTTCCGAAAGATTAATTTTCTCTATTAAATCTTCTGTAAGCAGTGCAATTTGTAAAGCAAGACTAGATATCGGAAACGATACGATGTAGTGTGGGGGGCTTCGTTTTTAGTGTATTTGCCATATGGCACATACACTATTGGCGTCGGTCGGATGGTGGGACCTAGGAGTCGGACCAAAATTTCTCGACGTTTCATAGCCTCCTGAACAATTTGGCACCATTTTTGGAAATGTCTATTTATATATTATGTATATATATGTGTGCGGGCAATAACTTTCGAAAGAGTCAATTGATTTTGACGAAATTTGGTAGGCACGTTGCAATCCATCACCGCACAAAGCCTATTAAAAATGGGCCCGATCGGATCATTTTAAGGGTAGTTTTTAGGGGTTGAAAAATGTTTTTGGGTTCAAAAATACCGAAAAAATTGTCCGATTCGTTTCAAAATTGAAGTTTAACCCTTTAGAAAATATTAAAATGTGGTGCTAAAATTTAAATAAAATCGGCCCGATAGAACCGGACTTGCAAATTTTATGAAAACACTAGTTTGCGGATAGTGATTTACTTACTAAAGGGTGTATTTAATTTGATAAAGAGGTTTCATTGATAATAATATTGAAATTAAGAAAAAAAATTAATATTAAGGGATGTATTAAGAGGTTAATTTTTTTATTTTGTCCAAAAACAAACTTATGTTCACATAATAACAGCACAATGCCTGTATTAGCAAATACACTATATTGTCGGCAGGATTTTGGCACTGCGACCCGAGTTTTTTTTTTTTTAAGCACCGATTATTATTACGGGGCAAATCGAGTCGATTCAGTGCGACTTCCTGACTTAAAATAAGTAAGCTGCATAAAGAGGAACTTTAGCTGTTTTAACTTGTACCATTTTTTTGTATAATCTCAAATTTTTGGCTGCATAATATAGTTACTAAATGCACACCTTTTTAAACTAATCTATATAGTACAATCAATCCGGCGTTAAACCGTGCATTTTGAGTAGTTCGCGATTTTTTTTTTTTTTTTGGGTTTCGTAGGCGGTCGAATGACAACATCTCCAGTCCCGGAAACTCGGTTCCAAACTCACGGGCGACCCGTACTAAACCCAAAAAATTGCTAACCACCCAAAATACACGGTCTTACCTGTACTACTACTAAGGCTAATCGCGATTGAATAATAAAAAAATCGCTCGATAGTAGACTTGATAGCGCGTAGCCCGTTTTTTATCGATTGATCGGCTTCGACGCGCATGGAACGATTTCGAAATCGTTTACTGGGCTTAGAAAAAAATGAATTTCGTAGAAGTGGCATGTGTTTGTGCATTTTACTATCTAAATCGCGTCAAAAGAAACGCCGAAAAAATACTGGATGCCAATAATATAAGTGATAAACTAAAGAAGGGACAATATGGTAGATGACTAAAAATTTTTTTGTGTTATATTAATAGAGCAGTAAATTATGAACAAAATGACACCTAAATCACTTCATTCTGATTTCAAATAAGCTCAAAAATAATTTTTGAAATATTTATGTTAGCCCCGCTCGCTAAAAATCGTTTTTGCTCTATTCAAATATGTCATCATAATTTTATGAAAGTTCGTTTATATTAGCTACAAATATTATGTAAAGACCCAGAAACAGAGTGTTGAAAAATACCGTTTTGTACCTATGTAACCAATCTAAGATGCGTTGCTATGGATACATGTATTTTTTACTTAAAATTGACGTCACGCGGTGTTTTAAGTCACGTGATAAATAGATTAAAAATCATGATTTTATTTATTAATTTAAATATGTTTACGAAACTTAATTAACAAAAATAAAAATTCTAATAAATATTTTAGAGCATTAACTTTCATTATAACAAAGTTTTATATTGATCACTGTCCACTGACATGTACCCTATTATTCCAGTCCTATATATAAAGACTTAAGATCATACCTTCGAAAGCTTTTTAACTGCGCCAAAATGTCAGTCAACAGCCTTGATATCTTATCTGTTTACACTGATTTCACCCCAAGAACGCAAAAAAAGTTTCTTTGGAACCTCTGGTCTTTTGCGATATACCAAAAATCGCTCGACGTAAGAATGGAAGCAAAAGGTAGCGAAATATATATTACACACATACATGCAAAGGTAGGCAGAGATGAATGTCGGAGGACCGTCTCCAAATATGCAATAAATAAACAACCGCTTGCCGACGACATTGTCAATCATGAGAAATCAGTTTGATTGACGTGACCTCACAAATTCTGCTACATAATATATACAATAGTGTTTATTACAATAAAACAAACATCTTATGTATTGTTTTATGAGGCTTTCAACTTGAGGAGTGAACATGAAAAGAACAGAATAGTTAATTTTTTTTTGTGAATTTGAGTACTGAAAATCATCAGGTTCGGCATAATTCCGTTCAGATCGTAACATTTTCTGCATCTCTGCACGAAGAATTATAGAAGATATTTCGCATGAGTCAGACCTTCATTCTCTCGGATAGAGTTCAAGCGACGAAAGCTCTAAAGTCTAAAAGGTTTTAGCCAGGAAAGGTCATTTTACTTAAGCAGTTCAGACTATAGCCTCTCTCTCAGTATCAAGGACATCGTTTTAATTTGGGCCGCGAATCTAATATTTCGTCCAGAAAGCGGGAGGAATTCTGACATGCTCGTAATTTTGGTAAATGCGATGAAAAAATAAAATGTCAGCCACATCAGTTAAAATATTCATTAATAAGAAATACAACGGTTAAAACACTTAATCATTAGACATTATATTTTTCACAACTTGCGAAAGAAACTTGCGGGGAATTGCGAGCCTTGCGATTCAGCGCAAGTTAATTCTTCTAAATTATATTGCGTTAGGACTTAGGATTATTGACTTCACTGACTTTGTCGGTAGTCTACTTTCATGGAACCACTGCACTGTGCTCTCATAAGTGAAAAAATCGCTTTATATTCGCATTCTGGGCCTGTGAGTTATCGGCTGATAGATAAAGTCCGCAAATTTCCTGGAGAATCAGGAATTTTTCATTTTGGTAAACCTATCCTCACTTGCCTTGCTATTTGACGTTCTCTGTCTACCAGTTGAATGCGTTCGAAGGGTTATAGGTGTTTGTTTTCGATATTGTGAAAATAATAAAATATACTCCATCATAGACCTGGCATAAGACGAAACAATAATTTTGTTGAACATGTTATAGGTATGGGTCTTAGGCTGTCGATTTAAGTCCTTAGATCTACGAACTATTTTGCGATGGATAAACATCAGGGGCGATTGACTAGGACAATAATTATTGTAGTTACAAAAAAAAATTAAAACAATATTTTTAACAAGTGTAATAAAAACTTCGACCTTTAAAACGATAGGGGAGAACCACCTAATAAGAGACGAACCGGGTAATAAGAGACGTGACATTTAAATTCTAAGACAACAAGAACTCTTGGAGATCTTGTATTTGGCAGATAAACACCCATGGTTGTTTGTGTGTCAATAAAAAAATATAAACATTCAACTTTCATCGGTAGCTTGTATATAATTTTTCAATTTTTTTTCTACTTTTTCGTCTCTTATTACACGAATCGTATAAGAGACGAGGCTTGTAGTTTTCGTAAACTTTACATTACGAGCGGCAAACAAATTGCCTAAGTTTCATTTCTTGATCTCAAATAGAAAAAAATCTGGAAATGTTTAAAAATTAATAATAAAAAGTTTACTTTCAAATTCAAAATCAGTAAAACAAATTCAAAGCAAAAATAATTGTTTATTTCTGTTTCACAATAATAAAGTTTAGTAAAGTGTGTTTATTATAAAAAATTAAATTTTATATTCAAAATAAGTAAATAAATCGAATTATATAGGTACAAGAATACTTTGTAATGTATCTTCATCACTTGTTGAAAGTTAGAAAGGTAGAATTTCTATAACTTACTATGGAAGCGTGAATAACACTGATTCACTGTAAGTGATGTTAAATTTAGTTTTCACTAGGTATAAATATTTACTTTTTAATTAATTAATGAAAATCAGAGTGCTATTTTGTTCATTCGTAAAAATAGCGCTCCCAGATGTGCAAGCAGATATGTATATAATAATGTATAATGTTCCAGATCAAGCACGTAACATTTTCAAGATCATATTATTATACATGGTGCGGAATCAGTAGGCGCGATTCTAGCATAGATGGAAGCTTATACAAGTGTTCCAAAAGAAACGTCAAGGATTTTGTGGGCATGTTCATTGCAAAATTTCGAATCGAAAGCCCTATACCGTTTTTGTCTTCGAAATGCAGCTCACAAGTTATTATAATGGTTAAAAAATAGCAGTCTAATGAAAGGTACATAACTTTGCGACGGTGCCGGTGCTGTGATTAGATGTGTTGGTAGGTTAAAACAACCCCCTGGGGGGGGATGAAACAATCCAAGGGGGCTGTAGGTATCCTCGGAACAAATTTCTCTACTATTTCGTAGGTAGAAACATCGATAAATGAAAGAACGCAAATTTGTCACTGCATCTCTCCATTTGCTCGTTTCTGGGCGGGGAGGGCGTTAAGTTTTTTAATTTCCCGCTAAAAAAATTGAAAATTTTTAAAAATGGGGAAATTATTAATTTCACCCCGATTTTCGAAAATCGAGTTTTTATCAGATCTCGACGTTTTGTGATTCTAGGAAGCTATTCTGACTATTTTTACGATTATGTCAGATGTATGTCTGCTGTGTGTGTGTGTGTGTGTAAACCTCTCATAACTTTTGAACGGCTTGACCGATCGAATCGCGATTTGCGGTATTCGAAAGGGTTCCACTGAACTTAGATTTCCTGAAAATTTGAACCGATTCGGTCCAATAAATTTTGAGAAATTCCAAAAAAAACGGGAAAAAAAAGTTGTTAAAACGATGTTTTTTCAAAATAACTTCTAGAATATTGTACCGATTGATTTCATAATCTAATCAGCTCTTCTCCTCAGAGAACTGCGTCGAACGCCGCTAAGCTGATCAAAATCGGTTAATCCGCTCGAGAGATATCGTAGTCAACAGATTTCGAAAAAAGTGTTTTTTCAAATTAACTTCGAGATTTCTCAACCATTCGATTTTGTACCTCTTACAATATTTTTAGAGCTTAAAAAACTACATCGAATGCTGTTATAAAGATCAAAATCGAACAACTGATCCAAAAGTTATAGCTTTTCAAAAATTAAAATAGTGTTGTTATCAGCAATTTTCAGATTTTTGAGCTCGAAATATACTTTTGGGTATACGTATATTAATCAAGTGCTTCGAACTCAAAGTGCTTGAAAATAGCGGGAAGTTCCAGAGATGGCCTGCAGGGTCAACCGATTTACAGATTTTTTTTCTGGAAAGGAGGCAGTAGGCCAAGAAAGTTTGAGAATATCTATTCTACATAAAAAAAGTTTTACAACATGGACTGTTCCCTACGTTTATAAAAACTATAATATCACAATTTAAGGTCATTGTCATTCCAGATTTTTAACCCCCGACGCAAAACACGGATTTTATGTGTTTGACGCGGCGTTTGTATGTGTGTGTATACAAGATGTCCCGGATATGATTCCCCAGACCTGTATTTAGATTATTTTTGAAAATAACCCCATCGACCTCTATATCATATTCGTAAATTGGATAAAATTCTCTACAAGATGACACTAAATTATCCACGATAACTGTATATGCCAAGAGGGCAATATTTAATATTTTTTTCTTAAATAACATACCATAGGTGTTTTTTAACTATTATGGTAGAGCTTTAAATTCTGTTTTCAATTGTGCAATTAATTACCAGTGTTACATTATAAAATTATAGGGTTTGATGGAGTTATCTTAAAAAAATAATTGAGATAGAAGCTGGGGAGTCAGATCTGGGCCACCTGTATATATTTGTGGCATTGTAGCTTATATTAACAAACGGTGATCCAATTTTGATGCGGTTTCTTTTGTTAACTTCCCATTGGAAGTTATTGTTATGGGTCCGAAAATCGAAATCAAAATGTATAACAAATTTTTATGTTTCAAGGTCACTACACTATTTGTACACTATTTTTAGAAAGATGTCTGTGTGTGTGTATGTGTACGTATGTACGTACGTATGTATGTGTCCATTTCTTTCTAAGACGAAATCTCGAGAACGAAAAATGATATCGACTACGTTAGGGTGCCAATCGACGCGTATTAACGTAAATATGATCTGAAAGAAATTTTTTTCAAAATCGGTTCAGCCGTTCTTTTTCTTAACAAAATAGACTCCAAAAAAGTAGATTTTACAGAATATCTCGCGAATAAAAAATTATATCGACTTCGTAAGGGTGTCTATCGAGGCGTGTTAACGTCATTTTGATCCGACATAAATTTTATAAAAATCGGTTCAGCCGGTTTTTTTTGTTTTTTTTTTAAAATTGTTGTTAAAAATAAATAATAATTATGTTTTAATGATTAAAATGATTACTTTTCTGTGTAATATCTAATTTAATTATTGTTATTAAATATTTATGAAACTGGGAAGTTCGTCGTGTGGACCTCAAGAGCACTTCAGTCCTAATAAAAGACCCACCTCACGGCTTGTTTGATATAGTATGATTGCGAGATGTTTCTTAGCTATAGAGTTTAGTCCAAAAAATGTAAAAAAAACGACTACTTAATCGGTTGTTTATAAATAGTAAGAAAGAGTTTAATATTTTTTAATCCTCATATAAAAGTAGCTCACATTCATGAATACGGCCGGGACATTTTACAGCAGTGCCTAACGCGTTTGAATATCAACTACTTTTATATGAGGAATAAACAATATTAAATTATTTTATACTTTTTAAACAACCGATTAGGTGGTCGTTTGGGTCGGAGTTTTTTTTTTTTTAATTTTAAATTTAATCCCTATCCCCCTATATTATTAAACGAGTAAATCTTGTATGTATCTATGTATATATATAAATATTTTCTCGAAAACGGCTCTAACGATTTTGATCAAATTTACCGAAAAGGGGTTTCGGGGGGCAAAAAATCGATTTAGCTAGGTCTCATCCCTGGAAAAATTCGTTTTCCTATCGATTTTATCATTTTTAAAGACGGTTTTTTGACCTGTCAAAACATTGTAATATCGTGAGTAGGCTTTGGAGAAAACAAACTACTTTCATTATTTATATGTCAAAATTATCTGACAGAATTTTTAACTTATTAAAATAATCCGTGAACTATTTGTATAGTAAAGAATAACAGAAATAAAAACTAAACGTAATTATGTAAGTAGTTTTAACTAATATTTAAATAAATAGATACCTAAGTATGTTATTTTTATATTACCTATATAAAATATGTATATTATGTACGTTAAATATAGTATGACGTATAATCTTACCTAGACTTTTTTTTCTCAAAAAAGAATAACGATTTTGATGAAATTTACAGAATGGGGATTTTTCGGGGCGAGAAATCGATCTAGGTAGGAATCTTGGTCCCAGGGGGAGCAATTAAAAAAAAGAGTTTTTTTATTTATAACTCGGTCAATTGTCAGATCGATTCGAAGCCTATTTCACAAGGGTTAAAACTGTAAATGAACACTAATATAAGAAGTGTCTTGCACAATATGTAAATAATGACAAATAGGCGGCCCGAAGGGCCGCACTTTTGGCACCGCGAGTCTGTGTAAAAACACATCGATTTTTGAAAACTATTGTTAAGATACATACAAAAAAGTTTTGTTTAAAAATTTGCACGGCGGCCCGAAGGGCCGCACTTCTAGCGACGCAGGCATGCAGTATATCAAAACACATCGATTTTTAAAAACTATGGTGAAGATGCATGCAAAAAAGTTTTGCGCTGCAGGTTTATAGTCTGTCGTTTGTTATTAAAAGATATAATATGAATTCTATTTCTTCGAAAATCGATTTTTGTGAGTTTTTCAGTAGGTACCTTCTATGCAAAAAAAATATTTGAAATTTACTGAAAGTTGCTAAGATGACATCACAGAGAAAAAGTACTTCGATAAAGTTGATATTTGGTATCAATGTTTAAAAATGGATTATTGAAACGGCAACGGGCAAGCAGAATTTCATCTGATTCGAACATTTTTACAAGATATTCAATCTATGAAAATCGGTTTTTGCGAGCTCTTCAGTCAACAAAACAATAACGGCGGTAGATTTGAAAATGGCGACCTAAGTAATATTTACAGGAAAAAATGCTTGATTCAAGTTGATACTTAGTTTTTACGCTTAAAAATACACATAGGTATTTAAAATATTTAACAGAAACAATTATTTAAATTATGTTTCAGAAATAAATTCGTTTCGGAGTAATATTTTGAGAAAATAATATCTCACAGCATACAAGTACTATTTTTTTGAACTCATCCGAGCAAAGCTCGGCACCCAGATATTACTATTATTAAACGAGCAAATCTTGTATATATGTCCCTATATAAATATTTTCTCGAAAACGGCCCTAACGATTTGGATGAAATTTACTGAAAAGGGGGTTTGGGAGGTAAAAAATCGATCTAGCTAGGTCTCATCCCTGGAAAAATTCGTTTTCTTATCGATTTTATCATTTTAAAAAACAGTTTTTTTAACGTTATAAAACAGTGTCGTATGGTGAGTAGGCTTTGGAAAAATCAAACTATTTTCATTATTTATGTCAAATTACTCTGACAGTCAATCTTTAACTTATTAAAATAATCAGTAATTATTTGAAAATATGTAGGTACATACTATATGTAGTATGACGTATACTGACGTATAATAATATTATCTGCTTATAGGATGTAATTTTTTTTCTTAAAAACGACTAACGATTTTGATGAAATGGGAACTTGAAGTACTATTTTTTTTTGAATTCATCCGAGCAAAGCTCGGTCATCCAAATATTTTATCTAGTAATACGTTCTGAAACCGTTACCCACCAGACTATTGAAAGCCCTGATGCACACAACATAATATTATTTTGGTTTGAGACGTGCGGAAAATAGTCGTTGCTTAGATGTCTGTCCGGCATTTGACTATGTTAAAAATAACAGTAATAAAATAAAGTCATGTACGGAAGACAACGGTCGTCTTGTGAACATGGCCTATATTTAAAACGTATGCATTGTCGTACATATACAGGGTGGTGACCGTGACTGCTGCACATAGGGATTTAACCCGTAAAATCAAACTTTCGCGATTTCCTGCTTCCCTAATTATTTCAGGAAAAATATCTTCAAATAATAGTTTTAGAACATAAAATTTCGCATCTAAATCAGTAAACAAAATTAATTTTGCATGCTTTGTAACGGTAGAAATTTGATATGAACGTATCAAAACTTAAACAAAATGATTAGAAATTATTCTGACAGCTAAAACGTCATCATTTTGTTCAAGTTTCATGGCTATCGCTATCTATTTTTGAGGTAATTTTGAAATTTTCATATCAAATTTCTGTCGTTACAAAGCATGCAAAATTAATTTTGTTTAATGATTTAGATGCAGAATTTTATGTTCTAAAACTTTTAATTGAAGATATTTTTCCTAAAATAATTAGGGAAGCAGGAAATCGCGAAAGTTTGATTTTACGGGTTAAATTCCTATGTGCAGCAGTCACGGTCACCAATCACCACCCTGTATACAAACATATTGTATACGTAACATATTGTATGCTACTGTGTGTTTTATACATACGATGGTGACCGTGCCTGTCGATCATAGGACTTTAACATGTAAAATAATTATACTTTCGTAATTTTATACTTTCCTAATTATTTTGGGCAAAAACCTTCAAATAAAAGTTTTAGGACATAGGATTCTGCATCTAAAAAATACATTAATTTTGCATGCGTTGTAACGGGAGAAATTAGATTTTATGAAAGTGTCAAAAATCACCTCAGAAATAGATATAGCGATAGCCATGGAACTTAAAAATAATTTCTAATCTTCCGTGATAATCCAGTCAAATGGTATTTTTAAATTGTGTTAATTAGAAGTTTGATGAAATTTTAATGGTAGATAGGGGGTGCCAATACGACACTCCATCCAAGTTTCCTTGCTCGGATTCCGCAAAGGGTGGCCGCCATCTTGAACTTAAGGGATGAAATCATGTATCTTGGTAAATACTGCTTGTACGTGAAAAATTACTGTTACAAAAATTGTTAAGGAGGATGTATCCAACAACTTTTGTTTAGAAAATTTCTTATTATTCAACAGTTATAAATTCTCAAAAATGACACTGTTGGGGGTGGAAACGGTTTTTTCAATTTTACAACAAAACGGCCAATCGGGGCGAAAAATGGTTATGACAAAAGTTGTAGCTTTTGAGTTTCTCTACAATATAAATGTATTCTACATTTTTTTTGCCTGCTTGGTACGAATATTTTTGAAAGTTTTTTAATTTTGCACATAACAAATTAATCTAAGTCATCGCATTTTCACCAAATACATGATTAGGGGGTTTTCGGGGTCGCTGATTAAAGAATCCGTTATTAAATTTTCAAAAAACAAAATGTAAAATCGAAAAAACCGTTTCCACCCCCAACAGTGTCATTTTTGAGAATTTATAACTTTTGAATAATAAGAAATTTCAAAAAAATTTTCAAACAAAAGTTGTTGGATACATCCTCCTTAACAATTTTTATAACAATAATTTTTCACAAGCAGTATTTACCAAGATACATGATTTCATCCCCAAAAATTCAAGATGGCGGCCACCCCTTGCGGAATCCGAGGGGGGAAACTTGGCTGGAGTGTTCTAGTAGCACCCCCTATCTACCATTAAAATTTCATCAAACTTCTTGTATTGTATTTTAAAGACCACCAACAGCTAAGGTTATTTGGGCCTAGCACCAATTCATATTTTCAATTCATTATTATTATTTTTTTTTTAATAATAAATTGAAAATCCAATTGACACTTTTACCAACTCTCGGGCTAGAACCCGAGAACTGGGGACTTGTAATAGAGGAACCATAGCAACGCCATGTAAACAACAGCGCCGCTACACTCTCGGCTATTCTCAAGCCCTCATCAAACTTCTAATTAACCGATTAACGCAATTTCAGACCTATTTTTTCGACTATTTGATTGAACTACGAGTTTATTGCCAGTCATTATTAATTGCCTGTGTTAAATGTATAAATTTTTTTGGAAGGAAAAATGGCCGATAATTTTGTTTAAGTTTCATGACTACCGCTATCTATTTCTGAGGTAATTTTTCTACGTTTTCATATTTAATTTCTTTCGTTACAAAGCATACCTACAAAATTAATTTTGCTTGTTGATTTAGAAGCCGAATTTTATGCCCTAAAACTTTTATTTGATGATTTTTTGCCTAAAAATAAATAGGGAAACAGTAAATTACGAAAGTATGATCTCACATATTAAAGTCCTAATGTCTGCTCAAACTACTTTGTACAGTTAAAGCTCTTTAATTCAAAACCTGAATTTAGAAATTAAGAAAATATTTTTTATAATAGGTACATATTCTTATAATTAGTAAGTAGCACCTAGATAATATTATAATATAATCATATAAGTCCAGGGCCGGATTAACCATTAGGCAGAGTAGGCAACTGCCTAGGGGCCCCGCATCGGCTAGGGGCCCCGCGCGCGCACAAAAGAAATTGAAAATGTTTCATAGAGTGAAAATTTAATTGGAAAATTGACAATAGGTATTATTGCTTTTTTTCGACGCATGCTGTCAGTTGATGAAATTGAAATACTTCATAATATTTACAGAACAGAACCATCTAGTATCGAGTAGTAGAACTAATAATATGGATGCGTTACGTAGCGTATTGTATGAATCATATACAATACGCTACGTGACGCACCCATATTATTAGTTCTACTACTCGATACTAGATGGTTCTGTTCTGTAAATATTATGAAGTATTTCATCAATTGACAGCATGCGTCGAGATACAGTATGATAAACAAAAGTTTTGAAATGCTTGACCTGTAATTGCGATTTGTGAGTTTTGCGACCGTGAATGAATTTAATTTAAAAAGTTTTACTTTGCTCTGTATTTCAAAACTTATGAATTTGGATATAAGAGTGCTAGATATTTTTATAAAGTATAATTTGGTATCCTGTCCTGTTCTGTTACTAACAGAACAGGACACCAAATTTAGAGTCGATCAGACCTCTGGAAGTTACTCACATCCCTTCATTAACTTGAAAAGAGCTGATCATCTTCAAACGGCTGAAAAGGGGCCCCGAGAATTGCATTGCCTAGGGGCCCCGACATGGTTAATCCGGCCCTGTATAAGTCGATCGCAGACTCAGACGCTCGGTGCTCATGTGTAAATCATGTTTCCAAGCGAACGAAGTCGCGAGCAAAAATAGCTTTATAAACGTGCCTAAAAAGCACCCCATTTCACAATTTCCCATTATCTCGAGTTTAATTTTTGTTTTTTATCTTAAGTTATAACCTTAACTAAATTTTCCGACTGGTCCTTGCCTGTTATTAATTTTTTTTCTTCAAAAAGGTATTGGCACTAGCCTACCTCTAGAACACAATCATTTAAAACATTCAAAATGGTGATAGAAGTGTGGTCGGTTATAAATAATTGAAGAATTGCATGTCAATGTGTCAGGATAATTCAGATACAAATTAAGTCAATGATGGGAGATTAAAAATAGAAAAGTAAATATCAATAATGTTAGGTACATATAATATTATGGGAAATGTTATACGTGATAATATTCGTAAACACTGATACGTGACTTTATTGTATTTCCATATTTACACCGATCGCTATTGACCGTTATTGGGCAAGGCGTCTACAAACGTTTTAACCATCGGAAGACAAAAGCAACGTTCATTTATGACGGTTTTATTAATTACTAAAATTATTTACAACCCTAGTTAGCCAACTTGGGTGGGATAATCCCCAAAATCGGTAATTACTGTAGAACTGTCTTGTAAATGGAATAAATAAATTAAAAATACTTACACCAAAATAATATTATGACATGAGTTTCATAGTATATTTCGCCAAAAAGGAATTTCTCGCAAACAAGTTAACAACAGAAATGCATGTTCAGTGTTTTCTGTTGTGTTAAATTTTGAATTTTCTGAAATTGTTCTGTACCTTAGACTTGGATAGTTCCGGGAACTATGTTCTCTGTCAGAGATGTTTTCTATCATTCCCTGGAACGCACCTTAGCATGTATTTGTATAGTTTCGATAAAAAGTGGTCAGGGAAAAGAAAGGGTTGAAATATTCCTTATTATTAGAAAGATTTTAATCCTTTATTTTCTTCAACATAAAGTTGTCAGTGAAACTAGATAGATTCGTGGACATGTTTGAGTTTCAACGAACTAGTTTCGCTTAACAAAGGAACTGTTCAAGGTTATTAGAGTACAGGTTGCCTCATTCCATCTGACCAATCAGCGTAAGCGCGGGAATGACGTCAGCTAGAATTTAGTTTAAATCAAGTACAAAAATTGTTGAAGATTATGCTTATTTATATTAGGTGCTTCGTGCAGATTTTTTCTTAAAATTGGCAGGAGACAATAAACAGAAGAATAGATGTTAAAAAATAGGATAATTTTTATTTTTATTACAAAATTTAGGTTTTAATATCTATAATATAAACAAACAAGAAATTAAATAATGCTCAAGAAATGACAGATCTTGTTAATTACCTATTTTTTTTAATTTAAGAAACGAATAGAATTAACTAACAAATTGATAAATTAATTATTTTATCTTTTATATTCACAAAATATTAAAAATAACCACAAACCATCATAACACTTAACAGCTATCGCAAAATTGACAACTTATATATTTTCACTAACAGAAGAATCATGTTTCTAATAGGTATTGAAAAAACATATCACACTACCATGGTTACTGTGATTTTTATTTCCAAAAATTAGCAGCGTCCATCGTCTGATCTTTTCTATTGAAGTGAGTAAGCATGGTATATTCTGAGTGACGTCATCCCCCCACTACTATCTATCGGAATGAGGCAACCTATACTCTACTAACCTTGGGAACTGTTAGTGTTTTGCGCAAGCTTATATTATACTGTAGCTGTACGCACGATACTGTTATAGTATAATGTTATGTATATTCGCATGTCTGCTGCGCTTTAAGACACGATGACAATTATTACTAGCCGTCTACGATCTGTCTGTTGTGGTTAAAGACGCAGCAGCTAAGGACTCACAGGCGCGTCAATGAATGCCAATCGAAATCTAATTGTGTCGATTACATTATTCAAATGCATTTAATACCTACAAATATTATCATTATTTATTAAAATTTAATTAAAAATAGTATTAAAGTCAGTTACGCGATCTTTCAAAAAAACTGTTAAATTGTATTTTAAAGACCACCAACAGCTAAGATTATTTGGGCCTAGCACCAATTCATATTTTCAATTCATTATTTTTTTTTAATAATAAATTGAAAATCCAATTGACACTTTTACTAGATCTCGGGCTAGAACCCGGGAACGGGAACTTGTAATAGAGGAACCATAGCAACGCCATGTAAACAACAGCATTGCTACACTCTCGGCTATGCTCAAGCCATACATGATCTTTCAATACCTACACAAATTTTAGGGGCCTATGACGGCAAATAATTAATCTTATTATCTATTTAAAAAAAATGAAACCGTGTAGGTTCAGATTGAAAAATTGAGCAAAAGAGGCGATTTTTTAGTTTGAATACCTAGGTACAGTGAAATCTCCCCTAACGGGCACTCCCTATAGGCGAACACCTCCTATATACGGACACTTTTGGATGGTCCCGGCAGCTTTCCATAAGAATAGCATTATCATAACTCTCCCTTGAACAGACGTTCCCTTGAACGGACGCAGACACTGATTTTTCAACATTTTGACGACAATATGTTCTCTTGTACGGACACCTAACCCAACTTAACCAGTACCTGACGCTTTGGTGAAATTTTTTAGCTCGCAGTAACCCAGAATTTCCCGTAAAGGAAATTGCCAAGTGATGTCACATCCTAAAAAATAAAATTATAACTGCACTTTTTTATGTATATCAGTCTTAAGGGCATCCATTAAGAATATTTGTTAGCTCAATCGTTAGCACGGCTGCGTACTGACTGTTGGAAATGTCAAACCCAGGTTTAAATCCCAAATTGTACATTTTTTTTAATAAGTAATGACAATATTTTGGACGAGATTTTGGATAACAATTTAAAATATATAAGTAAAATTACAATTACAATTAATAATGCATATTATTTAAAAATAAAAACTAGCGTAATTAATTCCAGGACCGGATAAAGGGTCTAAGAGGCCCGGGGCTAATGGAAAACTAAGCCCCCCCCCCAAAAAATTTTAACCCAAACAATGAAGCTATTCATCTTCATTCAACCCAATTTGTATATGCTGACATGTTTTCAATTTATTTAATAATACGTTTTGCGGTATGCGTATGCATGCATTTTTAACTTCCCACTGGAAGTTATTGTAATGGGTCCGAAAATCGAAATCAAAAAGGAAAAAAAATTTTTATGTTTCAAGGTCACTACACTATTTTTACACTACTTTTAGAAAGATGTCTGTGTGTGTGTGTACGTACGTACGTACGTATGTGTACATTTCTTTCAAAGACGAAATCTCGAGAACGAAAAATGATATCGACTACGTTAGGGTGCCAATCGACGCGTATTAACGTAAATATGATCTGAAAGAAATTTTTTCAAAATCGGTTCAGCCGTTCTTTTTTCTTAACCAAATAACCTCCAAAAAAGTAGATTTTACACAATATCTCGCGAATAAAAAATTATATCGACTTCGTAAGGGTGTCAATCGAGGCGTGTTAACGTCATTTTGATCCGACATAAATTTTATAAAAATCGGTTCAGCCGTTTTTTTTTTTTTTTTTTTTTTTTTAATTATTGATGTTTTAATGATTGAAATGATTACTTTTCTGTGTAATATCTAATTTAATTATTATTATTAAATATTTATCAAACTGGGAAGTTCGTCGTGTGGACCTCAAGGGTCGCACTTTAGTCCTAATAAACGACCCACCTCACGGCTTGTTACAAGATTTTATTTAACTTGATTTCCTGTCTGTCCGGGACAAATCTAGCAATCGAATTTTCGATCACTTCCCGATATCCAATCATGCTGAAATTTTGCACACACCTTCAGTTCTGTAGACAATACAGTATAGTATATTTAAAATTATGGTAGATCCAATATGGCGGCCACCACAAAATGGCGGATTACCTTCTTCTTTACAACCCCCTCGACATGGGTATCAAATAAAAGAGTATGACAAGTAGAATACGATAAGTTATGTGGCGTCATTCTAAATTCAATATGGCGGCCGACACAAAATGGCGGATAACCTATTTCTTTACAACCCCCTTGATATGGTTATCAAATGAAAAGACATGACGAGTAGAATACAATAAGCAGTGTAAACTCATTATAAATCTAAAATGGTGGCCGAAAATTTTGGAAGACTAAAAAGAACAATATAAAATATTAGTAAAAAAAAAACTTTTTAAAGACAAGCTTTTATTGAAATGGACTAAAAAGAAAAAATAATGTTAATAAGTATTTAAGATACAAAAAGTATCTAAGATACAAAAAGTATGTAAGATACAAAACAGTGTCTTAGATACAAGATTATTCTCCAACTCGGTTGCATATCGTGTAAATCTTTATTTACACTTAGCTTTCCACTCCGAATTTTCCCGTGTAGATTTTGGTTTGGCATCTCACAACTGCCTTTTTTTTTTTTTTTTATTATAGAAAAGAAAAAGGTGCTTCGACTCGAAGTCATTAGCACAAAATACATATAACGTATATAATGGGTTACATATTCAGGTAGGTATTACAACTGCCTTTTAATTTTAGTAAGTGGCCTATAATGCGAGATATCATTTGCTTCGCTCCTTCAATCGAGTTCGCACCGCTCGTTCGGTCGAATTAAAATAGATTATCACTTATTGCCTACTTCTTCGTTTGGTTGTGTGAAAATGGGAATTGCTTGAAGGATCCCCGACTTGCTTTAGATTTTATTCACTGCTTATCTCCCTTTTGTCGCAGCGTAATAATATTATATTATAGCTACATAGTGAAAGAATTTTTCAAGTCGGTTCAGCAGTTACTGATATTAGCGTGGACAAACACGCAAACAAAAAAACCTTACTTCTTTATATAAGTAAAATAGTACAGATATAAATACAGTGACGTAACTAAAAGTTGAGTAAGTATAAATAATAGCTTAATTGTGGAATGAATTATTAAGTTTAGATTTCAATGTCATTATTTTGAATATTCAGAAATAGTTTTCTGTATCATTAGTCTAAAAAAACCTCAAACATAATATTGTGTTAATATTAAGTAGAATGCATTACTACAAGAAACGAATGTACATAAAATTATTTATACTTATTTTTAGCAACACAAACACCTAATTATACACAAAAGAAGGCTTTGACCAAGAAGCTAAAATTGGCGTTAATGAAATGAGGTCATTGAGATGAGAATAAGACTGTTCTTTTCCTTCTGGAATTTACAAATTTAAGACATTTGAAAGACTGTAGAGAAAATATTTTTTAACTTTCAAGAGTTAAAAAAAACGGTCAAGTGCGGTCGGACTCGCGCATCGAGGGTTCTGTACAATAATAAAACTAAGGAGTTAGGTAGGGGTAAAAAATTAACATATATTATAGAATGGGTGCTTACTTGATGTAAATTAATATTAAACATTTTGAATAATAATAAAACACAAGGTCTTTTTAAAAATTTACACTATAACTTTATTTTATGACAATTGTTTCGTCAACACAGTGACTTCTTCAGAATATATCTTATACTACAATAAAATACTTTAGAATCGTTAGAAATTAATAAACACAAAAAGTTAGGATATCTCCTAAACGATCAATTAGACTTGAATAGTTCACCCCTCCTTAATATAAATTATAATTATTGAATGTATACTTTAGTTGTTTGTTCTCTCCTTTTTCTTTTTCTTTTACTGTGTCTATAGATTTACTAGTAGTTTTAACTTTATTTCTTACCTGATAAGAACCTATATATTATTTGTGCGTTTTGTATTTTATTGTAGTATAAGATATATTCTGAAGAAGTCACTGTGTTGACGAAACAATTGTCATAAAATAAAGTTATAGTGGAAATTTTTAAAAAACCTTGTGTTTTATTATTATTCAAAATGTTTAAAAAATTAACATTTGTTTTTAAAAAGTCTTTTTTTCTTACATTTTATTTTGATCTTTTTGACAGGGAATCCTGTCTTACTATTTCGGTACGGACGGTACTTTGTGGCGGCGAGCCGCATAAAATGGGTAATACCACGTACGCGCTTCCTATTCAGTCGTCATTTGGCCGAGCATAGTGCCACATGTGTATATCGCCAGAAGAAGCTTGCGCAATCACGTCATCAGTGGTAACTCTTCGGAAATGTCACTTTTTCTCTGCAAATTGTGCGAACAATTTTCATCTCCTGGCGCATAACATTTTTTTTCGACATTGTGAAAGTCTAATCGGTATCGGGCGTTTTACTTCTAACCGTACTTCTTCGGGTTCTGTTGGTAAATCAGCATCCCTGTGACCTCGGTAAAACTCCGTTCTCCGATTCTTTTGCGGAATGCCTCAGAAAACTCGGCACTTAAGATTGTGTCCTGACTTTTTAGTTTGTCTAAGATAAATCTTAGGGTTGTGTCAGTAGTTATTAAACTCGTCCGGCATGCTGAGCAAACTGTTTCACCTAGTGCAGCAGTCAAAAATCAAACTCAATACTTTGCCCTTCGCTTCCTTTACAAATTTTTGCAAAAACATATCATCTTTGGTAGGTGATTTTTTAAAAGTCTTAACAACTTTTCGCACTTTTTTAAGAAGTTTGCTATATCGCGGAATCACTTCAGGTTCAGCCGGTATTGGGGTCTTCGTGATCATATTTGTCACTTTGGTCTATCTCTGTCTGTTCTACATCTTTTTGAGCTTTCTTTTCGTACAGAACGTCTACCACAGCAAACTGGATTCCATGTGCAAAGCACAGCTGCTGATAGCAAGGCAAGAGCCTTCCAATTTTCACCATAACGCTTGCGCCACCAGTAGTGATACCAATGATGTCGGTTTCAAAGTTTAAGCCAAATTTCTTCAACCGTTCTGACACTAATTTAATGCTATGTTCAGAAGTGCAGGATCCGTAAATTCTGATCAGGCCAAGATTAAAATGAGTATCTTTATGGTGCACGTTGAGAAGTATGTATCTGTGTTTTTTTTAAGATGTCCACTCACCAAAGCTTGACGAAAATCTTTCCCGTTTTTTTAAATTTGCAAATTCTTTTATTAAATCACGTTCGATATTATTCGACATATTATGCGACGGTACGGCAACGTCGCTCCTGCCGAGCGGTAGCGCACCTAGCAAAGCGGCAACGCTAGCAACGTAGACTTTTGCGCCATTATTTGGAAAGTTAATCACTTGCGGATCCACAAGGCTGGGTTCAGCACCCGGTGTTGGATCCAGCAAGCTGAAAAATGCGCGGGATCCAGCTGGATTGCTGGATGTCGGATCCAGCAATTGCAATCCCTAGACTGTGTATTGAATGGTACTAATAAACTGAAAATCTGAGAAAGATTATAGAAACTGTGGAAAGTGAAAGTTGAAAATACGGCGACGGCGCCACGAAAATTTTGTATAAGCAGTTGTATACGGTATGCGTCCTCTATAAATTTTACCTCAGTGGGTAAAATTGACATCATGCTTGGCTAAAGATGATAGCTGTATGTACTTCGGTACTGACGCTTTTAAAAATACATGAAATTGAATTATTTAATGGTAACAAATTTAAATTAAATTACCCAGCGATGTAGTTTAGTGGTACAGCACTAGACTCGCATTGGGAAGGTACTGGGTTCGAATCCCGGCGGGGGCAGATGTGGCTAGGATTTTTACTTCCCACCTCTACTATGGTAGGGAAGTAATGGATTCAGTCCGAAAACAATATTTCGAGATTTTAACAGATTTTCACCTTTTGAGACCCTAGCAATCGTTTAAGATCATTTTCTGACTGATGTCTGTATGTGTGTGTGTGTGTGTGTGTATGTGTGTGTGTGTATGTGTGTGTGTGTGTGTGTGTGTATGTGTGTATGTGTGTGTATGTGGTCAATTTTTCGCCTTCGATATCTTAAGAACGGAACAACATACGGGCATGCCGATTGTTCTATTGTGTTTATCAACCTTTAACTTAGATCTGATTAGATTTTGAGTCAAATCGGTTCAGTGGATCCTGAGATATTCAAAAAAACGTCCTCAATGTCACGTATTAACATAGGTAAAAAAAAATATAAATGAATTCTAGATGTTATAATATGAAAAAAATGTAAATATTTTTTTTCTCTAAAATGTATAGTTTTCGAGAAAAAAAATATTTTACTAAAAAAAATAAAAATTGTACGTAAATCAAGGTAACCATGATTTTTGCTATATTAAGCTAGCCATCAGTCGAATTTTTTCCTACTGCCTCACGCCGAGAAACGGTAATTCCTGTACCGGCCATCTTGTTTGAGGTTTTCCATGGTTTCCCTCAATAATTCCAGATGAATATCGAGATGGTTCCTTATTCAAGGCCATGGCCGATTACCTGTCAAACTCCTATGCTCCTAAAGCTGCCTACCTTATCCTAATGTCCTATAATTCCTCCATTCGCACATTGCTATTAATTAAGTTGAAGTATAAAAAAATGTATAAAACGGGAAGTGGTAAAAATGGAAAATAGTAATGGTGCGAATGGCATCCGTTATGACATAATGTTGAGAAACGGACGTTAAACGCATTATTATTATTATTATTATTATTATTAAATTTAAATTATTATACCTATAGATTATAGGTAGTAACAAATTCTGAGAAAATAACAAAATCAAACTCTCACAGGATAAATAGATACTTTTAAAAAAAGTTAAATGTGGGCCTAAGGCCCGTCAGAATTTCGTTATTACCAATGTTCCAACATTTTTTATATCTCAATGGATTGGACTATTGTAATGAAACTCTAAAAAAATTCTAGAGTTTTTTGTCTACACATTTGAACTTTTCGAGGTCGCTTTCCTAAGGATAGGTCGTAAAATATTTCGATGGCAAAGGATATTAATTATGGAGCTATAACAGATTTTTTTGTTTCGCCAGGGGTTGAAATTTGGAATGCCACTCCACGAGGAAAGAACCGTAGATTATGTAAATAATGTGCTTCCGCTTTAGGAATTTATTATGATATTTCTACAAAATAGAAACAAAATATATTCTCCGAATGATTAATTATTCAACAATGGGTGCACAGAAGGAGCTGAAGATGGGGGTCGTGCGTAGGAGTACGAGTAGGTACCTATGCATGTAATTTGTAGGTAACAAGGGTCATGCACTGTACGTGCAATCTCTGCACCACACAGCATTCGTGTTTAGTTAGAACGCGCGTACATTGCTTGCTGTAGACAAAATTTACATATTTTACAAGACCAAGTACATGTATCTACGTCACAACATATACCTACATTATTGTAAATTATAATTCTGCGTTCGAAAGGCAACACCACTTATGTCAAATTTGTTCTAATATCAATCAGCTCTTCCGTGCTTCAGTTCTCTATTTTTCTCTCAAACGAAAAGATATAGCTTGGCCGATCAAGTCATGTGTTTTTAACCGACTTAAAAAGAGGTCATCAATTCGACACTTGTAGTCAGTACCTGCAGCTTTAATGGAGGGGGGATGGTTGGTCGACTACCCAGGGCGCCAGACCCGGAGAGGCAGTAAAAGGCTACACACCCCACTGACCACATTCTCAAATTCATCCCTGCGAATGGCCAAAAATTCGGTGGTATCGAATACACGCAGATTTTTTGTGCCCATTCTTTAAAAATACATATTTGTTGCTCATTGATGCTCATTCGAAGTGGCTAGAGGTCATCAAAATGTCAAAAACTGACGCATCATCTGTTATCAAAGTTTTATTAGACATTTGTTCGCGTTTTGGTGTTCCGGTACAATTGGTGACTGACAACGGACCTCCATTCACTTCGCATGAATTAAAAAATGTAACCATGAAAATGGAATTAAAGATATTTTTACTGCGCCCTATCACGCATCCTCAAACGGATTAGCAGAGAACGCGGTCAAGAATTTCAAAAATGTTGTGAAAGCTTTAATGAAAAATTGCAATATAGATATAGACATTGCTATTTCCAAATATTTATTTAATTACCGAAAGTTTATCCATGCAACAACAAAAGCTAGTCCGGCACAACTAATGTTTAAAAGAAATTTACGATCGTGCTCAGATCTTCTGAGACCTTACAACGAACAAACCGTTCTTCAAGCTCAATAGGCTCAAATTGTTAGCGCGAAAGGTAAAAATCATTCAGTCGAAGTGGGGGGCGATGTTCTCGTTAAAGACTACCGGAAGTTGCACGACTCGTGGACGGAGGCCAAAGTTGCCAAACAAACCGGCCCGGTGTCTTATGTTGTAAAACCAACTAATTAACCTCAGTTAAACTGGAGAAGATACATGGATCAAATTTCGGGACGTAAAAGTTCGATTTTAACAGTACCACAGAATAATCAAGACAATTACCAATTCTAATAACGATCCTGCGACTAACCAAGCATTGTCTCCACCTCATAATTCCGAAAATAATCCTGAGAATCGTTATCCAGTAAGTCGTAAAACCCCCGATCGCTTACAGTTTTAGAAAAAAAATGTATTAATGTACAAAATGAAAAAATTGCGTTATTCGGTTTGCAGAGGCATACTCGTACTGTAGTCCGCTCTCTCTGATACCTAATGTACCTACCTAATTACATAATTGACATTTCACGATTGGTCTTTATAATTGAATGTCAAGTATAAACAGTCGTATGTTCGAACCTAGCTGGTGTGTCAGTCTGTCTGTTAGAACGCAGTACGATATGTATGTTTGGTTGCATCCCTCAGTAGACATACTACTGCAGTGCCATCCCGCTAAATTTATTAATCGTTAGCTTTCACTTCACCATTGTATATAGCGGTTCATAGAAGACATCTACCTTCGCAAATTTCAGCTATATAGTGCCGATAGTCTCCAAGTAAAATGGCTGTGACATACGAACGGACAGACGGACAGGAAGAAATGTTATACAAGAGTTCCGTTTTTGCCATTTGGCTACAGAACCCTAAAAACTGAAATTAAAAAAAAATTATGAGAACAAACCTTTGTTTAAAAAAATATACTAAAAAGTAAAAAATAATTTTCATACATCTGGATTCTGGAAACCAAAAGCTTTGAGGCGATCAATTTAACAAAGTAACTATGCAATAGTAATAAGACCGTCCCAAAGCTTTTAGTTTCCAGATGTATGAAAATTATTTTTTACTTTTGAGTACATTTTTTTAAATAAAAGCTTCTCTTTAAACTTTTTTTAAATTTTTTTCAGTTAAATCTCGCCCAGCATGAATAGTCGATATTCTATTGTATGTACCTACTATTTTTCACGATTGAAAGACATCGGTGCCTTACTGATTCTCGCAAGAGTTATCCCACCACATACAATCGCTTAGTCGGAATGTAACGGAAAGATTGCGACGGAGAGATGCGCGCCGCCGACAAAAGTCGATCAGCCGCCGGTGCCCTTCACTCATGAAAAATAGTATAATAGGTAACATTGCCTTTAGAAACCGGCTATTAAAATATTCCTTTTATTATAGCCATTCTCATGCATGTATGTAATAATAATAGGGTAGTGTCGTCTTAACTCTTAAGTCAGCCATCAGCCATTATAAATAAAAACGGAGATACATTTAATAATATTGTGTTTAAATACGTGTGATGATTGGTTTGCAGTTTTTTTTTTGAATTACTTATTGTAAATTCTGAAATTTCATAAAAACGTGAAATACTCGTATTTTTCTTAAATTTTCTTGTATGTTGTACAGGGTGTCGCAGAGCCGACTGACGGACTTCAAATGACAACAAGTGCAACTTTTGATGATGGAGTAGAAAGAAAATATTGTATGCATCAGTAAGTATGAAACTTGTAGTTTTATTTCTATATAATGTCAGGTAGTTCATTCACTTGCAGTACATTGTCTTAAACATTGTACACAAATATTGAAAATTATATTAATAATTATTCTTGATCTGTCAGAAGAATTAGTTGTGGCGTTCTTTAGTTCCCGCTTTGTTCGAGTAAGGTATTTGGTTATTGTTCATATTTAGTGGTATGTGTCGTACTTTTCTGTTAATAAAAGTTATATGTATAGGTTTAGTTTTTGTCCGCCATCGTTTTGTCCAATTCTTGATTTTGTCGACAGCTGCCTGTAGTTTTTCTGTGGTTCTTCGTTGCTTTTTTCTACTGCTAAAATTGGAGTATCATTAGCAAAGGTAGATATGGTATTATTTTCAAGTGTAGGAATATTAGTCCAGTCGCTATGTATTTTACCTTCGAAAAATTCCGAACTTAATGAAAAAATTACTTCCTTAGGGTGGCTACGAATAAGTTTACCAAATTTTTTCGACACAGTTAGATAGCGCATGAATAGATTTATAATTCCTACATAGGAAATTAATATTTATTAAACACCCTACTTACTAGAGAACTTCGCGTCAAGTGTCTCATTTTTAGTCAAAATGTTTACTTTGATAAAATTACTTCTATAGGGTGACTTTGGATTTTTCTATATTTTTAACGCATTTATATAGCCCATCAATATACATAACTGGGATGCTAGGTAAAAAGCTAAAGTCAATGCACTAATATGTTGCAAAATGGAAAATAAATATCGAAAACCAGCCTTTTTAGCAGTTTTTTACGATTTTGAGAATTGTTGCACTTTTTCGAAACTCTGTATCTCGGTACCTATGGGGTCAAAAATACGTTTTACTAATGAAAACTGTAGGAAATTTAATCCTCTACAATTTACAAATTTGAATTTGTCCGCTAAAATCAACCGTTTTCGAAATATTTTGAATAAAGTGCAAACATTTTGGGGTTTTTCGCCCCCCACCAAAATTTCACAGGGTTTTTTTGTTGGATAAATTGGCTGTAGCACTACTGGACACCAACAAACAATATCCCAAAGTTTCATAAAGTTCGGAATTTTTCGAAGATACCCCCCGATTTAATTCTATGACGATTGGACTATATGGCAAGTGTTAACAATAATTTATAGGACCAAATCGAGTACCTTCGGTCCTATAATAAGTTATACACTTGATATATCCCTGACGCTAATGACCTCTGTTGTCGCGCGTCTATAATCCACAACTCAATTCAATTTGACATATCCCTACACTTGAAAATAATATCATAGCTACCTTTGTTGATAATATTGCAATCTTTTAAGAATGTTTTCTTAGCTCAGTAAGCCCGTTCAAAATTCCGTACCTTCTCCTACAACAATTCCGAACTTAGATTTTTTGACGCAGATATATTTTTTTTAATGTATTGAACCTAAAAACACCATATTCGCAAAATATTTGTTTGTGCGTTTTCCACCCCCGCGATTTTTATGGGTGAGTTGCTTTTAATTGAATATCTCCTGTATTTTTAACTTGACAGCAAAACTTTCAAAAGGTAAGTTGTAGAGCATAATGTTTCCTATATTATACGTTGTTTTACATTATTGTAAAACAGTTATTTAGTGCAAAAGTACCTACTGCAAAAAAGATCCAAGGCAAGAGGTTGAAAAGAGCTTTTTCGACTTTTTACCCATTTCGCGGCAAATTAGGTGGCACATTTAAACGGGAAAGTTTTCGTCACTCAATTCCTTACAAATTGGTATATTTAAGAGTGTAGGTTCAATGAACGGTTCTCGCTCGGGAACGCGCTAATTAGGCCTGCAACTCACCCCTATTTTTTGACTCAACTGGCAACTTCGAGATAACTCGTTCTTTCGCAAAATTATCGAAAGTGTATCAGATCAGGATACTCTGAACCAAAATTACTCAAAATAACTGCGACGGAACCTTCCCAAATAGCGTTCGCAAGGTGAAAAAAAATCGTTAAAAATGTGTTTTTTCAACTCTGATTCAAATTTGTGTGAGAACCACGCTAGATAGGACAAAATTGCATACTAGTAATTTTGTAGAGATTAAAATTTCCTACAAAAAAGTCCCCGACGGCACATATCTAAAGTTAATAGTTTAGAAATACTGGGCGTTCCAAATTTTTGTCAATTCGTTACTGCAATATTTTGTGACAATTTGGCTGCCACATAACAATAATAATGATAAACAATTCTTTATTAAAAAATCCTTATTGGATAGCGTCAATTTACAATAATTACAGGTTACTGTACAGATAAGTAGGGATGATATAAACATTTTTTTGTTAACAACGTTTTTTTTTTTAAACTTTAGATTTGAATTTATCATACATTTTTATGTTACCTACGTATTTCTCCCGGCACTTTGGTTATAATATATTCGAATCATGGCATTTTGAGCAGGACCGGAGCGTCAAAATATGCCGCCTAAGGCGAATACAACTTTTGCGCCCCCCCCCCCCTTATATTAAAAAAATTAATAAACCGATGATATATTTTATTTACTTAACAAATAAAAAACAAATGTAATTCTATAATCTATATATATGTACGTACACAGACACAGTGCACGAATAAACGCTGCCTGACTGCCTGTAATTTGTAAATACCCCCTTTACAACTTATGGTATTTGCGCCGAGCGGCTGAGCGACATCTTTTATCTAGTAGTAGAAGGTAAAACTAAGAATCGGTGAAAACTCGAACAATATAATCATTTTTAAAAAGTAGAATATCGCACGAAAAATTCGCTGCTACAAAAATACGCCGCCCTAAAAATATGGCGCCGTAAGGCGATCGCCTGTCCGACCAGGCGCACGTGCCGGCCCTGATTTTGAGCACCATCGCGAGCAACGCTTAGATGTGACTGATTTGTATCTAAGTTCTTTCTGGTTTCATATTAATTATGTAATTGTATATTAATTTCAAAATTAATAAAGCAAGCACAGTCTAAAATAATATTGATCTTGAAGTGTTAATATTCTAAGTGAATAGAATAAATTTTTGCAGTGCTCCCGATGTCTCGCACCTGCCATGATCCGAATACATTTTTAACACGCTTATATTAGCTTCACCTGTATGTTTGCGGGCTTGCTTGCGGGTTTGTGTGCTTGCTTGTTTGTCAGTTTGTAACCGACTTCTTTGAACTTGATTTTGACCAACTTTGAACGGTCAGATTTAGTTTAAACTTTGTCGACTTATCAAGGACCGACGACAGTACAATAATTCAATAAGTTTGTCCCATTATCCTGACCAGGATCTCCAGGACAAAAAAAAAAAGCAAAAAACTTCAGATTGAACTGAAATTTTGCACACTTATCAAGGACCGATTACAATACAATAATTCCAGAAGTTTGTCCCATTATCCTGACCAGGATCTCCAGGACTAAAAAGCAAAAATAAATTATAATTTAAAAAAACTAAAAAACACGCTTTAATGAACTAAAAAGTAAAAAATAATTAATTTTATTGTAAAAAAGCGTGGGGTGCTTTGTATCATATTTTCATACTACCCCACGCTTTTTTACAATAAAATTAATTATTTTTTACTTTTTAGTTCATTAAAGCGTGTTTTTTAGTTTTTTAAATTATAATTTATTATTATGTAAATTGCTTTTCACAATTTGGGTATTATGCTATCGACATGTGATTTCCAATCTAATTTTTACTTCCCACCTCTACTATGGTAGGGAAGTAATGGATTTAGTCCGAAAAAAATATTTCCAGATTTTAACAGATTTTCATGTTTTGAGACCCTAGTAATCGTTTAAGATCATTTTCTGACTGATGTCTGTATGTGTGTGTGTGTGTGTGTGTGTGTGTGTATGTGTGTGTGTATGTGTGTGTGTGTGTGTGTGTATGGGTGTGTGTATGTGGTCAATTTTTCGCCTTCGATATCTTAAGAACGGAACAACATACGGGCATGCCGATTGTTCTATTGTGTTTATCAGCCTTTAACTTAGATCTGATTAGATTTGGAGTCAAATCGGTACAGTGGATCCTAAGATATTCAAAAAAACGTCCTCAATGTCACGTATTAACATAGGTAAAAAAAAATATAAATGAATTCTAGATGTTATAATATGAAAAAAATGTAAATATTTTTTTTCTCTAAAATGTATAGTTTTCGAGAAAAAAAATATTTTACTAAAAAAAATGAAAATTGTACGTAAATCAAGGTAACCATGATTTTTGCTATATTAAGCTAGCCATCAGTAGATCACTAAACAAAAAAGAGGGCCATGCTTTTTTCAAAGAATAAAAATTAAATTGTGTTTTAAAGACCACCAACAGCTAACGTTATTTGGGCCTAGTCAAAGAAAAAAAAAAAAAAAGAGTGTTTATTTTTTGCAAATATTTACTAGGTGGGAAGTATAGGACTGGTCATCAGTCGAATTTTTTGTCAATAGTAACGCCCAGAAATTTTGCGCAGTTTTGTACTTCAACAGTAGCACTTAGAATATTTATGTGACTCGACATACTGAAGTAATTTCCGAGTTTTATAATTTCTATTTTGTTTTCATTTAATTTTCAGCCGTTTTTCGTGAACCACTCGCATTTAGATTGGACATCACAAATTCTAACTTATTTTTGATCAGAGCTAGATCATTTGACTTACATATCACAGCAGTGTCGTCTGCAAACAAAAACATTTGTTCTGTAATTACCTTCGGAAGGTCGTTGAAAAATAATAGAGAAAGACTAGGAGCTAAAACGCCACCTATATACTGAATTGGCCAGGGACTTCAAACTGACGATCCGCAGCATGCATGCGATTTGCGATGCCTTTTTTGCGGTCTCTGAAGTAATCTACTGTAAAATTAATGTAAACGGAAACCTAGTTCCTTCAACCCCTTTTCTAAACTATGTAGGTGTTTTTACTTCCCACCTCTACTATGGTTGGGAAGTAATGGATTTAGTCCGAAAAAAATATTTCGAGATTTTAACAGATCTTCACGTTTTGAGACCCTAGCAATCGTTTAAGATCATTTTTTGACTGATGTCTGTATGTGTGTGTGTGTATATGGTCAATTTTTCGCCTTCGATATCGTAAAAACGGAACAATATACGGCCATGCCGATTGTTCTATTGTGTTTATCAGCCTTTAACTTAGATCTGATTAGATTTTGAGTCAAATCAGTTCAGTGGATCCTGAGATATTAAAAAAAACGTTCTCAATGTCACGTATTAACATAGATAAAAAAAATATAAATGAATTCTAGATGTTATAATATGAAAAAAATGTAAATATTTTTTTCTCTAAAATGTAAAGTTTTCGAGAAAAAAAATATTTTAGTAAAAAAAATAAAAATTGTATGTAAATCAAGGTAACCATGATTTTTGCTATATTAAGTTAGCCATCAGTAGATTACTAAACAAAAAAGAGGGCCATGCTTTTTTTCAAAGAATAAAAAGAGTATTTATTTTTTGCAAATATTTACTAGGTGGGAAGTATAGGACTGGTCATCAGCCGAATTTTTTGAGACAACATTAATACTCTGCATTGCCGACACAACGTTGTTTTGTTTTGAGTTTCTATGGGTTATACTTAAGAAACAGAGAAGTTTAAATCAATTTTATCTGGTTGTGATCACACGTATTTAGACCTTGTTTTGATAAATCAAATTTTATTGAGTTTTATTTATAAAGATAAGTGATAAGTCAAATTAAAATTTACATATAGACAAGCTCTACGTCCTTAAAAAACCTGTTTTGTAAGTCTATGGTTGGCGTAATATTATATAATAATGTAATTATCCCTTCTTGTTTTATAAGTATTCACAATTATATGCATGTTCTCGTTTTTGCACAACTTTACAACAATTAGCCAATTATGATAATCAACTGTGGCCCCTGGGCACTTTTAAGCTAGAAAATGGCATAGACCTTCTTCTATATGGAAAAGCTAGTCCGAATAGTCGGACCATTTAGATTATTAGTGTATTTGCCATAATATGGCACATACACTATTGGCGTCGGTCGGATGGCGGGACCTAGGGGTCGGATCAAAATTTCTCGACGTTTCATAGCCTCCTGAACAATTTGGCACCATTTTTGAAAATGTTTATATATATATGTATGTATATATTTATATATATATATATATATTTATTTATTTATTTATATATATATTTATATATATATATATGTGTGTACACGATAACTCTCGACAGACTTAATCGATTGAAACGAAATTTGGTACACATATTGGGACCCATCACCGCAAGAAGCCTATTTAAAATGGGCCCGATCGGACCATTTTCAGGGTTGTATTTAGGGGTTCCAAAAAGTTTTTGGGCCCAAAAATACCGAAAAATTTGTCAGAATCGTTTCAAAATTGAAATTTAACTCTTTAGTAAAGATTAAAACGTGCTGCTAAAATTTTAATAAAATCGGCCCGACAGGACCGAACTTTCAAATTTTATGAAAACACTAGTTTGTTGATACGGATTTACTTATGGAAGGGTGTATTTAATGTGGTACAGAGGTTGCATTGATAATAATATTGAAATTAAGAAAAAAATATTATTTTAAGGGATGTATTAAGGGGTTAAATTTTTTATTTTGTCCAAAAACAAACTTAAGTTCACGTATTAAAGCCACAAGGCCTGTATTAGCAAATACACTATATTGTCGGCAGGGTTTGGCACTGCGACCCGAGTTTTTATTTATTAGCATTGATTGTGATCACATGATTTTTTTTAAATGTATTCACACTTCAACGGATCATTCAACGTTTTTCAGATTTTAGAATTGTGTTCTAATTTTGGTATAATTTCGTTTCTATAGGACTATAGGAGCGAATAGCGTTAACTAAAGCGCCAATACATATAGTCCGAGAGCTAGTGACAATTTTTTGATGTTATTTATTCAAGGCCTTATTTTTGTCAAGACGTTGAAGGAGGCATATTAAAGTGCCCTGAGTAAGGGATTTTGCTAGATAGCGGTATGGGGGGATGCAGACGGCCCCCAACATGTAACAAAAAAATGATCACAATTATTATTGCTTCAAGGCTGAAATTATTTGTATAGCTTGTCGGTGACTCAATAATGCCATTATAATATTTGAAGTTCGATTGGTATTAAAATGGTGGAAGATTACTCTAAATGTGTCATGTACTCGACAAAATTTATATTATTAGTTCAAGGTTCAAATTTTAATATGTTGTTACGGCCACTGTTTTAAGCATATATTTCAATTTGCAGAACCCTTAGGGGTTGAATTTATTTCTAAAAACGATTTATTCATGTATTGTCATCGGGAATACATATTTGTACAAAATTTCAGCCCGATAGCTTCAGTGGAAGTGGGTGAAATATTGATTACAAAATTCCAGGACAAGCATACATACATACATACAAGTGAAGTTAAATAAAAGCTTTTAATTTAAAATATAACAAAAAAAAAAACGATTGATGCATTTATTTTGACCAGAAGTTTATTTATATTAATAAATCTACCTCAAGAGAATGAAACTAATGAATATTATTACCTAAACTGGCTGTCTAGTGCCTACTTGACCCTACAAAGTACGCTCATGCTGGGACTTGGGAAGTGTTCTGCAGAAAAGGACAAGACAACACGGGTACTGAACATTGGAATGATGAGGTGCATTCACAGAACTATTTTAAAGTCGTCATTAAATCAAATTGCCTATAAAAAATACAATAGTGCCGAGTTAACAATATAAATACATATATGATGTACTTATTGCTGATACCTTCAACTATATTAACAGGTCATAACTGAAAAAACTGTGTGACCCGTGGTTTCATGCATACAACGATAAATCAGATACAAGAATATTTATTTCTGTGGCCAGTAGGCAAAACCGCTTATGTGTCGAATTTGTCGGAGAATAAGATCAATGACGATTGAAATCATTCAGTTCATTCAGTGATCGAGGTCTCAACATACATACTAAATCTAAGTTAACTCGAGATAGCGAAATCCGTTTCGTTTAAAAATGTAGAATAGACACTAGACTCATATAGCCTAATTAAACTTTTCAAAGCTTTAGCTCCATATATATGTAAACTAGCGGCCCGGCCTGGCTTCGCCCGGGTACTAAGAATTTATGATTTATATCCCCCCTGCGAAGCGAAGGCGGGCTGGTAGTGTTTACAATATTAGTAGGATTCTGCCTATACCTAGGCTAAAATGCAAAAGAAATTCTAAGTTAAGTTTTGTTACTATCCCACAGGAACTATTCTCCCACAAGGAATTTATCAAAATAAAATATAGCCTATATCACTCAGGGATAGTGTAGCTTTCTATTAGTGAAAGAATGTTCAGAATCGGTTCAGTAGTTCTAGAAATAAGAATTTATGATTTATTACCCCCGCGCAAGAAATTCTCCTCCTGCGAAGCGAAGTCGCCTGTCGTTGTTGCTTCGCGTACTTGCCTACAGTTTATAATATTAGTAAAGATAGTCAAACAATCCTACACCCCCGTTTCACCCCCTTTGGGGTTGAATTAAAAAAAATTCGAATAGCCTATAACCTTCCTCAATAAACGGGCTATCTAACAAAAACAATTTTTTTCAAATCGGACTGGTAGTTCCTGAGATTAGCGCGTACAAACCATTAGTATAGATAGAATAGATAGGCAAAAAATTCTACACCCCCGTTTTACCCCCTTTGGGGTTGAATTGAAAAAAAACTCGAATGGCCTATAACCTTCCCAGATAAACGGACTACCTAAAAAAATTTTTTTTGGTAAGACATTTTTTACCTTAGGTAGCGCTGTATTGTTTCAAAATTATCAAGTGTATATTATGTTTTGTTATATTGTATCTTGTAAGAAACAAATATATTATTTCTATTTCTTTGAAGTACCACTAAAGAGACCATTTTTTGGAACTTGTTTTACATCAGTTACGAATAATCGACATTAGCGTTGGGCGAATACGAGATGTTTTTACAATCGAAACAATCGCAATCGTTCATAATAACAATCGAGTCCACAATCGACTCGGAGTTTGATTTTACAATCGAAATGTTCGATTGCTCAAGTCGATTATTTGCCAGCGATTGAGAATACATATAATCGCGATTCAAGGTTATATGCTGGTCGAATGAAGTCTGACGTTTACGCTACTCGTTCATCGTTGATTCACTGTTCAGTCGGTCTCAGAGCATTCGATTACTGCATAATCGACCATCCATTGACTCGACCACAGTTGTTGAGTGATGAACGATTATATATTATGGGGCTCTCGACAGTGTACGTCGTCTGTACGATTCAGTACTATGCAACTTAGTCTCGGTGAAATATGAAACAACAACAATCGAGTCCAAGTGAAAACCATCGAGAGTCATCGAGATGTTTGAACAATCGAGACAATCGACTAAAATATCTCGTAATCGCCCATCACTAATCGACATTTTTGCGTTTAGACTTTAAAATAATGTAAGGTTTTGACATGAATTTTTAAGCTGTACTAGCTTTGTTAATTTACATTCTTATAATTTATTGTTTTTATTTCGAATCTGAATATTTTTGTGCGAAAAATATACTCTGCTGGGTCAACCAGATAATCTATTTTTCGCGGCACTGGAGGGTTAGTTTAACATTTTGAAAGGAAATTTAAATTTTGAATTTATGTAGAGATGAAACTTTTTACACGAAAAACAGTTTTAAAAAATCTATCTGCAATTAATATAGACAAAAGTACCAAAATTTCGGCATAAGCGGTTTTGCCTTTTGGTCACAGATTTATTTTATGTCATCTATGTACCATTCTTACCTCTATATATACACAATTATTACATACAATAATACTATACGGCTTGTCCCAAAACAAATCCGGAAGTTTATCTAACAACAAGAAAATCAAATTACTGACAGAGGGAATTGTAGATTATAGACGCTCGACAACAGAGGTCATTAGCGAGCTGACAAAGGGTCCCGTTACGGTTTTATATATGTAGATTTTAGTATTAGAGTGAAATTTTTGTATATATAAAAAACCGGTCAAATTCGAATCGGACTCGCACACTAAGGGTTCCGTACCATACGAAAAAGAAATTTGCGTATAACATTATAAAGAGTTTTCTGTGTTACTTCGAAGAGTTTTTTTCTTATTAGCAAACTGTTATATTTCAGAACAAAAAAAAATTTGCTCTTAACTTGCAAACTATTTTGGTTGGAAGTTTTTTTGGTATTTATTGTTTAAACAGGTATAGAATATGTTCTACAGGGTGCTGAATCGTTATAATAAGAAATTCATGTAAGTACATTAATATACAGGGTACTGAATCGTTTTGCGGGTAATAGGGATTTAACCTGTAAAATCAAACTGTTGTGATTTCCTGCTCCCCTAATTATTTTAGGAAAAATATCTTCGAATAAAAGTTTTAGAACATAAAATTGTGCATCTAAATCATAAAACAAAATTAATTTTGCATGCTTTGTAACGGCAGAAATTTGATATGAAAATGTCAAAATTACCTCAAAAACAGATAGCGATAGCCATGGAACTTAAACAAAATGATGACGTTTTAGCTGCCTGAATAATTTCTAATCATTTTGTTCACGTTCCATGGCTATCGCTATCTGTTTTTGAGGTAATTTTGACATTTTCATATTAAATTTCTACCGTTACAAAGCATGGAAAATTAATTTTGTTTAATGATTTAGATACAAAATTTATGTTCTAAAACTTTTATTCGAAGATATTTTTCCTAAAATAATTAGGGGCGCAGGAAATCGCAAAAGTTTGATTTTACGGGTTAAATCCCTATTACCTGCAAAACAATTCAGCACCCTGTATATTAATGTACTTACATGAATTTCTTATTCACAGGTAATGCCGTTTTCGAGAAGAGCCATAACAAAAATTATCTAAAATTGGCAACTTTGACGATCTCTCACATCGTTACATTTCATCTAAAAAAAATAAGTAAAAAAGTCGTGTTCACACTCGGTAAAAGTGAAACTTCTTATACAGGGTGTCCAAGACTTGCGTTGTCGGCCGATATATTGATTTTGGGTGAAGATAGAAAAAAAGTTTAAATACAAAAGTTGTATAAATTTTAAAGGTGTATAGCCTAAAAATATTTTCAATTATACAGCCTGTCCCATTTAAGCGTGGAAGATCAAAGCTATGTTTTTTTTAACCTAGCACCCTGTTTTTAATTGTTTTTTCAATTCTGCATCTAAATGTGAATAGAAATTGCAAGGGAAGCCATGCTCGAAAATTCAGTAATTTTTTAGTTATTCAAGTTTTTTTAGAAATTTTTGACAAGTGCAGACCTTTACCTAAAATTCGACATAGCCAAAGCAGAAACCTTTATCAAACTGAAATTTTGAGGATCACTAGATAATGGACCGACAAATCAATGTCTGTCCTAAAAAAGATGAATTTATTATACAGGATGTTCAAAATAATGTACTTCTTTTACCTAACTTTAATCACGTGTAACTTTTGATTGTTAAATACAACGAGGTTACTTTTTTGCTGGAATTGTATTCTTTAGGATATTTACTAACACTTTTATTAAGGGTTGTCCAAACCTAAACCTATTATTTTAATACGAAAATATTAGATTTAGGTTTGGACAACCCTTAATAAAAGTGATAGTAAATATCCTAAAGAATACAATTCCAGCAAAAAAATAACCTCGTTGTATTTAACAATCAAAAGTTACACGTGATTGAAGTTAAGTAAAAGAAGTACATTATTTTGAACACCCTGTATAATAAATTCATTTTTTTAGGACATACATTGATTTATCCATCCATTATCTAGTGATCCTCAAAATTTCAGTTTGATAAAGGTCTCTGTTTTGGCTATGTCAAATTTTAGGTAAAGGTCTGCACGTGTCAAAAATTTCTAAAAAACTTGAATAGCTCAAAAATTACTGAATTTTCGAGGATGGCTTCCCTTACAATTTCTATTCAAATTTAGATGCAGAATTGAAAAAACAAATAAAAACAGGGTGCTAGGTTAAAAAAATCATAGCTTTGATCTGCCACGCTTAAATGGGATAGGCTGTATAATTGAAAATATTTTTAGGTTATACACCATTAAAATTTATACAACTTTTGTATTTAAACTTTTTTTCTATCTTCACCCAAAATCAATATATCGGCCGACAACGCAAGTCTTGGACACCCTGTATATAATTTTATTATTTTTTGTAGATACCTACATAACGATGTCCAACCAAATTTGGTATATACGATTTTAACATGGCGTTATGATTTTGAGTTAATATTTGCTCTCCGTTAAAGATTTTTGTTATTTATTTTTTAATGGAACATGTATTTGACCCCCTCAGATTAAAATTTTAAATACGATTTTCTATTTTGGGTCGAACCATTACATAATCTGTGAACATTTCAACTTTCTATCTTATTTCATTTACGAGCTAGAAGCCTCTAAAAGACGGACAGACTTGCCACAACAATAGGGCTCCATTGGACCCTTCGGGTACGGAACCCTAAAAAGCGACAATATATGAGTCATCGCAAAGTGAAATGGGAATTAATTGTTCGTTTTTGTGGTTTTGAAACAGCATGTGTATTATAAGACAGCCCATACGTGCAAAGAAAAATACCGTGATTTCTTTTGTTACGATAGGTACCCATGGGTACATAAAATATGATATATTTTATGTGTTGTAAAAATGAGAAATACTTCGACTGGTCTGCGAACAGTTTATATTGTCATAACATAATATTATCATCTACACGCTTTGTATCAATAAGAAGAACGGATATTTTGGTCATAGTAGTTAGCGTCTACCTTTGAACTCAAATCGAGACAGAAAGTAATCAAAATAGAAGTAATGAAAAATATAATTTATGTCATGGGTTGGCTCGTGTCATCGTTAAATCGTTGCAAAATAAAAATTCTAGTAGTTTTCAATGTACAGAAATTGCATTTTACGTTGTCACATCTCACGCGGAGAATTATGACTGTTTAGTGTATTTGATAAATTGCATATTATGCACAATCTTTACCTACACTATAGAGCAGGTATGGGCAGCCTTTGGGAAGTTGCGGGCTAAAATTGGATATTAATGAAGTCGCGGGCCGTAAATAATAGGTAGCTGTGAAAAAATAATAATGATACGGTTTATTTTTTTTTCTTCGGCAAGGTATGTTTTGTAGAAATCACTTAACTCCACGTCTTCAAATTTTGACTTCAAATGTGTGTCTTCCTGAAGCTCGATCAATTCCATTTGCAGGTCTGTCAAAGCCTTCTCTAGTCTCTACGTCACTTTTCGTCGGAGTAGCAAAAAGTTTAAAGCAGCTATCCATTACCTATGTTTTCGAAGTCGGAAAATCTATTAAAAAATTGCTCCGACAGTGATTTTAGTTCTTCAGCATATTGAGTGTAATCAATATTATCGTGACTTGACAGTGTTGAAAAATGATAACAGCTTCTAGATCGCATTAATTGTGTTTTCCACAAGCAAATTTTGTTCTGGATCGCTTTCAGATAACTATACAATTCGTTTACCAACTGACCTTGTTTTTGACGCTTCAAATTCAACTCATTTAAGTGACCTGTGAATCGTGATGTCTATTAGAAATGCTAAATCACATAACCATTTCTGATTACTGACTTCAGGCAATGGTTTTTCTTTGATTTCCATAAAATCGGATTTCCTTTCTAAGATCGTAAAATCTTTTTTTTTGCCTTTGCTTAATCACCTTACTTTGCAATATGTCACACCACCATGTTCTGAAGAGAGGTCATCAAAAATGCTTTGAACTTTTTCGAGCGCGATTTTAAAATGTTCCGCGGGCCTGATCAAAAGCCGGGGCGGGCCACATCCGACCCACGGGCCGGGCGTTGCCCATATATGCTATAGAGTATAGACGTTAGTCGCATGACGTGACCTAAGGATCGGACTATAAAATCTCGATGTTTAACATCACTTTGAGCAACTTTGTAATGAGAAATAACCTAAAACCTTCCCAAATATTATCACTACCTATTCGTGGAAATCGCATTAGTATCAGTTGAATAGTTTCCGCGAATTTATCGCGTTCAGTCAGACAAACAAACAGCAGACAGACGTGGCCTTTGATATGTAGGTAAAATCTCGTGTTTTAACATCAGAATAACTAATGAACCGTTTAACCGATTTTGAAAAAAATTAGCCTATGGTCAAACTAATGAAATCTATCATTTAGTGAAAAGTCTAATTGAAATTGGTCCACCGATCTTCGAGTTTATTGCGTAGGTATGCATTACCATGGCATATTACGCTACAATTTTAGTAAGAGTAGAGATTAGTTTTATTTTTTTTGAGTCATTATTTGTATAGTACGCACATCCTGTATTATCGCTTGTTTTGGAGCCGTCGGTGTATATTTTTTGGTAGCTTGTATATTTACTGTTTAGTTCGTTCAGATATAAATTAAAAATTGAACTTGGTGTTTCTGCTTTTTTGTGTAGTGTTAACGAGTAGTTTATTGAAGGGGAGTGTAGTAGCCAGGGTGGATTATTGTTTGGCGATTCTTGCTTGATTTCTGGAAGCGTGGTGTTTAGGCTTTTCAGTTGGTTTGCTATTGTTATAGCTAGTGGTATAGATTCATTCTTTGTATGGTAAATTTCTTGGAGTTGCGGATATTTTAACATGTCGTAGTTCATATGTTTGTTGTTTGCAAGAATTGCGGAATAATAATTTAGACCTAGCTTTTGTCGTCTGTATTCTGGGGGTAGTTGGCCTGACAGGTTGTATAAGCTGATTAGGGGTGAAGATCTAAATGCACCTAGGGCTGTTCGTAGACCGCTGTTGTATATTGTGTCGAATTTACGTAGTATGTTTGGTTTAGCTGAAGCATAGATGAATGATGCATAGTCAAGTTTTGAACCTACTAGTGCTTGAAATATTCTTAGTATCGTTTTCTCTTCTCCTCCCCATTCTTGGTGGCTTAAGACTTTGATTAGGTCCAGATCTTTTTTACATTTTTCTTTCGTTTTGTTTAAATGGTGGTTCCAGGTTAGTTTCTGGTCTAGGGTAATGCCTAGATACGTGATTACCTTTGTATGTTGTAATTTTTGGTTATGTATGTAAAACTCTGGAGGGGAGTTGTTTTTATTCCTTTTGTTGAATACTATGTATTTTGTTTTTTGAGCTGAGAAGCTATATCCACTTGTGTTTTCCCATTTTTCTAAGTTGTTTATTGTTGTTTGTAGGATTTTTTTTCGTGTATTCTGGACTTTTGTGTGCTGCGAATATTACAAGATCATCGGCGTACATGCATGATTTTATTGGGTATTTGATTTTATCGAAAATGTCGTTTATAGCGATGAGGAATAGTGTTGTACTTAGGACTGAACCCTGTGGTATACCTGTTTCTTGGCTGTATTCGTTTGATAAGTTGTCTCCTGTTCTTACTCTGAATTTTCTGTTTTGTAGTAGGTTTTTTATAAAGTGTGTCATATTGCCTTTGATATCCCATTGCGTCATAGTGTGTATTATTTTATTTCGCCAGGTTCGGTCGAAAGCTTTATTAATGTCGAGAAATATTGCAGTTAGTTTTTCTTTTCTGGCGAAAGCTTGTTGTATTTCTGTGACTAGGTTTGTAATTGGGTCCATTGTAGAGTGCTTTTTCCTAAAACCTGCTTGGTGTGAGTTGATTAAGGACTTTTTTTCTAAGTACCAAATTAATCTTGTGTTTGTCATTTTCTCAAGAAGTTTACTTAGGCAATTGATTAGAGAAATGGGTCTGTAATTTTCTGGGCTCATGTAGTCTTTGTTGGTTTTTAGTATTGGAATGATGTGTGCTTCACGCCATGATGTGGGGAATTCTTGTTTTGTCCAAATAAGATTGTATATTTTTAGTAAGTGTTCTTTGGCTTCTGTTGGTAAGTGCTTAAGCATGATGTTCGGAATGTTGTCGGGTCCTGCAGCTGATTCTTTTAAGGAAACTATGGCTGTATTTAATTCTGTGCTTGAAAACGGCACGTTGTAACATTCTGTATTGTTAGAGTTTATATCTATTTGTTCTTTTTCTTGATTACGTCTTCTTTTTTTGAATTTATTGTTGTATTTTGCGTTGCTGAAGGCTTCGTGGTAGTGTTGGCCTAATGCATTAGCGATTTTTTCTTGCGATGTAATTAAGTTGTTATTTATTTTTAAAGCTGGTATCTTGTGTGTTGAATATTTTCCTTTTATTTTGTTTATTTTATCCCATATTTCCTGTGTTGTTATTGTAGAGTTTATGGTATTTACGTAATTTGCCCAGGAGGTTCGTTTGCTTTCTTTTATTGTTCTTTTTGCTTGAGCAATGACTTTTTTCATTTGTATTAGGTTGTGTATGGTTTTATATTTTTTGTATTTATTTATTGCTTTGTTTCTTTCTTCTAGGATATTTTTACAGTTTTCATTCCACCATGGTACCACTTTTTTCTTTACTTTTTTCTTGGGAACTGAAAGTTTGGCTGCATCCAATATTTTTGTAGTAAAATCTTGTACTGTTTGGTTTATGTTTTCGTTTGCGTTAAGTTCAAACTTTACTTTTTGGAGATGTTGAGTAAAGTTTTCCCAGTTTGCTTTCTTTGTATTCCATTTGGAGTATTTGAGTGTATAAATGTCGTTGTTATTCTTTGTGGTATTCTTAATTAGAATTGGGAAATGGTCGCTGCTATGAAGGTCTGTTAGAACTTGCCATGAATATTCTAGGTATAATTTGGGGTGAATTATCGATAGGTCTATTGCTGATAGTTTTCCTGTAGCTATACTGATGTGTGTAGGATGTCCATCGTTTAGTAACGTGACGTTGTTATTGTCTAGTACATTTTCGATTATGTTTCCTTTCTTGTTTGTTATTTCGCAACCCCATATTGTGTTGTGTGCGTTGAAGTCTCCGAGTAGCATGTATGATGTATGAAGCTGGTTTATTAGATCTTCAATATCTTCTGTTGTAAAGTTGAAGTTGGGTGGGATGTAGATATTGCATATCGTGATTTTATGTGGTATGTAAATATTTACTGCAACCGCTTCGAAAATTGTGTTCAGTGGAACATTTTCCGAATGTGTGTCTTTCCGTACTAATGTAGCAACCCCTCCACTGGCATGTTGCAGGTCTGGTCTATCTTTTCTATGGATGTCGTAATTTTTAATGTTGAGCTGTTGGTCTGTTTTAAGGTGTGATTCTTGTATGGCACAAATTATGGGTTGATGTTCGGTCACTAATAATTGTAATTCTTCGTAATGTATCTTTAATCCATTAATATTCCACTGCAACATAGCCATTTTTACTCTGAGGTTTGAGAATCTTCCATTGTTTGTGAAGAATCTGTGGCTATTAGATCAAAAAGTTGTTTTTCCATTTTCTTTACTAGTCTTGTGATTTGTCCTTTGTGTGTTGGAGTGTCGGTCATTTTGTATAAGTCTTTTAGGATGGAGATTATTGTGTCCGGGTTATCTGTGTAGTTTCGGGAAAGTTTCACTAAGTCTTCTGTTGTTTTAGCTTCTTCAATGAATGCTTGCAATGTCGTGTATGTTATTTTGTATATTGGGGGTTTTCTTTCCATGTGGTTTTTTATAGGTTTTAGCATTTCTTCAGTATTTATTTTAAGACTCGGATATCTTTCTTTTTTCTTCTTCTTTTTGGGTGGTTTCATTATTAATATGTCATTTTTTATGTTACTTGTGAATAATTCATTTTCTTCTGTTTCAGGTGGAGCGCGGTGGACATCAGCGACTACTTGTATTTGGCGTGGTTGAGTGTCTTCAGGAGTTAAGATTTCTTCGTCATCTTTGGTGTCTTGGTTCTCGAAAGTACTCGACGTTTCTGTTGGGCTTGATGGCGGTGGTCGTTTACGGGTTTGTTCGACTTCCTGATGTGAGACTTCTAGTTGGGGTTGGGTGCAATTATTGGCGTAATGCCCTTCTTGGTTACAGTTTAGACATTTCATGGCGTCTATTGCGAGGAAAATCCGTAGCTCTTCATTTTCAAATTTGATTAATATAGATTCCGGAATTTCGTTTTTGTCGTTTAGTACTGCGAATAGATACCTTCGAAAGCATATTACGTGTGTGTACATTGCGTCTTTGATTCCCATGTTCATTGAGTAAATTGGTGACACTTGTTTTATATTATAATTTTTCAGTGCTTCTTCAACTGTGTGGTTTGGAACGCCGGGTGAGATGTTCGATATGATTATTTTTTTAGCTGGAGTAATTAGTCTACGTATTGAGATGCAGTGTTCGTCGATTATCACAGATTTATGTTGTTCGAGCAGTGTGTCAACCAGTTCTTTGCTTGATAGGTATATACATACTCTGTTGTTTGAGATCCTTGAGGCTGCATTAAATTGATTTTTATAAATATAAAAAATTTCAAAAATGATACGCTATTATAACGTAGGGCTGTCATTTCCGAACAACGTCGGGTAAACATACCTATAGTAAATTATAAAGAGGTAAAGTTTGTTTATTTCTTTGTTTGCGTGTTAAGTCCGCGTACCTAAATCGTAAATTCTTTCGCTGTTTGAAAGCCTACTTCTTTCCGATTATTATTGGCTATATATTATTACGCTACGAAAAAAGGGGCATTTAAAATGGGCGCATTTGAAACATTTTAAGGGCTGCTTTTAGAGGTTGAAAACTGTTTTTGGGTCCAAAATATCCATAAAATTATCAGGATTATTTAAAAATTGAAATTTGACCCTTTATAGTAGTATTTAAAAAGCACCCCTAAATTTTTAATAATTTTCAAATTTTATAAAAACACTAGTTAGCAGAATTACTTACTGAAGGGTTCGATTAATCCGGTTGGTATTAATAATTACTGGTAAAAATTAATAATTACCTACACATTTAATAAAAGTGAAAATAGCCTGTATTTATTTATACATTTACAGATATTTATTCATAATTTCCAATAGACTTTGGTTGACGTAGTAAAAATCAGTTTGGTGTTTGGACATTATTTTACTTAGGAGTAAATATTAACGTTTTGAAGAATAAATAAATAAACAATAAAAAAATGTATCAATTAAAAAGAATGGTTTTCTTATTCGAATCAAATTTAAATATCAAACAAAAGGATACGAATTTCTTAAGAAATTAAAAACCAATGCAGTTAATAAAATAATCTATATTTTTTTGCGCCTTTCGTTCATCATCTAAATTCATCATATTAAATTTTTCCGAAACAAATGAATGGTAAAATATTGTAAGGTCATTAATGGCATTTCAATTTATGAAACATGATCAAAATCGTTAGAAAATTGCAATTTTATGTTTTTGTTCATCAGTTAACAGTAAACTACTCTTATTTCGGGGAGTAGGAAGAAAACGAAAAAAAAATCCCTGAGGAATCCCCAAAAAACCTTACATAAGTTTAAAATTTGGTTTCGATCCGTTGAACGGTGTGTCCGCTAGGCCTGTGTGCATACGGTCGAACGAATATCAAAAACTCGTTTTTTCGGTATGTAGGAACCATGAAATGTCTAAGTCCGTCGATTTTTTCGCCTCTTCATTCCTAGGCTTGCTCGAAAGTAAAAAAATATTTGCACATAAAGTGACTAACATTAACGATGCGCATAGCGAGAGGTGGGTGGACGCGGTGGCTCCCCTCACGAACCATTTCGTCAAAATTAATTACATTTACCAACAAACAATGGGAATTATTTATAACAACCGATTAATTTGACGAATCTTCCGAAATTTATCACTTTAATCGGTTGATTTGGCTATTATTAAAAGTAATCGGTAATTATTCATAGTTGCCAAGTTATTACACTAACCGTAACTTATATAATTTAGTGCAGACGTAGTATTGGTAAAATCCATGTCGAATATTGAAATTTAGAAAAAAATTACTTTAATAAGGGTTTAAATTTATTTTGTCTAAAATTCGCATAATAAAGCCACAATGCATAGTATTAGCAACTACACTATTTTGTCAGTAGGATTAGACTCCGCGACCCGAGTTTTTTTGTAATTGGCAATGAATTTATTATTTATAAATAAGGTATTTCCAACTTGTTTTCATCGCAGTCCCCGAAGTGTACACATATATTGTTTTTTACTCTTTGCGTCATACGAATCAAATGTTTTCTTTTAATTCATCCAGTGTCAGATTTCATACACCTGTATGTTTTATTAATAATAAGTATTATTTACAAATGCATTCAGAGATCTCAGCTAACTAAAATAATAAACACTGACAGCAAGAATGCGCAATTTTTTGCCGTCTACTTTTGGCTAGTCTATTCGATTGGGCTGACTAACTTTTCACAAACCAAAAATGGATCTTATTTTTATTCTTGAGGTGAAGTGTTCCACTTGGGTTCTGCCTACTTCTTGACAGCTATATCTCGAATTTTTGAATTCACATTAATTGATAATTAATATCTCCGGAACTGTCAAGGCAAATGTCAAATAATGGCATATTTCTGAAATCAGAAATTGATCATTTATCATCCAAATCTGCAAAAATTGGAGGGTGTCATCAAAAATAAAGACGATGACGCCATTTTAAAAAGGGGTGAAACTAAAAAAATGACGACTATCAAAAAAAATGCGCGTTAAAAAAATAATATTGACGGGTCCAAGGATTTTGAGCGCAAATGATCTGGATTTTTTTATATGGATTGTACCACACTAAACTTACGTTTAAATGTCAAAAAATGGAAAAGAAAAAAAATTATAAGAAAAACTTTTATGTATTTTAAAACTGTACTAAAAAGAAAAAAAAATAATTTTCATACATCTGAAAACTAAAAGCTTTGGGACGGGCTGATAACACTATTGCATAGTTACTTTGCTCAATTGATCACCCCAAAGCTTTTATTTTCTAGATGTATGAAAATTATTTTTTTGTACAATTTTTAATATCTAATAAAAGTATTTTTTTGGTCTAATATTATTATTTTTGTTGCCAACGAAACAACGCGTCACTGGTCGGCGGTCGCTACATCCAAGGTTTATTTATATAATGTTTATCCACCCCATGCCATCCACGTTGGGAGAACCTTTTTGAATACTACCTTCAATTTTGGAACTCGCTCGTCACTAATAAAAAGCAATAACCCTACGAAATTTGGAAAAACACGGCACACTTTTAATACTAATAGTGCAATATGTTTTTTATCATTCACTAAATTCTAAAACTGAGCTAACATGGTAATAGGAAATTTAAAAATCGATAGATTTTGTCTCTTATAATTTTTTAGAACGGCTTATGATTTTCCTGAAAAACCAAATGTGAACTTATTTGATTTTCCTTTTATAGGCTTAGTTAACGTGTTTTATGAAAAATCAATTTTCAGGAAAAATAATAAGTCATACTAAAAAATTATAAGAAACAAAATCTATCAATCCTTAAATTTCCTATTAGGTACTTACCTACCATGTGTGCCCAATTTTAGAATTTAGTGATGATAAAAAAATATTGCACTATTATTATCAAAAGTTGCATTATGTGCTCGGTATCCTCTACATGTTCCTCCCCAAATGGTGAATCAGCACTATGACGTATGAAAATCATCACTGGCTCTTGTGCTATTAGAACTTGTCAAAATTTTGAATGCAAGATTTGTAGCAGACAGACAGACATACATCTAGTAAAGTTAAATAAAAGTTTTAAAAAAATATATTATTATTTTAATATATTTAAATTTTTTGATAAATAATATTTACATCTAATACACATTTTATATTAATTCTAGGAACAGCATAATAAAAATATTACAAAATTATTAAAATCATAAATTACATTTTACAACATCATAATATTTTAAAATCTATCTGAAACATAACTTAATTTACCAAGCACATTAGAAGCGGGCGCTCCTAGAATCATATCGCAGATGGCTCGTCGGGCTAACTGGATGCCGTGAAAATTGCCAAGTAAATGTATCTTGTGTTCAGTTATCACAATCCTCGTTTGTGTCATTTTTTCTACGGCGATTCTTGTTTTGCCATGTTTGCCGACGACCCTACCGATCGCACGTGAAATGTGATCACCTTTCAGCCGTTTTATGTCCTGAATCTCAAATGATTCAGTAAACAGACCATCAGCGCGTATCAACCTTTGAGCTTCATCTACGTCAAAACCCAACACAAAAGCCTGTAGGAAAGATTCCGCCTTCTGTAAATTCGCCATATTCGGTGCATCCTTAGAAGCACGAACATCGACACTTCGGTTTTTGCCGTTGAATCTCAAGTTCAAGTGTAACTGTTCTACGACGAGTTTGGAAATTTTCGACCAGTTTTCTTTTAACGCTGAACATCGTTGACTTGGTATTGCTATACTGTTGATTTGAAATTTCTCTACTACGCCGTTAATTGACGACTCATCTACAACACTGTTACTTGAGTGTTGAGGCATCGCAGCTTTATTTGTAACTTCCTGAACAGCGTGTTTAGCAAACATAGGTTTAGCGCGTTTTGTTCTTTTCACCAAGTGAAAATCTGTATTTTCAATATTATTTACAGTAGATGTCTCCATTTTAGTACGTCGTTTAAATAACAAAATAATAAGCACTTATCACAGTAACTTAGCAGTAAGATTTTGCACTGGATATTTAACAACTTGATACGTCTGAATTACAAGAGAACAGGACGGATAATGCTTCCACTGTTGAGACGTATCTCTCTTTATAGGTACCACAGTTCAGGTAAGAAATTGATAAGTTTACCATAGATATAATATGACAAATGTATATTTCTATTTATTTTATTTATTTATTGTAGATCATAGATGCGTTGACATCTCAGGTCATTTACGTCTTTCAACATAGAGGTATAGAATAGGGTGGAGGGAGGGTATGTCTCATCACAAACTACTTAGTACTATAGACGCGTAACGACCATGTTATCACTTAGGACTAAAACTCTGTTGCTCGGAAGGTGAACTAAATCTATTTTGGCGGCAATTCAAATGTGATGTCACTGTTTTTCATACAGATATAATTATAATTTATTACTTACACATGAGATAAAAGGCAAAACAAATACACAAAATTTACAAAAAAAATTAATTTATTAAAATACAAACAATTTAGCATTGTATATAAAATATATAATACATAACTTAATAATAATATTAATATGCTACGTTACAATTTAAAGCAATAAAAAAAATAGACCTACATTATATTATACATTTTTTTGCTTAGACATTATTACATGTTTTTTAAAAATGTTTTGATTATATTGAGTCGTTTCTTTTAGCACTGCATAGAAAAGCTTTAGAAATAATGTATGTCCGAAAATCGGTGATTTCTCATATCTTTATACCATTACAAAATTGCATGTGTTAAAAATGATAAAATAATTATTTTAACTTTAATTTGTAGGTATATAAAGTCCACAAATGCCTGAAATATTAATGTGAAAAATGCACATTTTTATAAAAATAAATGGTACAAATAAAAAATCTTTGGAATGGCTGATAAAATTGTTTTTTCTCTTCAAAAAATTATATTATTATCGATTTGATTAAAAATTTAGCATTCACATAATGTTATAAAGACTATCGACAATTTTGAAATAACAAACAGGTATTAGCAATCATTTCAAAGATGTTTTTATTTTCGAGAATCTTTAAAAAAATATTTCAGCTTATTTGTGATTTTAAAATCACTGGTACACGTTTTATTGAGATTCTTTCTTTTTGTATTTATTTTTTTACTTGAACTCATACACTATAACACTAGATAATAGTCTACGCATACGATTTTAATAAACTCGCGAAAATACAAAACGAAACACACAAAAATACAATTTTAATAAGCTCACGAAAACACAAAACGATATAAAATAAACAGATCTGTAACCATAGAGAAGACACACACCAAACGTCAAGCATTAAAATATTCCTAAAGGTGAAGATAATGCAGTTTTCTGCAAGACAAAAACTATTAGACGTGACATCTCTTGACCGGAAGGTAGAGTTAAGAACTGTAACAAACGGCTTCTATTTAGGAGAAACGTCTATATACTAAGTGGTTTGTGTGTCTCATAACGTGAAGCCACGCGGGGAATAAACGGCCATCTTTGTGTGAACCTAAACAATTGTTTCAAGGCTACCAGTTGATGGATATTGATTATTGAGAATATTCTGTTTCTTTTTTGTATTATTATATGAAAGTGAGTGTTTATACCAGGACAAGTACTTTTATTGACCAGCCATTTAATAGTGTGATCATATGCCACCAAGAATTAACAGAATATAACAAAAAAACAAAGGTATTTGTGGTTTTGTTGTGCGACATTAAAAAAAACAATTTATGGTCTAAATGTACTAGAACAATACCCAAACAAAAATAGTAGCGATTTACAGTTTATTAGCTCTAAAGATATGGGAGGTCTAATCATCACCAGATGTAACCGATGTCTGTAAAACTGCAGAAAAGATTATTAAGCAAGCGTTAGATGAGAGCGATGGTCCGTTCTTAAAGAATAAATTTTCAGTATTGTATTTAGTATCGTCCGTATTTAATGTAAATGCTTAGTGCTTACATTCACACATATAAGATCAAAGTCCGTTGAAAATCATATTATAAATTTAATAAGGGCTATATCTGAAAAATACGTAATACTATGACTTCATTATAGGGACCTATCGTCAAAAATATAACTTATCAGTCAAAAAGCATCAAAAAGTAAAATACAGCAGTATAATAAATTGGCATTATTTCAGGGATATTAAAAACCTTGAAATAATTTTAATTTATTTGATTGACGATATAATGAAGTATTATTACCTACGTATTTTTCAGCATATTATAGTAAACTGTAAATCGCTACTAATTTTGTTTGGATAATGTTCATTTATTTAAATTGATTGTTGATTCCAACATTGTAAATCTAGTTCGTCTATTCTACAAAATTAATTTATTGCCATTACTACATTTAAAATTTGTTATGTATTTTTTATTGTTCTCTGTGTAACATTTTTACAATTATTATTAAAAATATCGAATACCTAAATTGTTGAAAATTCTTATCGCTGATTATTTTTGGGAGGTTAATTATAATAAATGATAATTTATTTTATTCCGAATTAAATGACATTCTGTTACTATAATAAAATTAAATAAACTTATGAAACTACACGTCCTAGCGAAACAATGTTATAATATTATGTGGTTCATTTCAAGATGGCCGCAACACAATCCCCTCTTCCGTTTCATGGCTTCAATTCTGTTGCCCAGAACGCCAGTTTACGATCCCTCTATACTATTCTCTATCTCTTATGTCTTTCAACTACACTAAATAACAACTTTAAAACTAAACAACATGATAACATCACAACACATCCATGAGCGCAGGCGGGAATTGAACTCACGACAGTCTAGTCTAGAGGCTGTGGTATCAAATACGCTATCCACTAGGCTACACTGCCCTCTGCATATTTCTAGACCAGGGAGGCTATTCTTCAAACTATGACACTAGATTTCGCATGCGAAATCTAAAATGACATTCTTGAATCGTTTTCGAGCGGTATCAAATATCTCGCATGCGAGAATTATCGCACGGTTCATCTCGAGTGGTGTTTACCAGTCGAGATGTTATGTCGCATGCGATACACCAATGGTATAAACTAACTAATAACTACACATTTATTATAACAAATTATTTTAAAATAAGCTTATAAAGATTTTAAAAAGTGCTTCGAATTTTTTCATTTTTTTGTACTTATTTTTTATTATTTGTTTATATGAAATTAAAAAATCGTCGGATATCCACTGTTTTCATTGTCATTATTAATAAATATTCAAACCTTCAAATAATATAAAATATGATATAGATCTATAGAAATTGTTTTATTAAAGGTTACTTAAATTATATCAAAATAAAATTATCAAAAGTGCCGACTCGTATTAACAATATAAAGGGTAATTTCTTAACGATTAGCAAACTTTTTTTTATTAAATCCGATTGCAATGCCATAGTGGTTTTTTCTTTTATGGTTTAAAAAAAAATATTTCCACCAAGTTTCGTACTTTTATTAAAATATATTCAAACAAAAAATGTAAACAACTCGAGTGAAAAGTTATATACATTATTCTTTCTAACTTGTTTACTATTGATTGTTATAACTTGAGAGATGTTCCAACCCAGCACTATTATCGCATACGAAAATTATCACTTCACAGTTTCGCATGCGAGACAATTCGTGTCGAGAATACATCTCTGAAGTCGCATGCGAGAAGCCATGCGACAATTTCCACATACGACATTATTTTCGCATGAACTCCAGAATAGCCCCCCAGGTATAGTAAGTATTGGTGCATCGAAACATTTTTGGACGATTTTTTTTGCTGGAATAGATCAGGACATAGTAAAGATTATGAAAATCCATGTACCCAGACGACAACCTGGTAGGATAATGGTTAAATTAATTTTGTTTATAAGAAAAGGAAAGAATAACTCTTTTCAATTGAAGAATTTTTTTTCACAAGCGACTGGGCCCTGTAGTTAGGGTCTTTTCTGATTGGTCGAATACCTCATCTTGATGTCGTTTGTCGCTTGTATATTTTTCAAATTATTTGAAAGATTTTCAACTAAAAAATTGATATTAAAAAAATTGAGATTTTCAAAGTTATGCATTTTTTTAAATTGAAAAAACGCGAATTTGTTGTTTTTCGACGCTGTAAAACTATAATAAGAAATATTTTTTTACAAGATATAATTTTTTGTAACATTTTTAAACCTTGCATATACCTAAACCTCCAAAAAAGGAAATTTTTTACCTTTATTCAAACATTTATTGAATTCTGAAGGTTGTGGGACAAAACCCGTGCTCAATTTTTTTTTCACCCCCATTATAGGAATTATTGATTAAATCGCTGTAGCGGTCAAGAAAATGTTTTTTTTTCTATAAAAAAGTTGTTGCTTTTGTATTTTATAATGTTAATTTCAAACCCTACAGAAACAACTTTTTAATAGTAATAAACAACATTTTCTTGACCGCTACAGCGATTTAATCATTAATTCCTATAATGAGGGTGAAAAAAATTGACCACTAGTTTTGTCCGGCAAGCTTCAGAATTTCATTCTTTAGGCCTTTCTGAACTTAAATCATCAATCGGAATGAATTCAACGGGTTTTTAAAACGGAAGGTTTCTTGGCGCCCTGTCTATCAATTACAAATTACCAAGGGCGTAGCCAGAATTTTGGGGAGGCAAAGTGAGGAGACGGGGGGAAAGAATTTCAGGTCTCCCGGAGCCGCACCGCGCCGTTCCCGTGGTTAGCACTGCAGACGATTGTTTTTTATTTGGGAGGCTTGGACCCCCGGAAGTCTCCCTGAGGTAACCATTGACGGTAATACTTAGGGGTATAAAGTACCTATAACATATAAACGAATATGATTTTAGCATGGGAAATGAAAAGATCAAATGCATGTATATTTTTAAAAAAAATAATATGAAATGTTATTGTAAATGTACATTTAAGTAAAGCACAATTTTCGCTTATCCTTCGAAAATCGTGGCAGAACTTTCTTTTTATCTTGAATTTTTGCTCATGCCAGAGAGGCTCGTGCCATCCCCTGCCCCCTCCTTGGCTACGCCCTTGCAAATTACCAACGTTATCTCTTATATTATATCTATGGTAAACATTCCTGATTGGTAGTAGGTAAATTTTTTAAATCCTTGATACTTGAACTTAATTAACTTTGTTTAACTGTATTTAATGTATAGGTATGTATTTGTTTAACGAATACGGCTCGAGTTGTCTGTGTATATATTTGGTCGAAAAAATAAACGAATGCGAATAGAACAGTCACAAAGTCACAGAACAGACGTATTTAGGCAAAGAGAATTCCAATCGAACTAACAACAAAACAGACAGCAGAACAGGACATAATAATATAAGAGATGATTATCGATCTAACACAGTGATTATCAAACTTTCTGATGCCTCATGATGGTAAAATTTGAAAGCTTCCGCATTAACCAATTGCACTAAAAAGTTAAATTTTGATTTTTAAACAATTTCGTTCCTTTATTCGGTGATTTCGGACCCAAAGATATTTTGCAACTCTTAAATACATCCCTTAAAATGATTTAAATACACCCATTTCAAATAGGCGTCAAGCTGTTCAAAATTCCCTATACCAATCTTGGGTCCTGATATCCGATCAACACCAATTGGTAACCAAATTTAAAGTAAAGGGTACCTCTTTCTCGACTATGCACAAGTTAATTGATAAGATTACCTTCAAATTCGACACTGATATTACTGAATCTACGAGCATTTACGCGAGTGACGCCTCAGGCAAAAGATACCTAAAACTTATAGAAACTTGATAAGCGATAACCAGACGCTAATGACCTAAGTTGTCGACGCGTCTATAATTTACAATAAATAAATAAAGATAACCAGAATTTCAATAGTTTATGATTTTGTTATAAGCTTTTATTGAGTAGATTAGTGGTTCCCAAAGTGGTCGTTACAGATTATTAACACAAAAAAATAAGAGTTAAAAAAACTAAAACCTGACTACGTAAAAGAAGAAAACAAGCTAATCAAAACATAAGACACCTCGATTATGAAAATCTGCCCAGTATAGATTTGACCCTACGAAGTAACAAATTAGCATACATACATAGATCGTAGTCTAGTAACAACAATAGGACAGGCTTCCCGGCCTAACGAGTTTATTAAGTTGTTAAAACTTATAAAATGTTAACTCTCGCATGTATAATGATTCGACTGTTTAATAGCTGTACTATGCTTTGCAGTTTATTTAAATAGTCGACTCTCGCATGTAGTGTGTTTTCAACGTGAAATTGCTATATATAAGAAGAGATCGGTTTCCACTCTCGGGCACTGTGGAGAAATCGGTAACTCACCTAGCCGGAAACTGGTGGTTTCGGGTTCAAGTCCCGACAGTGGTCATTTGATTTTTTCTTAGATATAGCTCATAAATCATGGCAGCCTAGCTGTCTGAGATATTTATTATTTTCACCTCTAATTGTTATGTGAATAATATGGTGTGGATATAAAGGGTTTTAAATCGATTGATTTTATCATATACCATTTAATAGGACAGTAGACAAAATAAGTTTGGGAATCTCTGGAGTAGATTATTAACGCAAAAAATTGTTCAAACACAAATATGTCTCGCGGCTCCTTGACAAGTTTAATGGCCTCCTGCGGGGGATCCTGGTTCGCAGTTTGAGAAGCAATGATGTAGCACATAACATAACGTGACTCTACAACACTCATAGAAATATAACCCACCCGGAAATGGCACTGTACCCATTAAGTACTTCATATTCATAATACATAGGTAATAATGTGTACAATACTATAAAGTTTTGCTAAGCAACCAGGGCTGCGCATTGAACATATAAATAATTGTTCATTGTCAGGGTCTTTACTTTATACAGTGCGTACGTTAATTTAAGAAATAAACAACACTAAAGTCGTAGAGTTGGAATGATCTCGTCGTCCAATTGGCAGGAATTTTTTTCTCGTAATTGAAATCGCTGACTATAATTGAAATTTTTTAATATTATAGCTGGTTAGATATGTAGGTAACTAACATATTCTAAAAATTAATTTTTCTCGGTGATAATACTATGTGTTTTACCGGTATTAAACTATAAATGCGCGATTTTCCCATTATAAGATGGCTTATGTTAATTTCATAGTTATATGTATATTTTTTTACTATTCGTTCTGAAATTTTGTACTACTTATTGCAAACATATTAAGAAGTAAGTTTACAACATTTCGTTCATTTTTCGGTGATTTGAGATAGGTGCCATACATCCAGGCGTTGTATAGTGCGATGTATAGTATGGCAGCGGCGCGGCGTAATCATAACCGGTGTTCTGTGGAAATTCCAGTTTTACCCTAGAAACGATCTTAAATTCAGTAGGTCCGTATGCCACCGTAAAATACGGACCTACTGAATTTAAGAAACTATACTATAATAACTACAAGCTATAATAACCAAGTGTTCAATTCCGAATGAAAGGTAGCGGGGCCCACATTTGTCAATCGAACATGGCCCATGTAAGCTACCTATTAGAGATCAATAATAAATACAAAAATAAATTATAATTTAAAAAAACTAAAAAACACGCATTAATGAACTAAAAAGTAAAAAATAATTAATTTTATTGTAAAAAAGCGTGGGGTGGTATGACAATATGATACAAAGCACCCCACGCTTTTTTACAATAAAATTAATTATTTTTTACTTTTTAGTTCATTAAAGCGTGTTTTAGTTTTTATAAATTATAATTTATTTTTGCTTTTTAGTCCTGGAGATCCTGGCCAGGATAATGGGACAAACTTATGGAATTATTGTATTGTAATCGGTCCTTGATAAGTGTACAAAGTTTCAGTTCAATCTGAAGTTTTTTGGTTTTTTTTTTTAGTCCTGGAGATCCTGGTCAGGATAATGGGACAAACTTATTGAATTATTGTATTGTCATCGGTCCTTGATAAGTGTGCAAAGTTTCAGTTCAATCTGAAGTTTTTTGCTTTTTTTTTTTAGTCCTGGAGATCCTGGTCAGGATAATGGGACAAATTTATGGAATTATTGTATTGTCATCGGTCCTTGGTAAGTGTGCAAAGTTTCAGTTCAATCTGAAGTTTTTTGCTTTTTTTTTTTAGTCCTGGAGATCCTGGTCAGGATAATGGGACAAACTTATTGAATTATTGTATTGTCATCGGTCCTTGATAAGTGTGCAAAGTTTCAGTTCAATCTGAAGTTTTTTGCTTTTTTTTTTTTAGTCCTGGAGATCCTGGTCAGGATAAAGGAACAAACTTATTGAATTATTGTATTGTCGTCGGTCCTTGATAAGTGTGCAAAGTTTAAACTAAATCTGACCGTTCAAAGTTGGTCAAAATCAAGTTCAAAAAAGTCGGTTACAAACAAGCAAGCAAGCAAACATACGGGTGAAGCTAATAAAAGCGTGTTAAAAAATACTGTAACTGCGACATTTATAAAAAAAAATCTTCTGTACCACTAAGCAATTTAATATTGATACAACGAATCTAATAATAAGGTTATCTTACACTACATAGAATGAATGAATGAATTGTGAATTATAGACGCTCGACAACAGAAGTCATTAGCGTCTGTAAAGAAACAAAGTGTAAACAAAACAAAAGTAAAAACAATAAAATAAAAGCAAAATCAAAAATTGACAGTCACACACAACAAAATTAAATCGTTATAAGTACAAATAAAATGTGTCATATAATATAAAGAAAGATATAAAGAAAAAACCATAAAGGCTGTAAAGGAGCCTAAATGTACACAAATAAATAAAATTAAATTAACCGGTTTCTTTTAAAAATCGAAACAGCAGATCGACATTGTCAGGATCATTTCCTAAAACAACCGACAGATCACCTGACAATCCGATCTGCTGTCGTGTGTCCCTAAACTGGACACACTCCATTAAAATGTGTTCTCTGTGCGAGACGGTAACACGAGTGTCACAAGTCTCACAAAGGGGCGGGTCCTCACGAGCCAACTACATAGTAAATAGTATGCACTCTATCCCAGAATTGCCGAATTTTTAAGGTAGGTACAAATTAATAATACACTATATATATTTCCTATAAAAATTAATTGAAAAGGAGGCACATAAACTAAATAAGAAGCGAAAACAAATGCATATTAGAAATCATATTAATGAGCCATTTTCCTGAGAGTAGTTCTTTCAATTATCCTCGAGAGGCAGCACTTGTGGTAGGTACAAACATTATTTATTCCTCATTAGTGTCGTGTCATTTTAGTGGTATCACTTAATTATTAATTTATTATTATTATTAAATTAATTAACTAATTAAGTTATATCACTAAAATGACACGACACTAATGAGAAATAAATAATGTTTGTATCTAATCCAAGTGCTGCCTTTCGTGGATAATTGAAGGAACTACTCTCAGGAAAATGGCAATTAAATGGCAGTTACGAGTAAAAATAAAAATACCTTACAAATAAACCCAATTTGTATCCTAATACACAGAATGTTCCAAAACTGTCACATTTTCTCGGAAAGCTTATTCAATACTACAAAATGAAATGACAGTAGCATAGCTCTAAATTTTTAGTATAGACTTATCTAACGTTAACTCTGATCTGTACTATTCAATCACAAGCATTGAATAAAATAATTTTTTACACGAGAATTCCAGTACCTACCTGCTTTAAATACATTTAGATAGAAATGTAGGACATTTAATTTTTAGGATGTTTTGGATTATTAGGTTATGAACAACTAGTGACTTTTGACTTGTACGGGTGGACTGACACAGACGCGATGAGACGAGTGACGACAGTTGAGAGTGAGACGTTAACGAGTGCAGGTCGTGCGAATACTGTAAGAGTGAATTATATTGAGAAAATTGAGAGATAGTCAGTAACGAGTGCAAATACTACCATACTTGATTATATTTAACATTATATACATTCAAATATACAAGAAATTAAATTTTGTTAAGATTAAAGCATAATTATTTTTAACAATTAAATTCAGAAGTGCGATAAAGAACGTGCGACAATAAACCCCACAAAACATAAAAAGTGAAAATGAGTCTTCAAAGTAACGAGTCGGAAGAGGATTTTCGTGGTTTTCAACAAAACGATAATGTGGTTGAACAACAGAACAGTCGATCCGAAGAACAGTTAACAATGCTTCGCATTATGGAAAGAATGACACATGCATTATCGGAAATAAATTTGCAACTTCAACAACAACGTGCGTCGCCGCAACAGTCAACATTGTCAACCCCTTACCCCGCGTATTGTGTTGTGCCTGATTTGTCAAAGACAATTCAAGATTTTAACGGTGACGGTGATCACATGGAAGCAAAGGCATGGCTTGAGAACTTAATAAAACTGTCAGTAACTCATGCATGGACCGACGCAATAACTTTAGAAACAGCGCGGTTGCATTTAGTCAGAGGTGCCCGGGATTGGTATCTGGCAAAGCAGGACATGATACAAACATTCAGCGATTTTCAAACTTTTTTTAGAAAAACATTTGCGCGTGATTTGTCACAAACAGAGAAATGGAAAAGAATGACAAGTAGAGTGCAACAGAGAAATGAGCCGGTAACGGATTATTTTCATTCAAAAGTACGTTTATGTGCCGATTTAAAATTGGAATTCAATGATACTAAAGAACAAATAGCAACTGGACTGTGGTCAAGAGAGTTGTGTGCAGCAGTAACGACGAGTAGAGCGCAGGATATAGACGATTTATTTGAAGAAATAAAATTATGCGAAAGAATTGAGCGAAATCGTTCTCAGAGAATTAAAGAGAGCTCCGGAAGAACACATGCAACGGCAAGTGATAACAGAAATGAAAACAAAACAATTTCAAGTACTACAGCTGTTAACAAAACTGTAAAATCAGCGCGATGTTATAATTGTCTAAATTATGGACATGTTGCTCGCGAGTGTAGTGAAGAAAAAGTAATAAAATGTATAAACTGCAAAGAAGTTGGACATATTGCGAGTGCGTGCAATAAAAACAGTAGCTTAACGTGTTTTAAATGCCAGGTGAAAGGACATATAGCGAATCAGTGCCCAAAAATTAAAAATACTTCACAAGCGATGATGATAGACGAAGGTTACAAACAAAATCAAAAGTGTGAACATCTTTATAGAACAATTTCGATAAACGATAAACAATTCTCAGCACTCATTGACACCGGGAGTAGTGTATGCACGATCAGACAAAGTTGCGTAGATCGGTTGTCGTGTGACACAATAGAGGATACGCGCCAGCTGAGAGGTTTTGGTTTGGACTCTGTTCTGACGATTGATAAAAGTGTGGAAGTGGCGTGTGTATTAGATGGAGTAAACATAGAGAATGTGGTAATGCACGTCGTACCCGACAACGCGCAACCAACCGATGTCATAGTTGGCCAAACAATAACCGAGCATCCGGGTCTGGTATACATTAGGGTCGGTAAACAATTTCTGATTGGGAAGCGAGAGGAAGAGCCGTTCAAAAACCTACAATTGCCGGAGGGCGAAACAAAGAAGGAAAATACACAACCACGAAGACTTCCGATAACTAGAGAAGAACTCAGAATCGAAATGACAACAAGTGAAGCAGACGCAAATGAGCTATGGAAATTGATTGATGAATACCGAGATTGTTTTGCACAAACATTGCCTGAGCTGGGATGTACGAATTTAATGAAAATGCACATCGACGACAATAACGAACCTGTTCGATCAAAACCGTATCGAGTCTCCAATGAAGATAGACAAACGATCAAAAACATTCTTCAGGAGTGGAAAGAAAATGGAATAGTCTCAGATACCGTGTCGCCATATGCAAGCCCAGTTGTTTTGGTGAGAAAGAAAAATGGTGAACCCAGACTTGTAGTTGATTTTAGAAAATTGAATCGACAAACAGTGAAGAAAAATTATCCAATACCTAACTTGGAAGAACAATTCGGAAATTTAAGCGGGAGTAAACTATTTACAACTCTCGATCTAGCTCATGGATATCTACAGGTACCACTTGATGACGAATCAAAACCAAAAACTGCCTTTATAACCCCAGATGAAGTAGGACAGTTTGAGAGAATGGTCTTCGGACTAACAAACGCACCGTACGAATTTTCAAAATTAATGAATCTCACATTGGGGAGTTTGAGAAATAAAGTTGTTATGTGTTATTTGGACGACTTGTTAATACCTGCATCTGACTGGGATGAAATGAGAGAGAAATTGAGAATGGTGTTCGAAGCGTTGAGAAAAGCGAAGCTAACACTAAAATTGCGAAAGTGCGAATTCGGAAGAAAAGAGGTAAGCTACTTAGGAATGACAATTTCAGAAGAAGGCGTGAAACCAGGCAAGTCCAAAGTTGAGGCAGCGGAGAAATTTCCAGTTCCGACCAATGCGACCGAAGTAAGAAGATACTTAGGACTGACGGGATTTTTCAGAAGATTTATAAACAAGTATGCACTACGAGCTCGACCACTGAGTGATCTGACGAAAAAGGGAGCGAAGTTTGTTTGGGGAATTCGGCAACAGCACGCATTTACCGATCTAAAACAAGAACTACTAAAATACCCCGTATTACAACTATACAACCCGCATACTGACACTGAATTACACACTGATGCGAGTGCTCTGGGATTGGCAGGCATGCTTCTACAGCGTGGTAGCGATGACCGAATGCATTTGGTACAGTGTGTATCGAAAAAGACCACTGACGCCGAAAGTAACTATCACAGCAGCAAGCTGGAACTAATGGCGATTGTATGGTCAGTTGACCGATTACGAATACTTTTGATGGGCATACCGTTCGTTATAGTGACAGACTGTCAAGCCCTAGTCTATCTAAACACGAATAAAACAATAAACCCCCAGATAGCGCGATGGAGTCAACTACTGCAAGAATTTGACTTTACTATCAAATATCGACAAGGAGAAAAAATGGCACATGTGGATGCTCTCAGTCGAGCACCAATAGATCAAGCGAAAGATACAATGGATGAAATATACGAAGAGAGATTTGACGTATTAATGACTATCGAAGAAGATGAGCAAGTTGAAATGATACAGAGAAGCGATGGAAAATTAAATGAGATTTTCAGAATTATCAGAGACACGCCGAAAAATGCGCATGAGAGAAATCTAATTCAGAATTATCATCTGAAGGACGGTAAACTTTATAGAAAGGTTATTGTGAGAGGTAAAGAGCGAACACTATATGTTATACCTGATTCAGTTAGAAAAGCAATGGTTGTAAAGTTTCACGATTTGATGGGTCATTCATCAGTGGAAGGTACAGTTTTGAAAATTTTAAAGCGATATTGGTTCAAGTCAATGAGAAGATATGTGAAGCAACATATTCGTGGATGTTTCGAGTGTTTGATCAACAAAGTGCCAGCAGGGAAACGACCTGGAGAACTACACCCGATACCGCCACCATCCAGACCGTTAGAGCGAATACATATAGACCATCTAGGACCATTCGTAACCAGTACCAAGGGGAACGTGTATCTCATGGTCATCATCGACAGCTTGACGAAGTACATCCGTTTGTATCCAATGAAGAGAACAACGTCTGAGCTGGTGATAAGAGCTCTGGAGAGGTTCATAAACGAATATGGCGTGCCAAGAAGAATAGTAACAGACCGAGGTACGTGTTTCACTGCGGACTCGTTTCAGAAATTCTGTTGTGAACAAGGAATAACGCATACATTAAACTCAAGTCGACACCCGCAGGCAAATGGCCAAGTTGAAAGAGTGAACCGAACAATTGTACCAATGATAGTTAGCAAAATGAAAAATGAAAGACAATGGGATGCAAAATTGTATGAAGTGGAGCGAGATTTTAACTCGACAGAAAATAAAACAACGGGAAGAACACCCTTCGAGATGCTTTTTGGTTATACCCCAAATTTCTATGATGGGAAACTCAGCGCGCATGCGGAAGGAGATGATATCCAGTATGAAAGGCCAGAGGATGTACGCAGGGAGGCGAGGGAAAGTATTCTAAAGCGACAAACGAAGATGAAACAGTACTATGACCGACGAAGATACCGAGGTTTGACCTACGATGTGGGTGAAGTCGTTGTTATAAGAAAACCAGCCGAGTCAACCGGCAAGTCGACAAAGACCCAGGGAAAATACAAAGGACCTTATATGGTAACCGAAAAATTACCAGGAGATGTGTATCGTATACAACATTTGAACCCTGAAGCGAAAAGAAAATTCAGCACAACCATACACGTAACACAATTAAAGAGTTACCGTAACCCCGAAGTGAAGGAGAATTTAGAAGTTGACACGAGCGAAGAGGAAAAATCCGAAGAGGAGAATGAAGTGAACAGCGATAAAGACGATTGACAGACAAAAGCCGAGGTCGGTTTTAATCAGGAGTGACCGAGTGTAGGACATTTAATTTTTAGGATGTTTTGGATTATTAGGTTATGAACAACTAGTGACTTTTGACTTGTACGGGTGGACTGACACAGACGCGATGAGACGAGTGACGACAGTTGAGAGTGAGACGTTAACGAGTGCAGGTCGTGCGGATACTGTAAGAGTGAATTATATTGAGAAAATTGAGAGATAGTCAGTAACGAGTGCAAATACTACCATACTTGATTATATTTAACATTATATACATTCAAATATACAAGAAATTAAATTTTGTTAAGATTAAAGCATAATTATTTTTAACAGAAATATAGAATAAAATCTTGAACAGAAAGAACAAGTTTTTTATTATTTTACATTTTACATTGAAAATTAGAGTAGGTGCCTACCACGTATCTTGCAATTTTATTTTATATTATAAGGAGAACATCCGGTTCAGTTATAATTGGGAAGACACTTGCATACAATTTGGCACCAGGAATTCAACCTCCATCCATATTGACAATCGTTCAAGAGCTGATTAATAGTGAAAATCACTGTGTGTCGTTAAATTCCTCCAACAAATAAGATGTGGCGAGAATTTTCTGCTTATAACAGATGAGAAATATTTTGAATTAAGTATTTAAATTTAAAAAAATTATTAATTTTTTCTAATAATTTAACATAAATAATATTGAAAAACGAAAAGTAAATTTTAGAGATTTTAGATAAATTACCTACTAAAAATTAATTATTAAAATGTATAAAAATTTAAAAAATATCACGTGACTTCAAAACGCGCCAGGAATGTTTGTGACGTCGTTATGTTAAAATTTGTGTGCATTTGTTGGTATTTGTGTATATGTATTACACATACTATCAAAAATAATAAATTTTTAACTTGGTAACCATATGGATACAAAGAACATAACATAATGACGTCACACGCGTTCGAATTCTTAATTCGGCACGTCATCGGAACTGAGTTTAAAAATTAATTTTTATTTAAATATAACTTTTTAATTAGTAAGCAAAAAAATTAAATAAAAACAGTTTTGCTATAAAACTTGTATGTGGTTTTTCCATTTAAGTAAAAAAAAAATTCATTCAAAAACCCAAATGTTGTTAATCGTTATATTAACTGAAAATTAAAACTTACATAATTCAATACCATAGTTAATTAAACTTTTAATATAAGCGTGATGCGGTCTGTGGGACCACGTCATGATTACCACGTTAATGTTTCCCCGCTCCTAATGGCGCGTGCGTTTTCGGAATTTAGTTGCGTAATAACTATTAAGAGTGAATGTGACGTTCCTACTTTCTATGACATAAATTTTTCGTTCACGGTCTGTGTGACCGCTCAACGTTATTAGTGTAGGTACTATAAACTTAGCCGCGTTAACTAAGGGTTAAAAAACCATCAGATTCCTCTGCTTATATTATAACAATTTGATGTCCTTTTAACTCACCTATCCTGATAAATTCTTCAAAAAGTCGACTTTAGGCAAAATGTTCTGAGAATTTTTTTATTTTTGTATAAATATTACATCCGTTATATTGGCAGCTTAAAAACTTTCAAACAATCCACGAACTCTGAATTCAGTTGCAATTGAAAAGGCCTTCACATTGACTATTCTTAGCTTTGCATTCGTTTAAGTTAGGTGTCTAGCTTTATTTTTAAATATAGTTAACCGAAATACAGGTGATTAGTATAATTTATATTACAAACAAACGGAAGGAATGATGAGTAAATATTGATCAAGTGGCGCATTCAAGGGGGGGTATATATATTTTTATATTTTTCGATGTCCGTCTTGTGACTTCCTATGTTTTAACACGACGCGTTTCAGCAACGAGTTGCTATCATCACATTGAGTATCCGAACACGTTATAATATTAAGCACATGCGTATTATGTAGTGGATTGTGGAGTAGGTACTGATGTAATTTTCGAAATTTTATGATTTATATAGTAGGTAGATGAAATGGACGTGTGAGTGTGTGTATTTAGGTAGACGATTAATGAGTATTGGGTGTTGTGTGTTGTTAATTATTGTGTCGTATATTATGTTCTATTTTAACGTTAGTTTGTCATTAAGAATGTTGGTATTCTTGAATTTTGTGGCTTTATATATTTCATATTCTTCGAGGGTGTCTATGTGTTTACCTTTACTGCAAATATGTAGTGGAATAAAATTTGTCTCAAAATCGTGATATTCATGATTTTGTGAAATGATATGTTGGGCGTAATTTGATTTAGCATTTAACATTTTTAGCATTTTTAGCATTTTAGGAAGATGTTCTTTGAAGCGTTCTTCAAAAGGTCTTCCAGTTTGTCCTATGTAGAATTTATCACATGTGCTGCATATTATGTGTGCATTGTTTGTGCTGTGGTACACGGAGTAGCGGTAACGCGCTCGCATGCCACCACGAAGAGCCGGGTTCAAATTGGTTTTTTGTTTTTTTTTATAATGTTAACATTTTGGAATTTTTCACTTTAAAAATTAATATAATTAAATTTGATACGGAAAAATTTTGAAACACTATAAAAAGAACAAAGTAAAATATTACAGGTAAGAAAAAAAAACTTTTTAAAAACAAGCTTAAATAATTAAATCTGTTAATTTTTTACCTCTACCTAACTTCTTATTTTTTGCACTGAACTTTCGATGCGCGAGGCTGACTCGCACTTGGCTGGTTTTTTTAATAATAAACTAGATGCCCTGTCCGGATTCGCCCGGGTGCACTCGATTCGCTCGTTCGCTCGAATTTACAATTATTAATGGATACATTACCCATGCGGTTCACTCGTTCGATTAAATTATTAATTAACTAAATTAACTGTCCGCGACTTATAATTATTATTATTATTATGGCGACACCTAGGCATCGGACCAAAATTTCTTGATGTTTCACTGAACAATTTGGCTTTTTCTGTCTGTATGTCCCTTTGTACGCTTATAACTCGAGAACCACTGATCCGATTTATGTGATTTTTTGAAGCTATGCTTCTATAGGCGCGTTAGACGATTATCTTTTTGAAAATTGATATTTAAGAGTTTTATAGGACACAAAAAAATAAAATGGCGTCAGATTTCAAAATGGCGGCCATATGTATTTTTGTAAAAATTATCCGATCTTTTTGAAAATTGATATTTGATTTCAAAGAACCTGATTTGTATCCGGGCGAAGCTGGGATGGGCAGCTAGTATAAATCTAAGCCTTCCTCAAGAAATAAGTTATCTAATGGTAAAAACGCACTCAAATCTGTTCAGTATAGCGAATTCAATCCGACTGTCACCCGAGCGAAGCCCAGCCGGACAGTTATTCAAATAAAATATAGCCTATATTATGTTAACGGAGAGCCTTCTTTCTGTGGACTCAAAACCTAAGAATTACGAGTAAATTAATTAATTTTTATCGACAGGATGGCGCAATAGTTCTGCGTTACGACAATTTATTGCAATCTTTCTCTATGTGCAGACCAGTCTAAGTAACCATTTCACGTAAATTATTACTCTCTGAGTTTTCTTCCGTCAAAAATGAAAATTGATTCAGATTCTACGTGGCCAAAAATAAGTCAGCCTCATCACAATAATAAAACTGTTATTAGTTATAAAGTTTAAAAATGTTAGTTTATAGACATTTTCAAGACTCCCCTTTTAAACAATATTTAAGGAATTTAAGGATTGGAATAAGAGCACTATACTTTAAAATTATTTTTAGCTATACAGGCTGTACGATGTAGTCATGGTACAACCGAGTTGTATTTTTATAAATAGAGCATCCTGTATATTTTCAGGCCATTTCATTGTCCATTCGGAAGCCTACATAAAATTATGCCATTTTTGAAATTTGGTTGCGACGTTGCCAAAATATTCAACTTTTTCTGCAAAATTCTACATTTTCGTTATCTATACCTACTAAAATATACAACAACCACATTTTTTAAGTTGAGTCAATTTTTGCGTGTCAAGTATAAGTCCCATAGCATGTCCTACCCTCCAGGTACTTCGGAGTTAAATTTAATTTACATGGTGTTAGAGGCAATAGTTGGAAAATGCATAACTTTAACTTACCTTATGTCAATTTTTTTAAGTAGCACACCCTCTATATCTTTAGGTATGTGAATAGAACTCGCTTTCCTCTACACATTTTATGCTTAAAAATATACAAGGTGTGCTACTTAAAATTTTCTCAATTTGCGTTTGTTGCTTAAGATTTGTCCCGATTATAGCCGATGGCTCAGTAAACTGAAATCTACTGTGGGTTAAATGTGGATTGTGGGAAAAATATGTTTATTTTATCCCTCGAGCGTTTATACTACGAAATGACATCTTTTTTAGTGTATTTGCCATATGGCACATACACTATTGGCGTCGGTCGGATGGCGGGATCTAGGGGTCGCACCAAAATTTCTCGACGTTTCATACCCTCCTGAACAGTTTGCCACCATTTTTGAAAATGTTTATATTGTGTGTGTGTGTGTGTGTGTGTTTGTGTATATATATATATATGTGTGTGTGTGTGTGTGTGTGTGTGTGTGTACACGATAACTCTCGACAGACTTAATCGATTTACGATAACTCTCGACAGACTTAATCGATTTAAACAAAATTTGGTACACACATTGGAACCCATTACCGCACGAAGCCTATTTCCGATTGGACCATTTTAAGGGTAGTTTTTAGGGGTTGAAAAAAGTTTTTGGGCCCAAAAATACCGAAAAAATTCTCAGAATCGTTTCAAAATTGAAATTTAACCCTTTAGTGAAGATTAAAATGTGCTGCTAAAATTTTAATAAAATCGGCCCGACAGGACCGGACTTACAAATTTTATGAAAACACTGGTTTGCGGATAGTGATTTAATTACTGAAGGGTGTATTTAATTTGGTACAGAGATTGCATTGATAATATTATTGAAATTAAGAAAAAAATATTATTTTAAGGGATGTATTAAGGGGTTAATTTTTTTATTTTGTCCAAAAACAAACTTAAGTTTATAATAAAGCCACAAGGCCTGCATTAGCAAATACACTATATTGTCGGCAGGGTTTGGCACTGCGACCCGAGTTTTTTTATTACCGTTGTTGATTAAGCATACCAAAATATGCAAAAAAATACAAGTAATTATATTGAAAAAAATCTTTTTTGAACTTATAAAGGATACCAAGCTTGTTAATTATGGACTTCCTCATAAGTAGGTACTTTTATTTTTATGGCTAATTCAGGGTTTAAATTGAGTTAAGTTGAATAAAGAGATCGGTATTTACACTATAGTTTTAGCCCAAATTTAGCATAAGCAAAGCTACCGGTATAAACGTGCGCTTATAAACACGTTTAGAGTCTATAATAGCCTGTAGCCTATAATAACTTACAATGGCAATGTAAAGTGCAGTAAACTAATTTGAATTGAAACAATGTGTTAAATTTATATAAAGGCTGACCTGGTAGATCGAACATATTCACGTAATTTAAATACGAGATATACTGCGTGTTCTATAAACAAATACGGGAAATGCTCGAGGGATGAATTCAGGACATCGAAAGACTGATAAATGTTCATAGAAACTGAGATGTATTTCCTTCAGGCACGCAAACACGTCACAGCTTAGTTAGCAGGCGAACATTTCAAAAGAAATTATTGAAAATCCACTATTTCTAATAATAAAAAATTCGACTGATGAGCAGTCCTACACTTCCCACCTAGTAAATATTTGCAAAAAATAAACACTCTTTTTTTATTCTTTGAAAAAAAGCATGGTCCTTTTTTGTTTGGTGATATACTGATGGCTAGTAATATAGCAAAAATCATGGTTACCTTGATTTACGTATAATTTTCATTTTTTAGTAAAATATTTTTTTTCTCGAAAACTATACATTTTAGAGAAAAAAAATATTTACTTTTTTGTGTAGAAATTGTCGGAAGTGAGCACTTCCTTGGCACATAGGATCAATAGGAAGTGCTCACTTCCGACAATTTCTACACTGTTTTCAAGGATCACATTGCTCTATTTAATTATAGCAACTTCAAATTTACTTTTTTGTCATATTATAACATCTAGAACAGGGTTGTTACGGATTCAAAAATTTAGACATCCGCGGATGCAGATGCAGATGCGGATGCGGATTATTAGAAGTTCACATCCGCGGATGCGGATTTGATGCGGATGCGGATGCGGATTTTGGGATTTTAAAAGGATAATTATTTAAATTTTAAGTGCATAAATAACTGAAAATCAATTTAATTTTAACTTTTTATTTATTTAATCATATTTTTAGCACGTGCCACTCTGGCTCCGCCCACTTTCTTTACATGTAGTTACTTATTGATGTGAATCTGCATCCGTAAAAACTCCGCATTGATTGATGCGGATGTGAATGCGGATGCAGATGTCTGAATTAATGCGAATATTCCGCATTTACGGATGCGGATGCGAATATTCGTAACACCCCTGATCTAGAATTCATTTATATTTTTTTTACCTATGTTAATACGTGACATTGAGAACGTTTTTTTTAATATCTCAGGATCCACTGAACCGATTTGACTCAAAATCTAATCAGGTCTAAGTTAAAGGCTGATAAGCACAATAAAACAATTGGCATGCCCGTATGTTGTTCCGTTTTTACGATATCGAAGGCGAAAAATAGACCACATACACTCACACACACATACACACACATACAGACATTAGTCAGAAAATGATCTTAAACGATTGCTAGGGTCTCAAAACATGAAGATCTGTTAAAATCTCAAAATATTTTTTTCGGACTAAATTCATTACTTCCCTACCATAGTAGAGGTGGGCAGTAAAATTATAACAAATGGAATTTAGATGGGTATACCGTGGAGACGAAATTATTTAATTAAAGATTACAACTCAATAATACAACTTAATAATTAAAAAATAGTGTTACATTATTTCAAGAAAAAATTGTCTAGTTTCTACTTGCCACCTAAAACGCAAGGAAGGAAGTCTGCCAGACTTATAGATTCTCAAATGGGGAACACTTTATATATGGATTGTTGAGGTTATTTTGCCTTACGTAAACACTTAAGAAAATCCGCCCCTGCCTCTAAGACTATGATTAACAACGAAACAGCTTAAGGAATTTCCATAGCTCATGCGATGTTAATTAAACCTATTAATTATGATATGGCTACTTCTCCAACTTTTGAACTCATTTATTTCAGAAACGCATTTATACGAAAAATGCTCAAAATGATTGTTTTTAATTCGTCGAAAAAAATATAGGGGTGCTACTTAAAATAACAAAGTCGTGTGTGCAGGGGGTGGCACAATGATTTGACACCTATGTCAAATTGTGTCACCCTATAGATTATCTAATAGCCCAATATTACCATTTTTAACTCCAAAGGCATAGCAATAAAATGCGTGAACACTTTTCGCGTGGACATGTATAAAGGTTGAATTAAAAACAAAATAAATGGTGAGACCCATGAAAAAGTGTCCATAATAAGGGGTGTCCTTAAGTGACACCTATTCATTAAGAGATTTTACAGTAATCACTATAAAAAGTCTGATTACTACCCTGCCAATAGTTTTTTTTCTCGATAATTCACAAGAAATAATATGTTAGTGTATTGACCTTATTATTTTTTCCTTACTGCAAAACTTTAATAGCTTATAAAGATATACACTTGCGTGCATAGAAATCGGCCCCCTGTTAACTTTTGACATTAATTATATTTTTTTAAAGAACTATTCATCAGATCAAAAAAGACTATATGCTGTTTGAAAGACAATTTAATATGCTTCGATATTAGTCTAAGTTTATTAAATTTATTTCGGCTTCTTAGGCTTAAAATTGTGAGATTAATGCATGAAACAAATTAACTTTTTTATTACTAAAAGAAGTATGGTTTATTAGCAAAGATCTAAATTAACTCTTGATTTTTAATGATTAGGATGATTCCCTCTTGCCCTAATAACATCTCTCATACGATTAGGCATAGATCTAATCAAGTTCAATATTGTTTCTTGTGGGATGTTAAGCCTATCTTCTTTTACTGCAACAATAAGCTGTGGGATCGAGGTTGGGGCACGAAGAGAAGTGTACCAGAGACCAAGAGAGCAATTTGCAGAATGCTGCATTGAAGAGCGGATAACTTGTGGAGATGTTTCCTGCATGATCTGGGGTGCAATTTCTATGGGAGCACGAACCGACTCTGCTTTCATCCGTTGGGACGACTGTGGTCACGGGAAAGGAGGTTTAACGGGTGCTAGGTACATCGAGGAGATTTTAGCAGTTAATGTGGTACCTTACGTCGACTACATCGAAGTAAATTTAATTTGATGCATGACAATGCGAGGCCGCACACCGCAAGATTCGTGCAAGATTACATTACAGAAGTCGGTTTTCAGGTTATGGAGTGGCCAGAATGCAATCCCGACCTTAACCCAATCGAACATTTATGGGATGAGCTGAAACGAAAAATTCGTGCCCCAATCTCGATCCAACAGCTTATTGTTGCAGTAAAAGAAGGTAGGCTTAACATCCCACAAGAATCAATATTGAACTTGATTAGATCTATGCCTTATCATATGAGAGATGTTATTAGGGCAAGAGGGAGTCATCCTAATTATTAAAAATCAAGAGTTAATTTAGATAATTGTCAATAAACCATACTTCTATTAGTAATAAAAAAAAGTTAATTTGTTCAACACCCGCAAGAAATAAATCATTTCGTGGCCCTGCTGAGCGTGGGCGAAATAATGAGTTCCCTGATTGTTGACATGCAGAGTGGGCGAAATCCCATTTCGCCCACGCTCATTACGGGGAACGTTTACGCAATCAATCAGGTCACCCATTATTTCGCCCACGCTCAGCAGAGCCACGAAATGACATATTTCTTGCGGTAGTTGAACAAAATATTGTGCGCGACTATTGGTCGAAAGAGGAGATTCCACTCGTGTGTTTAACCGCACTCGCCACGCTCGTGCGGCAAAATCCACACTCAAGGGATCTCCTCTTTCTCCCACTAGTCGCACAATATACTATTGTTTCATGCATTAATTTTACAATTTTAAGTCTAAGAAGCCGAAATAAATTTAGACTAATATCGAAGCATATTAAATTGTCTTTCAAACAGCATATAGTCTTTTTTGATCTGATGAATAGTTCCTAAAAAATATAGTTAAAGTCAAAAGTTAACAGTGGGCCGATTTCTATGCACGCAAGTGTAGATATAAAATATTTATGTATTTATACCTAAACTATAAAATGCATCACACACAACAAAAAAAAAAACAAAAACACTGATTGTTAAATCGAAGGTCGTCCACTCTGCCTGATGGCTATATAGACGTGGGAAAATGTTTCTTTATCAATGAGTCGAATCTTACGATTCATTATGATGAAAATTCAATTTGGGTAAGCAATAAGCAAACGTACTACATATTATTTATGTGCAAAACTTCAAGTAATTAATTAAGTTTATGTTCGCATTAAATATATTGACAATTTAACGCGAACCGCAGTGCAACTCAATAGATGATGGCAAAATATATCTATGAAAATATTACACAGGTTGAAATACATATATAGATACATATTTTTATTAATTTTACTTTGCAATTGCAAGCTGAATTGAGAAGGTTGACATTAATCGTATACGTAATAAACTATACAGTGTGCTCAAAAATGACACCGACAAATTTCTGGAGGTAATTCCTCAGGTTATTTTAAGAAAAAAGTTCCCTAACATAGCTTGGCACTATGCAAAATATGGATGTGCACTAAACTCGTGAACCACTGAACCGATTTGGCTCAAAATCTAATCACATCTAAGTTAATTGTGCTGACAAATTATACAGCAGATCAAACCGCATGATCGTATGTGCTTCCGTTTTTGAGATATCGAAGGAGAAAAAATTTCACCACAAACACACACACAGACATCAGTCAGAAAATGATCTCAAATGATTCCTAAGGTATCAAAACGTGAGAATCTAATAATATTTCGAAAAAAAAATTCCGTAGTAGAGGTGGGAAGTAAAAAATAATAGGACTAGAGATGGAACGACGGAAATATTCTTGATAATAAAGTTCTTGAAGAACGGTAAATTACAGAGAAAATTCTCCAAGCTATAAATCTTCAAGTAATCTATTCAAATTCCACGCTATTTAAGTTTTACTGCATTGTGTTAAATGTTAAATGCCACTATTACTACCTACTCTACACTCAATAAATAATGCAACGAATCTAACATTAATTAAAATATTATAATATTATTATAATATTTGCAACACTTGCATCAAAAGTACAATTTTAGATGGCTGTGCAGTACGGTATGAAAAGTGATTCTTTAATCTTTATGGAAGCTTCTGATGCGTTCGAACGGTAGTGTTTAAAGTAAATTTTAACGCACTCCGTTCTATAAAGTAATACTGTTTTGTTTTACTTTATAACACACGTGCGTAATAAAGTACTTTATAGATTACTTTGTTATAATCTTACTAATAAAATATTTATTCAAATTGTGTTTTATTTGCTTAAAATTGAACTTTTGAAGCAGTTGTTGCAAAAAATAATGTACGTAACGCGTGTCTAAAGTGACGAATCTGACAGTCGCGATTTTACAATACTCTCTTAAGGTTATGTTGCATTTATACCAGAACGAGTGTGTGTTTACCGCGCAAGCCGAAGGCGAGTTCGGCAATCACACGAGTTCTGGTATAAATGCAACATTACCTTAGGCAAAATCGCGACTGTCATATAATCCGTCACTTAAGCCACTAGTTGCAAAAATTACTATTACCATGACTGCTCTCCAAATGAATAAATGTTCAATATGAGGTCTGTCAGGTACGCAAAAAAAAATTTGCAAAGCCAACGATGATAATAATTGTAATAAGTAATCTGTAAAAATTTCTTCAAGCATAGTGTTGAACAGTATTCAAGATACTGACAACAAAAAATGATTAAAAAAATGGAATTAATCTGCCACCGATTTGATGTTTTTCATCATATTATCTGCTAAATTCAGATTTTTGGACAGTAAGAGCTTGGATTATTATTAATATTAATATTAATCACTATGAAGTATTGATCATATTATTGATAACCCCGGCATCCTCTAAACTGAACGGATAATGTTATTATTGGCATAGCATCACTACAGACAGGTTAAACACAAAAGATAATGCAATTTTCGCAACTATGCTAATTTTGTGCTGATTCTCTCCAGGTTCACCTGCAGTTCAAACGAAATGTAATATGAGACATGTACATATTTCTGACAAAATTATTGCAAGAATAATAATTAGTAACAGTGAATGATTAACAAAGCAAACAGATTCATAAGGTAAAAATGTTTACACGACATAAGTAGGTGCCAACTTTACGAGTTCAAAGGACTTTTGGAATAATACAATTCTTATTTCTTAAATGTGCATCAAATACCTACAACTTACAAGTATGAAAATTTGAGGGCATCAAATCACAAATGAGTATTTTTGTTTGTATTTAATTTTGATAAATCTTACTAAATGAAAAGTGTAAGCTAAGTATCCAAAATTAAACTCACATCACCGATGTTTTGTGATTTTCTTAGTTTTGATTTTTGCCTATAAAAATTAATGCGTTTACAAAAATACGTTTTAAGTGAGCGCCTATGTCATAAGGGCCAAACAATAAACATTCCTAGGTTCAGCGGTTTCGACTGTGCGCTGAAGATGCCCAGTCAGTTATATATATTACTAGCGGCCCGATCCGGATTTGCCCGGGTGCTATAGATTTATGATTTACTAGCGGCACCGTCCGGCTTCACCCGGGTGCTATGAATTTATGATTTATTAATATATTACCCACTTGCTTCGCTCGCTCGCTCCAGTTATTATAGCCTATGTCATAAAGTAAAGTAGGAACCGCCTATCGAGCAGTGAAAAAAAATTTAGAAATCGATCTTCAGTAATTACCCCCAAATTTCACCCGGGCGACACCGAGTCGACCAGTTTCAATTAAACATCTAAGTCTCAATCTATCTAATCGTGAAAACCGGAACAAAATCCGTACAGAAGTTACGGAGAAAATTGGGCACAGACAGGCAGACGCGGCGGGGGACTTTATTTTAAAATATCAGACGCGGTGGGGGACTTCGTTTTATAATAAAACAAAGTCCCTCGTCGCATCAAAATTTTTTGTTTCTTTGATTTTCTCATAAAATCAAAAATTATTTGTTTTCCCTAATCCATATTATGTATTAGGGAAATAGTACATTGTGCCACAAGGGAGGAAAGTGCTACATTTCGTCCGGTGTATAAAATTGCCACCCGAGCCGAAGGCGAGGGTGGCAAATACGCGGAAGGAGATGTAGTGATTTCCTCCCGTGTTGCGCATACTATTTTTTCTCCTGCCAGGCCGAAAGTTCGCAAAATTGAAAAAAAAATTATTAAAATTATTATTTTTATTTTATTTTATTATTAAAATTATCGAAAAATAATTTTAAAGGAAATAATTTTAATGTGTAGGAGACAGAAGTAGGTGCGTGAGAGCCGGCATAAGTACTATTGCGCACGCGCACTTGTCCGTACCACGGGAATAAAGAGCGACTTTGTTCCCGCTTGGCAGGGACGAAAGTACGAACTTTCGGCCTAGGTAGGAGAAAAACAAATTATTTTTGATTTTATGAAAAAATCAGAAGAACAAAAATTTTTAATTGACTTGAAACAAACAAATCTGTAATTAAAACTGCAATACTAGTACAGGTGGTCATAAAATAAAAATAAATATATCGGTAGGACACACATCGCAGTTTTCACGTGAACACTCGGCCCTGATGTTGAATTATGGAATGAATGAGGTAGGCTTTAATAATTATTGTAGTGTAGTTCGTTATAGCTTTCGATTGAATAATGATACCACATTAGTAGTCCTTGACACTCGAAGCAATCTAAAGTTACACTGACCGAAAGTCAGTCGGGCACCGTACAATTGTGTCATATTGCGGATTTGGTTTATTTAGATTTTAGAGAATGTATTCAAGATTATTGGAGCACTAGCTGTTGCCCGCGACTTCATCCAAGTTGCATTCGAAATACAGCCAAAGATACTCACTCGTTCTGAAAAACACAATTTAGTATTCTCACTTAAACAATGAGCTATTTTTCTAAGAGTACTACTTTCAATTATCCACGAGAGGCAGCACTTGTGGTAGGTACAAACATTATTTATTCCCCATTAATGTCGTGTCATTTTAGTGGTATAACTTAATTATTAAATTATTATTATTATTAAATTAATTAAATAAGTTATACCTCTAAAATGACACGACACTAATGGGGAATAAATAATGTTTGTATCCACCACTAGTGCTGCCTCTCGTGGATAATTGAAAGAAGTACTCTCAGGAAAATGGCTCATTTATGAGATATGCGCATATTGTCAAAAAACCTTACACCCCTTTTTGACCCCCTTAGAGCTAAAATTAAAAAAAATCCCTTCTTAGTGTGTTCTATGTCACAAATAAAAACCTACTGTTCAAATTTTGAGTGTCTAGCTTCAGCGGTTTGACCTGGACGTTGATGAGTCAGTCAAGCCTGTTTCTTTTGTATGTATAATATAGATTTCCTTATAATTCCCTGGTCCCATCACTGGGAGGGCTTAGATGGTTCGCCGAGTCTTCAGGTTGTTGGCCAGTGGGTCGTAAATCACCAAAGTTTGGGAAAGCTACATTATACATGCTTGTGTAAATACATAAGTTACTATTAAACTTACACAAAATAAAAAAACTAGTATTTTTCACTTATTTGCAATTCATCAAAATATCATGTTGGATTATTTATGTTAAATAATATGTTACCACAAAAACTATAAAAAAAAAATTAAAACAACTATGTAATCTTAACTAAGAAATAATAATACCAAATAACTTGTTCTTGTTAAAAAACTAAATACACGACTTTATTGACAATAATGTATAAATATAACGCAAAAGAACAAAACATAAAGATTTCCAGTCATAAATAATAATGTTTAAAGATGCTAAAAAACACGTTTTTGTACTTGCTTCAACTTCTTATTCTACTCTATTTACAGAGAAGAAAATATAAGTAGGTACTTAGATATTTTTAATTGTATCCGATTAAACACTTAATAATTGTGTATCAGAATTTTTACACATCCAAAATTTGAGAGAAAGACTTAAAACTGCTATTAGTTTATATTAAAATTATTAGTTTATATTAAAATGTAAACGGTCTTTTATGAATGCAATTAATGTTATAATAATAATAACCAGTGAATCCTGTGAAAGAATGATCTTGCTACATATTATGTTAAAATAGTAGAGAAATATTTAAGTCTTTACTGTTTGAGATTGGAATATAGTAAGATCTAGTAGCTACTTACACTGTGTCCCCGATCGGGTTGCCAATAGGAAAAACTTTTTTTTATTATGCGTTTTACGAAACAAAATTAATTCTTCATAAAAACTCCTGCTTGTTTAAAAATGAGATTCCCATAAACAAATTTTGAATCAAATGTACAGGGTACCTATATAAAATGTTTCTATAAAATAATAAAAAAAAGGTGCTTCAACTCTCTTGAAGCATTTTCATGTTTTCTTAATTTCTAAGCACCCTGTACATTTGATTCAAATTTTTTTTATGGGAATCTCGTTTTTTAAACAAGCAGGAGTGTTTATGAAGAATGAAGTTTTTTCGTAAAACGCATAATAAAAAAGTTTTTCCTATTGGCAACCCGATCCGGGGACACAGTGTATACAGGGTGTTCTCAAAGACACTTAACACACGCCTACCACATGTTTCTGAGACCAAAATAAGCCTATTTCAGCAAACTTACCTTCTTACAAAATTGCTTAGTTTGGGCGCTATACGGCCCTGAAGTTACAATTTTGAAATCGTTTTTTGTTATAAATTTAAAACGGCTTGTGCGATTTTGCTCAAATTTGGCACGTTTTATGGAACAAAAAAACCGATATAAAAATTATGATTAATATTAATCCATAGGCGTAGAACTCGGGTTTTTTAATATTTGAACTTTTCAAATTTCTACGCCAATGGAAGAAAAGGGGTTTAAGTATAAAATTTAGATTCAGTAACTTATTTGATACAAAAAAGCTACTCTTAATAAGACTCGATTACTCTCATGGTCTTTGAGAAATTTGTATTTTAATAATTCGCAGTATTTTTACAAAATGAAGTAAAGCTACTAAAACATGAATTGAAATAAATATAATATATGTCATAAAAAGTGGTCAAAGTGTCCACCATTTTCACGCATACAAAGATTTATATGACGAAGAAAATTAATTTACTCCTTGCATAACTTTTTCATTATCTCCAGTTTTATTCTCAGAAAAAAGCATGGCCATCTTATTTGTTTATTGATCAACTTATTATTATCAACGTATAAATTATTGATCAACTAACTATTAAAATGCAAATTTCTCAAAAACCATGAGAGTAATCGAGTCTTATTAAGAGTAGCTTTTTTGTATCAAATAAGTTACTGAATCTAAATTTTATACTTAAACCCCTTTTCTTCCATTGGCGTAGAAATTTGAAAAGTTCAAATATTAAAAAACCCGAGTTCTACGCCTATGGATTAATATTAATCATAATTTTGATATCGGTTTTTTTGTTCCATAAAACTATGTCAACGTGCCAAATTTGAGCAAAATCGCACAAGCTTTTTAAATTTATAACAAAAAAACTATTTCAAAATTGTAACTTCAGGGCCGTATAGCGCCCAAACTAAGCAATTTTGTAAGAACGTAAGTTTGCTTAAATCGGCTTATTTTGGTCTCAGGAACATGTGGTAGGCGTGTGTTAAGTGTCTTTGAGGACACCCTGTATATTATGTATAGCAGCTATACATTTATTATGTAGCTACTAGCGGTTACTCGTGACTCCGCTCACATATATTTAGATTTTTTTATGCTTTCCAATACAAACTTCAACACCCCGTTGTACCCCTTCTTATAGGGGTTGTCTCAAAAAATTCTAAAATACGTGTTTTATTATTTGTTTTGAAGAGTATTAAATTATACCAAGTTTCAAGTTGATACACCCAGGGAATACGATTTTCTGTACAAACATTTTCACCCCCTTAGGGGTTGATTTGCGAAAAATCCTTTCTTAGTGCATCTCTACACCATGTTTCTATCTTCAGTGATTTAGGCTGTGCAATACACCCCTTTAGGGGTTGAATTTCGAAAAATCCCTTTTTTGGGTGCTTACATTACAAAAGAAACCTACTGTCCAAAGTTCAGGTTTATAACTTCAGCGGTTTGGCCTGGGCGTTGATAAGTAAAAAAAACCCTACACCCCCGTTTTACTCCCTCAGAAGTTGAATTTAAAAAAATTCTCGAATATGGATTTACTTATTTTTAAAGGAGAGTTGGTATATTGAATTCAATACCTCTCACGTTAACGATTGTGAGATATGAACATTTTGTCAAAAAACTTCTCACCACCTTTTGACTCTCTTAGGGGTTGAATTTCGAAAAATCCTTTCTTAGCGGATGCCTAAGTCTTATAAGGAGCTTACCTGCCGAATTTCGTGTTTGTAGACTTTATAGTTCCCGAGATTTCGTGATGAATCAGTCATCAGGACATGTCTTTTTATACATATTATTGTAACGGATTGAAGAGCGCCGTTTGAAGTCAACCAATATTCTAGAATATTCGATCGCGCACCCTAACGTGTCAATAATCAAAGACATTTTGTCCGAATGAAAAAGAGAGATATCTTTAATTTCAACATTTTGTTCAAATGGAACGCCCGTATGTCGACCAATAACATCATCGGAATAAATGCGGAATCACTTCGTCAAAAGAGACGCAGATATATCATTTTGCTCTCTTTGTGGGCACATTGAGTAAATGGACAACGCGTGGTACACATTTTAAAGTATATAGATATACTATATTACTATTTGCATTGTCACTGGATTTATACACGTGTGCAAAATTTCAAAGCTCAATTAGAACTAGTCGAAATTTTCATTGCAAGACTTCTGCGTTTTTTAAGAGCTTTTCCCAGAAAAACAAGTCAAATTAACATAAAGAACAAAGACTGTGTGTTGAAATACAAAAAAATTATTGTGGTAGGTTATAGGAACGCCATATCAAAATCTGTAACAAGATGTACATTATTTTATACCTTATGACAATAAAATCATATCTTATTTTATCTTATCTTTCATTGCTTTTAATTGTAGATTATAGACGCGTCGACAACTCAGGTCATTAGCGTCTTCACAGACCTGGGAATATTACTTCTATGAGCGTCTTCAACACCACAAATAATCCATTTGTGTATTAGAATCCGCCAGTCGGCATACACAAACCAACAGGTACGAGCTCGGGTTCCTGGGAGCGCTAATTCCCAAAGAACATTGGAATGCAATTTGCGATAGCAACCACATTCCAATGTCCCCCCTGGGGGGATTTTTCATTGTAAGATTTGTAGCAGACAACAAGTAAAGTTAAATAAAAGCTTTTTTATGACTTCACCGCACTGACTTTCTCGCTCAGTAAACTATCCTTTTTGATTTTTACTGAGACAAAATGGTTAAAACCGTTTTCGAGAAATTAGCAATTTTAGATCATCAGTAAACTACCCTATTAGAAGAGGAGTAGAGCGAAAACAAAATAAACCCTAGGAATCCTCTAAAACCGAAGTTTAAACTAGCTTTGTCGGTATGTAGGGACCAATGAAACCATGATTTTTTGCGCCATGGCAAGTAAAACAAAATATAGAAAAGTTACATTTGCTTAAATGCTTCCTTAAAAAATGGATGTTCCATTTGAAAAAAAGTTTATATCCGTATTGCGGAATCGCGACGTTCAATTGTTTTACAGTTTTCATCATCCTAATCAACGTCAAAATACTAAACGTGGTCTGTTTAAACAAAATTTAGCTTCATTAATAAAAAAAAGTTAGTAATAGTTAAACTAAAATAGTTGTATCCTTGTATAATATTTAATATTTTATCTACGCTACAGTTATTGCATAATCATGTTGACAAAATTTAGAACACACTATACATTGTTGACAGATTCGAAATGTTTTTAAGAGAGCTTTCTCACAGTCTACAAAAATACCCTTTCGATTAACACTGTACAAAATACCAATAATAAAATTATTACTCTATTAAAACATACCTTAAGGGGTTTAAATGTTGCCGACAAGGACAAAAAAATTATACTGTGCGTCACTTGTAACGCCAAAAAATTAAAAATAAAGGTTCACTATTTACACTCTCCCGACCTTTATGTTTGAACTTAAAGAGTCTGCGTAGATTTCAAATTAACGATAAAGAATGCGTCTAGGTGCATTATCGATCACTTTTAAAAATAAAATTTGAAAAAGCTTTTTCAGCAGAGCTGGCGTAAAAGTAAAACCATCTAATATTCAGAAGAGCGTTGTGTAACCGGGACTCAAACGTTTTGAAATTTGACCTGTAGCGCCCTAAGGGGAGACTAAGCTTTACTTTTAGGTGGAAAAGGGGGCTAGACCCTTTTTAAACTGCCACAGTTACCTGATGATAGTATACTAAGTTTTTCATTCTTTCAATTTATAAGCATTATAATTTTTAATAATTAAGCAAAAATATAATTGATACTACTTTATCAGTCCTTAGATCGCTAATATAATAGGACGAAAAGCCATATAAGCAACGGCTTCCCAACGATTTAAGATGTTCTCAAACTTTGGCATATTAGCATGAAATATTCTGTACAAATTATAAAAAGAAATTAAGACTCACATTTTGGTTTCGCCCTTCTGAAGGTAAGCCGATGTCTGATGATCGCTGTGAAGGATGTCGGAATGTTCAGTTTTCACCAAGTCGCCAAAAGCCGTCATACAAACGTTCACTAGCGTGTGCGTCGCCAATAAAGTTGCTAGTAGACGCCTCGACGACATTCTGAAACGGTTAAATTCACATAGGATCATTGAGCACATTACAAAATGTGATATTTTAATACAGATTCTGAAATTTCATATTTTAGATCAAATTCACATTTCAGAATTTTACATTTCCTCTACTTGAGGTCCCCGGAGTGCAAAAACGAGATTTTGCAATAAGTCTGTTCACTTGTCAGCACTATTCAAGTCAAACAGCAAAACATAGCGAAATTATTAAGCACACACAATTTTTTTATAAGCTGTATTTTATGTGAGAAAAAGCGTTTGAACTATGTAAAATTGATTCAGTACAGGCTTACGCCTCAGGGACTTAGTGTTGCCGTCTAGATCTAGACTTTCTAGACTCTTGCCTTGTCTTGTCTAGATTTTCAAGACAAGACAAGAGTTTTTAATCTAAACCTCAATCTAGACTTAGACTTAGTGAAATCTTGATATTTCAAGACAAGACTTTAGTGAAGTCTTGTCTTGATATTTCAAGACAAGACAAGACTTTGAAAGTCTTGTGTGGTCTAGACGGCAACACTAATTTAGAAGGAAAATTACTTTTGCATTCTGAGAAAATGGCGTCTAGAGTTCGGCATATTGAATTTTCCGTGACGTCATATACCTTATTTGTAATCTTCTCAACAAAACCTTTCTTTTTATACCAATATCAATGTATTTAGATTATAGTGTTGCCGTCTAGATCTAGACTTTCTAGACTCTTGTCTTGTCTTGTCTAGATTTTCAAGACAAGACTTGTAAAAGTCTTGTCTAGAAATTTTCAAGACAAGACAAGAGTTTTTTAATCTAAACTTAGACTTAGTGAAGTCTTGATATTTCAAGACAAGACAAGACTTTGAAACTCTTGTCTTGTCTTGTCTAGACGGCAACACTAGAAATTATTAAACACACACCATTTTTTTTATAAGTTGTATTTTATGTGAGAAAAATCGTTTGAAATATGTATAATTGATTCAATACAGGCTTACGCCTCAGGGTGATGTAGATACCCATGAAGTATCGGAAATAAAATATCGATGCCATCATGCCGCAGTTAGTATTATATTGGTATCAATTAATATGTATTCTTACTATGTTAATTAAAATTAAACAAAATAATGTCCGCGTCAATACAAAAATATTAGAAATGGTTTCAAATTACTACAGCATAATAAAAAGTTAAGTTTAAGTAAAAATCAGTAAAAAGCAAAATATACTAAATAAAGTCTAAAAAGTTTTCAGTGGTAATAAATTTTCATCAGATAAACTACTATATACATTAAAGGGGATGCAAGTATGTAAGTTATTTCTTTGCGAAGTTATTTGAAAGTTTGGCAAGTAACAAACGTGGCGACCAGTAAAGAAGAATATCTTTGCGTATGCATATCATAGACTGGCGAGGGGATGAGGAACTAAGTGGTAAGCACATCACTGTGTCGTCCATTGCCCTTCCCAAACCCATATCCTATTTATCAGTGTTGCCAGATTGAGAATAAAATCTACGAATTTTACTGTATATTATTTTATAGGTACTTATAGTATAATTAAATATAATATTATATTAACTAATTATTTCTAACTTAATTAATGCAAAAAGAAATAAAAAGGTTGTTATATTAAAAATCGAGGACCAATTACTTACCTGCACAGGGTGTCCCATTTTGATGTATACATACGATTTACGTGTAAATATTTAACATTGTTTTTCCATAAGAAGAAAGTTTGGTCACAAGTGGGCTTTGGTAAATAAGAATATCATAGCTTATTCTGATTTATTCATTTTGTCCCAATGCTATATTCCCTATAATGTAGCATCAATCTGGGACACGGTGTACCTATATCAAATTATTGTGGTATACTTTATACTCCATTATATGTCCATAATTTATTAGGGCTTGAGAATAGCCGAGCGTGTAGCAATGTTGTTGTTTACATGGTGTTGCTATGGTTCCTCTATTACAAGTCCCCAGTTCCCGGGTTCTAGCCCGAGAGCTGGTAAAAGTGTCAATTGGGTTTTCAATTTATTATTAAAAAAAATAATGAATTGAAAATATGAATTGGTGCTAAGCCCAAATAACCTTAGCTGTTGGTGGTCTTTAAAACACAATTTATAATTTATTAATTTATATCTAACCAACAGACTTTTCTGATAAAAAGTCATCTAGAGTGAAAGCAGTAAAATACAGGGTGCTACTTAAAAAAACAAAGTTGTGTGTGCTAAGGGGTGGTTGGGAGCGGCACAACGATTCGACACCTATGTCAAGTTGTGTCCCCCTATCGATTATCCAACTCTCCAAAGTTTCCAGTTTCTAGCTGTAGACACCCGGTATATACAAGGATTTAAGAAAAACTGTCTAAAGTTGTGTTATTACTTACCGTAAACCATTTTATTAAGGTAGCTTCTAAAGTTTGTTAAGTTAATAATAATAAAACATAATGCACTGAATAAATTATTAAGGAGATCATGTTACTATAAAATGAAGATGTTTAAACAGACATTTTGGATGATCACTAATAAAAAATTGAATGTGAATTTTTGTGATTCCAAATCTGGGATTTTATTTTTATGTATCACAGGGAAATCAAATTCATTGAAACCATCTGGCAGCACTGCTAAACATACGAAAGAACAAGGGTTGTGTGTGAAGGCACCGTTATATTATTATGTACGTCGTATTATGAAACTTGCAAACATAAAATAAAAACATACAACTCCGTGATGTTTTGCTCATACCAGATAACAAATGAGAGAAATTGTGATATAACCATAAATATAATATAGCCAACGGAACAATGCTCTTTGGCACTGCTTTCTGAAATAGTAATAAGAATGAAAAGATAGAGGTTTAAGTTTTATAATTTGCATAATGTAAGGAGAATCTTCAATTTATAAAATTCTAGCAGCATGATAAGGGAACGAGGGTAAAAAAGCATGAATATAAAATGACGCTCATTTAAAATCATGCGTCATTTTGAAATGATTTTTTTTAATCTTTAGTCATATGCAAGGACGTACGCAGAATTGTGTTGGGGGGAGGGGGTCAAGAATTATAAGAGTAAACATGGACATCCAGTTATCATACTTTAATAATATGTTAGGTCATAACAGATAGTCCAAACGTTCTATGTATAAGCGCAATTCGGGGAATTTTCAGGCCACAAAGTTTAAAGATATTGTGGCATAATGGCACCTATCTCAAATCATCTAGAAATGAATGAAATTTTATAAACTTATTGCACATACCGCTACACTACGTCTAGCGGATGTGCTCTATTATCGCTTTGCGCGTCAGAGCCGAGCTTCGTTCATACAAGAAGTTATATCTAGGTTAATTTCGCACGAAATCCATTGTAGCTTTTTAAAAAGAGGAGATTCTGTTCTATAAAACGGAATCATTTTTAGATTGATTCGAGTTCATAATTACTACTAAAATTGTAACTGAAAACCGCGAACATCAGACTGTTGTCGGTTGGTCTGAACATACGTACATCTGAGCTCTACAGATTGCAATTTTTGACGAATCGCTTTGGTTTATATTTTATTCGCTTTGTTTACTCTTAGACTAGGAACCTATTTAAATTTACTAAAATGCGTTCACTAGTTTAATTTTTATTAACAATTTTATTTATTATTTTTGACAGCTAATATAATAGCCCGGGAGTTTGCGTTGCATTTTAGGTAGTGTTTTTACGCCGATCGATTATTAGCTTTTTCGATAAATCTGGTAGGTATGACTAATAAGTAAACCAAGCGTCAGCTGACGCACCCGCGGTAAGTGTGGGTGTGAGAGGCTGCGAAAGTGGTAAAAAAATGTTTAAGTAATAGTACGCCGGCTGAAACTATTTTTATAAATAGTTGACATCATAGTGAGTTGAAAAAAATTGTCAGCTGCATCATGGAGGGGGATTGTGATACCAAAATGTAGAATTTTGCAGAAAAAGTTGAATATTTTGGCAACGTCCCAACCGAATTTCAAAAATGGCACCACTTTATGTAGGCCTCCGAATGGATAATGAGATGGCCTGAAAATATACAGGGTGTTCTACTTACAAAAATACAAGTCAGTTGTACCATGACTATATCGTACATCCTGTATAGCTAAAAATAATTTTAAAGTATAGTGCTCTTATTCCAATCCAACTTTTATCTAAAACTTTTTTTCTAATGCTTATAATAAACGAGATATCGCCCGAGACATTCTTAGTAACTTTCCCTGTATATTTTTTTTTTCAATTTTTTTCAGTCTTTTTTTAAATTTATTATGTTTTTTTCAATTTTTTTTATTTTTATCATACAGTGGAAAACTTAGCGGGATGTGCACTTTTGGTTTTTATTAAGGGTTGTCCATACCTAAACTTAATATTTTCGTATTAAAGTATTTGGTTTAGGTATGGACAACCCTTAATAAAAGTGTTAGGAAATATCCTAAAAAATACAATTCCAGCAAAAAAATAACCTCGTTGTATTTAAAAATCAAAAGTTAGATAAAAGAAGTACATTATTTTGAACACCCTGTATAATAAATTCATTTTTTTACGACAGACATTGATTTGTCCGTCTACTATCTAATGATCCTCAAAATTTCAGTTTGATAAAGGTTTCTGTTTTGGCTATGTCGAATTTTAGGTAAAGGTCTGCATGTGTCAAAAATTTCTGAAAAACTTGAATAACTCAAAAATTACTGAATTTTCGAGCATGGCTTCCCTTACAATTTCTATTCACATTTAGGTTCAGAATTGAAAAAACAAATAAAAACAGGGTGCTAAGTTAAAAAAAAAATAGCTTTGATCTGTCACGCTTAAATGGGACAGGCTGTATAATTGAAAATATTTTTAGGTTATACAACATTAAAATTTATACAACTTTTGCATTTAAACTTTTTTTCTATCTCCACCCAAAATCAATATATCGGCCGACAACGCAAGTCTTGGGACACCCTGTATATACATACTTTTTGTGAAAAATTATCTAGCTGATGGTGAAAACCGCATCAAAATCCGTTGCGTGGTTTAGGAGGAGTTAGCGGTTATACAGACAGACAGACGCGGAAAGCGACTTCATTTTATACTATGTAGAGAAGATATACTATATAGCCCTGACAACGAACGCTCAAAAATGGGGTTTAGATGGAAATGTTTAGAACATTTTATTGACTTCAGGACTGAGTTTCGAGTAGTTAGGAGGCAAACATTAACATAGGTACTAAAAGTTCCCGAACCTACGAGGTGAGCGGGGTGCAGAGGTGCACAAGAAAAGTCGCGTTTTGTTTTTGGATTTCGCTTATTTATTTATCTATTTATTATGTACCTATTTATTTATTTTTATGTCTACAAACAGGCATCAGAAAATGATGACCCGTACCAAAAAGTGAGTTATATCTAAAATTAAAGCAAACAAAATTTCCTAAAGAGAGTTCCTATTCAATCTTTTCATATTTTCTAAATATATTTACGCTCATCACTGACTAGGAAACTATCGATCACAAATAAAATACTTTCAAGTTCAATTTCTCGCTACTGCACGCCATGGCGTAAACTCGTCCTATTATCTATAGATATTTGCACTTAAAGTAATCGATGCAATGTGGTTTTCAATGGCAAATTTTAGTTAAATAATAATACTTCTTATTTTAATTAATATTTTATTTTAAATAGCGAATCAAAAACATTTATTTTATTGTAGAAGGTTTTCAAAATGACAACCATGAACTTCAACACATTTTTCAAAGCCACCTATGTTCATTTTCAAAATTTGCCATTTAAAACCACATTGCATCGATTACTTTAAGTGCAAATATCTTGAAACAGGTTACTCCTAGCCACTTTCACAAAGTATACCTTTTTTACGTAAAAATGACGGAAAAATCAATTTTTAATTAAAAAAAATAGTACGAGTGCGTACAAAAAAGTTATGACTATTTGAATGAGTGAAAAAGTGTGTAAGTGGCGCCCCCTACAAGTAAGAGCCATACCGATTTGAATTTCTCATGTCAAAAAATCCCCATATACCAAATTTCATTAAAATGCCTAAATTATTTTAAAAGTTATTTAAGAAAATCAAAAATAAAAATTAAACTGACACCCTGTATCTCTTTTAATATCAACTTTCGGAATAGACAAGTTGGGGTCTATCGCAATATTTTTTTGTAAGGAATCAGTTCTCTATGTCCCATTCTTTTTGGGACACGCTGAATATATATATATGTAATTTTTTTCTCGAAAACGGCTCTAACGATTTTGATCAAATTTACCGAAAAAGAGTTTCGGGGGGCAAAAAATCGATCTAGCTAGGTCTCGTCCTTGGAAAAATTCGTTTTCTTATCAATTTTATCATTTTAAAAATCAATTTTCTGACGTTTTATAAAATAGTGTAATATAGTGAGTAGGTACGCTTTGGAAAAAACAAATTACTTTCATTATTTATGTTAAAATACTCTGACAGTGAATCTTTAACTTATTTTAATAGTAAAAAAATAACAACAATAAAAACTAAACATAATTATGTAAGTAGTTTTAACTAATATTTAAATAAATAAGTAGGTACTTATATTACTTTTATAATACCTATGTAAAATATGTAGGTACATACGTTATGTAGTATGACGTATACTGACGTATAATATTATGTAATTTTTTTCTCAAAAACGACTAACGATTTTGATGAAATTTACAGAATGGGGACTTTAAGTACGATTTTTATTGAACTCATCCGAGCAAAGCCATATATTGTATAATTATACGCTACTATAAATGGAGAGGGGAGCAGTGATCGAAAATAAAGATTTTTACCCGGGCGAAGCTGAACCAGGCTGTTAGTTATATGATAAACATGATTGACGTACTGGAATCGGCAGCCGACTCGTCCAAACTCATATATCACATAATTTGTTTAATGGAAGCGCTATGGTTTGTGCCAACCCTGTTGCAGCAGACTTATTCAACGGACAGTACTGATCTTATTAACAAATAAGCTTTATGTAAAACATGCTTATGGCACCTTTCAATACATATTATTATCTACTAAATATTATGTACAACACTAATTCCTGTAAAGCATAATGTTGGATTACATGATAGTCAATAAGCTTAAATATTTACCTACATTATATTATAAGACATTCAACAGAAACTGATACCTATCTACACACTGCTAATCTATACTATAATATTATAAAGCTGAAGAGTTTGTTTGTTTGTTTGTTTGGTTGAACGCGCTAATCTCAGGAACTACTGGTTCGAATTGAAAAATTATTTTTGTGTTGGATAGTTCATTTATCGAGGAAGGCTATAGGCTATATAATATCACGCTACGACCAATAGGAGTGGAGCATCAATGAAAAATGTTGCAAAAACGGGAAAAATTATTCCTTTTGAAAGCTTCTGTTGCGTGCGCTGCGTAAACGGTTAAAGTTATGCAAAAATCATGTATGACGGAATTGTTCCCGGAAGGTTTATATACAGGGTGTCCTCAAAGACACTAAACACACGCTTACCACATGTTCCTGAGACCAAAATAAGCCGATTTAAGCAAACTTACCCTCTTACAAAATTGCTTAGTTTGGGCGCTATACGGCCCTGAAGTTACAATTTTGAAATCGTTTTTTTGTTATAAATTTAAACGGCTTGTGCGATTTTGCTAAAATTTGGCACGTTGACATTGTTTTATGGAACAAAAAAACCCATGTTAAAATTATGATTAATATTAATCCATAGGCGTAGAAATCGGGTTTCTTAATATTTGAACGTTTCAAATTTCTACGCCAATGGAAGAAAAGGGGTTTAAGTATAAAATTTAGAATCAGTAACTTATTTGTTACAAAAAAGCTACTCTTAATAAGACTCGATTATTCTCATGGTTTTTGAGAAATTTGTATTTTAATAATAAGGTAATCAATAAAAACACGTTGATAATAATAAGTTGATCAATAAACAAATAAGATGGCCATGCTTTTTTCTAAGAATAAAACTGGAGATAATGAAGAAGTTATGCACAGAGTAAATTAATTTTCTTCGTCGTATAAATCTTTGTATGCGCAAACATGGTGGACACTTTGACCACTTTTTATGACATATTTATTTATTTTTATTCATGTTTTAGTAACTTTACTTCATTTTGTAAAAATGACTGCCAATTATTAAAACGCAAATTTCTCAAAAACCATGAGAGTAATCGAGTTTTATTAAGAGTAGATTTTTTGTAGCTAATAAGTTACTGAATCTAAATTTTATACTTGAACCACTTTTCTTCCATTGGCGTAGAAATTTGAAAAGTTCAAATATTAAAAAGACGTATAATATTATGTAATTTTTTTCTCAAAAACGACTAACGATTTTGATGAAATTTACAGAATGGGGACTTTAAGTACGATTTTTATTGAACTCATCCGAGCAAAGCCATATATTGTATAATTATACGCTACTATAAATGGAGAGGGGAGCAGTGATCGAAAATAAAGATTTTTACCCGGGCGAAGCTGAACCAGGCTGTTAGTTATATGATAAACATGATTGACGTACTGGAATCGGCAGCCGACTCGTCCAAACTCATATATCACATAATTTGTTTAATGGAAGCGCTATGGTTTGTGCCAACCCTGTTGCAGCAGACTTATTCAACGGACAGTACTGATCTTATTAACAAATAAGCTTTATGTAAAACATGCTTATGGCACCTTTCAATACATATTATTATCTACTAAATATTATGTACAACACTAATTCCTGTAAAGCATAATGTTGGATTACATGATAGTCAATAAGCTTAAATATTTACCTACATTATATTATAAGACATTCAACAGAAACTGATACCTATCTACACACTGCTAATCTATACTATAATATTATAAAGCTGAAGAGTTTGTTTGTTTGTTTGTTTGGTTGAACGCGCTAATCTCAGGAACTACTGGTTCGAATTGAAAAATTATTTTTGTGTTGGATAGTTCATTTATCGAGGAAGGCTATAGGCTATATAATATCACGCTACGACCAATAGGAGTGGAGCATCAATGAAAAATGTTGCAAAAACGGGAAAAATTATTCCTTTTGAAAGCTTCTGTTGCGTGCGCTGCGTAAACGGTTAAAGTTATGCAAAAATCATGTATGACGGAATTGTTCCCGGAAGGTTTATATATATAGCGAACGAGCGAAGCGAGTGAGTAATGTAATTTCTAAACCACGCAACGGATTTTGATGCGGTTTTCACCATCAGTTAGATAATTTTTCACGGAAGGTTTATATATATAGCGAACGAGCGAAGCGAGTGAGTAATGTAATTCCTAAACCACGCAACGGATTTTGATGCGGTTTTCACCATCAGTTAGATAATTTTTCACGGAAGGTTTATATATATAGCGAACGAGCGAAGCGAGTGAGTAGTGTATTGCACCCGGGCTTTCTGAGCACCCGGGCGAACACAACACTGAACTGAAATTTTTCAAAACTCGCGGGACCTAATACAAGTAAGCCAAAATATTTTAATTTTAATTTTTTAAGGCCACCAACAGCCAGAGTTTTTTGGACCTAGCACCAATTCATATTTTCAATTTGTTATTATAGACTGGGAGCTACTAAACTTTTTGGAGCCTCATTTTGACATAAAAACGACATACTTATATAATCCGATTACTCTAAGAATGATACCGCTACGTCATTGACAGAAAACGCCTATTTATCTGTACGCCGCCTACCTGACCCAATGGCGTAGTGTGCAAAGTGTAGTACATAGGTACTACACTATAAATAGGTAGAATAGAATTTCACTTTCATAAAAGTGAAATTCTGCCTCACCGATTCCAGTCGTTTATAGGGGTAATCAACTCCTAAAGGGTGCAATTATTAGTTTTTAGATTTTTCTCCGTAACTGTGTGTGACAAAACATTTCTAAAGCGCATTTTTGTAGATGATAATTTAATTGTCTCCAACTTTTATTAATAACTTTTCGGTGTAACGCATCAATAAAACCGAATGTGGCTTAGAAAAGGTAACATAGGAAAAATAACATTGAGAACATTTACAATTTTGTAGTAAGCTATGGTCCATAAGACCTAATGTAAATACATAGAAAAAATAGTACAGTAAATTTTTTTACAATTTTCCATAACAACGGTGAGTATTAAAAGTAACTCGGAAGCTCCTTAAAAAAAATCAAAGCATCTACTACATATTTAATGAATTGTAAATTATAGACGCTCGACAACTGAGGTCATTAGCGTAAGTAAAAATTGACACACAACAACAAAGTAAAACAATTGTAGGTACAAATAAAATACTACATATTTACATTAGGTCTTATGGCACATAGCTTACTACAAAATTGTAAAATGTTCTCAATGTTATTTTTCCTGATACCTTTTCTAAGTCACATCTGTATAATCTATATATATAACAGTTCCGTTACTCATTCATTCATTCACTGACTGACTGACTGACACACAACGTCCAGGTCAAACCGCTGAAGATATAAACTTGAAATTTGGACAGTAGATTCCTTTTGTGACGTAGGCACTCACTAAGAAAGGATTTTTCGAAATTCAATCCCTAAGGGGGTTAAATATGGGATGAAAGTTTTTATGGAAGTTCGTCATTTTTGAAGTTAGAAGCATGAAATTTTGCACAGGAGATCCTTATAAGGGTGTCCAAGACTTGCGTTGTCGGCCGATCTATTGATTTTGGGTGCAGATAGAGAAAAAGTTTAAATACAAAAGTTGTATAAATTTTAATGTTGTATAACCTAAAAATATTTTCAATTATACAGCCTGTCCCATTTAAGCGTGGCAGATCAAAGTGATGTTTTTTTTAACCTAGCACCCTGTTTTTATTTATTTTTTCAATTCTGCATATAAATGTGAATAGAAATTGTAAGGGAAGCCATGCTCGAAAATTCAGTAATTTTTGAGTTATTCAAGTTTTTCAGAAATTTTTGACACATGCAGACCTTTACCTAAAATTCGACATTGCCGAAACAGAAACCTTTATCAAACTGAAATTTTGAGGATCACTAGATAGTAGACGGACAAATCAATGTCTGTCCTAAAAAATGAATGTATTATACAGGATGTTCAAAATAATGTACTTCTTTTACCTAACTTCAATCACGTGTAACTTTAGATTGTTAAATACAACGAGGTTTTTTTTTGCTGGAATTGTATTCTTTAGGATATTTACTAACACTTTTATTAAGGGTTGTCCATACCTAAACCAAATATTTTAATACGAAAATATTTGGTTTAGGTATGGACAACCCTTAATAAAAGTGTTAGTAAATATCCTAAAGAATAATATTCCAGCAAAAAAATAACCTCATTGTATTTAACAATCTAAAGTTACACGTGATTGAAGTTAGGTAAAAGAAGTAGGATTATTTTGAACACCCTGTATAATAAATTCATTTTTTAAGACAGACATTGATTTGTCTGTCTACTATCTAGTGATCCTCAAAATTTCAGTTTGATAAAGGTTTCTGTTTCGGCTATGTCGAATTTTAGGTAAAGGTCTCATGTGTCAAAAATTTCTGAAAAACTTGAATAACTCAAAAATTACTGAATTTTCGAGCATGGCTTCCCTTACAATTTCTATTCACATTTATATGCAGAATTGAAAAAATAAATAAAAACAGGGTGCTAGGTTAAAAAAAACATCACTTTGATCTGCCACGCTTAAATGGGACAGGCTGTATAATTGAAAATATTTTTAGGTTATACAACATTAAAATTTATACAACTTTTGTATTTAAACTTTTTCTCTATCTTCACCCAAAATCAATAATATCGGCCGACAACGCAAGTCTTGGACACCCTGTATAACGTAGGTCAGCAATAATGTATTAATAAAGTTCGAGCGAACGAGCGAAGCGAGTGAGTAATGTATTAAAAAAATTCGAGCGAACGAGCGAGGCGAGTGAGTAATGTGTTAATAATATTCAAGTGAAAGAGCAAAGTGTTATCAGCCCTCAGTCTAGTAGCAACTAATATGGACGAGATATGTTCATATTTTTCGAAGGGTTTTCTAAACACCGGGTACGCTATAACAAATATTATTATTCTTAAGTTCTTGTACAAAAATTTTATAAATAAAGCAATAACAGTATATGTTTGCACAGAATAATCAATTTTTATTATATTTTTATATTTCCACGATGCTCGGATAGTATAGATCAAAAAGAAAGGTCACAATATTATGATATTGTATTTGTATGTTTTGTCAATTTCTTCGCATGCATGTAGTGAACTTTATATTTTGTTTAATAGATGTTCACCAGATTTTAAATTTCGGAAATGTATCGGTACCTATGCAAACCTTTTCTCTCGAAAAAATTGCTTTAGTAGGGTGGCCATTTTTAGATTTTCTAAATTTTTTCGACACAATAATATTCTATTATCTCTACATGGGAAATTAATATTTAATGAACATCCTTCTTACTAAAATACTCCGCGTCAAGTGTTTCCATTTTTAGTCAAAAGGCATTATTTTGTAAAAATTGCTTCTGTAGGGTGGCCTCTTTGGAATTTTCTAATTTTTTGACGCAGTTAGATAGCCCATGAATAGGCCTATAACCCCGATGTGTGAATTTTATATTTTTAGAACACATACTAGAGCATTTCGCGTAAAGTGTTTCTCCAAAATTTAAAAAAATGGTAAGTAAATTTAACAGTGGAACAGAATGTGCCTCAAGTATTTCAGCCGAATTTTGATTTGTTTACCACAAATTCATAATAAGCAACCTTAAAACCCCCAAAGCAATTATTATACATTTTTAGGTGCGATCTAAGACAAACTTATGGAATTATTGTATTGTAATCGGTCCTTGATAAGTGTGCAAAGTTTCAGTTCAATCTGAAGTTTTTTGCTTTTTTTTAGTCCTGGAGATCCTGGTCAGGATAATGGGACAAACTTATGGAATTATTGTATTGTCATCGGTCCTTGATAAGTGTGCAAAGTTTCAGTTCAATCTGAAGTTTTTTGCTTTTTTTTTTAGTTCTGGAGATCCTGGTCAGGATAATGGGACAAACTTATTGAATTATTGTATTGTCATCGGTCCTTGATAGATGTGCAAAGTTTCAGTTCAATCTGAAGTTTTTTGCTTTTTTTTTTTAGTCCTGGAGATCCTGGTCAGGATAATGGGACAAACTTATTGAATTATTGTATTGTCGTCGGTCCTTGTAAGTCGACAACGTTTAAACTAAATCTGACCGTTCAAAGTTGGTCAAAATCAAGTTATTATTATTAAAAAGGTAAACCATCGTAGCCAAAAGACGATATGATTTTATGTCAGACTAAAATGACAAGTGACATACCACCAACTGAAGGGGCAGCTAAGGAGCATTCTTTCAGAACTTATCACCGGATCCAGTTCTAGTTAGGAAACGAGCTATCCCCTCAACTAAGGGGGTGGGAGCGTATGCCAGACAATTAGCTTGCTCATGTACGAACAAAAGATCTCGCAGCACTAGATGAAGTTTTGAACATTATATTCTGCCGGTGCAGCAAAAGATGCGATAGTGGCAAATGTAGGTGCAGGAAAGCTTCAATGAGCTGCTCCCCTATTTGCATTCTCATATTGGAAGATGACGATGTCGTGGAGGTGGAGAGCCTCCCCACATCACTTGAAGAAATGGTGGAAGAAATAGAAGTCGAGATGGAAGAGAAGATGGATGAAGGAGACGAGGGCGACGAACCACTACCTGAGCTGATCTCTGAACCCTGTTACCCAAAGAAGAGAGTCAAAATAATATGAAGTATTGTATTGTGCCATTTCAATTGTTTAATAGTATATTGTGCGACTAGTGGGAGAAAGAGAAGATTCCTCGAGTGTGGATTTTGCCGCACGAGCGTAGCGAGTGCGGTAAAACACACGAGTGGAATCTCCTCTTTCGACCAATAGTTGCACACAATATTTTGTTTAACTACCGCAAGAAATATGTCATTTCGTGGCTCTGCTAAGCGTGGGCGAAATAATGGGTGATTGATTGCGTAAACGTTCCCCGTAATGAGCGTGAGCGAAATGCTATTTCGCCCACTCTGCCCTGATTGATTGCGTAAACGTTCCCCGTAATGAGCGTGGGCGAAATGCTATTTCGCCCACTAGTGGGCGAAATGGCATTTCGCCCACTCTCTACGTCAACAGTCAGGGAATTCATTATTTCGCCCACCCTCAGTAGAGCCACGAAATTACATATTTCATGCGGGTGTTGAACAAATAAATTTAATGTCAATAAAATGCTTGGTTTTTATTATATAACTAGGTTTTACGGTTATAAGCACCCATTGCGGAGTAAGTATAATGATAGACGTTATAATCATCATAAGTGATTTAGTAAAACAAATTTAAAAATTACGACTTTGACTGGGGGATATCTCGAAAAATATTATAAATAAACACTTATATGAAAAGAATGAATAGGAACTTTCTTTAGGATATTTTGTCAGCTTTAATTTTAGATATAATCACTTTTGGTTGCGGGTCACCGTTTTCGAGATATAAGCAAAAATCCAAAAACGGGACATTCTTTGTTCCCCTCTGCACTCAGATCACCTCGTAGGTCCGGGGACTTTTAGTATGTGTGCCTCGTAATTCTACTCCAAACACAGTCCTCAAATCAAAAAAACTGTTCCGAACATCTCCGTCTAGACCCCATTTTTGAGCATCGAAAATTAAAAAATACCACGTGATAGTTAAAGAATCAAAGAATTTATTTAACCTAGAAGGGCTTGTGATGTCACGCGAAAATATTATATAATAAAGTACCTAATAAAATTACATAATTTCAATTTATTAATTTTCATAAATAATCTTCGTTGATTGTGGTTACCTTGGTTATATTTTATTACTTCCCACCTCTACTATGGTAAGGAAGTAATGGATTTAGTCCGAAAAAAATATTTCGAGATTTTAACAGATTTTCACGTTTTGAGACCCTATAGCAATCGTTTAAGATCATTTTCTGACTGATGTCTGTCTGTCTGTGTGTGTGTGTGTGTGTGTGTGTGCGCGCGCGTGTGCGTGTGCGTGCGTGCGTGTGCATGCGTGTGTGTGTGTGTGGGGGGGTATGTGTGTATGTGTGTGTGTGTATGTGGTCAATTTTTCGCCTTCGATATCTTAAAAACGGAACAACATACGGCCATGCCGATTATTCTATTGTATTTATCAGCCTTTAACGTAGATCTGATTAGATTTTGAGTCAAATCGGTTCAGTGGATCCTGAGATATTAAAAAAAACGTTCTCAATGTCACGTATTAACATAGGTAAAAAAAATATAAATGAATTCTAGATGTTATAATATGAAAAAAATGTAAATATTTTTTTTCTCTAAAATGTTCAGTTTTCGAGAAAAAAAATATTTTACTAAAAAAAATTAAAATTGTACGTAAAAAAAGGTAACCATGATTTTTGCTATATTAAGCTAGCCATCAGTAGATCACTAAACAAAAAAGAAACAAAGAATAAAAAAAGAATTTTTATTTTTTGTAAATACTTACTAGGTGGGAAGTATAGGACTGGTCATCAGTCGAATTTTTTATTTTGTTTTACGGTCATTTGCAATTTTATAATATGGTAAGATTTTTGTGATTCATTTGAGCGAATGAACGAAGCGAGCCAGTAATGTATTAACTGATTATGAATTCGAACGAACAAGCGAAGCGAGTGAGTAACGTATAAATTAATTTTAAATTTCAGAGAACGAGCGAAGCGAGTGGGTAACGTATTAATTAAAAATGAATTCGAGCGAACGGTCGAAGCGAGTGAGTAAAATATTAACTCGATTGAACGAACGAAGTGAGTGCTAAAACTCGCAATTACAGAACATATTTAAAGTGAGTTTTGAGATTAGGACAAAATTAAATCTACACGGACGAAGCTGTACCGGGCAAGTAGTCAATAATAAAAAAATTTTGAGCAGAAAAAGATTAAAAACGAGGGGATGAAAAGCTTTGAATCCTACAATAAAAATGCTTCTTAGCTTTCCAAATAAACAATATTTAATCTATACCAAGTAAGTCGAAGGTAAGTGAGGTATAGATACGTAGATTTGCAGAAATTGTTGATAGTTTTGTCCTACAAAGTATTTTTCAAAATGCCACCCCTAGGAGCTGAAACGGTGTTTTATAATTTTCACCCCATTAGGAGTGGAATTTTTATTTGAGCCTTGAGCGGTGCGAGGCTAAAACCGGTCCTGGTTGGGACCATAAAATGTCGACGTTTGTTATTATCAATTAATTATTATATAAAAATTCATCATTAGAGCATATTATAGTATGAATATTGAACAATGACCACATTTTATGTTCGGTATTTAGAATATACCAAAGGTTAAAAATTTAATTAAACTGTGAATCGAAGAAACTATTTAAAATTCCTTACTATTTACGGTTTCCAAGACAAAAATGCCACTTCTTTTACTAAATTAGCAAAATAAAGTCTTGAAAAAGTACAATAAATTTTAAAAAATTTGCATGAAATTCTCGTAAAGTATTTTTATGTACCATTAAAAAAGCTATATAATAAGTAATAATGATAGGTATATTAAACCTCAAATAAAAAATTAAAGCGTGGAAATAATTCCAAATTAGAAAATTACGAAAATACAGTTGAAGAAAAATTCTGTATTTCATAATAAAAGAAGTTAAACAACAGGAATTCAAAATACGTGCATTGCCACTATTGAAACGTATTACGTTAATTCACTCGGTTCATATCCATTTTTTAATAAATTCAATGCGGTTCATGGGTTCTTGGATTAAATAAATTGTTATTGATTAATAACTCTTTTATTTATCTTCGTACTTGATAAAGTCTCGAAAGAGACGAAACGTCGTACGAAGATAAATAAAAGAGTTATTAATCAATAACAATTTATTTAATCCAAGAATCCATGAACCGTATTGAAATTGAATGTATTATGTTAACTTTTATTGGTTTTTTGACAAAATAAAATATTTAATTCCTAACATCCCTTAAATTGATTAATTTTTTTCTCAGTTTTCATAGTCCAGGAGCCAGTGATTATTTCCATACGTCATAGTGCTGATTCATCGTTTGAGGGAGACCCGATAGAGGATTCCCCGAGTACATAATGAAACTCTGGACAGTTGGCTCTAAGTGGTTGCGTTCCGCCCCTATTGATGTTTGAAAGTGATCGAATTACCGGGACATTTACGTCATATTGCTGAGAAAAAATTTAAATTACATGTGAACGTTTAACCTCTGCAGATTACAAAAACATGCCATGTCAAATCGGTTGCTATAGCCGTCTGCTGCAGGGTGTCAAAGTCGGCGGTTTTAAAATGTAATCTTTTTATATTGGGAGAACCGTTTTGGATACGACCTTCAATTTTGGAACTCGTTCGTTATACTAACGAATAGCTATAATTCAACAAAATTTGAAGAAAACCGGCATACTGGAAATAGAGCAATCACGACACTGATACTAATAGTGCAATATTTTTTTATAACTCACTAAATTCGAAAATTGAGCTTACATGGTATTAGAAAATCTAAAAATCGATAGTTCAGTTTTTTCAGTTACACAATATCCAATTATATAATTCTGTAGCGTTATATTAGGTAACTAACAACATTTTTTGTTTCATAATCGTTACTTTCAGTGCTCTAACTTTATTACGCAGGCTTATAGCCCCTAAAAATAAAAAAAAAAACTACCCATGATTCATTAAACCTTTGCATATCCGCATAAATGTATCCAAACTCTGTAACTGAAGTTACACGGTCCCCAGGGGTTGCAACCCACAGTTAGAAAATTTCTACAAATAGGAAAAGGATAAAACATTTTATTTCCTCAAGGGCAATAGAGGTTATATCTGGTTTTATTATTTTTTATCAGTCAGTTCATTGAGGGCAGCCAGCCTGATATTTACTCTGTAATATTATTTTATAAAAAAAATTTTTAATTTGTGGTTATTTTTGAGATTTTTAATATAAAAATTTTTGTTTATTCTGAAGATGGACTAAGTTCCGAAAGCGCTTAATAAATGAATTTTAAAAAACTTTTGGAAAGGATTTCTTCCTATTTTATTTTTATATAGGATAAAACATGTTTTGGGGGGCAAAAGTATATTTGAAACTCACCTGTTATTGCACAAATTTTAATATTTATCCATTAAATGTTCATAGAATAAAAGCTTTTTGAACTCACTGAGGTATTTTGAACTCAAGACACCAATTTAAACTAGCAAATAAATTTTTACTGTTCTTTATATTAATTAATAAATAATTAATATAAGTTACAAATAAAATTTTAAATATTTTGTAAAATAATATTGATATATTTAAAAATTAAACGCGCAAGAAGTCGTTTTAAAAACCGTTAACGTTAAAAGCGTGCGCAACGACTGCAACAACGACAATGACTAAACGGACGATCAAGTTTACCGCGCGTTGTAGTTGTAGATCGTCAACTGTTAGGTGCTTGCGATCAAACAAACGAATCAATCGCGCGCGCCGGTGCTTCTCGTCGCGTCGATAGAGATTAGATGTACCTATACATAAGTATTATTGTACACCTAGTGTCATTGCGGTGCGCATGCGTTAGACACGCGTGCATCACAATATGTAATCAAAAGATCTCATCCAGCGTCTTACTTTCCCCCTCGAACTTTGTCTTAAGTCAACCGTCGGCGGACTGGCCTTTCTTTATCAATGGAATGACCAGTGAAGCTAGGCTAGTCTAGTTCACACTATGAGCTTTCAATATCTCATATCCGTACTAAACTCGTTAATAATAAGAATGTAAACACTAATGGCCGCGGACTGCGGTTATAATAATATATTAATAGAGTTCAGATAAAATCTTTATTAACCTGTAATCTTGCTTTGATAGTTTAACAATTTTTATTTTATTTTACCTAAAAAATGAGGCAGTTGTGTAAAATAATGGTGTTGGATTTTTTGTCTAGCACTGAAAACGGCTTCAAAATTTGAAGTAGGTTAAATAAATATCACGGTCTACTAATAGTCCCAGAGCCAACCGTGTGAAACTCCCCGGTATAAAGTAATAAGATGAGTGTCATATCAGATGAAAGAGCGTTAAAATCCTTACACAAAAAATATAATTTGCCACTCGCCATCCTGGCGGGGGACGCTGGCCGCCCTTTTGAAAAAAGAACTTTTTGACAAAAGTTACCCAATATAAAGTAATAAGTGTCATACCAGATGAAAGAGCGTTAAAACCCTTACACAAAAAATATAATTTGACACCCGACATCCTGGCGGGGGACGCTGGCCGCCCCTTTGAAAATAGAAATTTTTGACAAAAGCCACCCGGTGTAAAGTAATAAGACGAGTGTCATATCAAATAAAAGAGCGTTAAAATCCTTGCACAAAAAATATAATTTGCCACCCGGCATCCTGGCGGGGGACGCTGGCCGCCCCTTTGAAAATAGAAATTTTTGACAAAAGTCACCCGGTATAAAGTAAACGATGAGTGTCATATCAGATGAAAGAGCGTTAAAATTCTTACACAAAAATATACAATATACGAGTATATACAGTGTGTCCCACCGTAACTGAGACATAACATTTTAACATGGTGTTACGATAATTTATTAATATTTGCTCCCCTTTAACTGTTTTTGTTATTTTTATTTTAAGATCTGGTTCTAAATGTCCCCAGTAATGATGTTGTAGACTTATTTTTATTTAAATGTCTTTAAAAATTAATAAAATCACATTTTTAAAAAATAAATCACAATATTTGCTTTGTATACCAGTTTAATGGACAAGTGCTCAACGCCGCAAATAGCTTAGTTGGCTAGCGCGTTGACCAACATCAGTTACCTTCACGCCAAGCCCAGGTTCGAATCCCGAGAACTCATAATTAATTTTTTTTTTTTAATAATGAAAATACATTGGAGAATAATTAATAATGCTTATTATTTACAAATAAAAGTATAGCCAATTTATTAATTATTTTCATTAAAACTAACACGTACAACCATCGTACAACTCTGTTTTAATGGAAATAATTAATAAAATCGCTATACTTTTATTTGTAAATAATAAGCATTATTAATTGTTCTCCAATGTATTTTCATTATTAAAAAAAAAAATTAATTATGAGCTCTCGGGATTCGAACCTGGGCTTAGCGTGAAGGTAACTGATGTTGGTCAACGCGCTAGCCAACTAAGCTATTTGCGGCGTTGAGCACTTGTCCATTAAACTGGTATACAAAGCAAAGATTGTGATTTATTTTTAAAAAATGTGATTTTATTAATTTTTAAAGACATTTAAATAAAAATAAGTCTACAACATCATTACTGGGGACATTTAGAACCAGATCGTAAAATAAAAATAACAAAAACAGTTAACGGGGAGCAAATATTAACAAATTATCGTAATACCATGTTAAAATGCTACATCTCAGTTACGGTGGGACACACTATATATCATTCTGACCGTGCGAGATCAGTGTATAGGGAATAGGGCATGCAATTCGAATATTCGAATATTCGAATATAGCGAATATTCGGCTGCATTTATTATTCGAATAGTAATTCCTATTATTCGAATATATTCGAATTATTTGTTAAGAATTAAAATTGTTTAAAAACGGTTTACGGCGGCGCTAAAACATCTTACAAACGCTACACTAACTCTAAGTTCGCGCTAGGGCGTGGGAGGGGAATCGAAACGGGGCGAGAAAAGTTTTTTTTGTTAATTATTGCATGTTTATTTGATATAACTATTTACTTACGTTACGTTACGTACGTGTACTTAATTGCTTGATTTGCTCTTCGCACGTGCTAATAGACGTATTATTTATTTGTGAAGTATTTTTTTTTATAGGGGAGCAATATCCCATACTTTTGTGGTACTAATTAATAAAAATGCGTCTTAGATGCTCATTTAATATTTTTGTTTGAATAGGAAAAACAGAAAGAAAGAATTTTGAATTTTTTTGATTATTTAAATATGTTCATTTGATCTATGGTTCTCGGAAGCTATGTGCGCTCTAATATTTAGTTGATTTGATCTGAATTTTTACGTAACTAAGTAAAGTAAAAATGATTATTTGATCTCTTTTTAATTAGAAGTAAGCTGCTTTTGTTGTTAAAATATTGATTGGATTTATGGACGTGCAGTAGGCGTGTTGATTTTAAATAATTAAAAGTCATTTATTGAAGTTCCAGTGTTTTTATTATTTTTACCAATTATTCGAATATATTCGAATATATTCGAATATTGGCTAAAATTTGAGCGAATATTCGAATACCTGAAACATCCGAATATTTGCATGCCCTAATAGGGAACATAGGTGGCTTTGTTAAAGAGTATATAATGGTAGTTTTCCAATTACAGCATTAAAGCGTATTATGCGGCATAGTGCTCAACGGTGATGTTTCAACTACAGCAATGCTTCGCACAATCGAGCACTTTGAAAAGTACTGCTTTGGGGTGATGCGCGCATTGGAAACATGAAAACATAGCATGAAAACTATGCACGTTCCAATTAAGCATTAACACACCTCGGCATTGTGCGCCACTGAGTCACATTATGCGATGTAATTGGAAAACTACCCATATTTGCAGCGAACGCGCTTTGACCCTAATGACGTAGGCAGGTAATATGTATTAAAATTTGAAAATTTGTATGCCCGTAAATACTTAACGTATTGAAATGAAATAAACGCCATTGTTTTTGTGGCAATGATTTCTAATAGGAAACAGTCACTGCATATTAATTATATTTTACAACCTCAGTGTGTTGCTCCTAACTCCAAATTTTTAAAGCGAAAGAGATTGTCTCTTATAGTAAACACCCAGTTTTACATGAGAAATAAAAAAAATGTTTCGATATATTTCTCATTTACTGAAATTGTCGGAACCGAAGAAAAAGCCTTTTTAATTATTGACTTGATCCCACCAATATATCTTCAATGGTTTCAACTTGTTGCTGTTTCAACTTGTTGCTGTTTACCATTGAAGGTAGAAAATCTTTCAGAGAACAAATTAAGATGGAAATGCTCTTCAAAATCGTCAAAAAAAACGGCAAATCCGTGTGTATATACTTTTTACTTCCCACCTCTAATATGGTAGGGAAGTAGATAATGGATTTAGTCCGAAAAAAATATTTCGGGATTTTAACAGATCTTCACGTTTTGAGACCCTAGCAATCGTTTAAGATCATTTTCTGACTGATGTCTGTATGTGTGTGTGTATGTGTATGTGTGTGTGTGTGTATGTGGTCAATTTTTCGCCTTCGATATCGTAAAAACGGAACAACATACGGCCATGCGGATTGTTCTATTGTGTTTATCAACCTTTAACTTAGATCTGATTAGATTTTGAGTCAAATCGGTTCAGTGAATCCTGAGATATTAAAAAAAACGTTCTCAATGTCACGTATTAACATAGGTAAAAAAAATATAAATGAATTCTAGATGTTATAATATGAAAAAAATGTAAACATATTTTTTTTCTCTAAAATGTATAGTTTTCGAGAAAAAAATATTTTACTAAAAAAAGAAAATTGTACGTAAATCAAGGTAACCATGATTTTTGCTATATTACTAGCCATCAGTAGATCACCAAACAAAAAATTCGACTGATGACCAGTCCTATACTTCCCACCTAGTAAATATTTGCAAAAAATAAACACTCTTTTTTTTGTTTTTATTCTTTGACTAGGCCCAAATAACCTTAGCTGTTAGTGGTCTTTAAAACACAATTTAATTTTTATTCTTTGAAAAAAGCATGGCCCTCTTTTTTGTTTGGTGATCTACTGATGGCTAGCTTAATATAGCAAAAATCATGGTTACCTTGATTTACGTACAATTTTCTTTTTTTAGTAAAATATTTTTTTTCTCGAAAACTATACATTTTAGAGAAAAAAAATATTTACATTTTTTTCATATTATAACATCTAGAATTCATTTGTATTTTTTTTACCAATGTTAATACGTGACATTGAGAACGTTTTTTTGAATATCTCAGGATCCACTGAACCGATTTGACTCAAAATCTAATCAGATCTAAGTTAAAGGCTGATAAACACAATAGAACAATCGGCATAGCCGTATGTTGTTCCATTTTTAAGATATCGAAGGCAAAACATTGACCACATACACACACACACACACACACACAGACATCAGTCAGAAAATGATCTTAAACGATTGCTAGGGTCTCAAAACGTGAAAATCTGTTAAAATCTCGAAATATTTTTTTCGGACTAAATCCATTACTTCCCTACCATAGTAGAGGTGGGAAGTAAAAAGAGGGCCATGCTTTTTTTCAAAGAATAAAAAAGAGTGTTTATTTTTGTAAATATTTACTAGGTGGAAAGTATAGGACTGGTCATCAGTCGAATTTTTTTAATAGCTATCCGCGACGTTTTGGCAATAGTCATCAATTTTCTATTAAAGTTCCAAGTAGTAATACTGTAAACTGATGTACATATAATATACACAATATGATTTGGAATTAAGTGTCTCGACAGTAGTTGACGTTGATCACTATACAGGGTGTCCAAGTTGACGTTGGCTAACATGGGTAACTTTGTTATTAGTGGAGATAGAAAATCGGTTAAATCGGCAAAGTAGTGCAGAATTATGTGCTCATTAACGTCCCGTCGAAAAAACAATTGAATTTTGACACACTATGGATTTATTTAGAAAATAGTGAAAATTGCCGTTTTTGAAAACTGGCCATAACTTTTTTATTTATGAAGATATCTGAAAATTTCTTTAACCATTTTTTGATAACTTTTTATGATCTTTTCAGTGGCGCAGGTTTAATTTTTTTATATCCAATACATAATGAGATATTGACATGAACTTTGGTTTTTCTTATGGACGCCATTTTGGATTTTTAGATATTCGAATTCTGCTTATTTTTCTGATTAATTTGGTGTATCACATGCTACATTTAAAAAATTTGCAATGAACGTCCCATATAAGAGACATTAAAAACAACTGACAATCAAGTTATAATTAAGTAGTGCGAACATTTTAAGTGTAAAATTAATAATAAATCGTAGTTTGGCAGAACTGAAATATAATTTGACTGTCAGTTGTTTTTATAGTGCCTCTAATATGGGACGTTAATTGCATTTTTTTTAAATGTGGCATGTGATACACCAAATTAATCAGAAAAATAAGCAGAATTCGAATATCTAAGAATCCAAAATGGCGTCCATAAGAAAAACCAAAGTTCATGTCAATATCTCATTATGTAGTGGATATAAAAAAATTAAACCTACGCCACTGAAAAGATCATAAAAAGTTATCAAAAAATGGTTAAAGAAATTTTCAGATATCTTCATAAATAAAAAAGTTATGGCCAGTTTTCAAAAACGGCAATTTTCACTATTTTCTAAATAAATCCATAGTGTGTCAAAATTCAATTGTTTTTTCGACGGGACGTTAATGGGCACATAATTCTGCACTACTTTGCCCATTTAACCGACTTTCTATCTCCACTAATAACAAAGTTACCCATGTTAGCCAACGTCAACTTGGACACCCTGTATAGTCCGGGAGGCAGCGTTGCAAATGAAAAAGTCGTAGTAAGCCGGCTGATTTTGATATCGATATTGTTCTCGTATAACCCGTGAACCGACCGTTAGCTGCTCAAGTAGCGATGGGTCTGAGTGTGGGAAGCTTCGAAAGTGGTAAAAAAAAATTTTTAAGGAATAGTACGCCGGCTGAAACTTTTTTTATAAATATATAATATAATTTAGAGTGCAAAATGAAATTAATATAAACTAATATAAAGGTAAAATAAAAAAAAGAAATAGAAATAGAATTATTATAGAAATTAATAATTTCGTAGAAATTAATCATTATCGATCATATCGCTATCATAATCCTAGGTAACGTAATTGTTTCAGCTGCTGTCAATGCAAAAATGTGAAATGCGCAATATGTTACGTGTTTTTTTACAAGTTCATGCGAGCAGTTGACGCACAACCCTCCACGATGCAGCTGACATTTTTTTTTCAACTCATTATGATGTCAACTATTTATAAAAAAAGTTTCAGTCGGCGTACTATTACTTAAAATTTTTTTTTACCACTTTCGCAGCCTCACACCCACACCACCGCGGGTGCGCCAGCTGACGCTTGGTTTACTTATTATAGTCATACCAGATTTATCGAAAAAGATAACAATCGATCGGCGTAAAAACACTACCTAAAATGCAACGCTAACTCCCGGGCTAATAGCTTTTGTAGAAGTTATTGCAGTACACACTGATTTTTATCTTGGAGAGGTACATTTTTTGCTAATTTTTCGCTGTATGTTTGGTTGCTTATAACTAGAGAACTACTGCATTAATTTCGATAAAAATTATAGTTAATCGTTAGCTAAAAGTTCAACTTAAAATAAATCTGCAAATCATTTTGTTAGGCCTTCGAGAAGCAGCATAATGCCGTTATGTAAAATCGAGGGGGAGGAAACCGCGGGTACTTTAATAAGAAAAACTATAAATCGTAGACAAAAAATGTTTATACAAAAGTTGTAGATAATTTTGTCCTCTACAAGATTGATAATAATCATTTTTTACAAAAAATGGAATGGAACCGAGAAATTCGCAAAAAACCGTCTATCGTGAACTTGAACCTCGAATATCTGGAAACTCCGGCATGATATCGATGGGGACTTTTTACACGTTTTTTAAAACACCATAACGAAGATATATAAAAAAAATCAGCTAACTGGGAAATATTCTGCAGATGGGTCGTTTTAATGTCTAAAATTACTGGAGTAATGTATATTGTACACGCATTATATTGCGGGTTAAATTTCGAGCAAAATTAAAATTGGCGCTATTATCTAAACGACACATTAGGTTAAAATTTTGTATATGAGTAGGTATAATAGAATTCAAATTCGTGGAAGGGTTATATTCGAGATTATACGCCATTTTCAGTATTGTGTGCAGTACTGTTGAGTGTTGACTAGTGGTGAACATTGAACAATCGAACATGTTCAATGTAAACAGATTAGCACTAAAATTTTAGTACCTACGTATTAAATTCAGTAAATAAAGATATTATTTCGCTTATGAAGCATTTGTTTTCTTCACTCTGTTTTGTGTACAGAATCAACTTTATATTATTACGACTTATACATTATTACGACAGACAATTCCAGACTTCGTACGTAAGTGGACCGTCCGGCACTCCTTACGTAAATCGGCCATCGCGTTTCACTGTCCCTCAAAATTTAACATGATCCATAATCCAACAAGACTCTGGAGAACACTTGCAACAAGTTTAATATTAAGTGGTGGGGAAGTCATAGAAAACACTAGATTTTAACATTCCCAAAAAAAAACTTCGCGGATTATTCACAAATTTCCTAAAAAACCGGTCAAGTGCGAGTTTGACTAGCGCATTGAGGGTTCCGTGCAATAATAAAAATAAGGAGCTAGGTAGGGATAAAAAATTAACAGATTTGTTTTTAAAAAGTTTTTTTACTTATATTTTATTTTGATCTTTTTTTCCGTATCAAATTTAATTAAAGTAAGTAATATTTTTAAAGTAAAAAAAAAATATATTAACAAAATATCTGATGAATAAAAAATAAAGTGAAAAATTCTAAAATCTTTACATTATAAAGAAATCACATATCGTCAGTTGGATTTGAACCCGGCTCTTCGTGGTGGCATGCGAACGCCTTACCGCTACTCCACCGTGTACCACAGCACAATCAATGGTATATTTGATAGACTTGGTACAACTCGATGTCTAATTTTCCGTTTTTTGTATGGGGATCATCCTTAATTTTTACTTTTTGTTTTTTTTATTATTTGTCAGGATATCCGCCATAATAACACATATTCTGTGAAAATTTTAACCAGTTACCTGTTAAAATACAGCTTTTTAAAGGTAGGATAGACAGACAGACGGCGTAGGCTTAGTAATTGAATTCCAGTACGGAACCCTAAAAAATACATGAAAAAAATAGAACTACTTTTCATTGCCCAGTTTAATAAGCTGTTATTTTTTATTCTAAAATTAAATCTAACCACCCCACTTTTCACCCCGAAACAAAACGCCGTCGCACCGACACACCCCCGCGTACCGTTTTTTGGAGAATTCCGCACCTGATACCACCACCACCCTTTTCGACCCGCAGGGTAGGGTTAAAAAATTAACAGATTTTAATTAATTTAATTTTTAAAGTAAAAAAATATAATAACTTTAGATCTTCAGTCTATCATTCTAATCACTAAGCTAGGCTGACGACGTTTGATACTGTCGTTCAATCGACTGACTTTGTACAGTTAGCTATAATATAATACTGTAGAGCTAGGTATGACTTCCCACCACTTCATAATAAATTTGTTACAGATGATCTCCAGAGGCTTTTCATAATCTATATCACAAAGGCATTCGGAAAACATAAATATTTACAAGGTAAGTGTAATGAACAATTCATTACGTTAAATTGCCTGACGCCATAGGACCAGCGATCTGCATGTGCGTGCCGATGCCTGCCTCTACTACGTGCACTTCCATCTAAAACTGAGAACATTTTTCGCACCAGTAGGCGCCGATATTCGGAATCTGACTACCTGCCTGCACTGTCTCACGGGATATTTTTGATCAAGTATTCATTTTTCATAAAAAAAAGTTTGTTCATATATCTCATATTTTGCTAATAACTCTGAGACTGAATCAACTATCGTTTGATTTTTTAGAAAACTTAAGGTACGTGCAGTATGGAGCTGGGATTCTAGATGGTAGCGTAGATCATAGCAGGGCTTGCTTAAATTAATCATGCATTGTTATACAGTGTGTCCACAGACTCATCCTCAACATGGGAATCTCCGTTGTTATGGGAGATAGAGATTTGGTTAAATGAGACAAAATGTGCAGAATCTCCAGTACTACTACCCTGCGTAGTCAAACTTTCCATATTTTGCTTGGTTCGCGACCGACACTTGAAAAACGAGATTTACCCATTTTCGTTTTTTGTTTATAACTCGCTTATTAAGTAAGTTAGAAAAAAAATATTTTCACTTTCTAAAGGCTCTTTTTTATGAAGATTTCAAATCTCTTTTCATATTTTTATTTACTTTTATAGTTTTAGAGATACTTGTATTAACTTTGTTTTTTTAAATACACGTCAAAGATGGCCATGACACCATTCGAAAGAGATTTTTTTTCTCTTTAATTTGATATGAGGGTTGATGGATTTATTTTCAAAAATAACAGAGTTATACGTAAAACACTGATTTTTAATAGTAGGCTATGCTAAATTAATTGATAAAACAACAGAAGGCTTAGCAAACAGTTGAAACTCGCGTTGGATTAGTAAACGGCTGTTTTGTTTTAGCTGTCAAAGTGTAGTTTGTTGCTAATTTGTCAGTTTACTAAGTGATTTTTAAATTTACTTTTGTTATCATGGAACCATTTTGTAACAATGAAAAATAAGCGATTTTCAACAATTGATCGTAAAACAGTAGTTTTGTCTTCTTCACTTATTCGCGTTGACTTAGTAAACGGCTTTTTAAATGATCCATAGTTTATTAAATTTACTCGTAAGTTTCTGTAAATAGACGAATGAGGTTGTCTTCGTTCTGGATACTGATCGAAGTACATTTCTGCAGCTCTGGTCGAATTTTTGTGACATAGAATGTAACAAGATAACATATCAAATTTTTCATTGTTACAAAATGGTTCCATGATAACAAAAGTAAATTTAATAAATCACTTAGTAAACTGACAAATTAGCAACAAACTACACTTTGACAGCTAAAACAAAACAGCCGTTTACTAAGCCAATGCGAATTTCAACTGTTTGCTAAGCCTTCTGTTGTTTTATCAATTAATTTAGCATAGCCGACTATTAAAAATCAGTGTTTTACGTATAACTCTGTTATTTTTGAAAATAAATCCATCAACTCTGATATCAAATTAAAGAGAAAAAAAATCTCTTTCGAATGGTGTCATGGCCATCTTTGACGTGTATTTAAAAAAACAAAGTTAATACAAGTATCTCTAAAACTATAAAAGTAAATAAAAATATGAAAAGATATTTGAAATCTTCATAAAAAAGGGCCTTAAGAAAGTGAAAATATTTTTTTTCCAACTTACTTAATAAGCGAGTTATAAACAAAAAACGAAAATGGGTAAATCTCGTTTTTCAACTCTCAGTCGCGAACCAAGAAAAATATGGAAAGTGTGACTACGCAGGGTAGTAGTACTGGAGATTCTGTACATTTTGTCTCATTTAACCAAATCTCTATCTCCCATAACAACGGAGATCCCCATGTTGAGGATGAGTCTGTGGACACACTGTATATACGAGCGTATACAACGAAGTAGTGAGTATAGCAGGTATAAACGCTGTTACAAGAGCTACTAGATACAAGAATGTATCTCACCATTCTTTCAGCGCGCTGACTACTACAATCAACGTGTGACAACTGACAACTGTCAAATGGCCGTTACAAGTTTCGCAAAGGATGTGACTATAGTTTAATAAGTGAAATTTTGCCAGTTTTTGTTTAATTTGTTTTGAGTTTTTTCTAAGACGTATTTAAAAGTGTTAGGTTCCATATACGTAAATATTCAAAAAACCGGTTTGGGTAAAATTTTAATTCTTGATATAAATGATGAAATTCGCTATGTTTAGATCGTTTTATATAAGTGATGAAATTCGCTATGTTTAGATCGTTTTCTATTAATAGGGTGGACATGATAGCTCCTACCCAAATTTGTATTTAAAATATATCACTTTGTAGCAGAAGAACACAAATATTCGTCTTCGCTATCTGATATTTCAAACGCGACTTAAGCTTGTATCAATGCTAGTATCAAAGCTTCGTTGTGCAAACCTATAAGCTCTTATAATTTCAGCCACCATCTGCCATACATGCTACCATCTAGAATCCCAGCTGCGTACTGCACGTACCTTTATTTGCGCAAGATTACAGACGGATAAGAAAATGTGACGAATAATCGAGGACGGTTAATCGAGATTCTACTGCACTATGCTTCTTTCGTTCTTTGCAAAAACTTATTGGTGGTTTATTTTATCGCTGCTCTGCGAAAAGTCTACCTTATTTAGGGTTTCAATCCGTTTGAATTTCTTTTCATTTTAAGGCGGCTTTTTTAGAAGTGTCCGAGTTTAAAAATTCGGGGAACTACCAATAATAAATTTACTTTTCTTGTCGCATTATTATAATATACAGCATGGCCATAGATACCAAGGATCGATAACAGGTAACCTCGGTCCGCATCCGGACCGCAGAGGGTAGAAAACTGGACACGCTTACAAAGAGAAAGTTTTCAAAAGGAAGAAAATGCATGTAAAAGTGATGATATTAAATATAAATTATTAAAAAAATTTCTCTATTAATAATTTTTATTTATATATTTTTTGAACTTTAATAATATAAAAAGTATTAATAATAAAATTAAGAAAAATCGCAGGATAGTGGACAAAATATTGAATTTATTTAATTAAATGTACGACGTTTCGTCTATATATTTAGACTTTTTCAAGTACATAAAAATAACAATATTTATGAAAATTAATATTAATTACTAACCATAGCAATTAACATAAGATAGGGTACATAATTGTTATTTTTATGTACTTGAAAAAGTCTAAATATATAGACGAAACGTCATACATTTAATTAAATAAATTCAATATTTTGTCCACTATCCTGCGATTTTTCTTAATTTTATTATAATCACGATGGACACGATTTCTAATATAAGTATTAATAATAATTAATATAATATATAGTCTGTTGTAATCTATATTATCGATAAAAAAACAATTAGTTCTCTGGATCTAGATAAATATTTTCAAAAACCCCTGCTAGAAATTACTTGCCGACCCCTTTGGCCTCCTTTGGTCTAAAGGCTTATAGCCATGCACAGTGTTCACCATCGACGTAGAGAACTGCACTGCTAGTCTACCGCTGCGCATCCAAAAACGATAAAATGAGGTCGTCTCACGCATCAATTAATTTGATAATTTTGAACAGTGCACGTTATTCCTCATACATAAACAAAAATGCAAAGCAACATTTTCGTTCTTATAATTCTATAATTCTTTTAACTGCAAACAGGAATTAAAGAAATATAAATATTTTAAACGCTGAGTATAAACCGCAATATGATGACGTAGAAGAATATAGTCACACTTCTTTATGTATAGAAAGAGATGTATATAAATTATGTTCTTTCTGGTTCGCACGGTAGATCTAGATCTATCAGAGGCTGGCCGTGTTTAAAATTATTACACTGAGAAATACATTTTTGAAAAGAAATGTAGAAAAAGCTTCCGAAAAATTCTCAACCAAATTGTTTTATCATCTATTTGTAATATAAATTCCAACCCTAACAAAAGTGTGAGATATTTTCTTATTAGCCATTTACTGTCAGCATATATCTACATGTTGAGAGAGAAATATCTCAACTTTATCGCCCTCTTTTTCTAAACCATTTGACTCGCGCAGCAGTCCAGTTCTCTATGTCAGTGGTGTTCACAGTGTAGAACATAACGTTAAAAATTATGGAAACAAGAAACGCTTCAAAATATAAAAATTCTTTATATTACCGTCTTCTTATTGGCTCTAATTAGGTACTAATTTTCGGTAAAAATGTTACAAGTTAGTGTAATAATAATATTATACAATTCACTATATCTATATGCATTTCACAATTTGACTGCACGTATTTTTTTATTTTTTTTATCGGCAGTGTTTTTGAATTTAAGGCTATAAATTTTTTTCAGAATTTTTAGACTCGTTCGCGCTTTAATTCTAACAGCCAATAAAAGTAATATCAGCAGAAATGATCGAACACACACTGTTGTTGTATTTACAACTGTCAAGCGTCAAGAAGCGTGTTTTAGTGTTTTTGTTACTTCATACGTTCAAATATCTATTACCTCATGTGTCTTACCTGTCTCTCCCAGCCGTCCATGTTCTTGACCTCTTGTTAGTTTTGCCTGCCGAGTTGGGTCCGAGGTACATCCGTTGTCCTGATCCCTATATCCTGATGGTCCATCCCTCTTGTGTCCCCGTTTTATGTGCGTATGTAAAATCCCCCATCTTAGTTAGAATTAAATTAAGGTTTTAGATTGTGGCTAAATACACAAAAGTGTAAAGGCCAAAGAAACTTATAATAAAAGAAATAAAAAAAAATATCTATAGTGTTATTTTTACACATTAATTTCAGACGATTTTGCTGAAAAATTAATACTAGCTTAAGCAACGAATAATTTGTGGATGGAAAAGTCGAAAGCAGAACGTTTGACTTAGGAACTTTGTTTGGACTAGTTAGGAGATAAACATACTAAAAGTCCTTACTCCTCCGAAGTACGCCCGAGGGGGGGGGGCACAAAGAAGGTCCCGTTTTTTGGTTTTTTGCTTTTATCTCGAAAACGGTGCGTCGTACGAAATTTTGTTGTACTACATAATGAAAGCTGATAAAATTCTCTACAGCTTTAACTTTCACACTTTTTATCTATCTCCATTCTTTGTCTAGCTATGAGCTTCGAAAAACGGCCGATTTTCAAAAATGTGTTAAATTCTCTGTAGCACATTGTAACAATACGAATTTGTCAAAATCATTTCTTATTGCTCATCCACACTATTAAAAACACCCACACACTATTAAAAAATAACAAGTTGGGAGTACCTCCACGTGGTGAAGGCGGAAACAGTTTACTTTTAAACTGGATAAAACTCCCAATAATATCAATGAATAAAATTCTCGACCAATTTTTCAGACAATGTATTAACAAAAAATTACAACAAATAATTCAAATAATTGACGTTTCGATCCAGATTTGGATTTTCTTCAGAATCGAGCTAAAAAAATAAAAAAATAAAATTAATTATTAATTATTAATTAGTTATATCTAAGAAATTAAGCCGTAGATTCGACAGATGAGGAGAAAGAAGAAGAGGTAAACGCTGAGGAACCACAACCAGGCCCGTCACGCCCAAATAGGCGGCGAATTAAATAATTCATTTTTTAATAAGGTGGATGAGCAATAAGAAATGATTTTGGAAAATTCGTATTGTTACAGTGCGCTACAGAGAATTTAACACATTTTTGGAAGCTTATAGCTAGGCAAAGAATGGAGATAGATAAAAAGTGTGAAAGTTAAAGCTGTAGAGAATTTTATCAGCTTTCATTATGTAGTACAACAAAATTTCGTACAACGCACCGTTTTCGAGATAAAAGCAAAAAACCAAAAAACGGGACCTTCTTTGTGCCCGCCCCCCTCGGGCGTACTTCGGAGGGGTAAGGACTTTTAGTATGTTTATCTCCTAACTAGTCCAAACAAAGTTCCTAAGTCAAATTTTCTGCTTTCGACTTTTCCATCCACATTCCCTTTGTGAGCACTCATTGACTAAACTATACGTAATTAATTAATTAATAATTTACTGAATTTGACATTTCACATCACAACAACAACATGGCAACGCGTCTCAGCCATATTTCGTCATTTCCATTGCGCGTGTCTTCTGATTAGCCCTTTAACAATTTTAAGTTACTGTAAAATTAATTTATTAAAAATAATAATAAAAAAAACTCGGGTCGCAGTGCCAAAACCCTGCCGACAATATAGTGTATTTGCTAATACAGGCCTTGTGGCTTTATTATGTGAACTTAAGTTTGTTTTTGGACAAAATGAAAAATTTAACCCCTTAATACATCCCTTAAAATAATATTTTTTTTCCTAATTTCAATATTATTATCAATGCAACCTCTGTACCAAATTAAATACACCCGTTAGCAAATAAATCACTATCCGTAAACTAGTGTTTTCATAAAATTTGTAAGTCCTGTCCTGTCACGCCGATTTTGTTAAAATTTTAGCAACACATTTTAATCTCTACTAAAGGGTTAAATTCCAATTTTGAAACAATTCTGAGATTTTTTTCGGTATTTTTGGGCCCAAAAACTTTTTTCAACCCCTAAAAACTACCCTTAAAATGGTCCGATTGAGCCCATTTTAAATAGGTTCCGTGCGGTGATGGATTTCAACGTGTCTACCAAATTTCGTTCAAATCAATTAAGTCTTTCGAGAGTTATGCCGCGAACACATATATATATATGTATATATATATGTATATATATAATATATATATATATATATATACATATATATATAAACATTTCCAAAAATGGTGCCAAAGTGTTCAGGAGGCTATGAAACGTCGAGAAATTTTGGTCCGACCCCTAGGTCCCGCCATCCGACCGACGCCAATAGTGTATGTGCCATATGGCAAATACACTAATAAGCGCATCAAAATTCCTACCAAAAATGGATATTGATTACCTTATAGAGTAGGTATACAATGATATCCGTCAAAAACACAAAAAAACAGTCACTTTCAATACAGTGGGTCAATCCCATTACTTATTGTTTTTACGATTTCAGTATTTTAGTTTTAAATTTCAAAAAATTGCAAGAATTCTTTTTGACTGTAAATTTTGTTATTTTTCAGCTAATAAACATTATTTTGTAAAAGAGTGATCAATTATTAATTTTTTTCAGAAAAAGGAGTCTTCTGCACTGCTTTTATTAGATAAAAGCATGGGAAAATATCAATAAGTACAGGGTAACTGAGGAGGAACCCCCAATAGGCAATATTTGGGGAATGGGTTGTCGCGTTGCGGCGATTAAAGTAAACAAAAAACGTTCTATAAACGCATATGCGATACTCATCTGTTACAGGATATATGAATGGAAATATTTACAATACCATCGGTGGAGAAAAACTTGATTTTCTATTATAATAATTCATTATAACATCGATTAAAGAAAAAAATTAATTAATTAACTTTTTCAAAAATACCACCGTCGACGTCGATGCCTCGTTTGTGGATCATCGTACGTGTAACTTATTAGAGTGCACGATGATTTTTTCTTAGGAGTAATTGAAATAACAGACTTAAGTTAAATAAAACAGTGCTGGGTAAGTGTTTGATAATCTCTGTAATGGGTGAAAGCAACTTGGTGAGATTCAAACCCATTGTCATATTATAACGTCTTTTGTTTATTTTAATCACCGGAACCTATTCCCAAAATCATGGGACCCACATCCTGAAGCGAACCCCCAGACCAGGATCTTTGGCGGGCCCCCCTGTCTATATCGCTAAGGCAAAGAACAGCGCGTGATATCCTCTACAATCTACATGATTTAGGAGAAAATAAATCAATTTAAAGCCCTTAGTAATCTCTTTCTGTCGCATGCCGCGTTTTAACTGTTTTCAAATTTGAGCTTTAAATAAAAGAGCGATTGTTTTTCTTTTTATTAAATTCAAATTCAAATTATTTATTCCTCAGTAAAAAAATATACAAAATAAACATCTGTTTTACAAAAAGAGGATTTCCTGCCCAACTTGGAAGACCAGTGCTAGGGCAGGAGTCCAGAAATACAATTTCAAAAGTTTGTCAGGTGTTTGTAAGAAAGTTCGTTGATGATATAGGATATGAATGGACTGTAGGTACAAATGATTAATATTTAACACCTTGGCATTTTGATACAGTTCCATGGTTGGGTATAGACGCGATTTCTTTAGGATTATGCGGATTAGGAAATGTATCAAAACAAGCACATGTTTTCCATCGGCAAAGATTAAACGTATGTACCTATTGCGATAAATCACAAAGATAAAACAAAAAGTAGGTATTTTATAGTCGATTTTTGTCTACTATATTCATTTTACTGGACCTCCTTTCGGGTTTCTAGGCTAGAGCCCTGTTAGCCCCCCTGTGAGTGCATGCCTCAAGCCTCAAATTTTGGGGTTTCCTCCTCATTCACCTGTACGTTCGATTTTATAATATAATACTGTAATTGTAATTGTAATTGTATTTTAAAGACAACCAATTCATATTTTCAATTCATTATTATTATTTTTTTTTAATAATAAATTGAGAATCCAATTGACACTTTTACCAGCTCTCGGGCTAGAACTCGGGAACTGGGGACTTGTAATAGAGGAACCATAGCAATAATATAGTACTAATGTAACGTTGTTCTAAGTTTGAAAATTTAGACATGGCAACCCTAACCGTATTTCTCATAAATGTTTTAATATTCTGTCGTCATGTTGTGTTGAGCTTGTAAAGCGATTGTATGGCCATTAAGTTGAATGTTATATTATGTGAAACATTAATGCAAATTAGTGCAATTACCAATCATCGAGTAATTGATGTTTACGGTGAAGGAGTGGTTTTACACTTAAGCCATGACCGATTATTTATCATTGACGTCTGCCTTTATTTAACTACCTTACACCATGTGTAAAATCAATCATTAAAAATATGCTTCTGCATCCCGTTGCACTCTTTGCGACAGAAAAAAAAGTTAATAAAATATGAAATCTGACAAAACTCAAAAGTACAAAACAAGCATCCAATAAGAAAAGTAATTGGGTAAAAACACGCTTAGTGTCATCTCAATACTAGTATCTACACTAAAACTTCAATCTTTTTTAAACTTTTGAAGTGAAAACTTCCTTAGGCGCGTTAGGCACTCTTTGCCTGGGTACTGAAAAAATGTGAAGCGTTCGCAACTATTTCCGCAAGAATTTGCGGCGTTCGCAACTACTTCCGTAAGAACTCGCAACATACTTATATCATAAAAACGGCCCTCTACACACTTCCATCCCATAGGGCAGTTGGTTAGGTTTTTGTGTTCTATGCATAGGAACCTGGATTCGAGACCTGATGGCAGCGTAGAATTTTTGGCGTTTTTTTTTCAAATTCTACATGATATTTATTTATATATTTTTTTATTTTTGTTATATTCTTTCTTTGACAATTATAATTATAATTTTTTTGAAACCAAGGTGGACTTCTGTCGTGTGGTCATAAGCACACACCCATTTTTTTTTTTAATTTTTGCTTCAAAATTTCCAATATGCTCGCGTTGCAAATGCGATATAAACGTTTGCCGTTTTACAAATAACTAGTGTACCCGTGCAAAACTTTTTTGCGACGACTTAACACTGTCTTCAAAGAACAATGGTTTAGTAAAGGCTATCGCCAAAAAAAAATGTTTGCCAACACAAACCTTTTTTATATGTAATATGAATCACTTTATTAAGAAAACAATAAGAAATATATATTTCAAGCTTTCTCAATATCATTGTGTATACGAACGCGTGAGTAAAACACATAACCTAGCTTTTAACGATATGTTTTTAATATAATTTTTGATAAATATTTTTGATTCAAACATAACTTTAAAGTGTACGTAAAATAGTAGTTTTTTAGAAGCTATAGAACGTATCTATCAGTGTAATACTTACGTACGAATGATCTTCAGAAAAAAATCGATGAGTTTGTCGGTATTTGAGAAACTAAGTACTATATTTAAAAGAGAAAAAAAATTTGCACGTACATATACATCTTTATTGTTTAATTTTAAATACTTTTGGAAATTTTGTCAATATAACCCTATTAAAATCTGGGCTCTAAAAATTAAAATGTACAACTGTCAAGATGTTTATTGTTTGCATAGCCTATCCACGACATGCGTACATATTTGCATTTCTCTCACACTCATGTATCGTGAACGCCGATGGATTTTCTCTGTTTACGTTTCTCTTCACCCCACTGCCTCCCTCGTCATTTTCACTATTATCGCTTGAAATCACCCCTTTTAAAGAAATTTCACCAAAAAAAATAGCGACAACATATCTGTGGACTAAAGGCCTCAGTTTAAAAAAAATTATATCAATCGGTTGAGCAGGGGTTGCTGGCGGATTGTCTAGAGAAATAGGGCTTGTGTTTTAAATATATAGATTATTCAATCGTGACTAAATTTTGCATACTTATTTGAGACGTATTGACTTAACGATTCCAAAAGTTTGCACCCCCTTAGTTCAATATTTTCAATTTTAGAGCAGCTTTTCCCCCAAATTTTCTTCGCATGTTCGTCGCAAAAAGGTTATGCTGTGTTAATAGTAATAATTTATGCAACTAGTGGCTTAAGTGACGGATTAAGTATATGACAGTCGCGATTTTGCGATACGAGCCTAAGGTTATGTTGTATTTATACCAGAACGAGTATGTGCCGAAGGCGAGTGCGGTAATCACAGTTCTAATATAAATGCAACATAACCTTAAGAGAGTATTATAAAATCGCGACTGTCAGATTCGTCACTTTAGACACGCGTTACATACAATATTTTTTGCAACAACTGCTTCAAAATTTCAATTTTAAGCAAATAAAACACAGTTTAGATAAATATTTTATTAGTGACATTATAGCAAAGCAATCTATAAAGTACTTTAATACGCACGTGTGTTATAAAGTAAAACAAAACAGTACTACTTTATAGAACGGAGTGCGTTAAAATTTACTTTAAACACTATTGTTCGAACGCAGTAGAAGCTTCCATAAAGAATCACTTCTCAAACGGTACACAGCCATTTAAAATTTTACTTTTGATGCAAGTGTTGCAAAAAAAATATTTATTAAATATTGATGAAATTGTGCACAATTGATTAAAAAACATGTATTACACAGTACAGAAATTTTTAACACGTTGATTGCATTATATTCCGTTTTATAGCACATTTTGCTTCAATATTTTCTATACTCTCGCGTCGCGAATACGATTTATAAACGTTCGCCGTTTTACATTTATTTTGTACTACATGCAAGATTTTAAAGAAGTTATCTTTGTCGTAGTTATTTAATGTTTCTGATTCCAACCGTTTAGAAGTTTGAGGCCTATGACAAACAGACAGACGGACGGACAAAAGTGTTTCACCATGGGAATTCCATTTTTTACCATTTTGGGTATACGGAACCGTGAAAACGATACAATAAATAAATTATAATTTAAAAAAACTAAAAAACACGCTTTAATGAACTAAAAAGTAAAAAATATACTTAATTTTATTGTAAAAAAGCGTGGGGTGCTTTGTATCATATTTTCATACTACCCCACGCTTTTTTACAATAAAATTAATTATTTTTTACTTTTTAATTCATTAAAGCGTGTTTTTTAGTTTTTTTTAAATTATAATTTATTTTTGCTTTTTAGTCCTGGAGATCCTGGTCAGGATAATGGGACAAACTTATTGAATTATTGTATTGTCATCGGTCCTTGATAAGTGTGCAAAGTTTCAGTTCAATCTGAAGTTTTTTGCTTTTTTTTTAGCCCTGGAGATCCTGGTCAGGATAATGGGACAATCTTATTGAATTATTGTATTGTCGTCGGTCCTTGATAAATCGACAACGTTTAAACTAAATCTGACCGTTCAAAGTTGGTCAAAATCGAGTTCAAAGAAGTCGGTTACAAACTGACAAACAAGCAAGCAAACATACAAGTGAAGCTAATAAAAGCGTGTTAAAATGGGGGACAATGAAACAATGAAAATTAAATGCCTTAATCAAGTAATTTGATAAATGGCGAAAAGTGCGCGATAAGAGATCACGCATTTAATAAATATTCCATAGAAAAACTGAAATATTAAATTCAACTAACACCTGGGTATTATTTTAATAATTTGGAACATTACTCTTCTTTTAAAAGGGCGTGTATATGAGCACAAAACTACTTATTACATTACTATCCGTTCAGAGTTGGCTTTAGGAATAATAATTTCAAATTAAAAATGTGATGAATATAGTCAATATCTTTGACTATAAAGATGTATGGACTGCCAACGCTAACTTCGTTCTCACAATGAGGATCTTTGCGACACGAAATCCCAATTGTGGTCAAACTAAAACTTCAGCATCTATACCTATTTTATTATACAAAAGAAGAAGCTGACAGACTGAGGTATCAACGCTCAGGTCAAACCTTTGAAACTAGAAAGTTGAAATTTGAACAGTGGTTCCTTTTGTGACGTAAGCACCCACTAAGAAGGGATTTTTCGAAATTCAACCCTAATGGGTCAAAAGGGGGTAGGTCCATACCCAGAAGAAGGCGAATCAGGGCACCGCCCTAACAGGTAAAAATTTGCCCTGATAGCAGAGAACTAAAACATTATGGCGACGAAATTTAAATTTTGCCACTTTTTAAATTTAAAAAAAATCTATTGCCACTATTGCGACATTAAAGATAGAAAAAAATTCTTTAGTGTTATAAAAACATATTTTGGCAACGGTTTTTTGAATAAATAGTTTTCATAAATATGTGTTTTCTTATTTGCATAATATTAAAGAATGTACCTTGCGTTAGTGTAATATCTCTATGTGTGTATTGATTTCCTTCTGTAGTATTTTAACTGTACATTTCAAGACGAATGAAATGAAATGTATATTATGTAATTGGTAATAATGATGTAATAGTTATTATAAGATTGAATTGGCTTTTGAGTTAAAAATTATATTGCATTCTATTAGAATCAGTGTATTGGAAACATTTAAAATAAAGATATTGTTATTTAGTTAAAAGGGCATTTATTCAAACAGACCCAATACATTACATTTTATGGCGACGAGAATAAAAGAAGAAGATAATCAAGTATTATAATTTTGCAAGTTAATAAGCCAAAATTAAGATTATAAAAATTGAAATCATGCCTCAAGAAACTCCACCTTCGTATTCTGGCCATGTAGCAGAATTTGATCACTCTACATCAGAATTCTACATTTTTAAAAATAAACTGAAGAATTTTTTCTCAATTAATCGAGTAACCGACGATGCAGAGTTGAAGCGTGCGTTTTTTTTGAATGCCTTGACTGAAAATACATATAAGTTGCTCGAAACTCTGTGTATACCGTCAAAACCGGAGAATAAGCCGTTTTCAGATCTGATAAAGTTACTGGAGGATCATTTAACTCCAGTCAGATCCTATTTTGCTGCAAAGATTGCGTTCTATGGGGCACGGCAAATGGATGCGGAGTCAATCGCAGATTGGATGGTTAGACTACAAAGTTTAGCTACACCGTGTGGATTCGACGCTGTTAATTTGAAGGCAGCATTACGCGATATTTTTGTTGTTGGAATGAAGCCCGGTCCTATCAAAGATCGCTTGTTAGAGGAAGATGGTACTACTTGCGAGTTGGCCAAGCTGAAAGAAATCGCGCTAGCAAAGGAGTCTTCCATGAAGGAGGAGTTAACGTTAGCGTCTGGTTCCACAGTTAGGAATGCGCCGACCGAAGTTTATCATACGCAGGTAAATGATAGAAAAAATTGTCGAGTATGCGGTAAAAGTAATCACAAATCATTTAATTGTAAATTCAAAGATTATTATTGTAATTATTGTAATAAACAGGGGCATCTTGCTAACGTGTGTAGGAAAAAAAAGAAACTCAAAAAGATAATATTTTAATGAAAGTTCTAAATTATACTTTAAATGGTTGGCCGACTGGTGAAGTTTCTCCTGATTTAAAACCGTTTGAAAATCGTAAACATGAGTTATCTGTGGAACAAGGTATTCTTTTGTGGGGATATCGAGTAATAATTCCTTCCACTCTTAGAAATATTATTTTACAAAATTTACATTTTACCCATTTAGGGGTTGTTAAGTCTAAAAATCTTTGGCACGCAGCTATTTTTGGTGGCCTTCTTTAGACCAACAAATTGAAGAATTTGTCAAAAATTGTGTTGCGTGTAGTTTTTATCGAAATGCGCCGCAAAGTTCAGAGTTGTCACCATGGCCGTGGCCGTCTGAACCTTGGACGCGTATCCATGTTGATTTCTTTGGTCCGTTTATGAGTAAGTACTTTTTGGTAATTGTTGATGCCACAACCAAGTGGATTGAGTGCTTTGAAGTGCCAAATATGCATGCAAATACGACCATAGAAAAGTTACGAGAAACATTCGCTAGGTTTGGTCTGCCAAAATATTTATGTAGCGACAATCAAACGACATTTTTATCGGACGAGTTTCAATATTATCTTAAATTGAATGGTATTGTACATAAAACCGGAGCTCCATTTTGTCCACAAACAAATGGATTAGCTGAGAATGCGGTGAAAACCATGAAAAATGCTATTCGTAAAGCTAAGTATATTGATAAAAGTGTTTCAATTTCCACGGTTATTAATCGTTTTTTATTTGACTATAGGAACACGGCTCATATGACTACAAATGAGAGTCCGGCAAAAATGATGTTTGGTCGCAATTTAAAATGTCGTTTTAATTTGATTATTCCGTCAGTTAAAAATACTGTCGAAATTAACCAAGATAAACAAAAACAAAATTATAAAGGAAAAAGATCTGTTAAATTCAATGAAAATGAGCTAGTGCTCGTGAGAGATTATCGTGGACAAAAACCGTCTTGGATTGACGCAGTTATTGTTAAACCAATTGGTACTAAATTATATCTTTGTAAAACTGTTGAGGATAAGATTTGGCGTAGACACACAAATCAGATCCTTAAAAAAGACCCAGTTCTACCTTCCACCAGAATGATTCCACGATCATCTCTCAACATAACAGAGGAAACCGTGAACCCTAATAATACAGAAAATGATAATGATTTAAGAGTTCTGCGGCGGCGTAGTCAATTGCGGCAACCCGTTCGCTTTCCCGAAGAAATTTGATTTATTTTAATGATTATTTTTATTTGTTTTATTATTTTCTTTATTGGGGGAAGATATTGTAGTATTTTAACTGTACATTTCAAGACGAATGAAATGAAATGTATATTATGTAATTGGTAATAATGATGTAATAGTTATTATAAGATTGAATTGGCTTTTGAGTTAAAAATTATATTGCATTCTATTAGAATCAGTGTATTGGAAAACATTAAAATAAAGATATTATTATTTAGTTAAAAGGGCATTTATTCAAACAGACCCAATACATTACACCTTCAGTCTTAAGATACCCTGACTATAAAGTGCTAGGCCCTGACAACAGAAACACTCTAACTACGGCCCTGAAAGGGGGTGTAGATTTTTTGACTAATCAACGCCCAGGCCAAATCGCTGAAGCTATATAAACTTGAAATTTGGATAGTAGATTCCTTCTGTGACGTAAGCATCCACTAAGAAGGAATTTTTCGAAATTCAACACCTAAGGTTCTGCCGCAGTAACTTTGAGTAATTTTTGTCCAGAGTATCCTAACCTTGTATACTTTTAATAATTTTTCGAAACGAGTTATCTCGCACTTGCCAGTTCTGTCAAAATATACTTTATAGAAGTTAATACGTAAACATAGCTGCATGTTATAGACGTGAAACACATTACCCTCTTTTGGCTTGGCTGTAATCTGGTAAAAAGTAACAACTGAAAGTGGAAATCTAAAAAGCACCAGATTTTCTATATGAATGTTTATGATAAACTGTTTCTGAGACCGTGCCTTGCACATAATAATATAAATGCATTTGATGTATCGAAAACCTGCAATAATAATGCACATTGCACAAGGCGTCGTCGCGTATGACGGGACTTAAACAATATTATGATCTTGATTGAAATCTCAGAGCACAATTTTTAAACTCAGTATACTTGCATCCTCATTCGATTCCTTTCAATGAACCGATTCTAATCTATGATGAATCCATGATCTGATCGGAACTGGGATAAGTATGTATACAAAAAAAAACTATTAGTTGATTAATTATGTGACGCAAGTACAGTACTAGCGTAGCAACTTTCTGTGGCATTCACCTTAGAGTTTAAACAGCATGATTTCAAAATCATCAAGAACGATCATAAACTGGCATAAAAACAATGTACATTTTTCATTGCTGTTTTATAGGTATTTTAAAAGTTTTCTTACTGCTTAAAACTTAGGCTAAGTATATACTGGAGCGGTGAGCAAAGCAGGAATGAGAGTGGTGAGCAGTGCGATCAAGAGCAACGAGACGATCAATGAAATTGGCCACACATAGTGACGAGTTTATTAATCGGATTTACTATTACTAGAGAGTTCTTCGGTAAAAATTTGGTATTTATTGAACAAAAACAAAAAAGCAAAAAGCTGTAATATTCATAAAATCAATAAAACTAGACGTGCCATGGAGAATTTCATCACCTGTATAGGCAGTTACGAGAACACCCTGAAAAATTTCATTGATATTTTCGAATGAGTATTGGTACATTTGATCATATTTTGGATGGTTTAAAACATAAGTTGATTCCATAAAGCATTTTTCGAAAAATACTACTAATTAATTCTTCAAAAAAAATTTTTTTACAGTATTTTAACAGCGATGATAGCAGAGAAATCAAATTTGTTTGTTCGCTTTGCTTTGCTCTATTATAACAGTGCGTACACATCACCGATCGCATCCTCAGTATGCGTGTTCCAACAGAAAAAGACGTGTTTGTTTTCGTTGCTTTGCTCGACGCTCTCATCGCTGCTTCGCTCGACGCTCTCATCGCTGCTCCAGTGTGTGCTTAGCCTTACAAGGGAAGGCTAATGCTAGACTGTAGTTCGGGGATCGGCTACTTAAATTAAATTATTTGAAGCTATGTAGCAAAAATTGTTATATACATGCACTAGCAGCTATATGAACTATAACCTTTAGCCACGGTTTCACTTACTTACGTTAATTTGAATTTTGATACTGTATCCTAACCTAACCATAGCCATATTTTCAAGTACCAGTAGATAGTGTCATAAAACTATTATAATTCCTACACACTCTAATCTTTGGTATATCAAGTTATTTCTTTAATACTTAACTGAGCATTATGCTCGATTGAATTGTTTTTTGTTTTTTTTCTTTTATTTTTCTATTGTAAAAAATCTATTTTATTTACAAATTGTATATCACTCCCCTTGTAATAGGAACAATTTCCTTAATACAATAAAGTATTCTAATTCTAATTCTAAAATTCCTACACACACTAATGTCGTTGTGAAACTCTCTGTCATGTAGAACATTAGATTGTACTCACACAAAAACAAATGATCATTGATCTATAAAGATAAAAATCACTGTTCAGACTAAATTATTATCAAAATGCGTAGAAAAATGTTGTCTCGAAGTGGAAATTGTACAAGAAACTATGTTAAAGATTGTATACTTACACAGTCTAAAAAAAATATCGTTTTAATCGATCAATTATTTTTCGAGCAGGATCGATTTCACTTTCTACAGTGCTTTTCTTATATGGAGAAATATGTGTGGTCACGCAAGCTAAGGTCATTGTCATATTAGATTTTCTGACAATGCTTTCTGTAACTGAGCATGAGCCGAGGCATGAACTTTATTGACGTACCTGTTAAATAATGTTTTCATTTTAAAACTGTCCTTACATTGCTGATAACTTTAAATTTCACGGAAATGCTATTCATATAACTAGGTACTACAGCAAATGAAACTAATGCATCCGCAGTCGTGGAGATGTCAATAACAATTTTTAATGCGTGTTAATTCAACCCTGCAAAACAGTTATTGTAATTATTTATACAACTAAAGAAAAAATGTTCGTACCTTAATACCTGTTACAAGATTGTCTTGAAACTACTGCATTTTAACTATAATATTTAATGAATAAATGGTAGCTTTCGTGTTTAATTTATGTATGTAAACAATTTCTGTGACCACAAGGCAAAATTGCTTATGTCGAATTTTTAATATTTCTTCCTACATCTTCAAACAGATTTTGTTTCTATTTTGTGAAACAAACGTTTTATCTGTACATATATTCTACATGAAAACTGCATTTCAATAATTAACTTCCCATTGGAAGTTATTGTAATGGGTCCGAAAATCGAAATCAAAAAGGAAAAAAAATTTTTATGTTTCAAGGTCACTACACTATTTTTACACTACTTTTAGAAAGATGTCTGTGTGTGTGTGTGTGTGTGTACGTACGTACGTACGTATGTATGTGTCAATTTCTTTCTAAGACGAAATCTCGAGAACGAAAAATGATATCGACTACGTTGGGGTGCCAATCGACGCGTATTAACGTAAATATGATCTGAAAGGAATTTTTTTAAAATCGGTTCAGCCGTTCTTTTTTCTTAAGGTGATTGAACAGCCACAAAAAATATCTATATGCATTTCTGTACATGCCCCGTTATTCACCCGCAGAGGTCTATCTTATAGGCATTTGAATGTATGTGTCGGAGAAAGTACAGTGAAGACGAAAACTGATTCGTGAATGATCGGATCATTTAAACTTGATTGATTATAATGACACGACCATCTACGACGGAGTTCTTCATTTCGTGTTGAAACGTTGTTTTCAAAGATGAAATTCCAGTGGCGTAGGCGTTCTTTACTAATTTGCAAACACTGTACCAGACAATAAGTAATAAGTATTTATTATATTTTGTATTCAAATTGCTTTATTTTTATAAATTATATTTGAATTTGAAAATACATTTCAAATACTCCGAATTTCTAATATATTTAGAAAAAATTTTGGAACATACAAGTAATTCAAGAATTACAAGGCGCGATATTCATGTAGGTATACTGTGTGTAAACGGCTTTATCGAACATAGGGAAAATAACACTGAGAAGATTTATAATTTTGTAGTAGGTTATGAGCCATAAGACCTAATATAAATATGTATTGGATTACATAGAAAAAATAGTACAGTGAATTTTTTAAACAACTTTCCGTAGCAACGGTTGACTATTAAGCGTAATTCGTAACCGGCTAAATAAAAAAAGTCATGATGTGTCGTAAGACACCCGACAGAAGCTATGCTTCTTACGCATTGTATATAAAACCGAACTTAACAAGGATATAAATAATACAATTAAAAAGTTATTATTTGATCGCCATTTTGAAATCTGACGCCATTTTATTTTTTTATGTCTTATTAAATTCTCAAATATCAATTTTCAAAAGGATCGGATAATTTTTACAAAGAAGTATATACTTATGACCGCCATTTTGAAATATGACGTCATTTTATTTTTTTGCGTCCTATAAAACTTGCAAATATTAATTTTCAAAAAGATCGGATAATTTTTACAAAATCTGAAGTAATTTTTTTTTGTGTCCTGTAAAACTGTCAAATATCAATTTTCAAAAGGATCGGATAATTTTAGCAAAAAAGTACCTACATATGGCCTCCATTTTAAAATATGACGTCATTTTATTTTTTTTGTGTCCTATGAAACTCAAATACCGATTTTCAAAAAGATCGGATCATTTTTGCAAAAAAGTACATATAGCCGCCATTTTGAAATCTGACGTCATTTTATTTTTTTGTGCTCTATGAAACTTTCAAATACCGATTTTCAAAAGGATCGGATAATTTTTACAAAAAAGTACATATGGCCGCCATTTTGAAATCTGACGTCATTTTATTTTATTGTGTTCTATGAAACTCTCAAATATCAATTTTCAAAAGGATCGGATAATTTGTACAAAAGTACATAATGGCCGCCATTTTGAAATTCGACGCTATTTTATTTTTTTGCATCTTATAAAACTCTCAAATATCAATTTTTAAAAGGATCCGATAATTTCTATGAAAGTACATATGGCCGCCATTTTGAAATCAGACGCCATTTTATTTTTATGTGTCCTGTAAAACTCTCAAATATCAATCCGTAAACATTCTGAACCCAACGGCGTCGAAATTATGGCTTCCGTCGCATGTTTCGCTGCAATTTTCGTGACGTTAACTTTCTGAATATAGCGCCTGACTGAAGTGTAAGATGTATCAAAACTAGAAATAATTTAAAACGCGCATAGAATCGCATAAAAAGTTATTCATGTCAAAAAAAATAATGTAAATCGGATCAGTGGTTCTCGAGTTACAAGCGTACAAACGGACCAACAGACAGAGTCAGATTGTTCAGGAGGGTATGAAAAGTCAAAAAATTTTGATCCGATCACTAAATCTCGCCATCCGACCGACGTCAATAAGTTACCAGTCGTTCTAACCCAGCAGGTCATAATAAATTATTAAAATCATAATAAAATCTGTCCAAAAATTGAATGACTATATTAGAATCCAATAAGTGGTTATTGTGATTGAAAATGTTTATTTTTATTTATCACTGCGACCCGACTCACGAGTTCACACTGGAAGTGTGATGTATAATATATTTGTTTCTGTAAAGTATTATGAAACATCGTTCGATTCAAGTCTGCTAACGACATCTATTGACTTTTCAGTATAATACAACCCCTGTGAAAAACTATTTCGAAAATCTCTAATTTCTATGAAAAACCTTAATCAAACTTTGATGGTAATGCTTTCAAAATAAACTAGAAGTGTGTATCATTCTTCCCATATGATTTTGAGCCAGATTGTTGTATATTTGATCTAAATATATGCTTTAAAATCAGGTAAAAATGACAAAAATAGCGTAAGTTTAACACAAATTTATGTGTAGAAAAAAATTAATTTCAAAAAAACTGTTCAAATAGCCCTCTTCCTTAGTATTTTTTGCATACATCTGTAAAGAAAAAACTTTAAAATGTCAATTTGACTTCCCGTAATTTGAAATAATACGTCGTGCTATAAAGAAAATATTGATAAATATCACGTTTTTTGATACAATTTTTTAAACAGATTTTTTTTTTTTTAGTTTTTAAGCAATTAGAGCCCTTCTATAAAGCTTAATGTTTAATTGTAGCTAATAAAAACAGTATTAAAATGACTTTTGTGACCACAGTTTGAAATTTGCCGAGATCATTTTTTGCAATCTGCGTGTGCAGTCACCTTAACCAAATAACCTCCAAAAAAGTAGATTTTACACAATATCTCGCGAATAAAAAATTATATCGACTTCGTAAGGGTGTCAATCGAGGCGTGTTAACGTCATTTTGATCCGACATAAATTTTATAAAAATCGGTTCAGCCGTTTTTTTTTTTTTTTTTTTTTTAATTATTGATGTTTTAATGATTAAAATGATTACTTTTCTGTGTAATATCTAATTTAATTATTATTATTAATAATTTATCAAACTGGGAAGTTCGTCGTGTGAACCTCAAGGGTCGCACTTTAGTCCTAATAAACGACCCACCTCACGGCTTGTTTCTGTAGGTATGTCACTTAGTGGTCTAATTTTCTTTGAAAGATATTATAGTACTGTAATAGAATAGAATAATAGAAATAATATATTTGTTTCTTACAAGATACAATATAACAAAACATATACACTTGATAATAGAAACAATACAGCGCTACCTAAGATATTCCTGTGCTGGTAGCGCGATCAAAAAAAAAAACAAAAACAAAACAAACTCGAACGTGTGTACATAGTATGGTTTTCACAACAATACTAGATAATACATTTCACAATATATTTTGAGGAAATAATTATAAGTATTATATATTTTTAAATTATATTTACGTCTTAAGGCTAAGGTCGTATGCTTAAAGTAGATTAGTCCGATTCTGCGTCACCATTTTTTGTTTCATACATATACAAGAAATGAAGAAAATAATTAACAGACTAATATATTCATTGAACTGTATAAAATAACGTTTCAATAGTATTTTGCGAAAATAGTTATTCTTTTAGTCTACGGATATACTGATTTGTAGTTACAGCACTTTTTATATTCGCAGGTAACATATTGAAAATACTTGGGCCGTAGATAGAATCTCTTAAATATTGATTTATAAGGCCTAGATACATAGACATTTATTTTTCTGAAGCTATAATTTATATTAACTTAATTTATATAACCAGAACTCGTGTGATTACCGCACTCGCCTTCGGCTCGCGCGGTAAACGCACACTCGTTCTGATATAAATGCAACATAACCTTAGTTTCGTATCGTAAAATCGCGACTGTCATAATATAATCCGTCACTTAAGCTACTAGTTGCATAAATTACTATTAGTTTTACTTTAAAACACACGTGCGTAAAATAGTACCCTAAAAAATTACTTTGCTATAATGCCACTAATAAAATATTTATCTAAATTATGTTTTATTTGCTTAAAATTGAACTTTTGAAGCAGTTGTTGCAAAAAATATTGTATGTAACGCAAGTCTAAAGTGACGAATCTGACAGCCGCCATTTTAAAATACTCTCTTAATTCGGTTCGCGCGGTAAACTCACACTCGTTCTGATATAAATACAACATAACCTTAGGCTTGTATCGCAAAATCGCAACTGTCATATAATTCGTTACTTAAGCCACTTGTTGCATAAATATCTATTAATTTACATATTATATGGTTTGATTTGTATTGTTATACATATATAGCTTTTACGCCAGGGATGGCGAACCTTTTCACATCTAAAAAAATGTTTAATGTGGCCATGGCGTGCCAACAAGCAACGAAATTTAGTGGATCTCAAATGTAGATGAAAAGAATTATTTCGATAATTAATTGAACGCCATGAAACTTTCGTCTACTTATCGTATCGATGTCATATTTGTTATCTGAATTATAGTAAAATTTTTTCGACAACATTTAACATATTTTTACTTCCCACCTCTACTATGGTAGGGAAGTAATGGATTTAGTCCGAAAAAAATATTTCGAGATTTTAACAGATCTTCACGTTTTGAGACCCTAGCAATCGTTTAAAATCATTTTCTGACTGATGTCTGTATGTGTGTGTGTACGTGGTCAATTTTTCGCCTTCGACATCTTAAGAACGGAACAACATACGGGCATTCCGATTGTTCTATTGTGTTTATCAGCCTTTAACTTAGATCTGATTAGATTTTGAGTCAAATCGGTTCAGTGGATCCTGAGATATTCAAAAAACCGTTCTCAATGTCATGTATTAACATAGGTAAAAAAAATATAAATGAATTCTAAATGTTATAATATGAAAAAATGTAAATATTTTTTTTCTCTAAAATGTATAGTTTTCGAGAAAAAAAATATTTTACTAAAAAAAGAAAATTGTACGTAAATCAAGGTAACCATGATTTTTGCTATATTAAGCTAGCCATCAGTAGATCACTAAACAAAAAATTCGACTGATGACCAGTCCTATACTTCCCACCTAGTAAATATTTGCAAAAAATAAACACTTTTTTTTTATTCTTTGACTAGGCCCAAATAACCTGAGCTGTTGGTGGTCTTTAAAACACAATTTAATTTTTATTCTTTGAAAAAAAGCATGGCCCTCTTTTTTGTTTGGTGATCTACTGATGGCTAACTTAATAGGTATAGCAAAAATCATGGTTACCTTGATTTACGTACAATTTTTATTTTTTTTAGTAAAATATTTTTTTTCTCGAAAACTATACATTTTTGAGAAAAAAAATATTTACATTTTTTTCATATTATAACATCTAGAATTCATTTATATTTTTTTTACCTACGTTAATACGTGACATTGAGGACGTTTTTTTGAATATCTCAGGATCCACTGAACCGATTTGACTCAAAATCTAATCAGATCTAAGTTAAAGGCTGATAAACACAATAGAACAAACGGCATTCCCGTACGTTGTTCCGTTCTTAAGATATCGAAGGCGAAAAATTGACCACACACACACATACACACATACACACATACACACACATACACACATACACACATACACACACATACACACACACACACATACATACAGACATCAGTCAGAAAATGGTCTTAAACGTGAAGATCTGTTAAAATCTCGAAAAAAATTTTTCGGACTAAATCCATTACTTCCCTACCATAGTAGTGGTGGGAAGTAAAAAGAGGGCCATGCTTTTTTTGAAAGAATAAAAATTAAATTGTGTTTTAAAGACTACCAACAGCTAAGGTTATTTGGGCCTAGTCAAAGAATAAAAAAAACAATGTTTATTTTTTGCAAATATTTACTAGGTGGGAAGTATAGGACTGGTCATCAGTCGAATTTTTTAATTAAGTATTTCGATTTTATACATCAATCAATGCCGTACCGACAATATTCTGTCACGTGCCACCTATGGCAAGCGTGCCATAGGTACGCACTACGCCATCTCTCAAATGTACGCTATATACGAAATAAATAACTTTTTTCTATTTGTATTAGTTATATTGTCATTATTTTAATTTATCAAAAATCGGACATTAGCCATTTTGTCCTGTGATTTGTATGTAAAGAGTTGTTCGTTCACAAGTGAATCCAGTTGCACGACATGTGAGTACTATAAAGAAGAAAAGGTGCCTAAATCCATACAAGATATGCGTACATGGGTACAATGCTACAAAAGATCTTGAACACCGAAACGACAGCCCTGGGTCCCGATACATAATTGTAGGGTACTTGAGGAGCTTCATTTTTCGTATGTCGTCATTAAAATTATGCAAATTGGCACGTTTCTGTTCTGAACTATTTAATAATAAACTGGAAAACTTACTGGTGATAATAATAAATAAGTAAATAGAATTATACAATAAGTTTTTTATAACCAATACTAATTACTACTGATTTAAATTTATTGGTGAAGGGATCAATTAATCTAATTTATTCTCTGAAATACTATCAAGATCTTATCACTACTATAAAAGAATAAATAAATATGAGAACAAAAAAGAATTATTTTGGCAGTGCAATTTTACATCTGGGCCATTGTCACTACAAAATAAAAATCACTAATTACATAACATACGGTAACGGGTAAGTATTCATACGGTAAACTGTAAAGTATTAATAAAAGTATGAGTTTAGTACTGCTAGAGTATTATAGTTTTTTTTGGAAAAATATGTAGGTATTAGCCAATTTTTTATTTAGAAACAAGTTTTAATTCTTATGACATTATGTCATTTGTAAATTTTTATAATTAAATGTTATTGAAGATGCCCAAAAAGGCGAAATGTTTAATTATAAAAATTTACAAGTGACATAATGTCATAAGAATTAAAACTTGTTTCTAAATAAGTAGTAGGTAATACATATTTTTCCAAAAAAACCTATTCATGAAAGCATTTTTCCAAAAAGCTGAGTCAACAAAACCCGATTTTGTTATGGCTTAAATGTCTGAGTATTTAAATTAAACCTTTCACTTAGAACTGCCCAAAAGCAAACAGAATCGTTCCAAATAGCTGAATGATACGGAAAAATGGTTCAATATTGTATCCTCAGGTCGCATTTGGAAGCCGTTTGAACTATAAACATGACATTTGGCGGATATAATACAATCTTCACGATTACATTTACAATTAACGACGAATAGCCGCTGGAAGTACTCAGTAGCAGAGCACTCTCACATCATTGGCTTAGCGAACTCTATAACGCGCACGTCTGGCTATATGGAAGTGCGCACTAGTCTGACGAAAAACAAAACTTGCGGACATAAAAACATCAAAGATGCCGACACTCTCTGAATTTACTGATTCCAGGTGAAGAATTGGTATTTGACCGATTTTTTAATTAACCCATTCAATTAACTAAATAATCAACTATTCAATCAACTATTCAATCAACTATGGCATGTACAAATTTAACATGGCTCACTTTAGGCATACAATAGTTCTGAATCAAGTCAATTGTTATTCGACGGAAACAAGAACAAAACGACAAATAAATAATCAACATCATGTATTTTTATAATCTGCATTATATTGTTATTAACTACTTATATGCGGTATTGTACTCTTTTAAACATATTGATTACATATCGATAATATTATACATATATGTACAGTCGCGGACTCAATATAGTTAACACTAATTGAGTTTTTCAATGTAAGTTCATAAAAAGTCAGTAGCTTAGCAACAAATTTAGTTTGATAGGTAAACGTCAATACTCGATGTTAAAGTTAACAGAAATAATTGTCGTTTAAATGCCTGGACATTTTTTAAACGATGAACAAAAAAGAGTAATTATTGCAAGATTGGAGGAAGGATTTTGCTATTATCAAATATTAAATCTTTTTATTATGTTTTATAATAATTGAATTTTGAGTTATTTGGATTGTAAAATAAACAATTGAGGTGCTTTGATAATATTTTTTATTGAATTTTTAGGATGGAGCCCTAGTAACTCAAGGTTATTAGAGTACAGGTTGCCTCATTCCATCTGACCAATCAGCGTAAGCGCGGGAATGACGTCAGCTAGAATTTAGTTTAAATCAAGTACAAAAATTGTTGAAGATTATGCTTATTTATATTAGGTGCTTCGTGCAGATTTTTTCTTAAAATTGGCAGAAGACAATAAATAGAAGAATAGATGTTTAAAAATAGGATAATTTTTATTTTTATTACAAAATTTAGGTTTTAATATCTATAATATAAACAAACAAAAAATTAAATAATGCTCAAGAAATGGCAGATCTTGTTAATTACCTATTTTTTAAATTTAAGAAACGAATAAAATTAACTAACAAATTGATAAATTAATTATTTTATCTTTTATATTCACAAAATATTAAAAATAACCACAAAACACCATAACACTTAACAGCTATCGCAAAATTGACAACTTATCATATTTTTTTCACTTACCGAAGAATCATGTTTCTATTAAGTTTGAAAAAACATATCACACTACCATGGTTACTGTGATTTTTATTTCCAAAAATTAGCAGCGTCCATCGTCTGATCTTTTCTATTGAAGTGAGCAAGCATGGTATATTCTGAGTGACGTCATCCCCCCCACTACTATCTATCGGGATGAGGCAACCTATACTCTACTAACCTTGCTAGTAACTGATATATTACTATTTAAAGCCAAATTACAATATGCAAAAAATTTAAAAATCGGTAATTAGATGAATAAAAATGTAAACTATATTGAGTTTGTAACTGTACTTATACTATTGTAAAGTCGGGAACTCACACGAGAGGCGACGCGAACGCAGGATGAATGAAATTTAATAGGCAGCATAAAATTATAGTCAGGGGTACAGCGCCAATATTTTAAAGTGATTACTAACAGGCTGAATTTTCGTGAGTAGCTTAGTTTTGACGAGTCCCCCAAATCTCTCTCTGCGACAATTCTCGGTAGAAGTATGCAAAGTTCTGCGCAGCCGCTAAACATGTTGATTTGGCGAGTTTTTAAATTTTATACATAACACTTTGTTTTTCAGTTAAATTGCCAGATAATTTATAAAAAAACAAGAAGCTGCGCTTGTCCTACAAAAGCGATGGGTGGACTGGCGAGTCCTCCGTCCCCAATATGTAAAAATAACGAGGTTTGAAATTTTATTACTAACGGGCTGACTTTTAGTTTACTGTTTAATTAATATTTTTGAAATCGAAGGGTCAAATTGTCCTACAAATTGTCCGGTAGGGTTTTCCGGTCCTACGCCCTGAAAGTGTCAGTTCCACGAATATTCTAAACTGATTACTAACAACTTAATTTTTAAACATAAGAAATACAATCAATATGATTAAACACCTATACCGTAACTAAATTCACTATATTAGTGAAATTAACATAAGAATATCAGACAAATTATCGCCATGATATTTATATAGAAGGCTATATAGGAAAAATGTAAATGCACCGCCGGGAATCGAACCCAGAACTCCCAATTTCGCGTCGGGTAAGTTTCCAGTTACTACACAGTGCCCAACAGTGTACATTTAATTCTTCCTATATATGCAACGATGACCACAGATCCATTAACTGCGAGAGCTATTATTTTATAACAACATTACGAATGAATGCTGGCTTTCTCAAATTATAACGAGCAATCTATATACGGTTTTTAATATAAACATAAGAAATACAATCAATATGATTAAACACCTATACCGTAACTAAATTCACTATATTAGTGAAATTAACAAAAGAATATCAGACAAATTATCGCCATATCGCATATATAGGAAGAATTAAATGTACACTGTTGGGCACTGTGTAGTAACTGGAAACTTACCCGACGCGAAATTGGGAGTTCTGGGTTCGATTCCCGGCGGTGCATTTACATTTTTCCTATATAGCCTTCTATACAAATATCATGGCGATAATTTGTCTGATATTCTTATGTTAATTTCACTAATATAGTGAATTTAGTTACGGTATAGGTGTTTAATCATATTGATTGTATTTCTTATGTTTATATTAAAAACCGTATATAGATTTCTCGTTATAATTTAACTTAATTTTTGTTTTTTTCTTGTGGAAATGGAGTGTAGAATACAATATAATTGGCGTCCTACAATAAAATTGGGAGATATTGATAAAAAGCCAAAAAACTATAGTCCATTGAAATGTTACATTAGGCTTGCATTTTGAGTAGGACGAGATTTTTTTTACCGTTGCGTAGGGGGGCCCGGTGTAAGTTTAAAATTGAGTTTTCAGGGTCGGCGGCCACCCCATTTAGCCGTCATTTTGAAAAAGGGGTGCTAACAGGTTTTGTACTGTATTTCAGTAACGGTACATCTTACAGAAAATCTGTAGCTAGGTTTTTGTTTAGAATCGAATTCTCTACAACTTTACTAGAGAAACTTTTTGTCGTAAATTGAATAATTAAAAAGATATGCTTTATAGAAATTTTTAGTCAATTTGACCGAGGTCATGCTTTTCCGTATTATGTTGTGTGCGGGGTTCTTTGGTGAACACATTACTCTCCACAATCGGGTAAAAAACTAAGCTCAGTTTCTCTTATTACTTTTAAAAATGCAATTTCTCAATCTTGTGACTTAATTAAAAGTAATGCCTGTATTGCAAACTTTAAATTCTGTAAAACTTGACACCGATGTTTAAAACAACAACAAAATTTCCATTCACGGTTGTTTTATGTTCGAAACATAATAGACGACGATTAAATGACGAGGGATTGATCTTGAAGTGACTAAGTGCTTATTAAAGTCTGGCGTTCTTTTTAAAATACGAAATTTGTTTAATAATATATATTTTATCTTCAAAAGTGAAAAAATATAATCACGAATTTCAAATATGAAAATAAACCTTTAAAATAGGTACCTACCTACTTTATATCGTTTTTATCACTGTAGAAAATAATAAGAAATTTGTATAATTTTTCTTCATTTTTATCTGATAACAGCAAAGCCAAATAGGGTAATATATTTTTTTTTAATTTTATAAGTATAGGTATAAAAAAGCAATCTTCTTTTAAACAGTTTTAAAAAAATATATAGTGTATAAATTTAGTTTGGAACAATTCATATAAAAAAAATCCCAGATCATCTGCGGTTAAAATCCTCGGACATGTTAATTTTAATTTTTTATGCGCATCTTTTTTTATAGTCGCCTTTTTTTAGGTCCATCCTTTTCTGTCATGACGTCATCGCCTTTTTTTAATGGCAACCCCCTTCTCAATTTTTTTGCAGATTTGGGTAGATTATTAAATTCAGATTTCAGCAATATGCCATTATTTTAAAACTAGGCCTGGAATTCCGGAACTGAGAACCAAACATCGAAACCAGTTTCGGAATTAAGAATGACCATTGAAGGCCCTACATGTAAGTAATATTTCAAAATAGTTTAATTAATTTTATGTAAAGTGACATTTTCTGCTAAGGGCCGTTCAAATGTTATAATAAGCAAATTTTCGTTGATTTTGTACCCCCCCCCCCCCATATAAGATAATGTAAAAAAATCGACGACCTCCCCCCCGCTCTTCATTTAGGCATACCTATTGAGTAAACTTGTAAGTATATGAAGTGTAATACATTGCGTATCTTCGTTTTTTACTTCCCACCTCTACTATGGTAGGGAAGTAATGGATTCAGTCCGAAAACAATATTTCGAGATTTTAACAGATTTTCACGTTTTGAGACCCTAGCAATCGTTTAAGATCATTTTCTGACTGATGTCTGTATGTGTGTGTGTGTGTGTGTGTGTGTGTGTGTGTGTGTGTGTGTGTGTGTGTGTGTGTGTGTATGTGTGTGTGTGTATGTGGTCAATTTTTCGCCTTCGATATCTTAAGAACGGAACAACATACGGGCATGCCGATTGTTCTATTGTGTTTATCAGCCTTTAACTTAGATCTGATTAGATTTTGAGTCAAATCGGTTCAGTGGATCCTGAGATATTCAAAAAAACGTCCTCAAAGTCACGTATTAACATAGGTAAAAAAAAATATAAATGAATTCTAGATGTTATAATATGAAAAAAATGTAAATATTTTTTTTCTCTAAAACGTATAGTTTTCGAGAAAAAAAATATTTTACTAAAAAAAAAAAAAACTTCAACGTAAATCAAGGTAACCATGATTTTTGCTATATTAAGTTAGCCATCAGTAGATCACCAAACAAAAAAGAGGGCCATGCTTTTTTCAAAGAATAAAAATTAAATTGTGTTTTAAAGACCACCAACAGCTAAGGTTATTTGGGCCTAGTCAACGAATAAAAAAAAAAGAGTGTTTATTTTTTGCAAATATTTACTAGGTGGGAAGTATAGGACTGGTCATCAGTCGAATTTTTTTTATTTTATTTAATATTTTTTTTTTTTTAATTTTAATTAATTTGTTTTTATTTTATTAACTTCCCACTGGAAGTTATTGTAATGGGTCCGAAAATCGAAATCAAAAAGGAAAAAAATTTTTATGTTTCAAGGTCACTACACTATTTTTACACTACTTTTAGAAATATGTCTGTGTGTGTGTGTGTGTGTGTGTGTGTGTGTACGTACGTACGTACGTATGTGTACATTTCTTTCAAAGACGAAATCTCGAGAACGAAAAATGATATCGACTACGTTAGGGTGCCAATCGACGCGTATTAACGTAAATATGATCTGAAAGAAATTTTTTCAAAATCGGTTCAGCCGTTCTTTTTTCTTAACCAAATAACCTCCAAAAAAGTAGATTTTACACAATATCTCGCGAATAAAAAATTATATCGACTTCGTAAGGGTGTCAATCGAGGCGTGTTAACGTCATTTTGATCCGACATAAATTTTATAAAAATCGGTTCAGCCGTTTTTTTTTTTTTTTTTTTTTTTTTAATTATTGATGTTTTAATGATTGAAATGATTACTTTTCTGTGTAATATCTAATTTAATTATTATTATTAAATATTTATCAAACTGGGAAGTTCGTCGTGTGGACCTCAAGGGTCGCACTTTAGTCCTAATAAACGACCCACCTCACGGCTTGTTTAATTTTTTATTTCACATAAGCACTTTTTATTCCCCTCTTTCCTTGTCTGAAAAATAAGTGAAATCACCACATCCCTCGCTCACGTAATATGACGTTTAGGTGGGGTGAAAAAACAATATAAGTATCGTTAGCCCGATTATAATATGTGACCTTTGCAGAGGGTCCGCCACTTCGTAGATCTTTTAGAATTTATTTTAATATTGAGTTACTTATTTAAATTAAAAAGAAAGAAGAAAAAAATACAATAAAAACTAATATTTTTATTAAAGAAAAACTAATTTGATACAATGAAACAATTATATAAACTGATGAATTTTGATTCGCCAAACCATAGCTCAAATTAAGGATGTCACAGGAAGAAGACAAAAGGAACAGGTAAGTATAACGAAAAGAAGCAGACAAAGGTAAGGAAAAGAATAAGATAGTACAGGAATAGAGTAAAGGGAAACGTTAATTACTTTCGTTTAAAATACTAGTATTTTTTTCTATTAGCTATCGCGTTAAAATTTATACTGACTACAATTTTTCAAATAAGATCCGAAAGAATTTTAAAAATTACACTCAGTTACATAAAAAGTGGATCACCTAAAAGTATATGTAATTTCGATTCGTTGTATTTTCAAAATTAATAAGCCGATTTTGAAATTTCTTTTTTTGTTTGATAGAGCAGAGTTTTAGGAACATTTTTATGTATGAATTTTGAATTTCAATTAAGGCTTGATTACAGTGGAGACGGAAGAATAATACAATGTTTTTTTAGTCAAATTTGAAGAATCCTACGGAAAGTAGCAGCAGCAGTAGAATTTTTTCCTTAATTGCATCTTATTCCTTGGCCTTTTTTGTATCGGTTCGTTTTTGTTTTCAGTAATTATCTCAAATAACACCCGAGTTATAAAGAAAAATTCAAAAAACTGCATTTATTCTTTATTAATGTCGTGGCCATAAGTAGGCTGGGAATGTATCGGTGTTTAGGAACAAAACAAATGAATAATTTCTTTGACAGTCCGAATTTATTGATGGTTATTATTGTTTATTGTTAAGTTTTTCATTTATGTGGATAAATAATTGTGCAACAAATAACTCCTGAACAAGTTGCAATCATAATGTCATTGACTAATGATGGACGCAGCCTACTTATGGCCACGACATTAATAAAGAATAAATGCAGTTTTTTGAATTTTTCTTTATAACTCGGGTGTTATTTGAGATAATTACTGAAAACAAAAACGAACCGATACAAAAAAGGCCAAGGAATAAGATGCAATTAAGGAAAAAATTCTACTGCTGCTGCTACTTTCCGTAGGATTCTTCAAATTTGACTAAAAAAACATTGTCTTATTCTTCCGTCTCCACTGTAATCAAGCCTTGATTGAAATTCAAAATTCATACATAAAAATGTTCCTAAAACTCTGCTCTATTAAACAAAAAAAGAATTTTCAAAATCGGCTTATTAATTTTGAAAATACAACGAATCGAAATTACATATACTTTTAGGTGATCCACTTTTTATGTAACTGAGTGTAGTTTGTTACGTAAGTTCGTTGACTGGTACGTAATAGAGTGTTACTAGTACTATTAAATTTAATAATTCTAGAATATAAAATATTTTTTTGCAGGGATTTATAATTGATTTTATTTATTTTGATTTCAAAAATAAATACTAAAAATGTTACAGTCATATATAACGTAATACTTAAACTACCCCGTATCAACAAGATGCGCACACTGCATTGATCAACATAAAACTCTGATCAATGTTAAACAATCTTGATTTAAAATACAGGTGTTAAAATTTCATGCAAATACCTACCCTATATAAAATTTAAAAATCACAGAACAGTGTATACCTTTGAATAACCATTCGGTAGTTAACTGGAAGCCTTTGCTCTTCGTTTTGTTTCAGACTTCAAATCTGGTGAATGACTTGGTTCTATAATTTGCAGGCACAGAGATATCATGTCATAATAATATGTAAGTCATAATGTACCTACTATGTATAAACAAACTCGTGCTTCATCATATTTAAAACACATCATTTAAAACACCGTTTTCCATAAATCTATTCTAGGGAAATCATTATATCAATCCTTATACATATTATACAAAGTGTAACAACATACTATGTTAAAAAATAAACAAGCCGTGAGGTGGGTCGTTTATTAGGACTAAAGTGCGATCCTTGAGGTCCACACGACGGACTTCCCAGTTTGATAAATATTTAATAATAATAATTAAATTAGATATTACACAGAAAAGTAATCATTTTAATCATTAAAACATAATTATTATTTATTTTTAACAATAATTAAAAAAAAAACGGTTGAACCGATTTTTATAAAATTTATGTCGGATCAAAAATGACGTTAACACGCCTCGATTGACACCCTTACGAAGTCGATATAATTTTTTATTCGCGAGATATTGTGTAAAATCTACTTTTTTGGAGTCTATTTGGTAAAGAAAAAAGAACGGCTGAACCGATTTTGAAAAAATTTCTTTCAGATCATATTTACGTTAATACGCGTCAATTGGCACCCTAACGTATAACAATAAAAAATGGTGGAACCTTTGGTGTAAAGATACGAAATGTTACAATCACCACAAAACACCAAACCATAACAAACGAGAAGATCTATTTCAGTAAGATTTAAAGAGCATATGGCTCATCTAAAATATGGCAGGTTTGATAAATCTAGTGTTGCCCAACATGCATTTGAAAATGACCATAAAATAGACAATAGTAATTTAAAATTAATTAGAAACGTCATTAATATTAGACAACTAGACGCCGTAGAGAGTCTAGAGATTCATAAGTGTAAACATAATATTATGAACAGTGACAAAGGCCCAATTCCAGGTAGCCTGCTTTTTGATTTAGTAAATTAGTTTAGTTTTCAGGTAATTAAAATTAGGTAGCCTATAAATAGGCAGTAATTTTTGTTTAGTCTTAAGTTTTAATCATCTCCTGATGATGCCAACTTGGTTGGCGAAACGTACGTCGAGAGTGTTTGTTATGGTTTGGTGTTTTGTGGTGATTGTAACATTTCGTACCCTAACGTAGTCGATATCATTTTTCATTCTCGAGATTTCATCTTAGAAAGAAATGGACACATACGTACGTACACACACACACAGAGATCTTTCTAAAAACAGTGTAAAAATAGTGTAGTGACCTTGAAACATAAAAATTTGATATACATTTTGATTTCGATTTTCGGACCCATTACAATAACTTCCAATGGGAAGTTAAAAAAAGAACAAAAAATCCGACTGCTTCTGACACAAGAGTATAAAACAAGCTTCCAATATGAAAAGTAGTCGGGTAAAAATATACAAACATAGACTGCAAAAAAATCATAATCCTTCCTTGTATTCGTAGTTGGATTTAAAATTGATTCTTGTTGCAGCGTTTAAATTTTTAGATTTTGTATATTCTTACTTTCGAGCAACTATAGGAGTGAAAAAATCTTGTAAAGGGCAAGAAAAATCGAATTAGATATTTTGACGGATTCAGACGTTTCATGGTCCCTACATATGTACCGAAAAAGTGAGTTTTGGATGTTCGTCTGTCTGCATATAAAGAAATCGTTCAACGAATCGAAACCAAATTTTAAACTTGGTTTTAGAGAATTACTCAAGTTATTAACTTCCCACTGGAAGTTATTGTAATGGTTCCGAAAATCGAAATCAAAAAGGAAAAAAAAATTTTAATGTTTCAAGGTCACTACACTATTTTTACACTACTTTTAGAAAGATGTCTGTGTGTGTGTGTGTGTGTGTGTGTACGTACGTACGTACGTATGTGTCCATTTCTTTCTAAGACGAAATCTCGAGAACAAAAAATGATATCGACTACGTTGGGGTGCCAATCGACGCGTATTAACGTAAATATGATCTGAAAGGAATTTTTTTAAAATCGGTTCAGCCGTTCTTTTTTCTTAAGCAAATAACCTCCAAAAAAGTAGATTTTACACAATATCTCGCGAATAAAAAATTATATCGACTTCGTAAGGGTGTCAATCGAGGCGTGTTAACGTCATTTTGATCCGACATAAATTTTATAAAAATCGGTTCAGCCGTTTTTTTTTTTTTTTTTTTTTAATTATTGATGTTTTAATGATTAAAATGATTACTTTTCTGTGTAATATCTAATTTAATTATTATTATTAAATATTTATCAAACTGGGAAGTTCGTCGTGTGGACCTCAAGGGTCGCACTTTAGTCCTAATAAACGACCCACCTCACGGCTTGTTTTATTTTTCCTCTACTCCTCCAAACAAGGGTAATTTACTGATAAACAAAAATCTAAAATTGCGATTTCCTCTAGACTAGGTATACTAGCTCTACGACCCGGCTTCACTCGGGTAAATTGTGGTTTAGAAACGAAATAATTAAGATTCAATAGCAACAAATTTCTCATACAATATCACTTTACTATATATCTTATAGTTTATTACATAAACCAATTTAGCTGGCCTTGTCCAGAAATGGCGAATTTAGCATAAGCAATAATAATATTGTTATACGAATCAAGAGCAGTGGCGCTTCAATTCGGCTGATGACTATTGTGTGACCGATTTAGGTTCACTGGCGTATAACCATAGACAATTACCACAACCATAGATAATAACAACAAGGCGTATGTATTAGCCTAGCGGCACTGACGAGAACTAATTGTGCCAACACGGCACACGGTGAATGGTCTCCTTATGGAAGGAGGGGTTGGATTGGAGCATTCCGGCGAACGGCGACGCGCGTTCCACACGTGTATAACTACGTAACTAATTTGCGTCTGACATTAAGGTCGAAGCCCTCTATTGGGCTTAGTCGCGAACTACCCGAGGAGGTCGTAGCAACGGAACAAAGCGTTGAGTGAAGGTAAAAGTGCACAAAATATATGTTTTTCACGAATGACAGTATACAAATGTAAGCATATTGCAAAAAGATACTGTTCAGTGTTCACTTGAAGTTTTGTAATAAATAATTCTGTCGTAATACGACTTTTGAATGAATTGTGAATTATAGACGCTCGACAACAGAGGTCATTAGCGTCTGGCTGAAAATATCGAAATTAAATTTCACTAAAAATGTTTTGTTATGTCAGCACAGATGTTGCAATAGGAACTTACGACGCGGAAAAAAATCATTGGCGTTAAAATGATCACTGCATGAATGAATGAATTGTAAATTATAGTCAGACGCTAATGACCTCTGTTGTCGAGCGTCTACAATCCACAATCCATCCATCCTGTAAATTATAGACGATCGACAACAGAGGTCATTAGCATCTGAATGATCACTGTACAAAAGAGTGCTTTCTGTTATAAGTCTTATTCCAGTTAAACCCATCTATAGCTTCCTCAATTCACTATTTTCAGGAAATTTGTGATAGGAAAATGCTGTCGAAGTATTTCGGCAACAAGGATTTGAACACATGTAAGGCATTTCTGAAACTATTTAATACAAATCACATGTAAGCTAATGTAAACAAACAACGGTTAAAAGTCGTATTGCGACAGAATTATTTATTACAAAACTTGAAGTGAAAACTGAACAATATCTTTTAGCATTATGCTTACCTTTGTAAACTGTCATTCGTGAAAAACATATATTTTGTGCACTTTTACCTTCATTCAACGCTTTGTTCCGTTGCTACGACCTCCTCGGGTAGTTCGCGACTAAGCCCAATAGAGGGCTTCGACCTTAATGTCAGACGCGAATAAAAGTGTATTTTTACGGACATAATAAAACGGTATAAATAATTTCAGTAACAATATTATATAGCTTGTGTTACTCGAGAAGAAGCGGGCTTTTAAACAGTGAAAGCATTAATTTTAACATCGTTTCAGTAATGTTTGTATTAGTATTAAGTGGTACGTTAGAACTTAGAACTACATCGAATTAATTAAAACTTCCCCATCAATATAGCACCTATAGGCAATGGCCATTTGCAGCGCTAGAACTTAATAGCACAGCAACACGCACGCGTGATAAGCGTCTTGTGCGTTTTGTAATATTAACATTAAGATGAACTTTAATCCCCACATTTATACAGCTTAAATTTAAATTCCACTTAGGCGATTTATGTGGAACTTAACTAGTCAAAGCAAACAAAATTTTCATTTTAAGTTCCACTTAACTTAAAGTTTTAGTGGTGCAAATGGCCATAAATAGTCTTTTTCAACAGAAAAATTAAATACTGTATTCATAAAAAGCGATCAAATAAAAAAGTGTTTTGAATGAGTAAAATGGAATCTAAAGTGGAGCTCAGTGATTCTTTAGATAATAAATTCAAAGTAAGTGAATTCAATAGAATTATCACTAGGCTCTTGATTGAACTTGATTGAATTTTTATGTATTTATTTTATTCAAAATATGTATTGGTGCTAGGCCTAAATAGCCCTAGCTGATGTTGACGGTCTAACAAAGAATATATATTTTTCAGAAACTTTAGTAATGATTAATGGCGGATATAAATATGAAGACAAAAACCAAGAAGAATTTGTACAAATAATTGAGGAGAAACTGTAATGACTTAAAGTTGAAACTTTTTTCTGGAACAGTGCGTAGATCATTGGATGTTAAGACGCTTTTAAAATGTTTATATAAAACGTTTAAAATCTATCTATTAACACTCAACTGTCAGCGGTGAATACAGACAGTTCCCTGTTCTATAATCTGGTGGGTACAATAACCCCTTGTTGCTAAACAAATTACCTGAAACTATACATTACACGATTCCTCGAATAAAAAATAGCACTTACAACAAAGTTGGCCAGCAAACGCCAAGAGGGACCAAAATCTAGGATAGGTATAGTTTTATTGGAAATTAAAAATAAAAATTGTTAGTTGAAATGAATATAGAAATAAATTTAATATAAAATTTATCATGCAATATTCAAACTATCACGCAGCTCTGAAGCCTTCAAATACAAAAGTCCTCTCATAATTTTATTAATTACTTACCTTCATTGTTGACCGAGAGGGCTACAAGCAGCGTCATTTTCAAAAATGTTTACAAAGAGGAATTAAGGTAAAACAATCCAGCATCGTATTCGTACATGAAACCACAATCAAACAAATACAAGTAAAAATATATATGAGCACTGTGGTTGGAATAAAAACAAAATAAAATATAGTTACTTCTTACCACAACAAGTAGATAAAGCGCTCTTACCATGTGATAAAATAATTAAAGCTGTAATATAATTATGAGTTTTTGTACTCATATATTATGCGTACCGCTCTCATGCAGAAATTGACGAAATAAGCTCTAGTGCTCAAATTTCTCTCGTTCAACGGCATATACATTATACAAAACAAGACTTCTTGTCATGTTGTAGAAACTAGAAAGTCTTGTCATATCTTGCATAACAAGGCAAGGAAAGATATTTATAGTCTTCTCTTGCTCAATTCTTACTGACCTATTTCTTGATCTTGCCGTAAGACTAGCACATTTTTTGCTTTTCGCTTGAATGCCCACAATTGGCATTCGTATACGTAAAAATATTGATAGATGAGAGTACGGTAGAATCTAAGCCCTAAGGCTGATCCTTTTGAGGACAGTGCTAGTGCGTATCAAATATGTTATTCAATTAAATATGTAAGTGACATACCTACTATAGCTAATGTATTTTCGGTATACGCAATAATAATTTGGGCTTGAGTCTTTAAAACTTGTCTTAGAGCATCTGTTCTTTTATGAGGTACAACTTTAAATTGGTTAGCCGTGATTAAATAATGGCGGTAGCACACAAATGGGTCGGCCGGCTTAGCGGTATCTCAACTTTTCTTAACACAAAAGAAGACAATTAGTGTTGAAACACCTTAGTAAAAGTTGTATGATAGGAGAAGAAAATGACTATCTATATTATTTATATTCTAACATCGAATTCTTCTAATTTATGGGAAAGTGCATCGAAATTATCATTCTTTTGACCTGTACTATCACCCATTAAACATAAAATAAGTAGACCGATAACACCCTGTATATTTAAGTTTGTTTAATTGTCATGGAAAACATTTAATTATCAAAACTTGGTTAGATCGACGAATAAAATATTGTAATATTTCCAGATAATTTTAATGGCCGTATAGTGGAGGACTATTTTCTAAATATTGTTCAAACAGGAAACTGCATATACTAGACGTAAAAACAAATTTACATTACGTGCATAATGATGAAATTCGAAATAAACGTTTTGATATTGTTATGGCGAAAAGAAAGGAATTTATAAGAAAGGAATTTATACATTTGGAGTAAAATAATTTTAATTTAGAAACCATAACGTATACCTCCAACAAAAATATTTTTACTTCCCACCTCTACTATGGTAGGGAAGTAATGGATTTAGTCCGAAAAAAATATTTCGAGATTTTAATAGATTTCACGTTTTGAGACCCTAGCAATCGTTTAAGATCATTTTCTGACTGATGTCTGTATGTGTGTGTGTGTGTGTGTGTGTGTATGTGGTCAATTTTTCGCCTTCGATATCGTAAAAACGGAACAACATACGGCGATGCCGATTTTTCTGTTGTGTTTATCAGCCTTTAACTTAGATCTGATTAGATTTTGAGTCAAATCGGTTCAGTGGATCCTGAGATATTAAAAAAACGTTCTCAATGTCACGTATTAACATAGGTAAAAAAAATATAAATGAATTCTAGATGTTACAATATGAAAAAAATGTAAATATTTTTTTCTGTAAAATGTACAGTTTTCGAGAAAAAAAATATTTTACTAAAAAAAATAAAAATTGTACGTAAATCAAGGTAATCATGATTTTTGCTATATTAAGCTAACCATCAGTAGACTACTAAACAAAAAATTCGACTGATGACCAGTCCTATAGGTACTTCCCACCTATAGTAAATATTTGCAAAAATTAAACATTCTTTTTTTATTTATATTAGAAATCGTGTCCATCGTGATTATAATAAAATTAAGAAAAATCGCAGGATAGTGGACAAAATATTTGATTTATTAAATTAAATGTACGACGTTTCGTCTATAGATTTAGATTTTTTCAAGAACATACATAAAATTATTTTAGGTATGTGCTTGAAAAAGTCTAAATCTATAGACGTACATTTAATTTAATAAATCAAATATTTTGTCCACTATTGGGGTCCGTCAAATGAGCATCTGACATCTGGTGGTAGAAAATTGTACTCAAACGAGGGAAAAAATTTTACATGCTAACAGTGCAAATTAATCATGAAATTGTTTATTACAAAAATAAAACAAGTAAAATAAACAAAAAGTTTATCGAAAATGGAATTCGCGACGTTTTCTAATATCATGGCAATAAACACTGTCAGTTATTGCCTTGTAAAACTTACTTTAATAGGAATCTGCCTGGCACCAATTTCAAAAGATAGCGCTACCATATGTCATTTTTCCCAATTTTTTACTCAAAGAATCAGCTTTTATATAAACAATACAGTCAATTTGTGAGATCTGTAAGATTCTATAGATGATATTCTTTGTATTAAACATATTTGGGGTCATGTATTGAAATTAATAAAAGTAGGAATTCAGATTGAACTTGAAATATTTTTTTCAATGAAAAAGGATTTTTAGACATTTAAAACATACTTTGAAGGACAAAAAATGGATATGCTAAATTTCAATACGAAACTGTTAATAATAACAGCAAATCGTTTAGTAAAAAGTCACTAATGACAGATAATGCAACCGCGGTGTTATCAATAACTAAAAAAGTGTAGCTATTGTCTAAGAAATGACGCTACGTACGTTTTGTTTACATCTTGATTTATGGTATAAATGTCAGTTTTCGATTTCTTGTTCAGTTCGTGTTTTTCAAAGATTTTGAGATTGATTTTGTTTTCTAAATAGATTTTTTCTTCAAGGCAACGGGTTGCTATGAATATGAATAATCAATTTTCAATTAACATGAAAACATAAAAAGTATCGAATTCAAAGATGTTCTAAATATGACAACTTAAATTATCAAATTTTCCTCTTGAGAAATTTATTTGATTGTGTAAAGTTGGTACCACGTACACAATTTTCAAATTGAGATTAGATTTTTTATATTTTCCAGGTTTTTCTGAAAAAAAATAGTTCAGTAACCAGGGAAATGGGAAGAAATAATCGAAATCCAAAACGACGTAAATTTTTAAAAATATTAGTATCATTTTATAGACTGTTATGCATGAATTTTCTTCGATTTGTTATTTATTTTATTCATTTTACAAGTAAGAATAGTGAAATGAACTAATTAACTAATGAAACTTTTCATATCGCTTATTACAAAAATGACACCACAGAAATTTTATGTAAAATAAAAAAGCACAAAGTAAATTTATATAGGTAATAAAAAGTGACATTACATTCACATTATTATAAAAAATTATAAATTCACTTGGCACTTTTAAATCTTTATTACACTTCAATTATTCTTCTTTTGGGCTTTTCAGACGTATTGCCTAATTCCAAGATCTGTCATAGAGTTATTTTTTTCTAATAGGAGAAATTTCATAAATGCTTTCTTCTTGACTCAGATTTTATTTCTTTTTGATTGATTCAAGCGTTTTAATAGATTTTATTTATACATTTTTTCGCACATGTTCTATAAGATTTCATAAATGTCCTTATTTATTAATTTTCTGCTCTGAAATTATAATTTTTCAACTTTCAACTCAACATTATTAACTATTTATGTCACGACTTGTGTCCACTTATGTCAACATTTCTCAAATATTTAAATTTTTTATTCACATTGTTTCCATGGCAATTTCAGAAATATTATATCATTACTAACTTTGCTGTCATCATAGATCAATTATAAAAATTATTGTTATATTAGTGTCCTCTATACGCTAGTAGACGAAATACTCACAATATTTTGAAAAATATTACAATTACAGCGACGACAGCGCCTCTAACGGTTTATTATCGGCAACTTTTCGTGCAGTGCCCTTTTAAAGAGAATTATTCTCTAATGAAATGTGGAAAAACTGTATTTATGAATTAAAAAAATATTTTATAGTAATAATAAGATGTACTTGTTATCATACTGCAATAAAATAGTTGAATCCCTGATGATTAACAAATTTATAGGATTAACTTCGTATACACATATTTTGAGGTTAGTAACTTAGCTACTTATTACAATATAACTTATTATGTTGCAGTTATGTGTTTACCTTATTCACCTAACCCAGCCTTAAAAGCGCATTGAACGCGCATGATTAATTTCGTGGAGATTTTCTTTTAATTTTGATGTTTTTAAGCAATATGTCGTAAAGATTACTACTTTTGACAGTTCATTTTGCATGCATTTTTCTCGTTATATTTCCGACATTTGATAATATGCCCGGCTTTGAGAATCCGTTCTCCTTCAACGAAATTCCTTTGTTTAGGATTCGTACCGGCCCAATCACAAATTGCACTTATATTTATCATTTTTTATCACTTTGAAAATCATAAAATTACACGCAAAAGTATACCCCGTATATGAAATTTCCCTCCGTCTGCGCCATGTTTTTGAAGCTCCACCTATCTGACGGATCCCAATCCTGCGATTTTTCTTAATTTTATTCTTTTTTTATTCTTTGAAAAAAAGCATGGCCCTCTTTTTTGTTCGGTGATCTACTGATGGCTAGCTTAATATAGCAAAAATCATGGTTACCTTGATTTACGTACAATTTTTATTTTTTTAGTAAAATATTTTTTTTCTCTGTACATTTTAGAGAAAAAAAATATTTACATTTTTTTCATATTATAACATCTAGAATTCATTTATATTTTTTTTTTACCTATGTTAATACGTGACATTGAGAACGTTTTTTTTAATATCTCAGGATCCACTGAACCGATTTGACTCAAAATCTAATCAGATCTAAGTTAAAGGCTGATAAACACAATAGAACAATCGGCATGGCCGTATGTGTTCCGTTTTTACGATATCGAAGGCGAAAAATTGACCACATACACACACACACACACACACATACAGACATCAGCCAGAAAATGATCTTAAACGGTTGCTAGGGTCTCAAAACGTGAAAATCTGTTAAAATCTCGAAATATTTTTTTCGGACTAAATCCATTACATTCCTACCATAGTAGAGGTGGGAAGTAAAAAGAGGGCCATGCTTTTTTTCAAAGAATAAAAAAGAGTGTATATTTTTTGCAAATATTTACTAGGTGGGAAGTATAGGGCTGGTCATCAGTCGAATTTTTTTTCGTAATTTCACTTCACCATTGTATAGCAGTTCATAGAAGACATCTATCAAATTTCATCTATATAGTGCTAATAGTATCCGAGTAAAATGGATGTGACTTACAGACGGACGGGCGGACGGACGGGCGGACGGACAGACGGACAGGAAGAAATTATAAGAGTTCCGTTTTTGCCATTTGGCTACGGAACCCTAAAAATGTGTGTGTGGGTGTGTGATCATCGATTAATAACCCTTTTATGCCGCTATTCATTTGTTTTGTTAAAAAATCCAGAAGGACTATAGTTTACTGATAAACGAAAAGTGGAAATTTTTCGAAAACGGCTGTAACGATGTTGTCGTTGATCATGTTTCATAAATTTAAATGATGTAATTCAGCGAGAAAGTCAATGTGGTGAATACGTAGTATCATTTTATTTTTTTATTCTTTGATCAGTCACCTGGCTCCCCGGTCTGGGCTGTCCGAGAGGTGCCTTGCGGCGTTACCGTGCCTTGGGGCCTGTCACTTCGAGTCGGTGTAACATCTTCGATTTTTTATCAACGTGCGCTGCAACGAATGGTGTCTTATTTGTCGGGTAATAGGTGAGGGTTTTATTATCCCCATTAGGGAAATATTCCCGAAAACAGATTTAGCCTGTCTGCACGATTATTTTTTACAAGCTTTTATTTAACTTGCAATGTATGTTAGTTAGTTAATTTGTGTGTTTGTTTAGGTCAAAACTTGCAAGTCAATTTTGAACGACTTCCACGTATCCGATCGATTTGAAATTTTGTACACATATGTATTCCCGATGACAATACATGAATAAATCGTTTTTAGAAATAAATTCAACCCCTAAGGGGTTCAAACGGGGATGTAGGTTTTTTTTTGTCTAATCAACGTCCAGGCCAAATCGCCGAAGCTAGAAACTTGAAATTTGGACAGTTGGTTCCTTTTCTGACGTAAGCATCCACTAAGAAAGGATTTTTCGAAATTCAACCCCTACAGGTGTCAAAGAGGGGTAACATTTTGAAAGACTAAAATAAACAAAATAAATATTAGTAAAAACAACTTTGTAGAGACAAGCTTTTATTTAAATGCACTAAAAAGGAAAAAATAATTTTTAAAAATTTAGGTTCATAATTATAAAATCGTGGGTTGTGACTAATAAACTATAATAGAGTTCACGACCCACGCTTTTATAATTACGAACCTAAATTATTAAAAATTATTTTTTCCTTTTTAGTGCATTTAAATAAAAGCTTGTCTCTAAAAAGTTTTTTTTACTAATATTTATTTAAAAGCTATTTCGTTTTAACTCGCGCCCAACGCCGCTGAACTTGCTACATGTTCTACAACTTCGATATGTTTTTCTTTACTCATCAGATAATCGTATCTGATTATATTTTCTCATGTAGGCAAGTAAAGATATAACATTATCATAAACGTACTAACGAGCTGAGTTATTGACTTATTATGATAATTGATAAGTGACTGTTGAGTGAGGTGAATTCATTACAAGAGTACTGACCGTGTGTACTAGGTACTGCTATACGATAGCATATACATTGATACAACCTGTTTTACTGCAAGGATGGCAATGTTTATCAATTTAGAGAAATTAATTAATTGTTTACTGTTAAGGCATACCTATTGAAATAATTATCAAAGATTAAAAAAATGACTTGAGGTCATAGAAAATTATTTCAATATGTATTTTAAATTTCATTATAAAATTGTGAAAAATATGTACCTACATGAGTTTAATACATATCAGCCATCACTGGTTAGGTTTAGAATATTAAAATTATAACAAAAAGTTATGAACGTAGTAAAATCTCGACAGTTCGACTTGAATGAGACCGAGGCGACCTCGAATTATTGGGGAAGAAAGGATATGCGACAATTGTTCTAATTTAAAGTCAAAAAGCACTACCTTAAAAATTGCGTCTGTAGGGTGGCCGCTTCTAAATTTTACAAATTTTTTGACGCAGTCAGATAATTCATTTAATCTTCTACCTATATGGGAATTTAATATTTCTTAAACACTTTTCTTAAAGGAAAAAATAATATTTAGGGTCGTCCCGCGTACCTATCAAAATTTGAAAATTTTGAATAGCTTATGTTATTCCTCATAGATAAACAAATTATGTAACCCAACTTTTTTGTTCTTATATCCTTCTCTTAATTATTGCTTTCGATAATAATTTTAAAAAATGTGTTAATTTCAAACGGATGAGCTTAGTCGCCATATGATGACATCAAAGCCAGAGCATTGAAGCCAGACATACGGCCACGCATGTCGCACAGATAAAGAGAGGTATGTCTAAGGAAAGAGAGGAATACTTCCTTATCATTCGTAACTCGTGAAGAACCTAACCTAAAACAAATCAGTGTACTATATTATTCTCACCATATTCTCTCTTTATCTATGGATCAGTGGGCGTGATTCAACTACAGCAGCCAATCAAAGAACGCTAGACTGTGAATGACGTATTCCGTGGCGGTATAATTCTATATTTAAAATTACATTGAAAAATACGCACTTTTGGGAATTTTTTCTTGTAGAAAAAGCTTCCGAAAATTTCGCAAAAAAATTGTTATATATTTATCTATTTGTAACGTAGATTCCAACTCTAAAAAAATGTGGGACGACCCTATTATAAAAGCAGGGGTCGTGACTAATAAACTATTATAGAGTTTGCAGCCCACGCTTTTATATTATTACGAACCTAAATTATTAAATATTATTTATTCTTTTTTGGTAGGTACCTACATTTCAATATAAATTTGTCATAAAAAGTTTTTTTACTAATATTTTTTGTTCTTTGCTGTTATAATAAATGCAACACACACACGTCCAAATATAAAATATTGATATAAATAAAAACAAAAGTAGTAGTAATAGGTACCTACCTGCCTATTAAACTGTCCAGTTTTTATCATTTCTTATTATTATCGATTGCTATCGTAGTTTAATATTAAGTACGTTGGTCTATTAATAAACGTTAGTTTTATGTCAAATAAAGAAATATTTCAAATTTTCAATATTAACGTCTTACCGATCTTTGATTAATAACTCAGAATGATCTCTATAATCTATAAAACGTAACTGTTAGCTAGCAGCTGAAGTATGTCGTGGAAGTGACGCAAATCTACATTGCCAGCTATATAAAACAAAATAATGGTCAGCTGTAAAAAAATTGGTAATTGTACCGATGTAACTGTCACCTTAGACGAATCTAGAATGTTTACACATCTCTTGAGAGTACTGGGGACTCACTGTTTTTAGGGTTCCGTACCGGAACCTTATTACTAAGCCTATGCCGTCTGTCCTACCTTTAAAAGGCTGTATCTTTTGAACCGTAACAGGTAGCCGGTTGAAATTTTCACAGAATATGTGTTTTATGGAGGATATCATGACAAATAATAAAAAACAAAAAGTAAAAATTAAGAGTGGTCCCCATACAAAAAAACGGAAAATTTTAAATTAGATATAGAGCAGTATTATTGTACGGAAACCTCGATGCGCGAGTCCGACTCGTACTTGACCTTTTTTTATCTTTACTGATAATGTCACTGAAGTGGTGCGCTGCGGAAGTGACGCAAAGCTTCACTGTTAGCTATAATCGGTCCTTCTTGGTCAACTCTCAAAAGTGTTTGAAATTATGTGTAGCTGTTATCGTATTCGAATCTGAATGTTAGTAGTTATGGTCGATTTTCAGTTTCATGAAACAGTTGTCGGGCCAAGTGGTTTTTCTTAAATAAAAATCAGTTCACCTAAGCTCAATACTTTTTAAAAAATTTAGTATTTTGAACGTGTATATTTAAATCTTTTATTTTTGAAATGAAAACTTCCTTAAATGTGAAGCGTTCGCAACTACTTCCGTAAGAATTCGCAACATACTTATATCATAAAAACAGCCGTCTACACACGTCCACCCATAGCGCAATTGGTTACGTCTTTGCGTTCTATGCATAGGAACCTGGGTTCGAGACCTGGTGGCAGCGTAGAATTTTTGTCGTTTTTTTTTTCTAAATTCTACATGATATTTATTTAATAATTATTAATTCAACAATGAATTCAATCCACAAAGCATTCACTTAACCCGTAGGTAGTGAATGGTATTTCTTAACATTATCAATCAGCAGATTATGCCATCATGATTGTTAAACGTCAAACGATTGTTATAAGATATACAAGGAAAAAATCAGAAGCCACTGTCGAGACTTTAACCCGAAATTCCCAGTTTCCGGCTGATTGAGTTACCTGTGTTACCACTTACTTACACAGTGCCCCAGCCGGAAACTGGGAATTTCGGGTTCAAGTCCCGATAGTGGCTTCTGAGTTTTTCCTTGTATATCTTATAATAACAATCGTTTGACGTTTAACAATCATGATGGCATAATCTGCTGATTGATAATGTTAAGAAATACTATTCACTACCTACGGGTTAAGTGAATGCTTTGTGGATTGAATTCATTGTTGAATTAATAATTATTATATTGTTGTCCACAATTTCCTAACTCATATATTATTAATTATGATATTTATTTATATATTTTTTTATTTTTGTTATATTCTTTCTTTAACAATAATTATAATTTTTTGGAAACCAAGGTGGAATTAATTAAAAATACAATTTTAGTAAGTATTTTAATAATAAATTATTTTTAGTTCATAAATGCGTTATAATAGATGACAGAAAAAATTAGAAAATCTGAAGTTTTCACTTCTGTCGTGTGGTCATAAGCACACACCCATTTTTTTTTTGTTTTTGGATATTTAGATTTCACTTGTTTTATAGTTTCTTATGTCTTCAGTAAATTGAATAAGAATAACTGAATTTGCAAGTCCAAATCCTAGAATCTGAAAATATAAAATTAAAAACTCTTATAAATAGCTGCCAGCAGGTTGTTAAAAAAACTAAATTGATAATAATAATATTGAATCTTGAAAAAACTAGGGTGCCGTTTTAAGAAACCACGATGCAAGTCTCGATGCAAGTGAAACTTTATTGGCATAACCCGAATCGCTTTTAACCCGAAATAGCCAAAAATATACCTATAATATGTAATAATTTTGTTTACGTGGTTTTGGTAATGTAATTTGAACTCTGATCAGTATGGAGAGGAACGTAGGAATCCAGATTCTATTGTTAGTGGTCGATGGGTATTTGATGTCTGCTCGACTGAATATTGATACGGTATGAATTATGTAGACGTACAATATAGACATATAGTTATCACGAAAACGTCGCTGAACGCCACTGCTTTTCGATTAGTACTAGTTTGCTCGATCGCTTCGAATGGACGTGACGTGACGCTCGAGATGCGTAATCGAACGAGAAAAAAACGAGGCTAATAAAGTTTCACTTTAAAAAATCAAAAATAGTTCTTATAAATATCTGTTAATGTGAGACCGTCCCGTTAAAATAAAATTAACGTTTCTGATATAACCCAGTCAATTTTACTTGGCTAAAATAAAGTTTGAGATACATGATAAAGATTGGGCAGAAGAAAATCACAGTATTATGTGATACTAGCTTTCCAGCCTGATGGCTTTGCCCGGGCAGATTTTATTTTGTCAACGAAATAATCAAGAGCAACTTTTTCATGTAGGTGCCTATCACCGTTGCCTGGGGATCGCCTTACTACGTCTCTCTAGTTTAACCAGCGTCAACACAATTTTAGCTCAGAAATTGCGTGCGGGACCCCCAACTTGCTTTACATTTTCGATTACTGCTCATCCACCGTTTGTCTATAATCTACAATATATCTCTCTATCTTTTTGTCTCAGCGTAATATTATAATATAGCCTACGCTACTCATCAAAAAAATAGTTTTTAAACGGTAAAAGAATTCAGTAGTTCCTGAGATTATTGGCGACAAACAAACAAACATACAAACTTTTCCTCTTTATAATATTAATACAGATTAAAATTAAAAGCGTATTTTAAACAGTAGGTAACTTTTGGCGCCTGACCTAACTAGTGACGAGCAAAAGCAAGACCAGGACCACTATATGGTCTTCCGCACTTTTTAGTCTTGTCCAAGTGTACCTAGTCTCACCCACTCGAGACGTCACACTCGCTAAGGCCGGCCCTGATTATGAGTGCATAATAATTTTCCAGTACTAGTGAATTCTAATGAATACAATATGTACCTACTTTCAGGCTTATAAAAACAGAATAATTTTTAAAAATTTAAAATAAATACAAAAGTTAAACAACGTACCGTAGTCACCATTGTGTAGTCAATAGAAAACCAGCCACAAGCAGTAAATTCCACTTTTTGACGAAATAATTGAAACGAAAAATCATTTTTCTGTAAGATAAGATTTCTGTAACAGGTAGGTACCTACACTTGGTATATTTTTTGTAAATTCTTGATTTTAGCCCAGTGGTTGTGGTTGAATTCGGAATTAATTAGGGGAAAGCTGCTAATGGTTTTAATCCCTTCAGGTTACTGGTTAGGTCTGGAGTGAACATATTAAGTTTTCTCCCTCCTGCTAGTTGTGCTTTAGCCGCTGCGTATACAGATTTATAGTCAGAAAACACGTGTTTTAATTAACTCGAAAGTTAAAATTATGCTATTAAAAAATGTTTCAAACAAAAAATGTTTACCGTAAAATTGTCCACAGTTTTTGTTTCAAGCATTTTTTGATAAAACTTGTCGTTAAGCCAGAAATTAAATGTCTTGTTGTTGAAAATATCCACTGTTGAAATTACGTAACACTTTTGAAATTTTGGATACCCACGCGAAGGACTCTAGTAAGAAGAGTGTTTAAGAAATATTACATTCCTATACAAGGAGTTTAGACCTATTCATGGGCTATCGAACTGCATCGAAACATTTGGAAAATCTGCTTGCGGCCACCATGCAGACACAATTTTTCGAAGATAGTATTTTTTAAAGTAGAATTGGAACATTTAACGCCACGTGCTCCAGTTAAATAATTTTAAATTCCCGTATAGTCCCGGCCCGGGTCGATAAAATTTTGAAAAGAATGGTGTTTTTAAAAAGAAAATATCTTTAATGGTTACTGAGCGCGAGCACACGAAAAAATCAATTCTCGGCGTCGCCAAGGCGCTGGTCTCTCTGAACAGCCGTTGCCGGTCGCCGACGACAAGTCGTATGGTATAATGGGAAATACACAGGGCTGGGCTGGCTGGTCGGTCGCGTGCGACGTTCATTTCGACCGGCGAAAGTCAGCCGCTGCACACGTCGGTCGCTATAATTTCGGAGCATAACGACGTGAAGACGCACGACGTGTGGTTGAAGAAACAATGGTTTTTATTAAATAAAATGAAGAGATGCTGATCGAACTAGTCCAAGACAATTCGGTTTTATATGATGCGTCACATACTAATTATAAATATAAATAATAGTTGTGGAACGTCTTCTTCTTCATCTTCTCTTTTTTGGAACATTTCATAAGTGTTTTGTCTTTTTTTTTTGACAAAATCATCACTTCATCGTCTTCTTTTTCCCCCAAAAGTAAAAAAGTTCATATTTTTTTATTCATTTTGACTGCAGAAAAACCTAATGATAAGTGAATGAAGCATGGCAGACTGACGAGACTGTCAATTCACAGACACCATAGGCACATCGCCGGCGACGTCTAACGCACACGCCGTGACGTCACTGCACGTCGTCGGTCGCGTGCGGCGGTTCAGAGAGAACATAGCTTAGAAACCATTTAAAATTTGTAATGTCTTTTTTAAATTGAAAACACATATTTTTATAAAGAAAAATGCGCTCTCAATCAGAGTTTCAACCTTTGGGTCGCGTTAAATTTTTTATGGGTCGCGAAGGAACTGGTAAAATACCGAAATACAAATATAAAAAAAAGAAAAACAAAAAAAAAAAAAGAAAAACAAAAAAAAAAAAAAGAAAAAACTTCAGAAATTAACAAATGAGGTTAAATTTTAAGAAATTACTTTTAAATTATAAATTATTTGTCCATTGTACTGTAAGTTGATCCTAGTACCTACATATACGACAATATCATGATGATATACCTACTAACTTTTTATATTATAAAATAAACAAATGGGTCGCAGTACGACTTCAAAAAATATTTGGGTTGCGCGTTAATAATAATATAAGGTTGAGAAACTCTGCTCTACATCAAGCTTTTTATCCCGTATCGATATCTTTAAAAATTCGGAAGTTATAAGCAATTAAAGTTGAAATAATCATAGATATTTAATGCAAATTTTACGGTTTTTTTGACACGCGCTACTCCTTCTTCTAACCTTTTTATAGGGGTAAAAAAACTCCTAAATATCTCTTTTTATACTCTCTTCATCTGTGGGTTTATACGTTTAGTGAAAAAATTCGAACAGCACGGCTGTGTAACGAACACGCCAGTTTCCCATCGTGTCAGAAATGCTCGTTCGGAGCAGAATATACAAAATGTCCGTGCAAGTATAGCTTAAGATCCGACATTGTCTACCAGGGGACGTTCTCAACAATTGGGAATTAAGAGGAACTCTCGACTCTACAGAATATTTTGAAAAAATTTGGCGTCTATATCCCTATAAAATTCAGTTAACGCAAAAACTTGAACCTCGTGACCTTGAATGCCGTCGTAACTTCAGTAATGTATCCTACGCAGATTGAATGACGATCAAAACTTTTATCAGGAAATCATTGAGTGACGAGGCCAATTTTGACCTCAGTGGGTTTGTTAACAAAAAAATTCTCGTTATTGGGGTGAAAAACAACCTTTGTTAATTCACCAACGACCACTGCGTCCTCGTAGAGTAACAGTGTGGTGTAGAATTTGGCCAGATGGGGTAACTGGGACGCTATTTTTTCAAAGGCGCTGCACGTATTGCTGTAGTATGCAGCAAGAGGTAAACATTTAGCAGAATATGTTATATTCCACACGTAATTTCAAAGTCCAAATAAAGTATTAATGAAAAAATATCTGTAGTTTTTCATTTATTGTAAAAAAATTTAAATTTTAAGTTATAATATTCTTATTTGGCCACCCGATAAAACAACATTCCAAAATCTAGACTATTTTTAACCCCAAAACAATTCCCTTTAAATTCTTTCAAATAAAATCAAGTGCCTGCATAATAATATATCGAAAATCTTACTTCTTTTATATACGCTGGGGATAATTCGTCGACATACATTATTCGACCAGTTTCTGCTAACTGGAATTAAACAAGATATTTAATAATTATTTAATCAACAATGATCCCAATCCACAAGCATTCACGTAACCCGTAGGTTGTGAATAATATTTTTTCTTAACATTATCAATCGGCAAACTACGCCATCATGATTTTTAAACGTCAAAAGATTGTTAAAGGATATACAAGGAAAAAATCAAAAGCCACTGTCAGGACTTGAACCCGAAATTCCCAGCCCGTGGCTTAGATAATTAATAATTTTTATTGGAAGAACAGCCAATTACATAATTGATTCCTGCAAAAAATTGGAAAAAATCATTTTAACAACCATAGTCACAGGCGAGGTCACAGGTCAGCAATCTAACCTGAACTTGTTCACTATCGCGACGGGTTGAGCTTACAGAACTCAACCGTGGTCCGTGACATGATTACCAATCTCACATTCGCCATATATGCAAAGGAATCAATTGATTTCCACTACATGCGACTGTTATTAGTTATAGCTAGGTTGTAGATGTGAATCATCGTAGTAGCGAGAGTTAATCATGTAGGTGAAATTATTTCAAACACCCAAAGGGGATACATTAAATAAGAACCTAGAAACATCAATGTTATAAATACCAAATGGTATTACAACATAATATTCTAGAAATAATTATATCTTGTAGACATCGTAAGATAATCACGGTTGGGTACTGCATACTGTAAGCTCATTCCGCCGCGATAGTGGAAAAGTTCAGGTTAGATTCCTGACTGTGACTATGGTTGTTAAAATGATTTTTACCGATATTTGCAGGAATCAATTATGTAATTGGCTGCTCTTCCAATAAAAATTTTCAATTGCAAAACAGCCGTATAAATCTATTTAATATAAGATAATTAATATTCCATTATAAACTAAGTATCTATAGCTTTGAATCACAGTTCAACAATGTGGATAAATTTAAATTTCTTCGCTTTGGTAATTATAATTATAAACTACTAGCCGTTATCCGTGGCGTCGCCCACGTATTTTACGATTTAGAATTTATTATCCCCCCGCGAGAAATTCTTTTCCTGCGAAGCGAAGCTAGGCTGGCAGTGTTTATTCGCTCGAATTTTATAATACATAACTCACTCGCTTCGCTCGTTCGCTCGGATTTTATTAATACATTACTCACTCGCTTCGCTCTTTTGCTTGAATATTATTAATATATTACTCACTCGCCTCGCTCGTTCACTTGAATATTATTAATACATTACCCACTCGCTTTGCTCGTACGCTCGAATTTTATAAATACATTACTCACTTCGAATATTAATAATACATTACTCACTCGCTTCGCTCGTTCGCTTGAATATTATTAATATATTACTCACTCGCTCCCCTCGTTCGCTTGAATGTTATTAATACATTACTCACTCGCTTCGCTCGTTCGCTCGAATTTTATTAATACATTATTGCTCATCTACGATACCTATATAAGGAACTCCTGTGCAAAATTTGTTATCCCCCCGCGAGAACCTTCCCCCCTAATTTGTTATCCCACCGCGAGAATCCCCCCTAACTAGTTATCCCCCCGCGAGAAACTTACCCCCTAATTTGTTACCTCCCGCGAGATTTTCCCCCCTAATTTGTTATCCCCTCGCGAGAACCTTCCCCCCTAATTTGTTATCCCACCGCGAGAATCTCCCCACCTAATTTGTTATCCCACCGCGAGATTCTCCCCTCCTAATTTGTTATCCCAGCGCAAGAATCTCCCCCCTAATGTTTCATCCCAGCGCGAGAGTCTCCCCCCCTAATTTTTTATCCCACCGCGAGAATCTCCCCCCCTAATTTGTTATCCCCCCCGAGAGAATCTCCCCCCCTAATTTGTTATCACCCCACGAGATTCTCCCCCTAATTTGTTATCCCCTCGCGAGAATCTCCACCCCTAATTTGTTATCCCCCGCAAAAATCTTCCCCCTTAATTTATTATCCCCCCGCGAGAATCTTCCCCCTAATTTGTTATCCCCCCTCGAGATTCTCCCCCCCCGCGTAGCTTTCTATTAGTGAAAGAATTTTTAGAATCGGTTAAGTAGTTCCAGAAATAAAACAAAAACAAATCTATCCCACGGGAACCGTACTATTTTCCGGCCTATGTGCTATTCCAGACTATAATCTATCTCTTTACCAAATTTCATCCAGATCCGTTTAGCCGTTCTGGCGTGATTGAGTAACAAACATCCATACATCCATCCATCCAAACTTTCACATTTATAATATTAGTTAGATTAGATTAGATAATTTGCGGTGAAACCCAGTAGCGAATCGAGAGGGGTGGAGGTTAACCACTCCCTCCATGGACTTTTCAAAATGATGTAATAAAATTTATAAATGGTCTGTGACTAAGAATAAGCTATTATTATTTAACTCTAAAAATTTTGTACAAAGTTCAGTCACCCCTCCTCCCCCTACACAAATCTTAGATCCGCCACTGGTGAAACTTCCAAACAAGAGTGCTGTCACTCGTAACTAAAAATCTTATAACTGAATAAAATAGGACCCATTATACATACCTGATTTTTTAAATTGTCAAAAGGACGAACAGTTATCAATGTTAAAAGAGCCAAGTCCCAGAGCATCCAAAAAAATATATCGATTCGTAATACATAAGAAGTAGCGTTGTAAAGTTTAAACAAATTTATCATTGTATATAACATTGTTGCTACAGTATTGAACCATATGCATTTTGCAGATAACGCATTTATCAAATCTGCAGTTTCACATATTTTTGAATGTAAATGGCACGCTTTTTGATAAGTGACAACGAAATTGGATTTATTTGCTGTCAAATTATTTTGGTTTTGACGAAGTAAGTATTTATTCAGAGCTTTACATTGGTCAATCAACAATAAAATAAGCACCGCATAAAATGAAAGCACTAATTTAAGAATTATAAATACTAAAAAAGTTTGAAACCGATAGTATAAAATTACAGACGATATTGTTTCATATTTAAACAACACTTCTATAATTACAGATTTTAGAGATAACAAAAAATGAATGATAAGAGGAAACAAAAAATAGATTTTAATATATTTTGCTCTGTACCAAATTTGAATACCAAAAAATTGCTTTGTGTATTTATGTACAATGTTTATTTTGTCAAAGATCGCTATTATTTTTTTCTGATTCAAAAATTGATAGATCATAACAAAAACTACAAATATCCTGAGTGTAATTATAACTGTAAAGTAGTAGGCAAATGAGAATTCTGTTTTATAATACTTTTTTAGTATCAAAAACAAAATTTGGAACGCCACGAAAATGAGAAATCGGGTACAAATTCCCAATGTTAAAAATGATGGGTAGAACTTATTTCTATGTTTCACCGTTTTAACCGTACACACATTAAACCATCGAGTTACTTTCAAAATAGTGATAATTAAATCAAATGGTTCCTTAATATACGTCTTCATGTTCGCTTCGTACTAGTATTTTTTTGTTACACTATCAGTTATTTCTAATTTTTTTTGTATCTCTTTTGGCCCTGGCTTTAGCCTTCAGTCAGTACTCAAACTTATGAGCTTCTAATATTTTTTCACGTTAATATCTTATTAGGTAGTAGACTTCGATTATGTAAAATATTGATATTGAATATAAAAGCAGCATTAAAGTGTCAAGTTTTTATTAGTTCTTATAATTTATTGTTATTGTCTCCGACGTATTTATGAATTAAATATTTCATCCAAACAAAGAAATAAGTGTGCGTCCAGCCAGATAAATTATTTCTTAATTTTTAATTTTTAAAAATTTACTTTTTTGCGTCGGGGTTTTTTAAATTTTTAATTCATACTTTTTAAATTAACTAATCAAAAACCTAATATTTGAGCTCAAATTCAAAGTTTCTAGCTGTTTCTAGCCTTTACCTTATTATAACAACAAAAATACGAACAAGCTGTAATTGAAACAAAAATTACACTTAATTTGGAAACTTTAAATTATGTTGTACCAAACCTGTACCAGTACGTATATTTAACTTACAGAAATAAATATCAATGAATAATGATATCAAAACAAATTCAAGAGGTTTTTACTTTTTTCCGGTTACCTATAATTTTAAATTAGAATACAAACGATTTTATGTTTAGCATATAAAAAGCATTTATAACGATAATAAAATTTTATTGTTATATCATCTAATTATCATTTTAATAAAAAATAAAACTACTAGTTTACATGAACCTACGTAATGACAACGAGCCTATAGCAGCACGTACTGGCACATGAGTATAAAAAACTATTCAGCCAAAAAATGTTTGCGCGATTAGTCTGTACTGATTACAAAAATGCATAAAACTTTTCTATGTGCACATTTTATATATACAGTTGCGGACTCAATATTGTTTTTGCCATACCTAGTACAAAATAACTACTTTCGATGTGTGTATACCGGCCTGTAAAAGGTCATTTAACTGGTAGGCGTGCCAAAAGTGTTTTACTTACTGCACTAGTACGGTAAGTAAAACACTTTCGGCACGCCTGCCAGTTAAATGACCCGTTAGGAGGTGCAAAACACCCCTAATTAGCGTTTCTCGAGAGGATGCTTAACGGCGGGTAAATGTGAATGCAATGTTTTTTTTTGGTAGAAGGTGATACGCAACGAAGGTCCACACCCCTAAAGTAGTTCTAGCGTGTTTCAGGAAGTTGAAACAACCCTTAAAAAGGCGAAAAATATTGGTTTCGTCTCAAAGGGACAAAACCAACTCCATGTATAACTTATAAATGATATAAGATTAATCATTAAAAAAAATAAAAATCAAGCTGTACAACAAACCACCTATACGGGATGGTTATCTCTCCGTTTGGGGTTGGGGGAGGGGTCGAACGACGCGAAAATAATTTTATTGGTTTTGTCCCTTCGAGACTAAACCAATATTTTACGCCCTATTAAGGGTTGTTTCAATCCCCTGGGGCACGCTAAAGCTACTTTAGGGGTGTGGACCTTCGCTGCGTATCACCTTCTACCAAAAAAGGCATTGTAATTTTTTTTCACTCGTCGTTAAGCGTTCTCTCTAGAATCGCTTTATTAGGGGTGGTTTTCACCCCCTAAAGGAGTGAAGCCGATCTTGGCCGTCCATGATCTTATTTTTCCTGTAATCAGCGACCTCGAAAACGGGGGGTGGCTATACTGGCTAAGTTAGAACAGTGTATCTTGACAGCGTTCTGCCAACATTCAGGAGGGGGGAAATGTTCTGCCAATAATTTTTATGAATAAAAAATACTATCTCCTGAAATGTCATGACTTTTACTTCATGCAAATTGAAATTTATTTCTCACTCTCTTTGTAATTTTGGGATAGTATAACCCGGCCGCAGGGGGCTGGCATAATCGACTTTTATTGTTCAACAGGTATATAAAATTTAGTTCCTAAATTTTCACGACTGTTGAAATGAGTCCTCGAAATACGTTGCTGGCTCTCCGTCTATAAGGCAATCGATTACTTTGTCCAAATCGAGAACTTTTGCAATTTTCTCATTTTCGCCAAATGAGCCATTTTCCTGAGAGTATAGTTCCTTCAATTATCCACGAGAGGCAGCACTTGTGGTAGTTACAAACATTATTTATTCCCCATTAGTGTCGTGTCATTTTAGTGGGATAACTTAATTATTAAATTATTATTATTGTTATTATGAAATTAATTAAATAATTAAGGTATACCACAAAATTATACGACACTAATAGGGAATAAAAATGTTTGTCTCAACCACAAGTGCTGCCTCTCATGGATAATTGAAATAACTACTCTCAGGAAAATGGCTCATTGTTTAAGGAAAATGTTCTTTCACAACCGGCACTCGACATTGGTATAGTTAGAGAAATAACGCACAAATCATAAGTTTGCGAAAAAGCATTTTAAAAAATTATAATCCAGTCAAAATTGATTTTTTTATAGTGGGTACCCGGGTGCGTCCGCGACGTGTGTATAGGTACTTTTATATTCGATGTTTGCTCTATTTTTTAAATTTCTAAATGTACCATTTGATTACAATTGAATAACGACGATTCCAAGCGAAATTTTAATTTTCATCTCTTGAAAGTTGATTTGGATCTGACAAATGATTTTGGGTAATTTGGCCGTGCTGATTTCGAATCTACAGCAGTCCTTGATGCGCTACATACTCATACACTTCTACTCGCGGGTATAGCCTTTGTAGCTGAGCGCCTGTTTTAAATTAAAAAAAATCCGTTTTTGTCCATCACGTAAGAATTTTGAACAACAGAGGAGATAGAAAATTAAAGATTTAAAGAAAAGATATCATACTTTTAAAAATTGTTTTTGATGTGAAACATCTTACGCCGCGGGTGTGAATTGAATTGTGAATTATAGACGCTCGACAACAAGGGTCATTAGCGTCTGCCGCGGGTGTGATCAGCGCTGGATTTACACTAGAGGCACTAGGGGCTAGTGCCCAGGGCGGCAAATTTTCAGGGGCGGCAAAATTTGGGACGTGAAAACATTAATAAATTAAAATAAATAAAATATTTTGTCTCATTATTAAGAATGTGTGTAAAATTATGAACACTGCACTTTTATTTACAAAATTGTGAAAAAAACTTTAGTGTGGGGCGGCATTTTTCACGGTGCCCCAGGGCGGCACTTAGGGTAAATCCGGCCCTGGGTGTGATTTCGTTTGAATGGAGCGACGCGTCTTCACATATATACTGTTACACAGTTTACGCGTGTGTGTAGCTATTACGTGTGTGTGTCGGGGAATTTTCCACCGTTTCGGGGGGTGGGGGGAGGGCTAATAAATACAAGATACTCGCTAATGGCCTATTTTACGTCTCGCTATGTTACGTGTGTGTGTGTAAACATCTGTGTTTTGCTATTTCAATACTTTCAAAGGGGAGAGTTTCTCGCGAGGCGGGGAGTTATAAATCATAAATTCTTATCTCTGGAACTACTGAACCGATTCTAAAAATTCTTTCACTAATTATCTTCGCAGGGGGAGAATTTCTTGCGGGGAGTGGGATAATAAATCATAAATTCTTATCTCTGAAACTACTGAACCGATTCTAAAAATTCTTTCACTAATTATCTTCGCAGGGGGAGAATTTCTCGCGGGGGGTAATAAATCATAAATTCTTATCTCTGGAATTACTGAACCGACTCTAAAAAATCTATCGCTAATTGTCTTCGCAGGGGGAGAGCTATGAAAATGTTTCACATCTGCCAGGCGTCCCACGACGACTCACATTTTTTATTAACACAAGATTTTGCGTCACTAATTTCTCGTTTTCTTGGAGAATCTCTTTCTCTTTCATAAAAAGTGGGTGCGTGTACTTATGTACGCGTGTTAGAAGTTATACTTTAAAAATCACCAAAAATCGTATTCCCATTTGATATAAAAATATTAAAAACAAAAAATACATAGAAGAAATACAAATAAAAATAAATATCCCCCCTGGGTGCCACCCATGCTAGCTACGCCACTGCATACCTTGCACAAGATGTGGGGTGCCTGGGGTTTATTTTGATTTGCAAGTTTAAACTTTAAAATATACGCATACTGTTTTTTTAAAAGTGGAGTAATCCTGTGCCTAAATTTTGTTACAAGAAAACAACCACAGTCCACAGATATAACAAAATATATATCTGGGGTATTTTTACAACTTTGGGGCATTTTAAAAGAAATACAAATCAACGCAGTATCATGCACACACTGAAAGTGAAAATGATCAACTGCCGGCAGTACCGTTGCGTTAATACTTTAAATTATAAAACTGAATACTGATGAATCCCCGCTGACAAACACCGCCTGTAATTTATATCCCACCAAAAACATAAATGTGAAACAGGGCCCAAGTTCGATACAAAGAACAGCTTCGCCGAAAAAAGAATTGAGACCTAACTGGGTGCCAAGTTTTCACTTGGCAACTTTTTATGTTTTATATTATAAATAATTGAGTTAGATCTCAATTCTTTCTTCGGCGAAGCTGTTATTTGCACCGAACATTTATGTTTTTGGTGGGATATCAATACTTTTTGTAAAGTTACATTCTACTTAAACATTATCTAGACACATATAGTTATTCATCATACTCCCCCCCGCGAGAATTTCTCCCCCTGCGAAGCGAAGTCGGGCTGATGGTGTTTATATTAGTAGGATTCCGCCTATACGCTAAAATACAGAATTTCAGAGTTACGTTTTGTTATTATCCCACAGGAATTATCCCCCCGCGAAAAATTTATCAAAATAAAATATAGCCTATATCACTCAGGGATACTTAGTGTAGCTTTCTATTAGTGAAAGAATTTTTAGAATCGGTTCAGTAGTTCCATGTGTTTTTAAATAATTATTATATATTTTACTCTCTTGAATTATTTCTCATTCGAAAATTTTAAGATCTTGACATTTTTAACTTCCCACTGGAAGTTATTGTAATGGGTCCGAAAATCGAAATCAAAAAGGAAAAAAAATTTTAATGTTTCAAGGTCACTACACTATTTTTACACTACTTTTAGAAAGATGTGTGTGTGTGTGTGTGTGTGTGTGTACGTACGTACGTACGTACGTATGTGTCCATTTCTTTCTAAGACGAAATCTCGAGAACGAAAAATGATATCGACTACGTTGGGGTGCCAATCGACGCGTATTAACGTAAATATGATCTGAAAGGAATTTTTTTAAAATCGGTTCAGCCGTTCTTTTTTCTTAACCAAATAACCTCCAAAAAAGTAGATTTTACACAATATCTCGCGAATAAAAAATTATATCGACTTCGTAAGGGTGTCAATCGAGGCGTGTTAACGTCATTTTGATCCGACATAAATTTTATAAAAATCGGTTCAGCCGTTTTTTTTTTTTTTTTTTTAATTATTGATGTTTTAATGATTAAAATGATTACTTTTCTGTGTAATATCTAATTTAATTATTATTATTAAATATTTATCAAACTGGGAAGTTCGTCGTGTGGACCTCAAGGGTCGCACTTTAGTCCTAATAAACGACCCACCTCACGGCTTGTTAATTATAAATTGTTAGTTTTATTTTATTTATATTTGTTATTTATTTTGTTGCAATAATTATGTAAATTATTGACAAACTCTTCTATTTTACATGTTACATACAGTAATAAAAATATCTATCTATCAGATAAGAATGTATGATTTATTACCCCAGCCCCTGCGAGAAATTCTCCCACTGCGATGCGAAATCGCCTTTAGTTGTTCAGATTTTTAGTTTGGAAAACTGTCACTAAATATCGCTGCTAGTAACTTATTTTTAATTATTTTATTATATATTTCTTTAATTTAGCAATTGCTCACTAGAAGTCAGAAATAGTAACAGATTTTTAGTTTGGAAAGCTGTCACTAAAATCATTAAATATAGATAAGTGGTGGAAGCAATGAACAATTTGTTTGCCAAAGTTTTTAAGAATAAAATTAGTATTTCATTTTAGTCTTCCGAATTTTATTACATACGTACCTCTTAAAATTACTTTGTTTTAATTTATGACTAATATAAATAACTAGTCATTATTTTTGTAATTGAAATTCATCATTTGTGTTCCAATAAACATCAGTTCTCAAAAATGAACAAAACGGGAATAATCTAACGCAGTTCTGCCCACATAAATTAAGCACAGTCAACAATGTTTATTTAAAACCAGGCAAAGTTTGCAAAGAAATAATAGTTGTCACTTGTCGACAATACCCACCACTGGATGGGCAGTGTCAACTTTGCCCACATCAAACCGGCCACTTTGCCCAGCAACGATGTGCAAAGCTGACATTGCCCGGGCAATGTCAACTCTGTACACCCTACAAACTATGCCCGCAATAATATACATTACATACGCATACAGTAAACAAGGATCTGTTCTGTCATATTGTGTTATCACAGTTACCACGACTTAAAAAACTTTAATGCTAAAGTTGTAAAAAATACAAACCTTAATTTTTTTAAATAACATATTTTATTTTTTAAAACATTAATCTAAAACAAATTTAAGTAATTAAAATGACATTACGTTTACAATAATTTAATTAATACAGGAATGATTTATTTATGAGTGCTTATTAACAGACAAATAAATACCTAAAGATATAGCAACAATAAATGCGAAACCAACGAGGTACAACACCAGCCTTTGCTGAATTGATCTCATAATCATAGTATTCATTAAACGAGACGACCGACTCAATTCTTCATCTGTTTCTCGAAGCTAAAAAAACAAAACAAAAGTTTCTATCACTTTTACTTTCCCGTATTTTATTTATTTTATAAACTCTGTCAATGATTGTAAGGCTGTCTCCAAAAAATGTCGTCGGTGAATGCTACTTATGTTGAATGTACAGACGTCTCTATTAACGCAGTAGGCGGCATCCAGATCTTTGACGCACAGACGCGTCGTACGCCGCGTCTATAGCTATTTTTTAGCGACATCTGCACGCTGCTATGCATACTAGACTCTAGAGAACATCGGCTAACAATTTATTATCTGATTTATCCGACTCTTCACCACGCGAAAAACCCCACGCCGCAAACGTTTTTTGGGGAATTCCCCTCTAAACCCCACCTCACTTCCACTTCAAAAAAACGCCACACCGAACCCCCCGCGTGCGTTTTTTGGAAAACTTTCCCCTGCACCTCACCCCTTTTCAACTTCGCAAAAAATGCCATCGCACCACCATCCCAGGGAACTCTCCCACTGCAAAGCCAAAAGTGCACACATCGTTAAGTTTGATAAATAAATTGTTTGCCGATGCTTTTGTATAAAAGCGTGAAATTTGGCTTGATGAATAAGCACACACTAGGGTCATTTTAAGATATTGGGCCACTTAAAAATTGACGCAGGAGCTCTCAAAATTCAAGATGGCAGCCAAAATTTCCTTTTACAATAGTTTGATTTATTTTCAGTTTATAAATGTATGTATATGAACTATTGTATATGAATTCGAGGTTAAAATTAGCAATTTGCTATCGGAAATCACTAAAAACCGGTATGACGGCCAAAAATTAAAATTTTGTGATTTACTGTCGATTTGGTGTATTGATTAAATTAGTATAGTTATATTTGAAAATGGTGGAAACAGCTCTGTGTAAAAGAAATCATCGTGTGAAATATGAAATAAACGTCTCAATTGTCCAATCTTAAAAAATTTAGCATGAAAATATGGTTCTTAACTTCATACGTTTAACAGTCCTTGCACTGTGAGTCCATTATTATATTAAATATTTTTTACTATTTAAAAAAATAACACTTACTCTTCCTCGTGACCGTTGAATTGATTCTCTTTGTGAACTTAAATCTTGAAGTACTTGATGACTTATTTGTTCCGTTTCCTGTAAAATGCGATAACCACTATTCAGCTGATTTCCGGTACGTTCAATTCGTTCTGAATTATCTAAAAGTCTTCTCTTTTGATCCTCGGTTAGTCTTACGTCGGAATAATCATCACATGAATCATATCCGTTTGTTATTTTTACTGTACGAGCATTTGAAAACTCTTGACATAATCGTTTCAATTCGGTTCTATAACATTCTAGACGTGATTTATACTTTTGCCTTTGTGAAGATTCTATTTCATGCACTTCAAGTTCCATTTGTTCCAACTAAAAAAAAAAACATTGACTAAATATCAGTACCTACTTATTAAATAATTAAGACAAAATTGTACTTCCATAGATTTTTTAACCCATCAGTTCTCAGACTAGAACCTGGGAGGTTCAACCGAAGGCCAGTTCTTTTGCCAAAACCGAATATCGGTTTTTTTCTCACCCTCGGTCGAAGTCAAATACTAAAAAAAGTGTGGGTGTCAGCTCCGACGCACGACTGGAGTTTACTCCTTAAGTACGATTATCTTTTACTATCCAGTAGACAAACATACATACTTACATGCGGCAGTTGTCGCGCAGCATACCCTGTATACGTCGGCTGTATACAAGTATACACAATACACATACACTGAAAGGTATGCAAAGTACGTTGCGCAGAAAAACGTAACGCTTTTTAGTTAACGCTTGTATAAATTTTACTCCTCATAAAATTTCCATACCGGGGGCCATATATAAAAATCGATTCTTAAGGAGTAAACTCCAAAAATCGAGGAAAAATACTTATACTGCTTGAAGTTGGAAAGTATTTTTTCATTTCTTGTTTTCTTTTTTTATATTCTTTGTTTGCAAAGTTGTGTGTGATTTAAATAAAATAATACAAGCACCATTTTGTTATTATTATTCAGAAAACCTTCAGCTAGATTTTGGCAGAAGCTTCGGTCATATTCTTGTTTTTAATAGATGTACCTATCACTATTCTTGCCTTACATCCTGACAATAGCACGATTATATATTTAATAATATCTAGCTTTGCCTGTGACATTGCTTGCGTAAACGGCTATTTGATTCATTCGCTAAATTTTAATTTTGGGTTTTATCTGATAGTGTGCCAAGTAGACAGAAATGTTTGAAACGTATTCTCCTATTTAGATAATATATAAAATATCCGGAATCCCGCAAGAAAACGGAACTATGGACAGAAAGTCCGTTACAATTTAATGTAATTCTAATGGGAACATAATTACTAGATTAAAGTTAGATCGAAAATAATACTTTTTATTAAAAATATTAGAACTTTTTCTATACTTTGATGAATTTTTTTATATTTTAGTGATAATGAAACTTGTTTCTATTTTTGCATTAAAGTATATATTTGGTCAGTTTGGTATTTAATCAAAAAGAAGTAAGTACCTAACATTTACAGGTACTTATTTCTTAAATATTTTTAAGTAAATACAAAGGCAACCACATACCAATTCTTGGGCTTCATCAATATGTTTCTCGATTTCAGATACATGATGTCTTTTGTTTTCTGTAAAAAGATATAAAATAGACATTAGGTTATATTTACAAAAAACGTAAGTGTAAAATATGCAAAGGTTACGTAAAATATAATAGAAATATTTTGGATCTAAAAATTGTCGAAACCATAATATTAAACCCATATTGACAACACTAACAAACTGTATATAAGTATTATTGTATTATGTAAAATTTCTAACCATTATTTGATGTACTTAAACGGCCAATTTGTGCTGTAATATCAGCTGTCAAAACAGAATATTGTTGTTCATAACTGTCAAATAAACCAACCATTTTGACACCTGACAGTTCACTGGTCAAGAGTGAAATTATCTGCACAGAGAATCGCCAACATGAAATCAGTTACAAATTACATAGTTTCCAATCAGTTGCGCCAACACAAACGCATAACGCAGTTTTCTATTTCTTGTTTCCACCTTTTTAAGTTGTTAGTTTCCTCATCCGGCATTTCGTTGAAAGGTTAGGTTTTTGTTCTAACAAAATTGCAATATTAATCTTATAACATCTGTAAAATAGAATCATTTTTTAGTGTGTGTGATATATTAAGATTATAATTCAATATCATTTACGTATATTTATTCATATTTTCACAAATAGTTACTAATTCGAAGTTTTGTTTATTACAGCTGAAAGATGGTCCAACGTCTTACATACAGACGACGTTTGTCGTACAATACAAAATCAAATAGAAGAAGGATGTAAGTGTTACAAAAATTTAATTTTTATTTTATACTAATCATTATAATACGTTATAAACCTAAGTTTCTTTAATGCACGTAAATTTCGGAAAAATAGGTTAAACTATAACACGTTTTTCGAACAGTTCTCCATTGGTCAAATCAGTGAATATGTGACTTCATTTGATATTAAATTTATACTCGAACAGTAGAAAAGTAGCCTTCATTAAATAGAAAACCGTTGCAAAGTTTTAAAACGCAGTCTACTAAGTTTCATTGACAGTTGCGTTAGAACTTAATTTTTAAATTATATTTACTTTCATACTAACACAATATTATGAATGATTTTTAAGCGTTTTTAGTTTAATGTAAATATGCACTGCTTCAAATTAGTGAGTTGAAAAAAAAAAATATCATTCGCATTAACTAAGCGACAATGCACTGATTTAAATAATTTTCTTTAGAAAATGTTTGCCTCAGTATGGACTCCAGACCTATTGATAAATGACAGCGATACCAATCAGATTTCTGGCTTAGAAAATTAACGCAGTTAAATAACAAAAGAACATCGAAAAATTACAGTGGCATACTATTTTATCTGAAATAATGCAGATGTGACCCTATTGTACACCACTGGTTGGTCTTATCAAATCGAAACTATCTTCATAAAATTGTCCCTAGGGAGGAGAGGATGTATGCAAAATTTTATTTGAATCCAAGCTTTTGTCTGAAGCAAAAATGTTTGTTTTTTTTTTTTGTAAAATTTAACACCCTGTATCTTTTTTATGAAGCGAGATAATATACACTTTTCTGAATCGGGACGACTGGGGGAATCTACCATTAAAGTTTGATCGATTAAGCCTGAAACACCCTGTATATTATATAAGATTTTCGTAGATTTATAAAGATGCTAATGATATAATTGAAGCAAATCATATTTTTAGGAAAATACTAGGTCAGAAAGAGACTAGAGGGCAGTATAGCCTAGTGGATAGCGTACTTGGTACCGTAGCCTCTAGACTAGACTGTCGTGGGTTCGAATCCCACCTGCGGTCATGGATGTTTTGTGATGTCATTTAGTTTTAAGAAAGTTGTTATTTAGTGTAGTTGAAAGACGCTAATGACCTGAGATGTCGACGCGTCTATAATCTACAATAAATATAAAAAGAAAGACTAAATACCTAGTATTTATTGAGTCGAATTCAAGTACCGAATTGAGAATTTTTTTTATTTACAAAATAGTTAACTAAGAAATAATACAGACTTCTCGTTTTTAAACTTAAGTTATTATTGAAAAGAATAGAAATGGGAAAAATAAAACATTGATGTAGTAAACATTGCAAATCGAAAACAGAATATCGATGTTTTTCAAACAATGTATCGTACGCGTCCCTACATACTATAATATTGTCTCAGATTGCCAGGGTTTTCTGGCAAACACTGACATTTTTCATACAAAAATTTTGGAACATCAAACACACCAACTTTTTTAAAAATTATAAAAACTCATATAAAATTCTTTACGTAGCCCTGAGTGGAACAAATTTGTTTAAAAAATTATTCATAATTGTCCTGAATTTATGCTAAGGTCGATTTACTATGTATTTAACCAAGACTGAACTGATAAATTAAACGTAAAAACCTTCAATATTAGAAAAATATTATATGATGAGATTTAGGCTAGAGTACTGACATTTTTCTTTGAAAAAATGATGATACTTATTTTTACTGACATTATGTACCTATACTGTTTTTTTTATCATTTCTCCAGATATAATCATATATTATTTAAGTAATAATTGTCTGATTTTAGAGTACGAACTCCTGGTGGAAAATTAGTTTACCAGTACCTCAAGAAGCCTAAGAATGTACCAAAATGCGGTACATGCAAAACAAAACTGAGAGGTATTGTTCCAGCCAGACAGCAGGAACGATCCAGAATGTGTCGTCGTAAGAAGACTGTGAAACGATCATATGGTGGTGTACTCTGTCACAAATGCGTTAAGGAGCGGATTGTTCGTGCCTTCCTAATTGAAGAACAGAAGATCGTAGTTAAAGTGCTTAAGGCTCAACAAGCATCATCTAAAGCCAAAAAGGCAGAAAAATAATTTGTGACACTATTGTAATAAAACATGATAAAATCTTCGTTTGTTTCATTTTATTTATCATTTAAATTTTGATCTAACAGTTATTGATAGAATTTGGGAATCAATATTTGGTAGCCTAGTTATTGGCGTTTTCAATAGAGCATTTGCTAGTATCATGTGACTGGTTTATAAGTGTTTATATACAGAAACAACGCAAATTGGTTCGTCAGCCCAAGAGGACGTTATTGTTTTTAGTTTTTGCTTACCGATGTATCAACTAGGGAATTCAATCTCGATCTCGAGCCATTTTTCGAGATTTAATCTCGTGGGCAGGCAATCTCGTTTTTTAAAATCCCGTTCGAGATCTCGATCCAGTATGGTCGAGATCTCGAACGAGATTCATAACTCCTAAGAAGTTATTTCCAAAATAATTAATTGACATATAGTGTTCTGTGTGAGTTGGGGTATTGCTGTTATATTTTGAAAATAAAACAAAACTTTAATTGCATCTTGGAACAAAAAAATCAACTTTTATTTAAGAAAAGTATTGAATAATAATCATCTGCACAGTGCACTACGCAATAAATCACACACGTACGCAGTGACACAGTCCCAAGTAAGTAGTTTTCATTAAGTTTAAGTATTTTAGATACAAAATAATACGTTCTTTTTAAAAGTAGGCGAAATCTCGATATTGTCGAGATTTATCAAGATCTCGCCAGATAATCTCGCGAGATCTCGAATTGCCAATCTCGAACCCAGACTGATTTCGCGAGATCTCGAATTGCCAATCTCGACTCGAGATTGCATTCCCTAGTATCAACCCTTTGAGAAGAATCTTGTTACATGTGTAATATTTTACCGGAATTAGTCTAACGGCATTAATTTCTTTATGGCGGCCACATACATACATATAATTGGGTTTTTAAATGATTTTTTTTTTTACTTAAATGGAAGGACCACATACAAGTTTTATAGCAAAACTGTTTTTATTTAATTTTTTTGCTTACTAATTAAAAAGTTATATTTAAATAAAAATTAATTTTTAAACTCAGTTCCGATAACGCGCCGAAAGAATCCGAACGCGTGTGACGTCATTATGTTATCTATGGTCTTTGTATCCATAGTTACCAAGTTAAAAATTTATTATTTTTGATAGTATGTGTAATACATATACACAAATACCAACATATGCAGACACATTTTAACATAACGACGTCACAAACATTCCTGGCGCGTTTTGAAGTCACGTGATATTTTTTAAATTTTTATACATTTTAATTAATTTTTAGTAATTTATCTATAGCTTTAAAAAATTTTTTCTTTTCGATTTTCAATATTATTTATGTTAAATTATTAGAAACAATTAAAAAATTAATAATTTTTTTTAAACTTAAATACCTAATTGGCTTGACGAAGGCGAGGTTCAGGGATAACATGACGCAGCCCCTATAAAGTGGAATGTAAAATAACAAAACTAGTAAAAAATGATGTGCGTCAAGTTGTATGGACCAACTTAAATTTTTTCAACTTTTTCAACGCCAATCGTTTGTTCCGGACCCCTACAAAATTTCAGCGTTCCGAAAAAATAAAAAAGTTATTAGCAATAATAGGTGGCCAGCCAACTTAACGTCAAGTTGGATGGACCACGTCCAAATAACAACATTTTGAGAACTTTAATTATGCCAATCGTTTGTTCTCAGTTTGTTCCGGACATCTACAAAATTTCAGCGTTTGTTCCGAAAAAATAAAAAAATTATCAGCAAAAATAAGAGACCAACGACTAGATTATTTACACTATTGGTCAAAAGTAAAGTGAAGTAAGTAGTTACTTTTGACCAGTAGTGTAAATATACTACTGGTTGGTCTTTTATTTTTTCGGAACAAACGCTGAAATTTTGTAGGTGTCCGGAACAAACCGACAACAAACGATTGGCATATTAAAAGTTCTCAAAATGTTGTTATTTGGACGTGGTCCATACAACTTGACGTCAAGTTGGCTGGCCACCTATTATTGCTAATAACTTTTTTATTTTTTCGGAACAAACGCTGAAATTTTGTAGGGGTCCGGAACAAACGATTGGCATAATAAAAGTTCTCAAAATGTTGTTATTTGGACGTGGTCCATACAACTTGACGTCAAGTTGGCTGGCCACCTATTATTGCTAATAACTTTTTTATTTTTTCGGAACAAACGCTGAAATTTTGTAGGGGTCCGGAACAAACGATTGGCATAATAAAAGTTCTCAAAATGTTGTTATTTGGACGTGGTCCATACAACTTGACGTCAAGTTGGCTGGCCACCTATTATTGCTAATAACTTTTTTATTTTTTCGGAACAAACGCTGAAATTTTGTAGGGGTCCGGAACAAACGATTGGCATAATAAAAGTTCTCAAAATGTTGTTATTTGGACGTGGTCCATACAACTTGACGTCAAGTTGGCTGGCCACCTATTATTGCTAATAACTTTTTTATTTTTTCGGAACAAACGCTGAAATTTTGTAGGGGTCCGGAACAAACGATTGGCATAATAAAAGTTCTCAAAATGTTGTTATTTGGACGTGGTCCATACAACTTGACGTCAAGTTGGCTGGCCACCTATTATTGCTAATAACTTTTTTATTTTTTCGGAACAAACGCTGAAATTTTGTAGGGGTCCGGAACAAACGATTGGCATAATAAAAGTTCTCAAAATGTTGTTATTTGGACGTGGTCCATACAACTTGACGTCAAGTTGGCTGGCCACCTATTATTGCTAATAACTTTTTTATTTTTTCGGAACAAACGCTGAAATTTTGTAGGGGTTCGGAACAAACGATTGGCGTTGAAAAAGTTGAAAAAATTTAAGTTGGTTCATACAACTTGACACGTATTAAAAAATGTGAAGTGCCTGTCAAGTTGTATTGACCAACTTAAATTTTTTCAACTTTATCCATGCCAATCATTTGTTCCGGACGCCTACAAAATTTCAGCGTTCCGAAAAATAAAAAAGTTAGCAAAAATAGGTTGACCGACCGCCACTAGTATATGTACACTACTGAAAATCGTTTGTGGTTTTACTTGTGGCCAGTAGTGTACATACACTAGTTGGCCACCTATTTTTGCTAATAACTTTTTTTTTTTTCGGAACAAATGCTGAAATTTTGTAGACGTTCGGAACAAACCGAGAACAAATAATTGGCATAATCAAAATTCTCTAAATGTTGTTATTAAAACGTGGTCCATACAACTTGACGTCAAGTTGGCTGGCCAATTATTATTGCTATTAACTTTTTTATTTTTTCGGAGCAAACGCTGAAATTTTGTAGGCGTCCGGAACAAACGATTTGCGTTGAAAAATTTGACAAAATGTAAGTTGGTCCATACAATTTTACACACATTTCGAGGAGAACCTTGTTACATTGTGTAATATTTTACTGGAATTAGTTTAACGGCAATTTGTAATAAATTAATTGACTCGACCGACAATACTGGATCGATTTATTTTTTAACAATTTCTTTATGCCGGTCACTTACATATAATTGGTGGCTTGACGGGGGCGGGGTTCAGGGGTAACATGGAGCAACCACTGTAAAGTAGAATGTAACATGACAAAACTAGTAAAAAATGTGAAGTGCCGGCGGAGCCCCTCCGTTTCTTTCGCAGAGCACAGTTTGAGAAAGCTGGCCTAAACTATTAAATTATTTTAAAAGGTATCTTTATTCCGAGATAATTTGTAAGTGTGACCTATGTCACTATGTGCTCAGGAGTGTAGCGGCGCTGTTGTTTACATGGCGTTGCTATGGTTCCTCTATTACAAGTCCCCAGTTCTCGGGTTCTAGCCCGAGAGTGTCAATTGGATTTTCAATTTATTATTAAAAAAAAAAAAATAATGAATTGAAAATATGAATTGGTGCTAGGCCCAAATAAGTAATAACCTTAGCTGTTGGTGGTCTTTAAAACACAATTAACTATGTGCTCAGGAAGAGGCGCGTTATCTGGGAAAGCGTAACAATTCTTAGGTAATCACAGACCTACTTACGTCAAGTTAGATTTTTGAATTTTTTTTCTGCCAATCAGCGCTGCCAAGTGCTCAGAAAATATCAGTTATGAGCATTTTTATATGAGCAATCTGACTTGACGCCGAATAAAACAATAATATAAAAAATATTCATAACTTTTACATTTTTTGAGCACTAACGACAAAATTTTGGGGTTTTACAGCATTAACGATTGACATAAATACCGTTGACTGAAGGATTTCCTTCACTCAACGCTTGTACTTATTGTTTTATTTTGCGACATAATAAATTCGAAAATAGTAACATAAATGTTTTAGTTTAGAAATTAAAACTTAATTAACTTCTAATTTAATGACGCCCTATCATAGTTTAATTATTATATTGGTGAAAAAGATTTGCCTCGAATTTGCGTTTTTGGGTCCTTTTTTTTAAATTTTTTTCCGCGGGAGCCCCCCTTCCCTTGGGGGTGGTCCACACACCCCAAACCCCCCGGTCTATGGACTAACACTATTGATTACCTTTGTCCCTTCAAATCTTGCACTCCCCCCACCCCCCTAAATCCGCCACTGGTTACAAGTCGACGCCTCTGGTTCCGGTTCCATAAAAATCTTTAAAAAATGTCAGTATTATTATCGCTAGGCACTTGGTAGAACATGATTGAATAAAATAAATCCACAAACACTTGAAAAGTTCTACACATTTATTAATCTCAACGATCGTTTTGGGTTTTAGTCCATCAGGAGAGTTCAAACCAAAAACTTTTTAATTTGAACTCTTCTGATTATTATTTTTAATAACGAGGGGCAAAGAAGAGAAAAAAATTTTGGAAAACGGTTGACCCTGCAGGCCATCCCTGAAACTTCCTGCTGCGCGCTGTCTAGTTTTGGTATTATGATATTATCCATAAATAATGACCAAATGCACATCATAGGTACCTACCTACTATCTTTTAAAAATGTTTCACAATAATTTGTTAGTTCTTCAGGTTGCATTACTATTTGAAAAAAATGATAAAATTGATAAGAAAACGAATTTTTCCAGGAATGAGACCTAGCTAGATCAATTTTTTGATTCCCAAAACCCATTTTTGGTAAATAGCGTTTTCGAGCATGGCGGAAATATTACATGGTGTGCTCATCAGGCAGGGTTCTCTCTCTAAATATCGTTTCAAAGTGCAAATAATACCCAGGGCTGACAACTTCAAGACAAAAAATCGTTTTACATTAGAATATTGGTGTGCCTTAGCCGTTTGTCCTTGTTGCATTCACTCAACTCGAATCGCTATCTCTTTAAAATTTCAATTTAGAAAACCGTAACTACGGATACAATTTGTGACGCAATATAATATTTTGACATAAAATATTTGATTTATATAACTGACGGAAATTATATTTTGTTAAAAGCAATTTGCCTGAAAAATTAAGATGAGGAGCATAGTGCGTGTTGTGACAACAACAGCAACAGCGAAAAACAAAGACGTTTTTTCAAATTACCGAAAACTGTAATAATGCGCGTAGGTTGGATGAAGAAAATTGGAGAAGTTAATATTTACATATAATTCTGGACTGATTTCTCATATGCGATTCATGTATAAATTGCGTACAATTTGTATTGATTTTGTGTATAATTTTTTAATGATTTCTTACAAATGATTCATGTATAATTTATGCACACCTTACATTGATTTCATGACTATATTTTTTTGACGTTTTCTGATTTAATTATTTTCAATAAAAATAATTAAAAATTTTCTTTATTTTTCTTTTTGTCTGTCGTGCGCGCTTGAACTCTGGCTCCGGCGAGCAGGTAAGTCTCGGCGCAACAAGAAGTTGTGGGTGCTTGTGGATGCAAAATTCTTTAATAAATAATAATACATTTTTTATTTAGGGAAATGTTTAGCCGAGGCCGTTTTCAACATACTCTTATTATTAGTTACGTTCCAAACAGATACACCACTGTTCGATTTTTTTTTTTGATTCCATTAAAACTAAATAAAATAAAGTTAATAGAAGGTGAAAATGCATCAGGAATCAGGATGCTTAGTCGGCGCGCATCACCGGACGGGTGTAGCTTTATATAGGCACATAAAATATGGATGAGACACTATATTTACATGTCATCGACAAATTTTTTTTGACGAGTTTCATAGCGCCTAGTGTGCTGCATACTGATTAATCATCAAAAGCTTCCTTATTTGCCCTCACTACCACTTCCTAATTAAGATTCCTTAAAATCTTATATTATTTATTTTAATAATTTCTTGATAATCTAAATTCTATTGCCGTTCTTTATTTTAATTTGACACAATAATATGTCAAATTATTGGTTCCAAAAACATTAAAATGTAAAAATCATCACGCATTTTAGGAATTTTTATGAGTTGGCACACCTGAGTATTATTTTACAGAATTGTGCAAGAGAGAAACGATTTTTAGAGAGAGAAACCTGCCTGATGAGCACACCATGTAATATTTCCGCCATGCAAGGTTATTAGAGTACAGGTTGCCTCATTACATCTGACCAATCAGCGTAAGCGCGGGAATGACGTCAGCTAGAATTTAGTTTAAATCAAGTACAAAAATTGTTGAAGATTATGCTTATTTATATTAGGTGCTTCGAGCAGATTTTTTCTTAAAATTGGCAGGAGACAATAAATAGAAGAATAGATGTTAAAAAATAGGATAATTTTTATTTTTATTACAAAATTTAGGTTTTAATATCTATAATATAAACAAACAAAAAATTAAATAATGCTCAAGAAATGGCAGATCTTGTTAATTACCTATTTTTTAAATTTAAGAAACGAATAGAATTAACTAACAAATTGATAAATTAATTATTTTATCTTTTATATTCACAAAATATTAAAAATAACCACAAAACACCATAACACTTAACAGCTATCGCAAAATTGACAACTTATCATATTTTTTTCACTAACAGAAGAATCATGTTTCTATTAGGTATTGAAAAAACATATCACACTACCATGGTTACTGTGATTTTTATTTCCAAAAATTAGCAGCGTCCATCGTCTGATCTTTTCTATTGAAGTGAGAAAGCATGGTATATTCTGAGTGACGTCATCCCCCCACTACTATCTATCGGAATGAGGCAACCTATACTCTACTAACCTTGTCCGCCATGGTTTTCGAGAATTATGTAAAGTGCCAACCATACTTTATTGCGTTTCCATAGCAATTCTCTTATATTTAAAATTTTTAGCTTAGTCATTGGTTTTAGTTCTTACTCAATTTAGATTTCCTAAAAATTTGAACTTAAATTTTTAGTGAATTATTGTTTACTAGGTGTGTACAATTAGTATGTCATTTAAATTTACCGCTTTTTTGAAACGTTGGGCCACGCCCAATATAATATGATGGGATCCACTCGTTTTGCATTGCTACCATTTGCTACTGTGGGAAAAGGAGGTGTAATTAGCTGTCCATTTCTATATAAGTCTATGAGAAGACCTATAAATTATGTATATGGAGGTAAAATTATAAAACCTTGATTTTAGCTCCCTCTTTATAGTAAAATCCTTCTTTAAAAAGTAGGTCCTCTGAAAAGTAGTTCGTTCTGTTTAGGATTGTTTCGGATAGATAGATGCTGCCACCTGTCGCATTATTTTAAAAACTCTCAACTCTGTGACGTTTGCGCCGAATTGTGCATGTCGAAAATAGTATGGTGGATAAATTGTCAAATGTTTTGTGTAATTTGTGTTTAAAATTGTGATTTTGATATGGCTACTGTCTCATCTTCGCGCGACTGGGGAGCTAAAAGTGGACTAATGATGGGCTTGGGCCTGCTGTTACGAGAAACAAAATTTGGTAAGTGCATTTTGTAACAGTAACCATTCACTTGCAACAATTTCTTTATTATTTTTTTGAGAAATTATATCTCGTTGCACACTTTCAGCATCTGATCATTTGGGTCGGCGTTGTTTAAAAGCCTAAAAGTAATCTCTAAATATATTGCCGTATTTCTTTTTTTATACACATGCTGTCAATATGACATTTGATTTTAGGTTCATTTTCATGTTCTAGCCCTTGTTGACACTTATGTATGTGTCATATTATATATCGTGTTTAACAGCTGATTGATTAATTTTCGTGTTGTTAAACTATTTTAATGGTATAAATTTAAAAGCTGATACAAAGCCTAAGCTAATAATTGCGATGCCCTAATTTTGAGAGGCTATTCCTCTTCGTCCTGAATTACTCAGACCAGCCCCCGATGTAGGCAAGAAAAGTCCAAGTTTTAAGTGTTGACCGTAATGATAGTGTTGATTGCTGGTACATAAATTAAAAAACAAAATTATATTTTATGGAAGAACTGACGATTAAATTAGATATAATTCCACCAAAAACATAAATGTGAAAAAGGGGCAAAGCTCGGTACAAAGAACAGCTTCGCCGAAAAAAGAATTGAGGTCTAAGTGACCGCCAATTTCACTTGGCAAGTTTTCATGTTTTGTATTATAAATACAGTGGAGTCGCGATAAGGTGAACTAATTCAGACCAGTGGTATTCAGCTTATCGAATTTATTCACCTTATCAAGGTAAATTAAATCTATACTATTTCGCATCTTTAATAACCACTTGTACAATGCTGCTTTCATTTTTGGGAGTTCTGAAGACTTCATCCTTTTTCGCTTACTTGCGCCAGAAAGTGTATTCCCCAGAGCTCTCAAAATGCGCTCTTTATTTTTTCGAATACCAAAAATGGTAGATTTTGCAACACCATATTCACGCGAAACAGTAGTCACAGTTGCACCTTTGTTATTTTTTTTTTTTATTTCACCTTTATTGGTTAATGTAAGAGCTTTCATTTTTTTTATTAAAGTTCAAACACCAACACCAAACACTATCACCACATCAATGAGATCAGCAGTTTACTATAAAAGCAGAAATTCGAACCGAATCACAAAAATGTGGAAGAAAAATAAAAGTAGTATAGGTATATAGATATAGGTACATCTGTTTATCATCAAATCAGCACCGCTGTGTCGGCATTACTACAAATACAAAAATTAACAGAGATATTGTTGGGAATAAAACGGCCTACCAAGTATTCCGAGAACCAATAACAGTGTCAAATAAATCAAATTAGCTTTGTTCACCTTATCGAGGTTCCAGTTGTTCACCTTATAGAATACACTATACAAAGTTTTACGTGTTCACCATACCGGGTGTTCACAAATATCGCGACTACACTGTATATGAATCGTGTGTGAAAACTTGACACCCACTTAGATCTCAATTCTTTTTTCGGCGAAGCTGTTTTTTGTACCCATGCTGTACCGAACTTGGCCCCTTTTTCACATTTATGTTTTTGGTGAGATATCAATAGGTACTTTTTGTAAAGTTACTCCCGTCCGGCTTCGCCTGGGTGCTAAAAATTTATGATTTATTATAAAAGTTGAATTCCATATGACGACGAATATCTACAACTGTTTGTTTAATGATATTTACGTCATCTGTCTTTACCCGCGATACAGACATATTTTTTGATCTTCGTTTGGTTTTGTTTTTTTGAAGACATATTTATTAAACATTATCTTGGTTTTATATTGTTTAACAGTTTAAAATCGATTTATTTAAACCTTTACGTTTCTGCTTTACTATATTATTATTGAATGCTCGGTAAATTGCAATATAAAAACACATTTTACGGGCAGTTATTCTATACGAGGCTTATAAATTATAATAGCTTATAGTTTTTTCATTATATGTAATTATTTAAAAGTTTTATTTTTGTGAGCATTAAACAATATTGATTAAACAGTACATACAAGTTTAAAATGGCTCATAAAACTCACTGTTTCAAGAGAAATTACACCTGTTTATGAATAATTGAATATTATATACCTACACTCATTGTCAGTGGTTAGTGGCTTAAATAGTGTAATTAAATTATCAATTTTCTAGTTGTAAACATACCAAATAAGCACATAGACATGCGTAATTCTCGTTAATGATGTTAAATGCAAGAACAAAGGATCGTCAAAAGTAAAAAAATCTTGTTTTTGTTTTTTATGCTGGGTTGCAGAAAGCATTGTCAGAAAATTTAATTTGACACCTTAGATTGTGATCACACATACTTTTCCATAAGAAGAGCATTGTAGAATTTAAATTTTAAAATCGATCCTGCTCGAGAAATAATTGATCGACAGAAACGATATTTTTTTAAACTGTGTACATGTATTTAACAAAATAAATTAAAGTAAAAAAACATTTTTTTTATAGAAGATGCTTTTTATTGAGGGGCCCTAAAAAGCAAAAAATAAATTTTTAAATGTTTAAAAAATTTTAAAATTAATAGCAAAATTTATGATTAATCAACAAATATATTCTAGAATATTGGTCTCGAATGCTTTTTAGGGCCCCTCAATAAAAAGCATATTATTCTATAAAAAAAATTTTTTTACTTTAATTTTAATACCATTTCTGATCCTTGGAACTGGGGGCTTGTCATAGAGGCGCCACGGGAACGCCATATATAGGACTAACGCATACATGCTACTTGTTGGGGAACGTAACATTTTATTCCAGGGCAAAATAAACCGTCATTTTATCCCGTGAAAAAATATCCCCTGCCTGAAATAGAAAAATATCTCCGGTCGAAAAAATTTAAAATTGTAATCAAAATATGTGTAAGTTGAATAAGTTAGTGGCAATAGTTGGAAAATGCATAACTTTTACACCTTAGTCAATTTTTTTAAGTAGCATACCCTGTATATCTTTAGGTATGTGCCATATAGAGCTCGCTTTCCTCTACACATTTTTAATTTAATTATTTTAAGAGATGTATTAAGGGGTTAAAATTTTTATTTTGTTCAAAAACAAACTGAAGTACATATAATAAAGCCGCAATAGCCTGTATTAGCAAATACACCTATATTGTCGGAAAATACATTATTTTGTCGGAAGGGCTCAGCACTGCGATCCGAGTTTTTATGTTTTTCGACGTAACGAATTTGAAATTGCGTTCGAAAAGCACGTATCTTAATGTTATAACTTTAGAAATGGTCGTAATAATAGTAATACCAATCGACATTGATTAAGGTGAACAGTCGCGTCTATTATTTAATTTTGTCGTTTTAAAATTACTCCTATGCTTTCTTGTATTCGTCACAATTAATTAAATATTAGTTTTAGCGGTCTAGGTATTTATTTTTGATGTGCATACCTACATAATACAGTGATTTTCACTCAAGACGCAACAATGCAACATCTACTCAACAAAATTATACATCACTAACAATAATAACTAACAATATTTTAATTAAAAAAAAATTGCTATTCCTAACCCAGCCTTAAAAGCGCATTGAACGCGGATGATTTATAATTTCGTGGAGATTTTCTTTTAGTTTTGATGTTTTTAAGCAATATGTCGTAAAGATTACTAAGTACTTTTGACAGTTAATTTTGCATGCATTTTTCTCGTTATATTTCCGACATTTGATAATATACCCGGCTTTGAGAATCCGTTCTCCTTCAACGAAATTCCTTTGTTTAGGATTCGTACCGGCCCAATCACAAATTGCTCTTATATTTATCATTTCTTATCACTTTGAAAATCATAAAATTACACGCAAAAGTATACCCCATATATGAAATTTCCCCCCCTCTTCGCCATGTTTTTGAAGCTCCACCTATCTGACGGATCCTAATACCTAATTCTTTTTTTTTAATTAAAATATTGTTAGTGATGTATGTTTTTGTTCAGTGGATGTTGCATTTTAAGTGAAACGATTTTCTCTAGTGCATTAATGTTTTCCATAACTATAACCATGCGGGTAAACAAAAGTCGCATTGACTAGAAAATGCATATTAAATTAAAAAAAATTTTTGTTAAGAATTAATATGGTAGATAGTTGGTAGATTATAGACGCTCGACAGCTAAGGTCATCAGTGGATTTAAGATTAATCACCTCCATACAGAATGTGTGTAACAAAATAATAATTATTATATTGTTATTATTATTATATTCGCCTATGACATGACATTATACATATTATTATATAATAACTATAGCGGCCCTGTCCGGCTTCGCCCGGGTGTTAAGAAAGCCCGGGTGCAATACACTACTCACTCGCTTCGCTCGTTCGCTTGAATATTATAATTACATTACCACTCGATTCGCTCGTTCGCTATATATATAAACCTTCCATGAAAAATTATCTAACTGATGGTGAAAACCCCATCAAAATCCGTTGCGTGGTTTAGAAATTACATTAATCACTCGCTTCGCTCGTTCGCTATATATAAAAAAACCTTCCGTGAAAAAAACCGCATCCTATTCATATGAGTATGTGGTTATGCGGATGACTGCTGTATGCGTATACTCTCTTTGTGTATGCATTCGCGTATATGCATAAGTATGCGCAGTCCATGCGAAGTCCTTGATGCGCTACATACTCATACACTCCTACTCGCGCATAATATAGCCTTTGTAGCTGAGCGCCTGTTTTAAATAAAAAAAAATCGCATCAAAATCCGTTGCGTGGTTTAGGAATTATATTACTCACTCGCTTCGCTCGTTCGCTATATATATAAACCTTCCGTGAAAAATTATCTAACTGATGGTGAAAACCGCATCAAAATCCGTTGCGTGGTTTAGGAGGGGTTAGCGGTTATACAGACAGACAGACGCGGAAAGCGACTTCATTTTATACAATGTCGAGAAAGAGATGGGTGAGTGTGTGTTCGTTGGTTTCTTCTTTTTGATTATTTCCATCAAAATGATGGCAATTGGCAGCGCACGCGCATGATTGTGTATTGACAATCATCTTGATCAGACAAGATGATGTACGGAACCCTCGGCGCATGAAGTACGTTCACGATTGGACGGTTCTTTAAGTTGTTAATCTAATCGATCGTTTCCAAAATTTATATGTACCTGATCCGCGCACGTTTTTACTACCTACATAATAATGTAAAGATATCCCTATCTTGTTCATCTATCTCAATTACACGTTTATAACTCCTAACAAAATTAAAATTGGTTTTTGTTTATGAGCGTGTATAATTTATTCTGAACTGGGATTGTATCGTACTTTATACAGCAGACCTTGCCAAGGATACAATATATTCCATCACGTAAAAATATCAAGAAAAAGAATAATATTATAAGAAAGAACTTTAAATTACTAATCACTGAAGTGCATCTCAGAAAACGATTACCTGACCGTCTCGGTCTACTGAGCCATAACTTCTATAGTCGGAGTGCAATATTCAGTTGTAAACGTCGCGACCGGATAGTTTCCATGTGACAAATACTAATAATGCTAGCACCTCAGCATAATGATAAAAAAGTGTGTGTCAGCTCCGACGCTCAACTGGAGTTTACTCCTTAAAGTAGGCAAACATACATACTTACATGCGTATACGGCTGTTACAAGTATACACATCCATTGAAAGGTGCGCAAGGTAGGTTGCGCAGAAAAACGTTACGCTTTTTAGTTAACGCTTGTGTAAATTTTACTCCTCATAAAATTTTCATACCGGGCGCCTTATATAAAAATCGATTCTTAAGGAGTAAACTTCAACAAGAATAACTTTCAAGATGTCGAAAGAATTATTTCGATTTCTTTAAATTTGACGAAGATATTAATATTTTTTGTGAGTGGGTTGCAAACGAGATTGAGTCTAATGACATCACGCTCCACTGATGATCGCGCGTGCAAGTTCGTTCGTTGCGTTGTGTACGTGTGATTTTCACGGGTCACAATGTGCCGCGTGACGTCACATGCAAAGCGAAAGAAATTCTCAAATTTGAACTTTAAAGTGCTGACTATTGTCTTAAACTAAAGTAGTAAATATATACAATTTTTAACACGGACGTCGTGACTAAATACACAATTAAATGAATGCATAATGACTGCAAACAGTATATGAAACACATATTGTAAGAACAATGACGTAACAATGCTGTACTCAGGAAACATTCATTAATTCAAACCTATGTCCCCGTAGGGATTCTAACCCTAAACTATCCACTATCGCGGCGGACTGAGTTGACAATTACTCACACAGTGATATTCCAACACCACTACTAGACTACAGACCATCTCACAAGTAGTAAATACCTGCAAATTTACTATACTTTAATTATATAAATATGGACACGAAATCTACTAAATATTGTCTTTAACGATATTTAAAAAAAAATCGCCGTTATTTTTCAAATTTTTAGGACTATAGGTATTTTTGTGAGGAGGTAGTACATGGAAAAAAAATTGAGAACTATAATAAATAAACGTCCATAACTCGGGTCAATTTCTATCGTATCGGGGTAAAAAAAAAACAAACAAATTAAACCTCTAAAAAAGGGCTATAAAAATATTTAAAACATTTTTCAATCGAATCTGCCGTTTGAAGTTGTTTGCAAAAAAATCCTGCCAAACTATTCCGGCATCCGTTGGGTGATTACGCTTATCGGTTTTATAGATATAAAACTACCTATATGTGCCAAATTTCGTTGATGAAGGGATTTATTTGTTCTCATATTTTCGGAACTAATATTATGTATTTTTACTGTCTTATAGAGCCGGTATACAGGGAAGGAGACTGTGGTGGTAACGATGTAATATGTACCGTATAAGACCTCTTATCTATGGTATAGACCTCCTCCTAATGGAAATTAGTTCGAGTTGTGTAGGATCGTTTATTTGGTAGTTGTGCAGTAACGAAATCGACTTTCTATTCCACTGTGTTTAAAAGTAGTCACTATACAAAATAACTGCGGGTATTGTATTATATTCTGTATAGATATAAAAAACGTTCGAAACCCCAGCAATAAAGTGTCAGAAAAATAATGAATGTAACACCTTAAACCCTAGGCTTTGAATCTTATTTTTAAACATCTAGTATTATTATATTAGACAAGTATCGTAATGTGCAAGGGATGGAAGAATTATCATTTCGGTCAGTTCTATTCAAATTCGTTGTTGTCTTAACTGGCCTTCAGTTTAATTAATTGTAGATTATAGACGCGTCGACAACTCAGGTCATTAGCGTCTTCAACACAACAAATAATCCATTTGTGTATTATAATCCGCCAGCCGGCATACACAAACCGACTGGTACGAGCTCGGATCCCTGGGAGCGCAACTGGCCTTCAGGCTTCAATAGGTACTTAAGAGTGTATTGCCCATATTCATAGTTAACCCTTAAGGTAAGTGATAAGGGTCCCTTCGCTGAGGGTCGCTTGAGTGCTGAGGGCACCTTATTCAAAGGAGCATTTCATAGTCGTTTCCTTGAGTGAGGGAAGAATTATAGTAAACCTCCATGATTTTTTCCTTTAGAACAGTTGGTCATACTGCAGACCGATTGTGTTTAGTTGTCATTTTTGATATAAATGCGTGTTTTTAGCCACGATTATTAATTTTCGTCAGGAATACCAACGGTTAACAATACATCTATTACAACTCCTTTGCTGAATCGATATCTTTTCGAAAATTCATTTTCTTCGTAAAATTCAAAAGGATTTTCAAGATCGCGTATATATCTCTTTTTTAAACGTTCTACTTTCATCACTACTATCGAACAATTCGTCAAAATCGTTTATTTTTATAATCTTTATTTTACGTAATATTACGCTGTTTACACAGAGAATGCAGGTTAGGTTAGCAGAATAATAATAATTATTACCTACGTCTAATTGCTTCTTTGTCTAAATAAAGACGCACATACTTTTTCGACACTTAAGGGACATACTACCCACCCTTAAGGTGAGGGTGATGTAAGGGCCCTTACAGACGTCAATTTTGACTATGAAACGCATATTCGATTTGAGGGTAGAGTTAAGTGTATCTTACTAACAAAATAAAATATTTTCAATTATTTGCGAGAAAATTACTTACAGTATCTTATTTAGTTAACAATTAGATTAACAATCAATATTGTTATTACTTCCTATACTGTACAAATTCACTATTTTAGTGAAATTAACATAAGGACATCAGACGATATTAATCGACATAACATGCCCTTATTAATTATTGTAGAAAGGCTACATAAGAAAAATTTAAATGCACCGCCGGGAATCGAACCCGGAACACCCAATATCGCGTCGGGCAAGTTTTCCAGTTACTTGAGTAACTGGAAAACTTGCCCGACGCGATATTGGGTGTTCCGGGTTCGATTCCCGGCGGTGCATTTAAATTTTTCTTATGTAGCCTTTCTACAATAATTAATAAGGGCATGTTATGTCGATTAATATCGTCTGATGTCCTTATGTTAATTTCACTAAAATAGTGAATTTGTACAGTATAGGAAGTAATAACAATATTGATTGTTAATCTAATTGTTAACAAAATAAAATATAGTTACTTCTTACCACAACAGTTTTATTGATGGATGTACATTTCGAAAGCTAAGCTTTCATCTTCAGCGAACACTACATCATGATGTAGTGTTCGCTGAAGATGAAAGCTTAGCTTTCGAAATGTACATCCATCAATAAAACTGTTGTGGTAAGAAGTAACTATATTTTATTTTGTTTTTATTCCAACCACAGTGCTCATATATATTTTTATGTATCTTACTACTTACGGGCTAACTATGAATACGGCCGTATGTGTATTGAGTTTAAGTATATAATAGCGGAAGTTACCCCCTGCACTCTTCACCTTAAATTCTTTTCCTTCGCTTATAAAACGGTTCACGCTCTCCCGACGCTATTTTTAAAGCTAAAAGGTTCGGGTAAACGCCAGATCCTATAGACCATTGTTTCCTAATCTGTGGTCCGCGGACCCCTGGGGGTCCGCGAGCATATGTTTGGTGGTCCGCGGTCCCATACGCATCTATCTTACTTAGAGCATTAACAAAAATAAAAAAATTACCTACGCCAAACATCTCGTAATTATTACGCTTGTTTTTTGTTTTTTAATTTAATGAAGTAATACTAAAATATAATATAACTAGCCGTTACCCGTGGCTTCGCCCACGTATTTTACGATTACAATTTATTATCCCCCCCCGCGAAAAATTCTCCTCCTGCGAAGCGAAGCCGGGTTGGTCGTGTTTATTCGCTCGAATTTTATAATACATAACTCATTCGCTTCGCTCGTTCGCTCGGATTTTATTAATACATTAGACACTGCTTCGCTCGTTCGTTTGAATATTATTAATTCCTTCTTCGCTCGTTCGCTTGATTATTATTAATATACATAACTCACTCGCTTCGCTCGTTCGCTCGAATTTTATTAATACATGACTCACTCGCTTCGCTCGTTCGTTTGAATATTAATAATACAATACTTACTCGCTTCGCTCGTTCGCTCGAATTTTATTAATACATTACTCACTCGCTTCGCTCGTTCGCTCGAATATTAATAATACATTACATTTGTTATCCCCCGCGAGAATCTCCCCCCTAAATTTGTTATCCCCCCGCGTGAATCTTCCCCGAATTTGTTATCCCCCCGCTAGAATCTTCCCCTCTAATTTGTTATCCCCCGCGTGAATCTTCCCCCTAATTCGTTATCCCCCCGCGAGAATCTGCCCCCCTGCGTAGCTTTCTATTAGTGAAAGAATTTTTAAAATCGGTTTAGTAGTTCTAAAGATAAAACAAAAACAAATCTATCCCACGGGAACCGTACATTTTTCCGGGATAAAAAGTAGCCTATAACATTATCTGACCCCTAAACTACCACTATGCAAAAAATCATGTCGATCCCTTGCTCTGTGAAAAACAAAAACAAAACTATCCCACGGGAACCGTACATTTTTCCGGGATAAAAAGTAGCCTATAACATTCTCTGACCCCTAAACTACCACTATGCAAAAAATCATGTCGATCCCTTGCTCTGTGAAAAACAAAAACAAAACTATCCCACGGGAACCGTACATTTTTCCGGGATAAAAAGTAGCCTATGTGCTATTCCAGACTATAATCTATCTCTGTGCCAAATTTCATCCAGATCCGTTCAAAAATGACGAATTTCCATACGAACTTTCATCCCCTATTTAGCCCCCTTAGGGGATGAATTTTCAAAAATCCTTTCTTATTGCTCACCTACGTAATATAAGGAACTCCTATGCAAAATGTCATGCTTCTAACTTCAAAAATGACGAACTTCCATGCAAACTTTCATCCCCTTTTTAGCCCCCTTAGGGGATGAATTTTCAAAAAAAAATTTCTTAGTGCTCACCTACGTTATATAAGAAACTTTTGTGCAAAATTTCATGCTTCTAACTTCAAAAATTACGAATTTCCATACAAACGTTCATCCCCTATTTAACCCCCTCGGGGGTTGAATTTCGAAAAATCCTTTCTTATTGCTCACCTACGTAATATAAGGAACTCCTGTGCAAAATGTCATGCTTCTAACTTCAAAAATGACGAACTTCCATTCCAACTTTCATCCCCTTTTTAGCCCCCTTAGGGGATGAATTTTCAAAAAAAAATTTCTTAGTGCACACCTACGTTATATAAGAAACTTCTGTGCAAAATTTCATGCTTCTAACTTCAAAAATGACGAATTTCCATACAAACTTTCATCCCCTATTTAACCCTCTTAGGGGTTGAATTTCAAAAAATCCTTTCTTAGTGGGTGCCTACATCACAAAAGGAACCTACTGTCCAAATTTCAAGTTTATATCTTCAGCGGTTTGACCTGGGCGTTGTCTGTCAGTCAATCAGTCAGTCAGTCAGTCAGTCAGTAACGGAACTGTTTTATATATATAGATTGTCCGAAAATTGCACCTTTTTTCACTCAGGGGTCCTTGGCATTATGCTTGATTTCCTTGGGGGTCCGCGGCTGAAAAAGGTTAGGAACCGCTGCTGAGTATAGACGAAAAATTGGAAAAAAAATTCCTAAAAAAACATAACTTTTTAAAAAATTACGTAATCTTTCACACGTATCCAACACTTTTTTAATTTAATAAGCCAAAGTGAAGTAAATGTCAGATTTGCATAAAAAAGGTCAAACGTGTTGCCATCTTTTCAAGGACTTTTGAACTGAGACCCTTGAAAGTCTTGCCTTCAGGAACTTTTGGTAATTGCGGCCGAAGATGATTTTTTTAAATTCTACACATCCTTACGTCTGTACCTACAAACGATACATAGTGACCTTGTATTTTTATGGTTGTTCCCCTTGCCGTGTTACCAATCGGTATGATATGGGAGCGCCATACAATGGTATAAAAATCTCGATTCATTCTGATGGAATATATTTTATTATATTTTTAAGTCATTGTATCATGTATTATGTACTTATTATATAAAGATGTTAAAAATACGACTGCTAATCCTTTCTTTAGACGTTTATAATAAATTGATATTTCTTTGAAATTTGTCTCGAATATATTTTAAATTCATGGCTCTCTTATAAATAATGTAATAATGTTTGATTGTATTCAATAATTTGTTCAATGAGGAAGGCGTATGTAATTTTTTGCTTGTGCTATATTCAGGGTTTCCAGTGTCTCGTCCGGGTAAAAAATCAAAAGAAAACCGGACTCTTAAGTGTTCGGTTTTTTGATATCGTAACAAAATTAACGAAACTACCCCTAGCGGAACTAATTTTTGTTTAATTTTGTCAATTATATGCCAAAGATTTATGAATAGAATATAATTATATTTTCTGTTCTGAAAGAAGACTAAGTAATTTATGTTTTACTTTAAAATATGACAACAGGCAAGTAGGTAATTTAATACTCTTTTGATTATTTTTAAGTAATAATGTGATAGAATCAAATGGTCGTTTGTTTTGCACACACTGACATATTTTTTCTTAAAATCCTTACTATGTAATAAGTATTATAAATGCGAAAGGAACTGTCTGTCTGTTACCTTTTCACGCCTAAACCACTGCTAAATTTGCTAAATTTCTCCATTTGATTAACATTGGATTCAAATCAAAGAAAATAGTAGGTTAACTCTGAAATCAAAAATAAAGATAGTTACTTCTTACCACAACAGTTTTATTGATGGATGTACATTTCGAAAGCATAGCTTTCGAAATGTACATCCACTGTTGTGGTAAGAAGTAACTATCTTTATTTTTGTTTTTATTCCAACCACAGTGCTCACTGCTCATATATATATATTTTTTTTAACTCTGAAATCTATCCAAAAAATTAATTGTTGCTCTAATATCATTTACGGTCAAAAATAACGTTCCCACTGTTCCCCACTATTTGATATAACTTGATTTTAATGTAAATCAAATGGAAGTTGAAATCAAACGCATTGTTTACAAACTTCTTCTTTTATATGTGTAACCTAGTGTAAGGTTTCGACTTCGACATGTAATTGTACAGTGTACAAGCAGATTTTCTGATTTTTTTGCGATCATTATAAGAATAGGAATGCTGTTGTCTTCATCTACGTAATTTAAGCTGGCATCATAATATTTCAGCATTACTTTTACTTTTCTTGTATCACGTTTAACGCCACTCTTTATCTCTTTCATGTGATTAATATTATACCAGGTACAGTGGAATAGAAAAGAGTGATGCTCTGCACGTGTATAGATAGTAAACTGCACGCATAATACACAATATGCTATTTTTTGTCGCACGATTTCGCTATTAAAGTCGTTTAGAGATTGTCAGATGCAGCTAATAGCGTAAGGACACATTTTTAGCTGAAATACAGAACTGATGGATCACGAATGAATGAATTGTAAATTATAGACGCCCGACAACTGAGGTCATTAGCGTCTAAAACAATAATAGTAAATAAAAACGAAAGCAAAATCAAAAATTGACACACAACAAAGTAAAACAATAATTATAAGTACAGATAAAATGTGTCATAATGTAGTAAGATATAAAGAAAAAATCATAAAAGCTGTAAAGAGGCCTAAATGTACACAAATAAATAAAATCATATAAACCGGTCAAGACCGGTTTCCTTTAAAAAACGAAACAGCAGATCGACATTGTCAGGATCATTTCCTAAAACAACCGACAGATCACCTGACAATCCGATCTGCTGTCGTATGTCCATAAACTGGACACACTCATGATGGATCACGACTAACATATTGTGTGCGTTAGTCCTAAGGGAATTGAACGCTGATTTAATTGATGCCACCTTTGGAGGTGCCAGTTTCTTTCCAAATCAAGGCACATTCGAAGGTTATACTACACTAGAAAGAAATTTTCTCTCCCGAATCCATTTTGGCTCTTTGCGGATAGTTTTGTATTTTTCATTAGATGAAAAATGTGTCAAATGGGGCAGTCCCGCATTTTTTTAAAGCATACGGAAACAACTCAAATCTGTCAACGCAACAAGATTTTGTGTGCGACCTATTTCGTTCCATCCGTACCACTCAAGTACGGTATCTAGTTTTCGTGAAAAAAACATTAAAAACATGTCATTTTGTGATTGCTGTGACGAATTGTATTCCTTGGAAATAGTTCTTGTTGGTGTTATGTTTTCTGTTACAATCTTTATTTTGCTTCCAAATCATGTTTTTTTTACGATATATCAAAATGAATAAACTTAATCCATGTTCCTATAGTGAACAGCGATATAAATTATTTTATACCTGTAGAGTAATATACAATAGCTCAGTGGTTCGTTTTACCTAATCCGTGGCTTATTACATGAACGCAATCATAGACGTTTTGTATCAGTATCCTTGTTCATTGTACGGTAGGATTAGGGTACGTCCATGCTGAAGCGACGACGATGAATTTTGATAGAGTAAGTTAAAAAAATGTGCTCGGATATTTTACGACTTATAGTTCTAGTCAAAACAAACAAAAATCTTAATCAATAAAGGCCCTATGATTGATGTATGATAGGGCTCGTGCGCATTTTTCAGTTTGTGTCAGATTTTTAAAATCAAAATAATAACGGCTAATTTGGCTTTACTATTATTGATTTTTACTTTCGAGCGACCATATAGGACTGTACAAAGTCTTGTTATGGCGAAAAAAAATCGAATTTGAGATTTCGACGAATTTTTGACGTTTCATGTCCCCTACAGCTATACGTACCGAAAAAGTAAGTTTTGTATGCCTGTCCGTTCGTATGTGCAGAGGCGTAGCCGACATACCTTTCAACGGAAACCATACTGTTTTAGAGAATTCCTCGTTTTTTTCTCTTATTTTCTCCATAGTCCTCTAAATAAGTGTAGGGTGTTTATAATGATCGAAAATAGAAAATTACTCTTTTTACTTCCCACCTCTACTATGGTAGGGAAGTAATGGATTCAGTCCGAAAACAATATTTCGAGATTTTAACAGATTTTCACGTTTTGAGACCCTAGCAATCGTTTAAGATCATTTTCTGACTGATGTCTGTATGTGTGTGTGTGTGTATGTGTGTGTGTGTATGTGGTCAATTTTTCGCCTTCGATATCTTAAGAACGGAACAACATACGGGCATGCCGATTGTTCTATTGTGTTTATCAGCCTTTAACTTAGATCTGATTAGATTTTGAGTCAAATCGGTTCAGTGGATCCTGAGATATTCAAAAAAACGTCCTCAATGTCACGTATTAACATAGGTAAAAAAATATATAAATGAATTCTAGATGTTATAATATGAAAAAAATGTAAATATTTTTTTTCTCTAAAATGTATAGTTTTCGAGAAAAAAAATATTTTACTAAAAAAAATAAAAATTGTACGTAAATCAAGGTAACCATGATTTTTGCTATATTAAGCTAGCCATCAGTAGACCACCAAACAAAAAAGAGGGCCATGCTTTTTTCAAAGAATAAAAATTAAATTGTGTTTTAAAGACCACCAACAGCTAAGGTTATTTGGGCCTAGTCAAAGAATAAAAAAAAAAGAGTGTTTATTTTTTGCAAATATTTACTAGGTGGGAAGTATAGGACTGGTCATCAGTCGAATTTTTTCTAAAACATTCCTAACGATTTTGATCATATTTCATAAATTGAAATGTCATTATAATGACCCTGCAATGTGCCGCCATTCGATTGTCTCGGAAACATCAAGAGATGGTAGTTTGCTGATGAACGAAAATCAGGGCAGTCTTAGGCCATGCAAGGGCCCTTGGGCACACAGTTTGGGGGTCCTTTTAGAATGTGCCAATGTGTTTTTTTCAATTTGATTAATTGGATAAAATGCATTGGCACTGGATTTAGGCATTTCGGGGCCCCCATTAGGCGGGGGCCCTGGGCTCGTGCCCCACGTGCCCTTATGGTGGAGACGGAACTGACGAAAATCCAAGGTCGATGCAGTTCAGCCAGAAAGTCAGTATGGTAGCCCCGTACTTACATGCTTGCCATATAATAATAATTTCAAAACTAGAGCTTATAGGTCAAAAACCCCGGACATTTCGCTTGCAGCCCCGGACCTCCGGACTTGCAGTCGACTAAATTTAGTTATTATATTCATTCATTCGATATAATTTTTATATCTAGACATGAATACAAAAATGCGATAAATAGACTAAAGGGAAATTCGTTATAACGCAATAATTGTAAATTTAAGAACTTCCTTACACCCGACGCTAATGACCTCAGTTGTCGAGCGTCTATAATTAACAATTTAAATTCATTCCTTAAACCCCGGACACTTTCGAAAAATCCCCCCGGACGTCCCCAAACGCACTAAGAAATAGAGTATATACGGTGTCCAGCTAAAAGAGGACGGATGGCAACCCTACCCGTACCGTTCATTTCTATTAGATTTGGGTAGTTCCGGACATGTATAACTCCTGGAACCATGTCCTCCTTCGGCGATGTTTTCCCTAAGGTCTAGCACGCACTTTAGTATGTCCACCGATTTCATCGTGAGATGTCACAACGTTGAACGATCATAGATCATTCACTCCAAAATAAGATATTGTAGATTATTGACGCTCGACAACAGAGGTCATAAGCATCATAAATGAGAGTGCGTTATCGGGTAGGATGACAAGTTTGGATAAACTCGTCGTTTATTGACTATACTAAAGAAAGATTAAGAAAGAGTTCAATCAACGCAAAGAAGATGCCAGTGAAATAGTGGAACAAGATTGTTGCTCGGACATGTTTCTCGGAAACATTTCCGCTCAACAAAGGAAATGTTCCATGTTCGTTCCGCCTTTGAAACTGTTTTGCGCAAGCCTAATTTCTATGATACCTACATTTTGTGTGTGTTTTGTCTCCAAGCCACGTTGTGAGTAATAATTGAATAGATTATCTTTGTTTCGTCGAGGGACGGAACAAATGTGTAATTTATTCAATTATTTACTAATTTCTATCGTCGCTCCAACGTGGACGTACCCTTAGATTGAACACAGCGCGACCGTCAGTGATATATTGTGTTGGGTTTCACGCTGAGCGCCAGGCAAATTACTTCGACTCGGTCAGGCAGGAGGACCAAGAGCTCTAGCATTAAAAGCCGGGACATCGGCACGGTACAACAGGCGTGAAATGAATAATATTTGAGAAATGACATGAACTCCTCGCAGTCCAATGCGTTTCAGAGTTGGCGTCAGTCGCTGTTTTGTATTATAATATACCTACCATTGATTGCCCGGTTTCTTTTTATAATTTGATATGAAAAAACATGAGACTTTTTTTAGCATGTGTTTATACCTTGAACTTGTGTTAGACACGTACAAAATGATCCAAGATTAATGTTCGGATATGTGTTATTAGTATTACAGCCTTTTCAAAATATGAACATTGGTTAAATTATACTATAGTCTATACTAGTACACGTATCTATGTCTAAATCGGCGCCAACTTATTATACAAATGATGATTTCGGTTACAAACAGTGTCGCTGAAGTTCGATAACACTTTCGGAATTTTACTACTACCTACTTACTAGTTTTAGAAAAAACTCTTTTTTTCTGTATTATTTGTATGTCTAAAACATTTTAGGGTTGTTTAAGAAAAAAACTTTTTAACAAAAAAAAACCTCCTTCAAAAAAGCTACCTACTAAAAAGAGGAGAGTAATAACATTTTGAGGTAGGCGCCAATTTGATTAATACCTACTTTATAACCGACTTCAAATTTTATTAAATTGGCGCCGACCTCAAAATTTTATTGTTTTCCTCATTTTAGTAGGTAACGTTTTTGAAGGAGGTTTTTTTTTTTGTTAAAAAGTTTTTTATTTTTCACTTTTTAGTGGCTTTACAATACGTAGTTAAGTCGCTTGCCAACTGCAGACTCACTTCTACAAACATTTGACACTGTGTCAAAAACTGACATTTACCACGGAATCACAGCCGTTACTCACTTTCATTAAAATCAGCCGAACTACTGAACCGATTTAAGTAAAATTTATATGGGATCTACTTCGAAGTATATATCAAAAAAAATCTAAATCGGTTGACCCTGCAGGCCATCCCTGAAACTTCCCGCTGTTTTCAAGCGCTTTGAGTTCGAAGTACTTGATAATATACCTAAGAGTAGATTTTTGAGCTCTTCGAGCTCAAAAATGTGAAGATTGCTGATAACATCACTATTTTAATTTTTGAAAAGGTATAACTTTTGAACGCATTGTTCGATTTTGATCTTTAAAACGGCATTCGACGTAGTTTTTAAGCTCTAAAAATATTGTAAGAGGTACAAAATCGATTGGTTGAGAAATCTCGAAGTTATTTTGAAAAAACACTTTTTTCGAAATCTGTTGACTAGGTAATCTCTCGAACGGATTAAGCGATTTTGATCCGCGTAGCGGCATTCGACGCAGTTTTCTGAGGAGAAGAGCTGATTAGATTATGAAATCAATCGGTTCAATATTCTAGAAGTTATTTTGAAAAAACATCGTTTTAACAACTTTTTTTTCCGTTTTTTTTGGAATTTCTCAAAATCTATTGGGCCGAATCGGTTCAAATTTTCAGGAAATCTAAGTTCAGTGGAACCCTTTCGAATGCCGCAAATCGCGATTCGATCGGCAAGCCGTTCAAAAGTTATGAGAAGTTTACATACACACACACACACATACATACATACATACCTACTGACATCATCGTAAAAATAGTCAGAATAGTTTCCTAGGATCACAAAACGTCGAGATCTGATGAAAACTCGATTTTCGAAAATCGGTGTGAAATCAATAACTTCCCTATTTTTGAAAATTTTCAATTTTCTTAGCGGGAAGTTAAAAAGAATCATCAAAATCGAACTACTCTGTAAAAAGTTATGCGTGTGTTACATAAAAAAGAATAAAAAAATATACGCGTCGACTTGAGAACCTCCTCCTTTTTTTTGAAGTCGGTTAAAAATAGTGAAAATATGACAGTAAAAGTAAATAAAAACATTACTTTTTACAATAGTCTGTTTTTTTTTCTGTGTTCGATACAAAACGAACTTATAATTTCGTTCCACCGTTGAGATTCAAACCTTAATTCTCCGATTCCGCGACTAATGCGCTAACCATTAATTACCTATAATTAAAAAAAAAACAATTTTTTAAAGGTATATCTAATTGTATATGTCCACATATCCAGGGTGATTTTTAAATTGATTCTGTCCTTTTACTCAAGGAAGTAAAGCTAAAAAAATAAGTGTTTTTTTCATTTACCACTTTTCCGAAATATCAACTTACGAAGGTACAGGGTGTTCAAGTTTCAAATTAAAAACTAAAATTAGTTGACAAAAATTAAACTAAACTTATGGCCGGTTTATCATACATTTTAATCACGATGTTTTTTAATCGTACTGTTAAATTTTGACAGCTACGTGTTCATTGGTTACTGCGTTTCGGTACCATAACAACCCGTCATTTAACAGTGTGATTAAAAAACATCGTGATTAAAATGTACGATAAACCGGCCATAAATCTAACTTGAATGATATATGTACAAAATATTATTATCACCATTCACTTCACGTCGTTCAGCGTGACGTATAACCATTGTTCTGTCATCGTGCGAAGTAGCGAAATTTGTTGCAGCCTCCCATAATTAGCGCGCAATCAATACCTCCCTGGTTTCTACCGGACTTTTAAAAACTAAAGATCTCATATAACCCCACAAAAAGAAATCACATTGAGTGAGGTCTGGCGACCTCGAGAGTCACACTACTGGACCATTTCGGCCAATCCATTTATTAGAAAAAACAAAAGCAAAATTTTCTATCCGCCCTGGAACCTTAAACTTAAATTCAGTCCGCCGTGATAGTGGAAAGTTTAGGGTTAGAATCTCTACGGTGACACACGTTTGAAAATAATGAATTTTTCCTGACTACAGCATTATGTTACGTCACTGTCAAAATGGGTGTTCTATATATACCTACTGATGCAGTCATTATGCATTTATTTAATTGTGTATTTAGTCACGACGCCTCGTGTTAAACTTGTATATACTTAAACTTTAGCACCTCCGTTAATTTTGATATTTCTGAAAAGTGGTGAATGAAAAAATAATGCTTATTTTTTTAGCTTTATTTCCTGGTAAAAGATAATAATCAACTTAAAAATCGATCCCTGTATAGATCATGTGCACATATACAAAAGAATATCACTCGGGTTGGAGGGTGGCTCCACCATATAAGATATCTGGCCAGTATCATCTAATATTAAAGCTGGGTCTAAACGACATCACAAAATATCCATGAGCAGAGGTAGGATTCGAACCCACGACAGTCTGATCCAAAGACCAGCGCGCTGACCATTAGACCACACTGTCCTCTAAAAAAACATTATTGAACAACATTTATTTCGTAAACAATTTAGTGACAGATTTAGAACAGTATCAGTATAATAATTGAATTATAAATACTGGCGTCACGCCAGGTAAGAGTTTTCAGTTTTAAAATCAACTCCCGCCCTATTATAGTATTTACCTTTAAATAAAACCAAAATATTATTTAACCTGTTAGATAATTACAGTGTTTAAATTAATTGAGTCTAACCCTATCATTTATTTTAATGTCCTATTTCCACCTTATCCTACACACTACTTTATACACAGCTATTATTTTCTACCTGTATAAAGGTCCATTCACACACATCAGTGACGTGTTCGTTGCAGTATGCCCCAGTGACGTCTTACTTTTACCTTCAGTGTTGACTTCAGTATCCGTACCGTGATAATTTAATCTTCGCCAACGATTTATTTGCGGTTTTCACTGACGCGTTTCAGATTGTGGTGAGAAAATGTATGCAATAACATGAATTACAAGCAATAAAGCTTATAGAATTATAGTACACGATAGTATCCTGTACTCATTGGCGGTGGGACGACTGAGGAGAGGCTTAACCCCCTAGACACCCCTTCCACTGCCAATGAGGCTGAACTGTATGACTAAATAATATTATAGTATTAACACAATCTTTGAACATTTTAAAATATTCAAAGAATTTTATTTGATTGTCAACCAAGTACTTGTAGAGGGTATTGAGTTATATTTTTCACTTCGTCCAAGCTTTGCGTACCCATTTTTGCTTTCTGACCTGATTTTCTTCCTTTATGTCATCCAGAGCTACGACAGTCATTACTTAATTCTTCGTCTGAGAAAAGGGTCGTTTTTTTAACTGACTTCAAAAAACGGACGTGGTTCTCAATTCGGTTGTATTTTTTTTTTATGTTTGTTACCTCCAGTGGCGGCTCGTGGGGTAGTGCCATGGCACTACCCCTAATTTTTCAATTTTCTCTAAAAATATTTTTTGTTAATATTTTTATTAATATATTTTTTTAATCTATATATATAAAACAGTTCCGTTACTGACTGATTGATTGACTGACAGACAACGCCCAGGTCAAACCGCTGAAGATATAAACTTGCAATTTGGACAGTAGGTTCCTTTTGTGACGTAGGCACCCACTAAGAAAGGATTTTTCGAAATTCAACCCCTAAGGGTGTTAAATAGGGGATGAAAGTTTGTATGGAAATTCGTCATTTTTGAAGCTAGAAGCATGAAATTTTGCACAGAAGTTTCTTATATAACGTAGGTGAGCACTAAGAAATTTTTTTTTGAAAATTCAACCCCTAAGGGGGTTAAAAAGGGGATGAAAGTTTGCATGGAAGTTCTTTATTTTGAAGTTAGAAGCATGACATTTTGCACAGGAGTTCCTTATATTACGTAGGTGAGCAATAAGAAAGGATTTTTCGAAATTCAACCCCCAAGGGGGTTAAATAGGGGATGAACGTTTGTATGGAAATTCGTCATTTTTGAAGTTAGAAGCATGAAATTTTGCACAGGAGTTCCTTATATAACGTAGATGAGTAGTAAGAAAGGATTTTTGAAAATTCATCCCTTAAAGGGGTTAAATAGGGGATGAAAGTTAGTATGGAAGTTTGTAATTTTTTAAGTTAGAAGCATGAAATTTTGCATAGGAGTTCCTTATATAACATAGATGAGTAATAAAAAAGGATTTTTGAAAATTCATCCCTTAAAGGGGTTAAATAGGGGATGAAAGTTTGTATGGAAGTTCATAATTTTTGAAGTTAGAAGGATGAAATTTTGCACAGGAGTTCCTTATATAACGTAGGTGAGCAATAATGTATTAATAAAATTCGATCGGACGAGCGAAGCGAGTGAGTAATGTATTATTAATATTCGAGTGAACGAGCGAAACGAGTGAGTAATGTATAATTAATATTCAAACGAACGAGCGAAGCGAGTGTGTAATGTATTAATAAAATTCGAGCGAACGAGCGAAGCGAGTGAGTAATGTGTTAATAAAATCCGAGCGAACGAGCGAAGCGAGTGAGTTATGTATTATAAAATTCGAGCGAATAAACACCACCAGCCCGGCTTCGCTTCGCAGGAGGAGAATTTCTCGCGGGGGAATAATAAATCATAAATCAAAAAATACGTGGGCGAAGCCACGGGTAACGGCTAGTCAATTTATAAAATTATCGATCGACAGCAGAGTTCAACCTAAATCGCACAACTTTCCTAAAACATTTTCACCACGCGATCAGTAACACGTATCCTGTGCCATTTAATAATAGGCACAGTGTAAACAAAGCATACCTTACGGTCCTTATATGTGAGCAAGAGAGATAGAACTATGACTCATGATTTCCCTATGCTGTAATGCTAAATCTAAATGAAATGTGTGCCAGGCACATTATTGGCGATATTCTGTTTGGTCATTGTTGGAATTTATTATTTGACGGTTTGCTTTGTCAACATTTTTTTTTTAGTTTGTAGTGTGTGATTTGTGTGACTACTGACAGTATCGTCTTAACTCTTAATTTCCTTAGTTTGTTTTGTATATATATTGCACATTATTGATAACTATTCGCCGCGAATTTTTTAAAAATATCTTTTAGTGCGCTCTCTTTAGAGGAAAAACTTCAAATAAAAGAATTAGGGCGGCCATTACCTGATTTAAAAATAGAAAAACAAAGTGGAAGTGGACAACAAAAATCTCGCTGTCGCAAATTCAATAAAAATATTTATGATAAAAACAATTGATTGTGCGGGTGTGAGGAAGAGAAAAAATTTAGGTATGCTATCGGCGGAAAAACATTTTGTTAGTGGAATTGACAATTTTAATAATAAAGTAATAGAAAAATTTATAAGAAATAAGGAAAGAAGGATGGACTTTATTTATCGGAAACTTTACGTCATAATTTATGTGTTGCGTAAAATATATTTTTTATTTTATTATTTTGCCAGAAATGTGTAGAGGTCTTGAACTTTATTAAACTGTTTTTTTTTCGGATTTCTATTGTTGCACTTTGTGCCAGTGTGTAGTTGTTTAGTCAAACATAGACAGTTGCGTGGATAGTCACTAGGTAAGTTGTTTTATAGGTACTTCTTTTCTATTTTGACCTTCGTTTTGGCACCACCTGTCTAAACAGGCACGAGCCGCCACTGGTTACCTCATAACTTAGTCATTTATTAACCGATTTTGAATTTTTCTTTTATTTGAAAGGATATACTTTCAGATTAGTCCCATAGAAATTTCATCAAAATCGGTTCAGTAGTTCGGCTGATTTTAATAAAAGTGAGTAACGGCGTGTGATTTTTTAAGGTAAATGTCACTTTTTGACATATCAGACAGTGTAAGAAAGTTGGTTTAATAAAAGTGAGTAACGGCGTGTGATTCTTTTAAGGTAAATGTCACTTTCTGACACTAAAAAGTAAAAAATAAAAAACTTTTTAACAAAAAAAAACCTTCTTCAAAAAACCACTAAAAAGAGGAAAATAATGAATTTTTGAGGTCTGTGCCAATTTAATAAAATATGAAGTTGATTAAAAAAAGATATTAATCACTATATACTATACTTTTTAACCGACTTCATATTTTATTAAATTGGCACAGACCTCAAAAATTCATTATTTTCCTCTTTTTAGTGGTTTTTTGAAGGAGGTTTTTTTTTGTTAAAAAGTTTTTTATTCATCACTGACTTCATACTGAAGACACTGTACGGATGTATTAAATATCCACTGACATAGAACGGACGTCACCGACACTGCACGCGGATGTGCAACTAATATATTGTGTGAATGGACCTTAACAGGCCAATGATGGTAAAATGTACCGCTTACGGCAATTAAATTAAAGGATGTCAATTATGTATTTTTTGTCAATTGTAACGAACAGGTATAAATTTGAACAGTTGGGTGTATAAAACAGAATGTTGACAATGAAATTTCAAATTATATATTATAGTTCTCGTTTACGCAGTTACATGCTACTGTCCAATTAAATTAAATGTCACTATCTTGTTCTTTTTTGTGCCATTAAAATTTATTGATTGAAAATTTAGGGCCATGCCTCACCGAACTATCATAGCAGCGCAACTGGTTGAGCTGCCACGGTTTCTCTAGGTTGCCTGACCGACTGGAAGCCGGGCGGAGCACGCTTCATCATATAACTATAAATGCATTTTGCTGGCATCTCAACCATAGGAGCTACCATTGGTAGCTCGGTGAGGCATGGCCCTTAGTATTGTTGTTTGAAGATATTACACAGGTGGTCATGAAAACTATTTAAAAAAATATTATAAAAATTTTGAAAGAGTAAAATGAACAAAATAAATATTAATAAAAAACTTTTTAGAGACAAGCTTTTATTTAAATGCACTAAAAAGGAAAAAAAAATTTTTAATAATTTAGGTTCATAATTATAAAAGCGTGGGTCGTGACTAATAAACTATCATAGAGTTCACGACCCACGCTTTTATAATTATGAACCTAAATTATTAAAATTTATTTTTTCCTTTTTAGTGCATTTAAATAAAAGCTTGTCTCGAAAAAGTTTTTTTATTAATATTTATTTTGTTCATTTTAGTCTTTCAAAATTTTACCCCCCGTAGAGGTTGAATTTCGAGAAATTCTTTCTTAGTGGATGCTTACGTCAGAAAAGGAACCAACTGTCCAAATTTCAAGTTTCTAGCTTCAACGATTTGGCCTGGGCGTTGATTAGTCAAAAAACCTTACATCCCCGTTTGAACCCCTTAGGGGCTGAATTTATTTCTAAAAACGATTTATTCATGTATTGTCATCGGGAATACATATGTGTACACAATTTCAAATCGATCGGATTCGTGGAAGCCGTTCAAAATTGACTTGCAAGCTTTGACCTAACTAACATACATTACAATTTACAATTTGCAACTTAAATAAAAGCTTGTAATTATAATAATTCGCAGTGTACCCACATTTCTAGGGTTCCGTAAACACTATAGAAACCTTGTCACAGCCCGATAGCTCCCAAAACAAACCGATTTGATGACATTTCATATAGGCAGGTATTTTTGATATTCTCAATACCTACTAAGTATTGGTAAATTGTAAGTTTTTTTTAAACCCCAATACATAGGGGAAGTCATGTTTAAACATTTGTTCCCGTGCACCCTCGAATGAGGTATCGTTGGTAGATCTTTTAAAATGCTATAGGACTTCCTAAGATGTAATTTAATTTTAGTGTCGTCCCCACTCTAACTTTTCACTCATGTATTTAAAAAATCTGAAAAAATTCAAGAATGTAGCGGTAATAAGTACCTTCATGACCCACTGTTTAAAATATTATTCAATATTTTATTTAGATTTAAATGTTTTGAATACTCTTCAAAAGCCAGTGTGGGAGTAAAATTTTTGTTTATAATGATGTGAGCAAGTAGTTAGAATGAAGTTGCGTACCTAATTTTCTTAATGAAGATTTAGGAGGCGATTATTGTGTACAAAAGGTCATTATTCAAATTAGATCCAGCAATCATCAAAATACAAATTATAGTGCTATTGCGAGTTTAATTTATATGTTACCGTTAAGCCACGTCTTCATGGTAAACAATTGTTGAGCAACAGTTGGTCAGCATTGTTGATAGCAACTTCAAATGTTACTGGAAACAATGTTTACAACAACCTTGCTTGTTCACACTGCCAGTCTGCGTTAAGATGTTGCCAGAGGAAGTAGTGCTGTTGTGTTCTATGTACCAGGGTGCCTAGCATATAGACTTAACTTGAATAAAAAAAGAAGAAAAAGGTGGTGGGTGCGAAATTATCTGTTACGAAGAGAAAATTTGATGAATGACCTTAGAATGTCAGATGGATCATTTAGTAACTGTACGAGAATGACTAACAGTGATATTGAACTTCTGGGAATGATTGGTCCATCAGTAGCCAGAAAAGAAACAAATAATTCAATTAAAATAATAATTTTATCATTACTTCACACTACTGCCATGTTTAACAAGTTCCTAAAACACGTCCTTACACGTAAATAATTGTCGCTAAACAAATGTTCACGCTCGCTGACCGTCAACTTCGCAACAAGCTGCCAGCAACACTGCAACACGTTGTGTTGCCGGCAACATGTTGCTAGCAACACAGAAACACGTTGCTGCAACAGTGTTGCTCAACAATTGTTTACCATGAATACGGGGCTTTAAAGTTCACTGTGCTGGGAAACCTAAGATTGCCTAGGCCCTAGGCAATAAGTGCATTGCCAAAACCATTTTTGATGAAATCTGAACAATCTTGTAATTTCGTAATTTGTCAGAATTCTAATGTAGTTTCGGAGTTATTAAAAAAAAAAAACAATTTTTCAAAAAAATCTTCATCACCCTGTACGTATATCAAAAATAAAGCGAAAACGGAATGAACTTTATGTCTTGAAATCACGCACAGATTAACCCCCATGAATATTGGCATTCAATTATGAAACACCCTGTATATTTATGTGTACGGGCAATAACTTTCGAAAAAGATTTTAATGAAATTAGCTCCACCTGTTGGAATCGATCACCGCACGAAGCCTATTTAAAATGGGCCCAATCCGACTATTTTAGGGGGCAGTATAGCCTAGTCACTAGTGGTTAGCATGCTTGGTGCCGCAACCTCTAGACTGGACTGCCGTGGGTTCGAATCCCACCTGCGCTCATGGATGTTTTGTGATGTTATTTAGTTTTAAGTTAGTTGTTATTTAGTGTAGTTGAAAGACGCTAATGACCGTAGATGTCGACGCGTCTATAATCTACAATAAATAAAAATAAACCGACTATTTTAAGGGTTGAAAAATGTTTTGGGCCTAAAAATACCGAAAAAATTCTCGAAATCGTTTCAAATTTGAAATTTACCCCTTTAGTAATAATTAAAATGTGTTGCTAAAATTTTTATAAAATCGGTCCGATAGGACCGGACAAAATTTTATGAAAACACTATAGTTAGCGGATACGGATTTACTTACTGAAGGGTGTATTTAATTTGGTGCAGATGTTGGATTGATACTAATATTGCAATTAAGAAAAAAAAAATTTTAAGGGATGTAGTATTACGGGGTTAAATTTTTTATTTTGTCCAAAAACAAACAATAAAACTAGAATGCCTGTTTTAGCAAATACACTATATTGTCGGCAGGATTTGGCACTGCGATCCGAGTTTTTAATTATTGTCTCCCTTAATTCTCAAAATAAAAATAATAATTGCAATCTATGATAATTAATGCAAATTGTTATAATTTTTTTTCTTATTTCAGGTAAGGAGTGAAGTTTCTTCAAAAGACTGTTGGTAAATACTAAACATTAAGTTTTCTGCTATTCCTGTTCAGTCACATTTTTTATTGTTCTTATTTTCAAAATACTTCAAATACCTATGCTATTTTCAGATAAAAAATCTAAAAAATCATTGACATTCGTATAAAATTTCGATCCCTGTGATCTTTTATCTCCTCAATTTTTTAAACATCTCATATTCTGTAGATACTATGTCGTAAGAAAAGCATGAAATAAAATAGCTTAATCCAGTACTTCATCAGGTTGGGCGTACACTATGCTCAAAAACACTTGACATTATGTAATTGTTGTATACGTGATTCAGGTGCAATTCAACCAATAAAAATAATTCGAATTAACTAATTAATAATAATTTATAATAAAAATAGATGTTATGGATATATTTTACATGTAGTCATTATTACATAATAGTAGATTGTATGTCTAGATATACGTAATGGGGCATATTACGGCGAGTGATGACAGTCACACGAGCCGTAATATCATCACGTACGAGACATATATGGTATTTTTTGCCATACCCACTACAAAATACCTACTTTTCACGTAATTTTCAAAAAATTCTGACTGTTCATTTGCGTCGCCATCTTTCCTTCCAGTATGTCGCGAAGTTCGTGCAGGTAAGTAATGACGCGTAGCAGGCGTATCGAGCGAATAAACAGAAGTTGCTATGGCAACCGTTATTTTCTGCGCTAGTGCAGAAAGTAAACCATTTTCCGCACACCTGCCTGTCAAATGAGTAATTAATGGCCGCTATATATACATCGAAAGTAGCTATTTTGTAGTGGGTATGACAAAAAATAATTATTCTTGCAGGGTTTTCTTTTAGTCTAGACGGATCGCCGCACCTGTTAATTTTCGAGTGTGAGTGCGACACAGATGCAACTATAGTTATGGGCTAGAAGTCTATAGCTAAATGGTGTGTCTCTCGCACTCACTTGTAGCATAGAATCTCTGCGAATTAAAAAACAAGGTTTTAATTAAAAATGAAAAATTATGAAGTTGCTCTTACAGAGATTGTTCAGCACAGTTGAAAAAAGAAGTTAAAAATATAGTAGTCGATCAAAAATACAATCTTTTAACGTAGGTACTTTCAAGAAGTTGAAAACAGGTAAATTAATGTTATTTCAAATTTTAAAAACGATTTTGACGTCATAATTCGTATAGTTTAAAGATAAAATAAGAGTAGCTATATGGTAATATGACATGTTTAGTAATAGTATGGGAGGCAGCGTTGCATTTTAGGTAGTGATTTCATACTGACCAATTCTTATTTCTAGTAATTGCTTAAGTATCAACAGTAACCAAAGTGAGCGTCAGTCGTCGCACCCGCGGTAGGGGTAGTAGTAAGAGTGTATAAAAATCGTTAAAAAAATATATATTGGAAATCGTGTCCATCGTGTTTATAATAAAATTAAGAAAAATCGCAGGATAGTGGACAAGTACATACATAAAAAATATTTTTTTTTTATGTATGTACTTGAAAAAGTCTAAATCTATAGACGAAACGTTGTACATTTAATAAATTAAATATTTTGTCCACTATCCTGCGATTTTTCTTAATTTTGTTAAAAAAATATCTCACTGAAATCTCACTGACAGCTAAAAATAATTACTTCGTTACCATAGAAACTATATTTTTATATTTATCGCATGGAATAAAATATAGTTGCTATGGTAACAAAGTAAATATTTTTAGCTGTCAGTGAGATATTTCAACTTTGGGGTATTTTAATTCTATGTTTACAGTTCCAAAACTGTCTGCCTTGCTTATTTGTGTGTTCAAAATTAACCGACGGTTTTTTCTTACTGTTTATTACATTATAAAGAATCACCATACCAAGTTTGATGCGGTATAAAATAACTTTAAAATCCATTTTTTAGCGACTTTGACACCATCTTACTACAACCCCCACCGGTATTGACGCAGCTGACTGTCGGATATGTCATCAGGTGGATGAGAACTAACATTGGTATAATTATCGGCTGCGTCTATTAGTACGGGTACTGGACAAATAATTTATAATTATTAGTACAGTATCCGGACGAATAATTTTATAATTATTAATACGGGTATTATTTACCCAGTACTCGTGTAAATAAACACTTCCTTTATTCTTTGACGATCGTTTCGGCAAAAATTAAAGCACCTTCAGAAAATGTTTATAAATAAATCTACAATAAATAAGGGTTTCTTGTAATTCTACAAAATTTGTAATGAAATTGTCATAATTATAATCACAGGTAAATACGTGAATTAATGAAATGTTTAATTTAAATCAAAATGGCGAATGGAAATTTCAATTATGGTTTTTATTTTTTACTTACTATAAGAGATACTCAAACTGTGATAATAATATGAAAACTTCAAACAATTTGTTGAATGAATATAAATATTACATATTTATTACAGTATATTATATATTTATAAATTAATTATAAATTAAATAAAAACCTTTTATTTACTTAGGTAACTTTTTATTAAAGCAATTTTTTTAACTCATTTTAAATCAATTGACAATATTCGTCAATACAAAAAAATTAATCATTCGTTTAAAAAAAAAAAAAACAAGAAAATTAATTTTTGGTGTCATGAAATTTCAAAAAAATTATAATTATTGTGAAAGAAAGAATATAACAAAAATAAAAAATTCTATAAAGAAGATAGGCTTAACATCCCACAAGAAACAATATTGAACTTGATTAGATCTATGCCTAATCGTATGAGAGATGTTATTAGGGCAAGAGGGAGCTATCCTAATTATTAAAAATCAAGAGTTAATTTAGATCTTTGTTAATAAACCATACTTCTTTTAGTAATAAAAAAAGTTAATTTGTTTCATGCATTAATTTCACAATTTTAAGCCTAAGAAGCCGAAATAAATTTAATAAACTTAGACTAATATCGAAGCATATTAAATTGTCTTTCAAACGACATATAGTCTTTTTTGATCTGATGAATAGTTTCTTAAAAAAATATAGTTAAAGTCAAAAGTTAACAGTGGGCCGATTTCTATGCACGCAAGTGTATGTATAACTTAATATACCGGACAATTAATTTATAAATTATTTATCCAGTACCCGTGAATACAAAAAAATTATAGATATCATTCGTTTTTAGAAAAAATAACAAAAAAATTAATTTTTGGTGTCATGAAATTTCAAAAAAATTATAATTATTGTCAAAGAAAGAATATAACAAAAATAAAAAATTTTATAAATAAATATCATGTAGAATTTAGAAAAAAAAACGTCAAAAATCGTACGACGCCGCGAGTTTCCGAACCCTAGTCCCCATGCATAGAAAGCTGGAGTGGTACCATTACTCCACGAAAGCACCTGTCTAGACAGCCGTTGTTATAGATATATTTATAACTTAATATATACCCGGACAATTAATTTATAAATTATTTATCCAGTACCCGTGTAACTAGACACTTCCATAATTATCAGCCGGTATGAAATAAAAACTCGGGTCGCAGTGCCAAAACCCTGCCGACAATATAGTGTATTTGCTAATACTGGCATTGTGGCTTTATTATATGAACTTAAGTTTGTTTTTGGACAAAATAAAAAATTTAACCCCTTAATACATCCCTTAAAAAATATTTTTTTTCTTAATTTCAATATTTTTATCAATGCAACCTCGGTACCAAATTAAATACACCCTTCAGTAAGTAAAGCACTATGCGCAAACTAGTGTTTTCATAAAATTTGTAAGTCCGGTCCTGTCGGGCCGATTTTATTAAAATTTTGGCAGCACATTTTAATTGTAACTAAAAGGTTAAATTTCAATTTTGAAACGATTCTGAGAATTTTTTCGGCATTTTCGGGCCCAAAAACATTTTTCAACCCCTAAAAACTACCCTTAAAATGGTCCGATTGGGCCCATTTTAAATAGGCTTCGTGCGGTGATGGATTTCAACGTGCCTACCAAATTTCGTCAAAATCAATTAACTCTTTCGAAAGTTATTGCCCGCACACATATATATATATATAAATATATATATATATAAATATATATATATATATATATATATATATATATATATATATATATATATATACAGGGTGTCCAAGACTTGCGTTGTCGGTCGATATATTGATTTTGGGTGAAGATAGAAAAAAAGTTTAAATACAAAAGTTATATAAATTTTAATGGTGTATAACCTAAAAATATTTTCAATTATACAGCCTGTCCCATTTAAGCGTGGCCGATCAAAGCTATGTTTTTTTTAACCTAGCACCCTGTTTTTATTTGTTTTTTCAATTCTGCATCTAAATGTGAATAGAAATTGTAAGGGAAGCCATGCTCGAAAATTCAGTAACTTTTGAGTTATTAAAGTTTTTTAGAAATTTTTGACAAGTGCAGACCTTTACCTAAAATTCGACATAGCCAAAACAGAAATCTTTATCAAACCGAAATTTTGAGGATCACTAGATAATGGACGGATAAATCAATGTCTGTCCTAAAAAAAATGAATTTATTGTACAGGTTGTTCAAAATAATGTACTTCTTTTACCTAACTTCAATCACGTGTAACTTTTGATTGTTAAATACAACGAGGTTATTTTTTTGCTGGAATTGTATTCTTTAGGATATTTACTAACACTTTTATTAAGGGTTGTCCAAACCTAAACCTAATATTTTCGTATTAAAATAATAGGTTTAGGTTTGGACAACCCTTAATAAAAGTGTTAGTAAATATCCTAAAGAATACAATTCCAGCAAAAAAATAACCTCATTGTATTTAACAATCAAAAGTTACACGTGATTGAAGTTAGGTAAAAGTAGTACATTATTTTGAACACCCTGTATAATAAATTCATTTTTTTAGGACAGGCATTGATTTGTCCGTCCATTATCTAGTGATCCTCAAAATTTCGGTTTGATAAAGATTTCTGTTTTGGCTATGTCGAATTTTAGGTAAAGGTCTGCACTTGTCAAAAATTTCTAAAATACTTGAATAACTCAAAAATTACTGAATTTTCGAGCATGGCTTTCCTTACAATTTCTATTCACATTTATATACAGAATTGAAAAAACAAATAAAAACAGGGTGCTAGGTTAAAAAAAACATAGCTTTGATCTGCCACGCTTAAATGGGACAGGCTGTATAATTGAAAATATTTTTAGGTTATACACCATTAAAATTTATACAACTTTTGTATTTAAACTTTTTTTCTATCCTCACCCAAAATCAATATATCGGCCGACAACGCAAGTCTTGGACACCCTGTATACATATATAAATAGACATTTCCAAAAATGGTGCCAAAATGTTCAGGAGGCTATGAAACGTCGAGAAATTTTGGTCCGACCCCTAGGTCCCGCCATCCGACCGACGCCAATAGTGTATGTGCCATATGGCAAATACACTAATAAATTGACTCATTTGCAACGCTACCTCCCGTAGTATAATAAAATAACTGCATTTATACGGATTTTGACGTCATGATTCGCAATTTGAGACACATTTCCAACTGCAATTATTATTTAATAATTATTTAAATAAAATATATAGTTGTTAATGTATGAATTATGTATGGTTTACTATTATTGAGACGCATTGGACACGAATAATCCAGCATATAGACAACGCTCTATTGCTTGTGGAACCCTTGGATTTTTCAGAATATAGATTAAAGACTATTGTTGTGTGATATGGAGTCTCACCTTTCAGGGAACCTCGCAATAGCCGCGCCTCTGCAATAGAAAATTTACTTCGCTGCCGTTTCTAATTGCATAATGTCAGTATTTTCTGAACATTCTTTATGCAGTACTGTTTTATTTATGAATCGCGTAGGTTTTGGACACATTGTCGACTGCAGTAATTCTATATTTATCTGCATTGTGTGGTACGTACGTATGTGATTGTAATTTGCATACAATCCGCAACTATTGCATAAATGAATATTATGTAGGTACTCGTACTGCATGCTCTTATATATAATCTATAGATACTAATATTATAAAGAGGAAGAGTTTGTATGTATGTTTGAACGCGGTAATCTCAGGAACTACCAGTCCGATTTGAAATTTTTTTTTACCGTTAGATAGCCCGTTTATTAAGGAAAGGTTATAGACTATTCGAACATTTTTTTAAATTCAACCCCAAATGGGGTAAAACGGGGGTGTAGGATTTTTTGACTAATCAACGCTCAGACCAATTTACCGCTGAAGCTATTATACTAATACGCTTCGCAAGGGGAGAATTTCTCACGGGACTGATTGTGTTTTTGTGGGTTTGAACGCGCTGATCTCAGGAACTACCAGTCCGATTTGAAATTTTTTTTTGTTAAATAGCCCGTTTATTGAGGAAGGTAATATAGACTATTCGAGTTTTTTTAAATTCAACTCCAAAGGGGGTAAAACGGGGGTGTAGGATTTTTTTTACTAAGTATCTTATGCTAATACTCGTATACTATAGGACATAGGTACTAATATTATAAACTGTAAGCAAATACAAATAGTAAGAACGACAGGCGACTTCGCTTCGCAGGGGGAGAATTCTTTGGGGGGGGGGGTAATAAATTATAAATTTTTATCTGTGGAATTACTGAACCGGATTCTAAAAATGCTTTCACTAATAGAAAGCTACACTATCACTGAGTGATATATAGGCTAATTTTATTTTGATAAATTTCTCGCGGGGAATAATTCCTGTGGGATAGTAACAAAACGTAACTTTGAAATTCTTTTGCATACTAATATTATAAACACCACCGATTTCGCTTCGCAGTAGGAGAATTTCTCGCGGGGAAGGGGATAATAAATCATAAATTCCTGGCACCCGGGCGAAGCCGGACGGGGAGCGCTAGTTTTTTTATATATCTACGGCATTTTTAACCGACTTCAAAAAAACAGGTTACTCAATTCGACCGTATATATTTTTTATGTTTTATGGTTTATGTTTTATGTGTGTTCGCAGATAACTTCGTCGTTTATGAACCGATTTTGAAAAAAATTTTTTATTTGAAAGGATATACTTTCAGATAGGTCCCATAGAAATTCCATCAAAATCGGTTCTGTAGTTCGGCTGATTTTAATAAAAAAGTAAGTAACGGCGTGTGATTCTTTAAGGTAAATGTTACTTTTTGACACTAAAAAGTAAAAAATAAAAACTTTTTAACAAAAAAAAAACCTTCAAAAAGGCACTAAAAAGAGGAAAATAATGAAATTTTGAGGTCTGTGCCAATTAAAATATGAAGTCGGTTAAAAAGTATAGTATAGTGATTAATATCTTCTTTTTAACCAATTTCATATTTTAATTGGCACAGACCTCAAAATTTCATTATTTTCCTCTTTTTAGTGCCTTTTTGAAGAAGGTTTTTTTTTTGTTAAAAAGTTTTTTTATAATTTGTATTATGCAAATGACCAAGTAATACGGTAATGCGATCAAAGGATAGATAGATATATAGATAGACATTTTATGATAAGTGAAACAGTGAACACGTACCTAATTGCTACCTGGAATCAGTTGATCTACATTCTTGTTATTTAAATTAATATTATTATTAAACTCTCACTTATTTCGTAATTTAATTTGCTCTGAATAATATGGGAAGTGATGAATGTGTGACGGGGTTTGTTTATACACCTACATTAGATGGGTTTGGCTGGCCAATCCTGAACAAGTCCCGAAGGTCAAGTGTGTAAATCACAAGAGATAGAAGGGTACGGCCAAGACTCGGAGACTGTTGATTATTAAGTTGTAGTATTATTAAAATAGGAAGGTAAAAAAGTTAACGTTATGCATTATGAATATCATTTAAAACTAGCCCTAGTTAGCCGGCGTTGCCCGGGATTGGCACTTTCCTGTTGATAGGCTGTAAATATTATAAACGCTCGACAGTTGGACAACCACCGCGGTTATGATAGCATAATAAAATATAGCGTAAAACGTTCCCACATTTCTGTGGCTTGGAACCAAAATGGCCAATCTCAAAATTTTCAAAAACATGACAACATATAAAGAGTCTATACGGTTTTTAATAGGTACGTTCCTGCCTGATTAGGGCGAGCATAGACATGGAGATGAAGAACCAATCACAATTCTAGAAAGAGATAATGATAGTCGTCTACAATAGCTATCTCATTCTCTCATTTTTGTGCCATTAGTAAACATTAGTTGATTAGTAGGATTGGATAGGGAACGCTATGTCAACCCTGCATTGCTATGGCGAAAACCATGCGTCATCGATGCACGCTCGCTACTGACAGGCGGCAGCACTCCATTATGCACAATGCATAGCAACGCATTACAGTACTTATTCTCTACACGTATAGCTAAAACAAATTTATAAAATTTTACAACAATAAGTCGGAGATAAGAATATTTTTTTCTAGTACCTACCTCTATTATATCCATAGTCATGTAGGTAAATCCGTTCAGTAGTTATATGGCTCCAGTTTTTGTATTACTAAAATGCCGGGAGTCAGGACCTTGTAAAATGAAACAAAAGCGCTGCCTTTATGTATGGGATGTGTTTGTTAAGAGGTATTTTACTGTGCATGACACTGTGAAGTAAATTTTACATGGGTGGTGAAACACGAGCTTTTGATTCTGATAAGCGTGAATCACGCCCGACTCCCGAGTATCACATCTGTGGGATCTTTTTCTCGTGACTCGTGTTTTTTAGGTATAGGTACATTGTGTTCCAGTGTTCGTTTCATTTCGAAAGATATTATTCGCCAGTGGCGAATCTTGAGGGCGAGAGGGGGTTGTAAGGAGGCTGTTTTCTAAATCTTTTGAAAATAAAAAAGTTTGCTGTTCTTTTGTTTGATTTGTCAAAAAGAAATGAATTGATTGACAGACATGATTTGGTTAATTTTTAGGCGCGACCTAAGCAAAGCTAGAAGCGCCTATATACACTCGCTTTGTCTGTGAATCTGTCAATCTGTGACGGTTTTTATTTTGTATCAGTCGTACAGCCTAAACGGCTTAACCGATTTAAAAAACCTTTTTTTGTTCGATTCCTCTCGGGGTTTATTTGATCCTAACGTCGCCCGATTTTTGAATCTTGGCCCCAGAGGGGAGCAAATTAGAAAAAACGTATTTGCTTATAGTTCGCTCAATTCAAGTCAGATCGAAACCTGTGTGTATAAAAATTTCCAAACGTTAAACATCTAATTAGTAAATATAATATTCGCAAATTGTCCGTATTTTTTAAGTAAATATTTGAGAAATTAAGTTGACACATTAGCTCACAAGCCTCACAATATACAGGTGTCCAAGACTTGCGTTGTCTGCCGATATATTGATTTTAGGTAAAGATAGAAAAAAAGTTTAAATACAAAAGTTGTATAAATTTTAATGGTGTATAACCTAAAAATATTTTCAAGCCTGTCGCCAGTCTTAAGCGCGGCAGATAAAAGGTATGTTTTTTTTAACCTAGCACCCTGTTTTTATTTGTTTTTTCAATTATGCATCTAAATGTGAATAGAAAGTGTAAGGGAAGTCATGCTCGAAAATTCAGTAATTTTTTAGTTATTCAAGTTTTATAGAAATTTTTGACACATGAAAACCTTTACCTAAAATTCGACATAGCCAAAACAGAAACCTTTATCAAAATGAAATTTTGAATGAATGAATTGTAGATTATAGACGCTCGGCTGAAATTTTGAGGATCACTAGATAATGAACGGACAACTCAATGTCTGTCCTAAAAAAATGAATTTTTTATACAGGATGTTCAAAATAATGTCTTCTTTTACCTAACTTCAATCACGTGTAACTTTTAGTTGTTAAATACAACGAGGTTATTTTTTTGCTGGAAATGCAGTATTCTTTAGGGTATTTACTAACACTTTTATTAAGGGTTCTCCATACCTAAACCTTATATTTTAATTCGAAAATATTTATAGGTTTAGGTAGGGAGAACCCTTAGTAAAAGTGATTTTAAATTTATTATTAAAAAAAATAATGAATTGAAATATGAATTGGTGCTAGGCCCAAATAACTTTAGCTATTGGTGGTCTTTAAAACACAATTTCATAATTTTCAGGTTCCGAGTTACTGTTAATAAGCAACTTTTGCTATGGAAAATTGTCAAAAAAATTCACTGTACTAATCTCTACTAACATATATTAAATTACATTAGGTCTTATAACTCATATAGCATACTACAAAATTCTAAATGTTCGCAATGTTATTTTTCCTATGTTCGGTAAAACCGTTTACACACAGTCGCGCCTTTGAATTCTTGAATTACTTGTACGCTCCAAAATGTTTACATGTGCAACCATAAGTAACCATAGAAACGAAAAGCAAATGCCATAATATTATAAATATGGTAAGGGCCTTTTTTGTGGAGCATTAAATTCCCTACAACTTTCTTCACGGAGTCATAGACCTAACCGTTTGCGAGTTATTGAACAAATGAACGACACGATGACGACTTCGACTTCTATAGTGAAACAATAACATGACGTGAAGTTTTTGAAGACTGAACACGGACTATCTAAAAAACAAAGACTACAGGAACATTAATATGAACAACAATCATTTGAAAATATGAATTGGTGCTAGGCCCAAATAACCTTAGCTGTTGGTGGTCTTTAAAACACAATTTATTTTAACAACAATCATACTTTTTGCAAACTGGCGCATTGTAACTCGTAAACGGTTAGTTCTACGAAACATCGGGAAGAAAGTTGTACGAAATTTATTGCTCTACAAAAAAGGCTCTTACTATTTTTGTCGTAGCATCAACGTTTTGCGAGTTATTCAGCATTGCAATTTTTGCAAATATGGCGGCTGTTGTATAATTGTTTAAGCCACGTTAACTTGGTGAAATATTCAGGAGATACTCCCGAACAATAAAAAAATGACATGGAATCCCCTGGACTAATATGCCATTACCATTTCTGTTAGAGCGCCTTACCACGTGTGTCACAAGGTGTGTAAACCCGGCTTAAAGCATTAGCGTCGAGATTTGCGAACTACAGCTAGACGTGTTTGCAATAGTGCATAATATTTATTGAATGATGTTCAAAGTGTTGCATAATCAAACTGATTACAACCAAGTGTTCAAAACAAACTCTGAGAACACATGTGTACTTGTTTATTTAGTTGTTATATAAACACGTATTCAAGAATTTGTACGCTGCATGTAAGTAGTATTATATTATTGTGCTATGTGTACTATTGGTCCGTGATGCTGCAGTGGCGCCACTTGAAAATCTAAAAATAAGTAAAATTTATAAGTTATATTTCAACTGAATTGGAAAGAAGAAGGCCGTTGTCCAGTGCAAAATTGTTTTGACATACCTGTTCGCGAAATTTGTCGTATGAGATTTTTCGGGGAAGGAGGATATTAAAGTGACTGTTGGGAAATAGTAAAAAATATTGAAGTGTATCGGGGAGGGAGGGGAGGGGTTGAAAAAGTGTGTTCACAATTACTGTTATACTTTTTCTCTGAAGTACAGAAAGTTATTTTTTTATTGGGTGTTAAATAATTTAATCAATAATCGTATTTTCTGTTTAAAGTTTTTTTTGAAATTCTTGTTTGTAAAGTAAAATATTTAAAAATGGATCTTTCTTTTAAGCCTGGCGTTGACCGGCAATTTTGTCGGCCGACTGTTAAGTTATACCGGGTGTCCGGTCTCAAAGTCAAACATAGGGAATTTACGTTGGGTGCCATTTTAAGTATTTTGGCTTTTACTTCTACTCGTATAGACTATAATAAGAAAACAAACAGGTACCTATCTAAGTAATAAAGAATTTAATTGGTTTTTTATTATTAAACAACGAAAGGTAATACTTAATAAAGAAAATAAAATTATAATAAATATTCAAATAACCCCCCATTTTCAACTAAACAATATCCCAGTCTGTTTTAAAAAGAGTTTCTAACGTTTTGTTTTCCGCCTACTTAATTTGAAATCATTACTGCAAAGCGGTAAATTTCAAATTGGTATTTTAAAGTAAAAAATTTTGGAGCATACAAGTAATTCAAGAATTACAAGGCGCGATATTCATGTAGGTACTGTGTGTAAACGGTTTTATTGAACATAGGGAAAATAACACTGAGAAGATTTATAATTTTGTAGTAGGCTACGAGCTATAAGACCTAATATAAATATGTATTGGATTACATAGAAAAAATAGTACAGTGAATTTTTTAAACAATTTTCCATAGCAACGGTTGACTATTAAGCGTTACTCGGAACCGGCTAAATAAAAAAGTCATGATGTCTCGTAAGACACCCGACAGAAGCTATGCTTTTTACGCATTGTATATAAAACCGAATTTATCAAAGATATAAATAATACAATTAAAAAGTTATTATTTGATCGCCATTTTGAAATCTGACGCCATTTTATTTTTTTGTGTCTTATTAAATTCTCAAATATCAATTTTCAAAAGGATCGGATAATTTTTACAAAGAAATAAATACCTATGACCGCCATTTTGAAATATGACATCATTTTATTTTTTTGTGTCCTATAAAACTTGCAAATATTAATTTTCAAAAAGATCGGATAATTTTTACAAAAAAGTACATATGGCCGCCATTTTGAAATCTGACGTCATTTTATTTTTTTGTGTCTTATGAAACTCTCAAATATCAATTTTCAAAAGGATCGGATAATTTTTACAAAGGAGTACTACATATTTCCGCCATTTTGAAATATGACGTCATTTTATTTTTTGTGTCCTATAAAACTCGCATATATCAATTTTCAAAGGGATCGAATAATTTTTACAAAAAAGTACATATTATGGCCGCCATTTTGAAATCTGACGCCATTTTATTTTTTTATGTCCTATGAAACTTTCAAATACTGATTTTCAAAAGGATCGGATAATTTTTACAAAAAAGTATATATGGCGGCCATTTTGAAATCTGACGTCATTTTATTTTTTTGTGACCTATGAAACTCTCAAATATCAATTTTCAAAATGATCGGATAATTTTTACAAAAAAGTATATATGGCCGCCATTTTGAAATCTGACGTCATTTTATTTTTTTGTGTCCTATAAAACTCTCAAATATTAATTTTCAAAAGGATCTAATAATTTTTAGTGTGCTTTATTTCCTTAGTCTGATTTTATTACATTTATCCGAAACGTTACCGGAGAAAGACCTTTTGCCTGTGAAAATTCAAAAGTACGATTTGCACCCGGACGAAACTCGGGCCGGTCAGCTGGTTACCATAATATTGTATTGTCACCGGAGCTACACATGTGTGCAAAATTTCAACTCAATCGGATCATGGGAAGTGGGTAAAAATTCAAAAGTACGATTTACACCCGGACGAAAGCCGGGCCGGTCAGCTAGTTACCATAATATTGTATTGTCACCGGAGCTACACATGTGTGCAAAATTTCAACTCAATCGGATCATAGGAAGTGGGTGAAAATTCAAAAGTACGATTTACACCCGGACGAAAGCCGGGTCGGTCAGCTAGTTACCATAATATTGTATTATCACCGGAGCTACATATGTGTGCAAAATTTCAACTCAATCGGATCACGGGAAGTGGGTGAAAATTCAGAAGTACGATTTACACCCGGACGAAAGCCGGGCCGGTCAGCTAGTTACCATAATATTGTATTGTCACCGGAGCTACACATGTGTGCAAAATTTCAACTCAATCGATCGCAAGATTTGTAACAAATATACGGGATCAAGTTAAATAAAACCACCGTTTAAAAAACAAAGCATCTACTAGGTACCTACTTATTTTTGCGTGATGCCAGAACATACGTTTTTATTTGAGAATCAGTTCGGTTGCTTTTGCGTGATGCCAGAATATTTTAAAACTCGCAGTCGCATAAGAAATTATTTACTTGAAAAAAAAAATCATGTAAATCGGATCAGTGGTTCTCGAGTTATAAGCGTACAAAGGGACATAGAGACAGAGAAAGTCAAATTGTTCGGGAAGGTATGATGAACGTCGAGAAATTTTGGTCCGATCCGATCGACGTCAATAATTAGTTACACGTCATTTTAACTCAGTAGGCCAGGGTTTTTAAACTTAAATTCAAACATCAGCAGTCAAAAAATTGAATAACTATATTGAAATAATGCAATATAAGACAGAGCATACGCTATTTTCCAATATCCATATCACACTGTGCAACAGACAAGGACAACCGAAACAAGTTCGCGATTTATTAGATAAAGTCGCATTTATTTAGTTTAATAATCATATAAATCTGTATAAAAAAACTGTTTTGACACAATATTATACATGAAATCTATCTAAAATTTTCTGCTCTTTCGTTTAAGACAGGTTTCGAATCGATCTGACTTAAATTGAGCAAACTATAAGCAAAAAACATCGTTTTTTCTAATTTGCTCCCCTCTGGGGCCAAAATTAAAAAATCGGGCGACGTTAGGATCAAATAGACCCCGAGAGGAATCGAACAAAAAAAAGTTTTTTAAAATCGGTTAACCCGTTTGGGCTGTACGACTGATACAAAAAATCCGTTACAGATTGACAGATTCACAGATTGACAGATTCACAGATTGACAGATTCACAGATTGACAGATTCACAGACGTACAGACAAAGCGAGTGTATATAGGCGCTTCTAGCTTCGCTAAGATCGCGCCTAAAAATGTCATTTTCGGTCTTATTTTTAGAATCATTTGATGCGCAATAATTTTATTTTTCGATAGGTACCCTTACCTTTCTTGCGCGTTGAATTGGCGAACACGAATCAGCAAAAATGAACAATACCATGTTAAATCCCTATGTTCACCTTTGAGACCGGACACGGGGTATAAGTGACTACCAAGCGTTCTTATGAACATGAGCTCACCTGCATTTGTTAAATCGGATGGTTAAATATTTTGCGAATACCGGTCGCGCAACTTCTCCGAGTTCAATTGCAAGCAAATAGTTGTGCTAGTTAGTGTTCTGGCCTATGTTAATTTACCAAAAGACATATTGGTGTGTATAGAATTAATTTGTTTTATGTCCTGTACACAGAGCCCTGAAGAAATTTGAAATTTTAATGAAACGTCGGCAATAAATTGAAATATTCAACAATAAAATAAGTCTTTATTTCTTGCTATTTCAAAGAATATTGGTGTGTAAGTATTGGAACACATTTTTTTTTCGGTGGCACCGTATAGTACAGGAAAAGATTGACAAAAATAACCGTAACTCGAAAAAAATTTATGCAGACCTTAAACTTTGGTTAAAGGTTCAATATAGGCCAAAGTTCACGAAACAAAAAAGTTTACCAGTTTTACGGACCCGCGGGAACCTGTAGGGGATGAAAAGGGGTATTTTTAATAAAAAAATCTATTTTCTCGGGAAATATGGCATTACGAAAAAATAGTTCAAATAAAAGTTAATTATTAGTGTATTTGCCATATGGCACATACACTATTGGCGTCGGTCGGATGGCGGGACCTAGGGGTCGGACCAAAATTTCTCGACGTTTCATAGCCTCCTGAACAATTTGGCACCATTTTTGGACATGTCTATTTATATATGTATATATATATATTTATATATATATATATATATATATATATATATATATATATATATATATATATATATGTGTGTGTGTACGGGCAATAACTTTCGAAAGAGTTAATTGATTTTGACGAAATTTGGTAGGCACGTTGAAATCCATCACCGCACGAAGCCTATTTAAAATGGGCCTAATCGGACCATTTTAAGGGTGGTTTTTAGGGGTTGAAAACTGTTTTTGGGCCCAAAAATGCCGAAAAAATTCTCAGAATGGTTTCAAAATTGAAATTTAACCCTTTAGTAACGATTAAAATGTGTTGCTAAAATTTTAATAAAATCGGCCCAACAGGACCGGACTTACAAATTTTATGAAAACACTAGTTTGCGGATAGTGCTTTACTTACTGAAGGGTGTATTTATTTTGGTACCGAGGTTGCATTGATAAAAATATTGAAATTAAGAAAAAAAATATTATTTTAAGGGATGTATTAAGGGGTTACATTTTTTATTTTGTTCAAAAACAAACTTAAGTTCACATAATAAAGCCACAATGCCAGTATTAGCAAATACACTATATTGTCGGCAGGGTTTTGGCACTGCGACCCGAGTTTTTTCTTTAATTTGGTGTTTTTAAATTAATTTTATAGCGATAATTTACCGAAATACAGGCTTACAGCCATTTTTCGATGGGGGTTAAAAGTAGTCTGGGGAAAAATGAGCTTTTCGACCTGAACCCAAAATTTCGGTATATACAATACATTTTGATGGTTTCTGTATGGGAAAAGGGTGCTGAAACCGAAAATGACGATATCGCTCAAAAAAAGCACAAATACTTACACGCTACTTCAAAGATACCCATTTTACAGCTGCTGATAATATTAAATACGCTATTGGTTGTTCTCAGCCAACAGAATTGCACAATTAAAAATTGCTTAGCCTTAGGGTCTGTGAGCGCAGGCCTTCGATAGTACGCCACTGCTACTGACATAATACGTACATACATTATGCGTGGTATGTATTTTGTTTACGTTCAGTTTTAATTCAACACAGATGTTTCTCATTAGCGCACACCAAACTGCATACAAATGAAAGGCGAAGACAATTGATTGGGTTCATCCTGCCATACGTTATACAAACTACACTCGCACTTGCGTACGTAATTATAATAAAATATATTCCGTGCGATGCAAATGACTGGTGGTGGAGGTGGTGGTCCGGTACAAATTCAACTGTGCATTTCTGGTGACTGTGGGTGTGTGCTGGGTTGCAGAACGCATTGTCAGAAAATACGGTTTGGCAATGACGTTAGATTGCGACCACATATTATGGTTTTTATATAGAAGCGGGAACAGCCTAATGTTAAGCTTTTTAAAGTGGAACTTTATTAGCCTTTTTTTTCGTCATGTCACGTACAATCGAAGCAATCGACCAGATCTGTACTCATCCAACATAGTGATGAGCAAAGCAAAACCAATACCGTGGTAGTCTTGGTCTTGCTCCTTTAGTCTTGGTCTTGCGTATTTATCCTGTTCTTGGTCTTGCTTTTTTATTTAATCCTGGTCTTGGTCATGATTTTTTGCAAGATTCTTGGTCTTGCATATTTAAAACTTTATACTCACCTACTTAATAATTTTTTTAAACCTATAGGTTAGTTTTTTTTGTATATTTAAGTTATAAATTTAATTATGAGTAAATAAACTCTAACTTAGTTAAAATGTATTAGGTACATTTTTGTTAGTGATGAGCAAAACAAGACTAAGACCGTGGTTATAGTCTTAGTTTTGTCTTGGTCTTGCTCCTTTAGTCTTGGTCTTGCGTTATTCTGGTCTTGGTCTTTCTTTTTTATTTAATCCTTGTCTTCGTCTTGCTTTTTTGCAAGACCAAGGCCAATTCATCACTAATCCAAAAGCAGCAACGTTATGTTCATAACGATATTGTACGTCTACGTAATAATTCAGTCGAGCAACACATCAAATACCCATTGACCACCAACGATAGAATCTGGATTCTTATATTCGCCTCCATACCAATCAGGGTTAAAATTACATTACCAAAATTATATACTTTCGGCGATTTCAGGTTAGAAGTGTTTAAGGGTTATGGCAATAAAGTTTCACTTGCACAGTGGTTTCACAAAATCGGACCTTAATGCAGCGTGTCAACCACAGCGAAAAAGACGGGAAATTAGTCCAATCGAAAAAAGACGTGAATTGCACACTTCGAGCGAGCTCATCCTAAGTTCTTCATATTATAATAAAGAATATGGGACGTGCGCGTCGGTTACTATAATTTCGGGCTTGAATTTACTGTCTCCGCTCTGCACTGGCGCGCTGCAGTTTACGAAGCATGGCTCATTTTAAGTTGCGTGCATATGGTTTTTTTCGTAAATATTCGCAATAGCTCGTAATTTAAGCTTGCAAAAATACTGGGAAAAAATCGGGAAAAGTCGGATTTGGTAGACAATTGTGCCTGTGTACATCCTACTGTAATGTACTTTGGAAATGTATTTTTTTAAGGCCATCAACAGCTGGGATTATTTGGGCCTAGCACCAATTCATATTTTCAAATTATTTTTTTATAATAAATTAAAAATCTAATTGATACTTTTACCAGTTCTCGGATTAGAACCTGCAGAGAATTGAGGGCTTGTAATAGAGGAGTCATGGAAATAATGTACTTTGATGTATTAATAATCAGTATACAGTTATTCGTAATATAGAGATTTATTGTTTTCTATTAAAGTGAACAATGACTTGACACGTCATGTAGGTAATTATTAGTGCACCTACGCTGTATTTAATAGTTTATGACTGAAACATGTGTTTATTTCTGTTCTGAAATATGTTTCTCTTATTGTTTATTAATTATTACTCATAAGTATTAAATAATATATACTAATAAAAACTTCATGTAAATATTGAATTTATAATTAAAATTACTTTATTCTAGGATTGTCAAGCGAAAGTAACTTCCAAAGAGCGGTATTAGTCATTTTTTATTGCAGAAAGACAAAGTTACGCCTTCCATACTTTTTCATCAAAATGCATTTGGTGTATATCCAAAGAAAGAGTGATTTTATACAGGGCCGGCACGTGCGCCTGGTCGGACAGGCGATCGCCTTACGGCGCCATATTTTTAGGGCGGCATATTTTTGTAGCAGCGAATTTTTCGTGCGGTATTCTACTTTTTAAAAATGATTATATTTTTTCAAAGTGTCTATACCTATATTATTTTTTGCAAATATTGTTATTAGAATTACATTTGTTTTTTATTTGTTAAGTAGGTACCTAAATAAAATATAGGTATCATCGGTTTATTAATTTTTTTAATATGTTGAGGGGGGGAGCGGCAAAAGTTGTATTCGTCTTAGGCGGCATATTTTGACATGCCGGCCCTGATTTTATATTATAAATTTTATTTTATTTATTGTAGATTATATAGACGCGTCGACAACTTAGGTCATTAACGTCTTAATTACATTAAATAACAACTTCCTTAAAACTAAATTACATCACAAAACATCCATGAACAGAGGTGGGATTCGAACCCACGACAGTGTGTTCCAAAGGTCGGCTACGCTAACCGTCCTCATTTACAGGGTGTCTGTAAAGACACTTAACACACTCATACCACATGTTCCTGAGACCAAAATTAGCCGAATTAAGCAAACTTACCTTCTTATAAAATTGCTTAGTTTGGGCGCTATACGGCCCTGAAATTACAATTTTGAAATCGTTTTTTTGTTATAAATTTAAAACGGCTTGTGCGATTTTGTTAAAATTTGGCACGTTGATATAGTTTTATGGAACAAAAAAACCCATGTCAAAATTATGATTAATATTCATCCATAGGCGTAGAACTCGGCATTTTTCATATTTGCACGTTTCAAATTTCTACGCCAATAGAAGAAAAGGGGTTTATAAGTATAAAATTTAGATTCAGTAACTTATTTGCTACAAAAAAGGTGCTCTTAATAAGACTCTATTACTCTCATGGTTTTTGAGAAATTTGTATTTTAATAATTCGCAGTAATTTTTACAAAATAAAGCAAAGTTAGGTACTGAAACATGAATAGAAATAAATAAATATGTCATAAAAAGTGGTCAAAGTGTCCAGAAAATTAATTTACTCATTGCATAACTTCTTCATTATCTCCAGTTTTATTCTTAGAAAAAAGCATGGCCATCTTATTTGTTTATTGATTAACTTATTATTAAAATACAAATTTCTCAAAAACCATGAGAGTAATCGAGTCTTATTAAGAATAGCTTTTTTGTAGCAAATAAGTTACTGAAACTAAATTTTATAATTAAACCCCTTTTCTTCCATTGGCGTAGAAATTTGAAACGTTCAAATATTAAAAAGCCCGAGTTCTACGCCTATGGATTAATATTAATCATAATTTTGATATGGGTTTTTTTGTTCCATAAAACTATGTCAACGTGCCAAATTTTAACAAAATCGCATAAGCTGTTTTAAATTTATAACAAAAAAACGATTTCAAAATTGAAACTTCAGGGCTATATAACGCCCAATTGTGGTAATTGTGTTTTAAAGACCGCCAACAGCTAAGGTTATTTGGGCCTAGCACCAATTCATATTTTCAATTCATTATTATTTTTTTTTTTTTTAATATTAAATTGAAAATCCAATTGACACTTTTACCAGCTCTCGGGCTAGAACCCGAGAACTGGGGACTTGTAATAGAAGAACCATAGCAACGCCATGTAAACAACAGCGCCGCTACACTCTCGGCTATTCTCAAGCTCTATAGCGCCCAAACTAAGCAATTTTGTAAGAAGGTAAGTTTGCTTAAATCGGCTTATTTTGGTCTCAGGAACATGTGTTAAGTGTCTTTACAGACAGCCTGTATATTTTAGATGATAGGTATTACCCGTATTTGATACATGTGCATATACAGCTGGGTGTTAAAAATGACACCAAAAAACTTCGTGAGATGGTTTCTTCGTTAATTTTAAGAACAAAAGTTTCTATGGACGTGGGTCCGAAGATGATTTTTACGGATTTGCAGCCCCTTGAAAATTTGAATTTTTCGTACCTATGTGCACAATGCTCATAGCAGAGCATTGATGTTACAAAATTATTTAGTGTTAAATAATATTTAGTGTTAAAAGTACTTTGATCTTAAATCTACTTTCAATGTCGTACTAGAAATCGAGCAACAATGAAATAATATATCATTGTTTAGTGCAGTTCAAAATTTGTACTACTGCATTACTCACAAATCACAGGTGCTTGAGATAAAACTATATTTGCATTTTGGCAGCGTTTTCTTATGCGATTGGTTAAAAAAGAACCACTGCGACTGCGTATTCTTGTATACAATCTCAAGTAGTAATATAATCTGTTCAGTGATCTTTGCCTCCAAGGGTTTCTTCTTCATGGATTTTTTTCTAACTACAAAGTTTTTATAACCACTACACCTTTTGAATTGTCTAGGCATGTGTAACAATTACGCTTTTGCACCTTTCTCCCTCTCATCACATACAGGATTTGTCATATCCAGACTTTTTGCTGTCTGTCTACGTACTATTTTTACTTCCCACCTCTACTATGGTAGGGAAGTAATGGATTTAGTCCGAAACAAATATTTCGAGATTTTAACAGATCTTCACGTTTTGAGACCCTAGCAATCGTTTAAAATCATTTTCTGCTCTAAAATGTATAGTTTTCGAGAAAAAAATATTTTACTAAAAAAAGAAAATTGTACATAAATCAAGGTAACCATGATTTTTGCTATACCTATTAAGCTAGCCATCAGTAGATCACCAAACAAAAAAGAGGACCATGCTTTTTTCAAAGAATAAAAATTAAATTGTGTTTTAGGGGCCATCCATAAATTACGTCACACGTTAAGGGGGGGGGAGGTAGTCAACAAAATGTGACATCGTGTGACAAGGGCCAGGGGGGTCATAAGCTTTGTGACGTCACATGTTAAAATTTAAATTTAAAATATTAAAACGCGAAATTTAAAGAAATAAAAAAAAAAATTTAACTGCTGTTTTATTTTAATTATTTCTAATTATAAAATTAAAAAATATGTGACGTCACACCAAGGGGCAGGGGGCTTTAAAAATGTGACCATCTATGACAAGGACGGAGGGGGGGGGGTTAAACATCGTAAAATTTGTGTGACGTAATTTATGGATGGCCCCTTAAAGACCACCAACAGCTAAGGTTATTTGGGCCTAGTCAAAGAATAAAAAAAGAAGAGTGTCGAATTTTTTTAAATCGATAGTCTATGTTTAATTTACACCCGTTAAAAATCATGTGTCTGGTGTATGATTCTATATTTTTCTTGTTTGTTAGTGCTAGTCGCTAGACAAGACAACACTTTCTACAAGACAAAAATCTTGTTTTGTGCATCACTAAAGTGATCCCCTAACCCCTTCATGCATGTCACATCTACGAACAATAAAAGCGTATTTTTGACTACGGCGAAGTCAAAAGTGGGTAATCTTTCACTTGTATGTGACCAAGGGTGTTCGGAGAATTTTGTTCAGGGAGAGGCAAGAATTATGAGAATAAACATGGACATTCGGTTATCATATTATAGGTCATAAACGATAGTCCAAACGTTCGAAGTGCAATTCGAGAAATTCAAAGTTCATTAACGGGATATATTAAACGCAAAGTTTCATTATTTTTTTCCAAATTCTAGGAGGAACAGGTGCCCTCCCGTTCACCCATGTATAATGTGATTATATTTACGTGTTACTTTCTAGAGCCTAAACGGTTATATGGAAATTTTGAAAAGAAATTGAAGGAGTAGGACGTTTAGTTTTGTGTAAGCAGTATAGACGGATCTTTTTTTTAATGTTGGAGAGAAAGAGAGGTTGTAGAATATAAATGCTCGACAACTGAGGTCATTGGCGACTATACAATTTTTTTGCAATTATAGCTGTAGGGTATCTGTAACAGCATTTAGGTATAGAAAAACTAAATATGCACATAGTTCTTATTTTCAAATGCGTGGTACTTTGTAGAACACGCCTGCATTTCTGTAGCAATTAGTATTCTAAGTTTTAAACTCTACAACCAGACATGGGTTGTCGACCAGGGAGCCTTAAAGTCGCGCCATCCCCTTGCCGCACTCGCCCCCTCTTTCCTTCAGACATCTAATATGCGTACGTACCTTTTTGTTTCCACAATCCACATTCTGCATTTTGAAATTTTTGTGTATAAGCGTCATATTTTTTTTTCGTTTTCAATTATATTTTGCAAATTTAATAGTGAAATAATGATGATGTTTTGTTTTTAATTCGTTTATTTAGACTTTATACAAGTATATTATATAATCATTAAAACGATCATTTGACTTTTTGCTGTAGGTTTCAACAAGTTAAAAACAATTGCGCTTATACTCTTATATATTTTTATTTTATTCTTTTTTTTTAAATTCAGTGCGGTTTTAAATTCATACTGGAATTTATCTGATTTGTGAGACATTGTTTATTATTAGGTGACCAAAGATTTTACTGGATTTGCAGTGATTTTTGTAGGTACTCTATTTAAATTGACATTACATATCGTAATAGGTAGTGAATTAACTAATAACGGTGTATAAAAAAGTGTGACCTGTGAATTTTTAAATTAATGAAGAATGATCAAAACAACAACAAAATGAACGTAACTTCAATTACGGGAATGTTGATTGCAGGTAAAGTTATCGTTCGGTAACTAAATTATTTACTATTGGTAATTATTTTACAGGAGTAGTTCGGGTAGTACATTGTATTCTATAGACCAAATCCCGAAGTAATTAAAAAATAATGTTTATTTTAAACGATCGTTTCGGCAATGATTTACGCCAATGATCGGCATTTACGCCAATGATCTCAGTTGTCGAGCGTCTCTAATCTACGAGCTTTCTCTTCTATATAATTAATTAATTAACGTAAATAAAAACGGAACAAAAATTAAAGATTGGCGGGAAATGATAGATGTATCTAATTCCTGCTAGGTGGCAGAACGTTTTATTAGAAAACCTTGTGGTTTGACAACGATTTTAGATTGTGATCCCGCATATTTCTTCATAAGAAAAATATTGTAGTGTTAAATTGCGTCCTTAAAAAGAAAAAAAAGACGGTCAAGTGCGAGTAGAACTCGTGCCCTGAGGAATCCGTACCGTTATAACAAATTAATAAAAATTAAGTTCAAATTATAACGAGAAGTCTATATACGGTTTTTAATATAAACATAAGAAATACAATCAATATGATTAAACACCTATACCGTAACTAAATTCACTATATTAGTGAAATTAACATAAGAATATCAGACGAATTATCGCCATGATATTTATATAGAAGGCTATATAGGAAAAATGTAAATGCACCGCCGGGAATCGAACCCAGAACTCCCAATTTCGCGTCAGGTTAGTTTCCAGTTACTACACAGTGCCCAACAGTGTACATTTAATTCTTCCTATATATGCAACGATGACCACAGATCCATTAACTGCGAGAGCTATTATTTTATAACAACATTACGAATGAATGCTGGCTTTCTCATGGCCCGGACGCGCCTTATAAATCAAATTATAACGAGAAGTCTATATACGGTTTTTAATATAAACATAAGAAATACAATCAATATGATTAAACACCTATACCGTAACTAAATTCACTATATTAGTGAAATTAACATAAGAATATCAGACGAATTATCGCCATGATATTTATATAGAAGGCTATATAGGAAAAATGTAAATGCACCGCCGGGAATCGAACCCAGAACTCCCAATTTCGCGTCAGGTTAGTTTCCAGTTACTACACAGTGCCCAACCGTATATAGACTTCTCGTTATAATTTGATTTATAAGGCGCGTCCGGGCCATGAGAAAGCCAGCATTCATTCGTAATGTTGTTATAAAATAATAGCTCTCGCAGTTAATGGATCTGTGGTCATCGTTGCATATATAGGAAGAATTAAATGTACACTGTTGGGCACTGTGTAGTAACTGGAAACTAACCTGACGCGAAATTGGGAGTTCTGGGTTCGATTCCCGGCGGTGCATTTACATTTTTCCTATATAGCCTTCTATATAAATATCATGGCGATAATTCGTCTGATATTCTTATGTTAATTTCACTAATATAGTGAATTTAGTTACGGTATAGGTGTTTAATCATATTGATTGTATTTCTTATGTTTAAAAATTAAGTTGTCACGTAATAGATAGGTATAGTAATTGTTTAGTGTAAACTGTGTCTATATTAAAAAGCACAGTGTAAACTCGGACCTCACGGTCGAAAATGATATAATTCTATTATAAATAATATTATAGCTTATAATCATCGCATAGGCTGGCGCCACTTTGGAAAAAAAACGCGATTTCTGAAAGTCCGTATCTTTTTATTGCTTTGAGTTAGAAGCTTGATTTTTTACAGGACTATGGGGTTGTAGACCCTAATATATGATAATTCCTGAGAAAAAGCATCTTGACGGACAGACAGACAGACGGACAACAAATAGTCCAATCAAATAAGCTTTTTACTTCTAAACCCACCATAACAGCTCCGATTTTGATGAATTTTTTTTAAATGTTTGTTACATGACATAGAACTTAAATTTCGACTCAGGAATGTCATGTAACAAACATTTAAAAAAAAATTCTTCAAAATCGGAGCTGTTATGATGGGTTTAGAAGTTTTCATGATTTTTTTGCTATGTAATGACTGAACTAAAAGTGATTCTATTAGGGTACCGTTTCTTTTTCATTCTAAGGTACGGAATCCTAAAAACAACCTTTTTTTAGAAAAAGTTGTTTTGTTGTGAAATGGACCGAGTTGGAATTCCAAATGGTCTGACTCCAGTTTTATACAAAACAAATGACAACCCTAACACCTCTTCTAGCTGTAACACAAAAACATATTAAATTATTGTTGTGTGCAAGTTCATAAATAGGTTGAGATTTGATATAATTGGGAAGATATGAATTTGGAACTGGTTAAATGGTAGGTGCTGGATAACAATGTACAATTTATTTAAAAAAACACACGCCTTTCAGACTCTGCTGTGTACAAGTAGTGGTCAACATATTCCGCGGGAACTTAAATTATATATGCGTACGTAGATTTTAATATCCATAATTTGTTAAAGTAAGCAAAAAGGATGTACCTCGTCTTCCCCACTTCCTTGTATGGAATTTTTTTAATTCAGAACGAAAATATACGTCAATTTGAACAAAATTTTAAAATCAGAGAAACCTTGAACGATCCATTAAAGCACAATAACTTATTAAAGTTGCTGCGATATTTAAACGACATAATATGACGTCACTGTGTACAATTGATGACACTATAAAGGATTTTAACTTAAGTTTTCATTAAATAATGGTATCAAGAGCTTTCATTTTATATATCTTACATGCACATAATTAGTGTGGAAACCGCTCGACATTCGAATAATGTTTTAGACTCTACGGAGTAAGGAATATTCTTTTCTTTTACCCGACTGCGTGACGCAAAGGAGTGGTAATGTGTTTATCAGCCTATGTATGTATGTATGTTCCTTTGAAGCACTATACAGACCAAACGCCTGGGCCGATTTTTATGATTCACACGTCAATCGATTCCCCTTAGTCCGGCGAGTGTCACTAAAAACATGACGTTAGTGAAAATTCAATATGGCGACTACAGCGCAGCTATGGCGACTATAAAATAAAAAAAAAACAAGCCGTGAGGTGGGTCGTTTATTAGGACTAAAGTGCGACCCTTGAGGTCCACACGACGAACTTCCCAGTTTGATAAATATTTAATAATAATAATTAAATTAGATATTACACAGAAAAGTAATCATTTTAATCATTAAAACATAATTATTATTTATTTTTAACAATAATTTAAAAAAAAAAAACGGCTGAACCGATTTTTATAAAATTTATGTCGGATCAAAATGAAGTTAACACGCCTCGATTGACACCCTTACGAAGCCGATATAATTTTTTATTCGCGAGATATTGTATAAAATCTACTTTTTTGGAGGTTATTTGGTTAAGAAAAAAGAACGGCTGAACCGATTTTGAAAAAATTTCTTTCAGATCATATTTACGTTAATACGCGTCGATTGGCACCTCAACGTAGTCGATATCATTTTTCATTCTCGAGATTTCGTCTTAGAAAGAAATGGACACATACATACGTACGTACGTACACACACACACACACACACATACACACACAGACATATTTCTAAAAGTAGTGTAAAAATAGTGTAGTGACCTTGAAATATAAAATTTTTTTTTCCTTTTTGATTTCGATTTTACAATTTTACAATAACTTCCAATGGGAAGTTAATAATTTAAAAAATCAAAAAACCCGACTGCGTAAAAAGTGAACCAAACTACGTACATAATAAATAAAAAAAAAACTGAAAAGAAAAAAACAAGCACTTAGATGTCCGGTGGTCTAGAATTCTATAATATATTATTGAATGAATACTATTGAAGAAAATAAAATATATTCTAATAGTGGAACATAACAACTGAACAGTCGGGATCCATTATTCGACAGCCAATCAAATTTTTCAATGGATCCGAATGTTCAGTTGTTATGTTCCACTATTAGAATATATTTTATTTTCTTCAATAGTATTCATTCAATAATATATTATAGAATTCTAGACCACCGGACATCTAAGTGCTTGTTTTTTTCTTTTCAGTTTTTTTTTTATTTATTATGTACGTAGTTTGGTTCACTTTTTACGCAGTCGGGTTTTTTGATTTTTTAAATTATTTTTTTTTATTTAATTTAGTATGGCCGATTCAGCACGCTGCTAGGGCCATTCATAGCTGAGTTCACGTGAAACAGTGGAACGACTAACGAGACGTTCCTCGGACAGGCAGACACTTATATCATTTCTTTCCTTCAACGCGAAAGTGTCAGTGAAGAAATCGTTCCGCGGACATGTTTCACAGAACCATGTCCGCTTAACAAAGAAACCGTTCCATGTCCGTTCCATTTTCGGAACTGTTTTCCGCATTGTTGGATAATTGGATTGTGTTCTACAAACTATAAGCGTTGCCTATGCCTACTGTATTGTAGAGATATTCTGAAACTGATATAATGTATTGTTGTTTAGTACGGACACCAGGCTGTGGCACCTTTGTTAATAGGGATGAAATATTGTATTTTTACAAAATCTAGACGCACATTATTGTGTCTCGAATCTAGGCTGCTATTATTAAAGTCGACTACACACGGCGTGGTAAACGCTGGCTAACGTTGGCTTAACCGACTTGGCATGTCTTTATTTTTATTTATTGTAGATTATAGACGCGTCGACAACTTAGGTCATTAGCGTCTTCAACACAAAAAATAATCCATTTGTGTATTAGAATCCGCCAGCCGGCATACACAAACCGACTGGTACGAGCTCAGGTCCCTGGGAGCGCTAATTCCCACAAAACATTGGAATGCAAACTACATACTTGGCATGTCGTGTGTATGATAAATTTGTGGATGATGTCTTTTGAAAGAGGATGATTTGCTGATAACCAATATGCTGTCAACCTTTAATTAAGTTTGTTCATTTATCGCACCCTTACTATATCTTCTCTTTACCAATTTTCCCTCTATGTTCTAAATTTTTAATCTTCGACGTATTAGCTGTTAGGCAATCAAAAGTCCTAGTAAAGAAAGTATAGACAACTAAGAGAAGATAGGCAATTTTGTGAGCATAGGAGTTGGACACTAGGTTATACTTGTGACCTTGTATAACAAACCATCTCGACATTTGTCTAGCATTATTGAGGACACTGTGGAAACGGTGAGCGTAGCGGCCTTTGGATCACACTGTCGTCGGTACAAATCCCACATCCGCTCATGGATGTTTTGTGATGTCATTTAGTTTTAAGAGAATTGTTATTTAATGTATTTAAGACGCTAATGACCTAAGTTGTCGACGCGTCTATGGAAAACTTGCTCACCGTTTCTCGGCGGAAAAGAGCGGGAAGAAACGACTCCGCCGATAATACAATTAAAAATAATGAATCATTTTCTCATCCCTATAGCAGTTGAGTTAAGACGGGTCACTGTCAATTAATTGGATCGATTTTAGTTTATTGTGTGACGTCCAATTTACCGAGTCACTTGTAGATGCGCGCGATTGACTGGTCAGAAGACTTAGCGTGTCTGTCCTGCATGTTTGTCTGTAGATCGAAGATAGCCGTGCTTCGCGCCGCGATGGTGTGATTATCCGGCTATTTTACCGCGCACGTAGACTTTTGTTCCTATAGTTATAATAGTCAAATTATCCATCTTCCATCTCGTATTTTTTAGACCAAGAATAAATTAGAGTAAAAAATAATGTTTTTTCTTAACGTATTAACAGAGTGACTATACTTTACGACAATAGTATACTGAACGTACTCCGTGCGTCGAGCGTTCCTTACATCATTCGCTATAATGTTCATAAATCTTTACCAGCTTCTATTGAAAATCTGACCTTCGCTAGAGTTTTCATGTAATTTTTATCAGCTTCTTATTTGGTGCCCGATTTTTTTTTTCAAAATTTTAATAAGTTTACTTTCGGAGATGAGGAGGACATACTTTTTTTGGTATCTATATATTTTTATAAAATAAAAAACTGATAAAAAAAAATTTAGTTTCTTCAAAGTGAGTCCTTTCCAACGATATGCCGCATGGCATTTTTTTAATATAAATATACCCTTGTAATGTCTTCCTAACACGTACCACTCTAACTGTATGCCAAATTTCAACTTTCCATACGACTATCAGTTTAGGTCTTGGGAGTTATAATATAGGCCTCAGGCCTGTGCCATACCGACCGTTTGTTACCCATTAGTGTTCCATTTTTACCATTTTGGTACCGAACGCTAAAAAATATCAACTGTAACATCCCTGATGTAACAGCCCTACCTTACTTGACATTGTCAAGGTCGGGACCGCCGTCTCCGAGGCCGTCTCAAAGACACTGCGGTTATTTTTTTTTAAATAGAGATAAATGAGTCGTCGTCGGTGAATTACGTTGAGAGTTCGTTAGAAAAATATTTTTTACTTCCCACCTCTACTATGGTAGGGAAGTAATGGATTTAGTCCGAAAAAAATATTTCGAGATTTTAACAGAACTTCACGTTTTGAGACCCTAGCAATCGTTTAAGATCATTTTCTGACTGACGTCTGTATGTGTGTGTGTGTATGTGTGTGTGTGTATGTGTGTGTGTGGTCAATTTTTCGCCTTCGATATCTTAAGAACGGAACAACATACGGGCATGCCGATTGTTCTATTGTGTTTATCAGCCTTTAACTTAGATCTGATTAGATTTTGAGTCAAACCGGTTCAGTGGATCCTGAGATATTCAAAAAAACGTTCTCAATGTCACGTATTAACATAGGTAAAAAAAAATATAAATGAATTCTAGATGTTATAATATGAAAAAAATGTAAAAATTTCTTTTCTCTAAAATGTATAGTTTTCGAGAAAAAAAATATTTTACTAAAAAAAATAAAAATTGTACGTAAATCAAGGTAACCATGATTTTTGCTATATTAAGCTAGCCATCAGTAGATCACCAAACAAAAAAGAGGGCCATGCTTTTTTCAAAGAATAAAAATTAAATTGTGTTTTAAAGACCACCAACAGCTAAGGTTATTTGGGCCTAGTCAAAGAATAAAAAAAAAAAAGTGTTTATTTTTTGCAAATATTTACTAGGTGGGAAGTATAGGACTGGTCATCAGTCGAATTTTTTTACTTCGATAAGACTGCATAATATATTTACCAGTAAAAAGTACAGTGCATTAGAATATTGCCGTTTTAGTGTTCGTTACTTTGGCCATCTAATAATGTGAGTTACCGACTTAATTAATTGAATCATTAAATCTAAATAATTGTTGATTTTCGAATTCGCCATTGAGTTTTTTTTATATTATCTTTTTTGTTTTGGTTGTGAAACTATATCATCGTCAATTGCATTATTTTGTTTGAATTAGATATTATGTTTTGCTAATTTGCAATCTTTTTGTAATAAATAACTTGAAAATTTGATATATTTTTTTTTCAGTTAACGTTTGGGTAGACCTCTAGATTAATTTAAGACCTAAACGTTACACAACGCAAACAATATTTTATTATCTCTTGTATAAGGACATTAATTATAGAATGGGAATTTTCATGTTTGTAAAAAAATGTGTAAAATTACTATTAAAGGATAGTACACATTGTTTTTTATAACCGGAAATGGCAATTTAATTATTTCAAATAATTATATTTTGTTGATTCAAATCCGTTCCTAGAAATGTACCTATTATTTAAAAAATTGAAACACTGACTTCTAATTGAATGTAGACGAGTGAGGTGATAGTAAAACGAAGGAAAACTTTTTTAACCTTGATTCCTTTTTGATGCCAGTTAATTTTTTTTATTTTTATTTCACATTTTTAATGCCCTTGTCTTTTTTTTCATCGTAGCGTAATATATGTATAGTCTATGTTACTCAAAAAGGAGCAGACTTTTAAACAGTAAAATAATTTTTCAAATTGGGGCAGTAGTTCCTGAGATAATTGCGCACATATATAACTACATACAAACATATACACGTCGAAATGCTGACCTCTTTTTTAGTGTATTTGTTTTTTGTTTTTTTTTTTTTGAAGTCGCTTTAAAAATACAAGCAATTTACTAGAGCCCGGAAAGTTTCAATATTTCACCTCTTAATATTTCGATAATGGTGTCCGTATATCCAATTACCGTATACTCGTATATTATTTATGCCACAATATTGTAAGCAGAAGCTGTGCCGGCATCATTAGTATTTTTAATTAATTTTTGAATTAATTACAGTTATAGATACGTTCTTCATCGACGAAATATCATTATGATGCGATAGACGAGGTAACACTGAGTCACAGAAAAGGATTACAGAAGCGACACTCACTGTCAGAAACGTTGACCTTGTATACTACCTATACAATATTCTGTGACTTTGAAACTGGCGGCATACGCCTGCAACTCATACGTGTTTTTTGAAAAAACTGGCAAGCGCGATATAGCTGGTTCTTTTGCAAAATTATTGAAATTAAATTAGGTCAGGATACTCTGGACCAAAATTACCGCGGCAGAATCTCCCCAAATAGCGTCCTTAAGGTGAAAAAAAACATTAAAAATGTGTTTTTTTTTTCAGTTTTCACTCCAATGTTTTTAAATGAATTTTTTTTTTTTACTTAAATGGAAGGACCACATACAAGTTTTATAGCAAAACTGTCTTTATTTAATTTTTTTGCTTACTAATTAAAAAGTTATATTTAAATAAAAATTAATTTTTAAACTCTGTTCCGATGACGCGCCGAAAGAATCCGAACGCGTGTGACGTCATTATGTTATCTATGGTCTTTGTATCCATGGTTACCAAGTTAAAAATTTATTATTTTTGATAGTTTTATATTAGAAATCGTGTCCATCGTGATTATAATAAAATTAAGCAAAATCGCAGGATAGTGGACAAAATAATTTGATTTATTAAATTAAATGTACGACGTTTCGTCTATAGATTTAGACTTTTTCAAGTACAATCATAAAAATAACAATATTTATGAAAATTAATATTAATTACTAACCATAGCAATTAACATAAGATAGGGTACATAAGACAAAAACATGGTAACATGATAACAAATTATAATAAAATTAAGGAAAATCGCAGGATAGTGGACAAATATTTGATTTATTAAATTAAATGTACGACGTTTCGTTTATATATTTAAACTTTTTCAAGTACATAAAAATAACAATATTTATGAAAATTAATATTAATTACTAACCATAGCAATTAACATAAGATAGGGTACATAAGACAAAAACATGGTAACATGGTAACAAATTATGTTGACTAAAACTTTTTAACAATCAATAATAATAATAATACAAATTTTAGTATAATTTCATAACATAATTGTACTGACTACTTAAATTTTGAGTGTCTGTTCTATAATTGATTGAATTGTTTTTTCTAATAAAACACATTTCACTGATATTGCGTTTCTTCCAATTTGACTCTTTATCTAATATTTGAACTTCATTGAAAAGAAATTTATGCCCAGTGTCGAAATGATGAGATGACAACGCCGTTTTATTATCACTTAATAAGTTTATGTTTCTACAGTCCATTTTGTGCTGATAAATTCTATTTTTTAATAACTGTTTAGTTTGTCCCACATAACACTTATTACATTCACAAGGTATTTTATAAATAATATTAGATTGATGTGAGATAGGCGTCTTATCTTTAAGTCTTGTGAATAACCTATCCAATTTATTTAAGTTATAAAACACCAACTTAATATTTGTGTTCGAAAATAATCTGTTGATCTTATAAGACAAGTTCTTCACAAATGGAAATCTAACATAAATCTTGGTAGACTTAGTTCTTTCATCCACAGTATCCAACGTGTTATTTAGGTGATTTTGGTCCTCTATAAACCTATTAACGCATTGATGTATAAAGTTGACAGGGTAATTATTAGCTTTTAAGATATTTTCAACTTTCTTAAAATTGTCCTTATGGTAGTCTTGGTGACTTAATTTTGTTACCCTGTGTAACAAGCTTTTTATAACACTAATTTTCTGCTGCACTGGATGGTTAGATCGAAAATTCAGAAGCCTGCCTGAATGGGAAGGTTTCATATACCAATTCGTTTTTAATTCTCCCGAAGCTGAGCGTATTACTAAGGTGTCCAAAAATGGAATTGATTTATCAACTTCTTTCTCCATAGTGAATTGAATCTTTTCATTAAACTGGTTGAATCTTTGTAATAAATCATCAATTTTATTTTCGGGAACTGCAATGAAAGTGTCATCCACGTAAACTTTTAGTATCGGAATTTTATATGGTAAAGTTTTTAGTACTTCATTAAAAACTTTGATCATATTTCCATTATTGTCTTTATATTGTTATAATTATTGTTATTTTATAAGTGACCCATCTTCCCTACTTATTACTCTAAAATAGTAAGTATTTTTTTATAATTTTCATAGTTTATTATTCATTTTTACTTGATTATCCATTTGCATGCAGATATTATAGAAGTAAGAGAGATTACAGTAGGTACTTATACTCGCACTATAGGTAAGATTTTACCGTCTGCCGGGAAGTTACAACCGGAGAAAACGTCTGCCGTCTTAAATTTAAACTTTTAATATTATTATAAACAACATATATAAAAATCAGATTTGGTAAAATACTTTTGAATTTTTTTTTTTTTTCAAATTTTCAATGACGTCTGCCATGAGGTTATAACCGGCCAAATTGTCTGCCATTGCATTTTTTAATAACAATAGTTGTATTCTTTAAAATATCCAAGCGGCAGCTTTGGTAAAATACTTTTGAAGTTGGTCTGATTTTTATACCTATCTTACCTGAGTGACGTCATCGCTACCTTCGCTCGGCTTAGTGACTCCCAATCTCAATTATAGTAGGTATAGGAGAGTCACTGAGAAAAATTTAATCTTTGGTAAAATACTTTCTGTCTGCCGGCCACTGGCTCTTAGGCTATAATACATATACACAAATACCAACAAATGCAGACACATTTTTACATAACGACGTCACAAACATTCCTGGCGCGTTTTGAAGTCACGTGATATTTTTTAAATTTTTATACATTTTAATTAATTTTTAGTAATTTATCTATAGCTTTAAAAAAATTTTTCTTTTCGATTTTCAATATTATTTATGTTAAATTATTAGAAAAAATTAAAAAATTAATAATTTTTTTTAAACTTAAATACCTAATTGGTGTGAGAACCATGCTAGATGGAACAAAATTGCATATCAACAATTTTATAGAGAATAAAATGTCCTACAGCAATGTCCGCGACGGCATTTGCCTAAAGTTAAATAGCTTTATGCTCGAAATTGTAAATATTCGGGCCGACGCGACGGAACTGAAATCTAAAATTATAATAGGAGGTACGCAAATAGTAATGACGCGGACACATTATTTTATTATTAATTAATCTATGGAGAGTTTGTAAATTCACAGTAAAAACTATAAATTAACAACATGGTTGATGCGAATAAAAGTATAGTCTGACAAATGACGCTTCTGTAAGTCATCCTCTTCTGTCTACATATAGTACTTATTAGTAAGCAGTAGTATCTTGTCTAGTATCTTGCAGAATCTTTGAGGTCGCTATAAAACAGCCGTGGGTCGTTGACTTTGCGTTGCGGCTATCAGATGTCCGTCGTTTTCTTTATGCCTCATTTCTATTTACTATTCCATACATCGATTAATTTATTATCTTATTATTTATGTGCAACGTGCTTTTGCAATTAATATTTATATATAAGTACTATATTGTAATATACCGTTGATGAATGCTTTGATATCCGTTTTGTAGCCAGCGGACTCATTTCGTTCCCAAACTGAAGATGTGAGACTGGTCTTATTAATGGTGAGACCGTACACATACGAGGTGTCCTCTCACCGACCGCAACGCAGGGAATACATATATATATATTTTATTTTTGAAGGCATTACACTGGGGCTGCAGGAACAGGGTGGTCACTTTCTGGGAAACCTGGAGAAGTCAAGAAATTGTACTGGTCAGGAAATTTGGGTGAAAGTCAGGGATTTTTGTGAAAAATATCGATCAAGTGCGATTCGGAGTCGCGCACCGAGGCTTTCGTATCTACATTGAACAAATTATATTGTCCACCAACTTAACTTGTGTACTTGGCGCAATACAAAATCTTTGCACGTACCTAGTAGTCTAGTTAAGTTGGTCGGAAATTTCTCTGAAACGTAAACATAAATTGTTGTTGCTAGTTACGTACGTAATTTCAGGGGAAAAAAAATCACCTATAGAAAACCGGTAAAAGTCAAGGAAATTTGTTCTGGAGAAAAAGTGTCCACCCTGTAATTGGGCATTTGTTTTGTGTTTGTGTGTCCGATTATACAATTTTCTTATAAGTTGACCAACCGCAAATTTTAGGTAAATTATACTATTGAGTACTGTCGTTAACCTCTTGCACTTGGTTTTTTTTCGAATGGAGTACTCCGTAATCGTGCAGCAACATACAAAAACCTACCAAAACTGTCTACTCTTTTTCACACCCCACCCGTCTGCTTTCTGGATCAGAGATGCTCGATTAAGTTAGGGCCACACTCATGTCCAGCCTGGTCCAATTAGTGATGAGCAAAGCAAGACCAAGACCAAGACTTGGATAGTATTGGTCTTGCTGATTCAGTCTTGGTCTTGCTCAAATATGTCTGGTCTTGGTCTTGCTTATTTAGTCTTGGTCTTGCGTATCAAGTCTTGGTGTTGCTCATTTTATCTGTCTTTTTTTAGTTTTTTACTTCTGAAGATCATCATAGTTATAAATTAAAAATAATTCACAATCTATTATTAACTAACAAAATACTTTATTTTATTAAAATGTTAAAAAATATCAAAATTACATCCTTTTTTAATTATTATTAGTCTTGTGTATTTGGTCTTGGATCTTGCATATTCGGTTTTGGTATTGGTCTTGCTTTTTCGCAAGACCAAGATCAATTTTGCTCATCACTAGGTCCAATATAATTATTCAAAAATGTTTGTTTCCAATGTTTGCCTCCCTCTGCTGCAATGAAGCACCAGCGGCATAGGCTGACCGAATGTTCCTTAGCGGATGGGGGCTGGAAGATCCCGGTCGTTTTATTCGGCCAGCCTTCCAATATCTTCCAGCCTCCAACATTTGACGATCATTGCCAATGTGGAGCGGCCACACTATTCGGCATTCGCCCATGATCAGCCTTGAAACGTATTGGACCAGGCTGGACACGAGCGTGGCCTCGGCTTTATAGACGGGGACCCAATTATCAAGACACAACTATATCATAATTTTAGGGCGCTAAAAAATTTTTGATGCGCCTGCTCATTGAGCACAAAAAATAAAATGTTTGGCCTCAAGAAACAGGATACAAAATGTTAAATCATATAGCCCTATGATTTTAAATTATTTCCCTACACAAAGAAGCAGCTAAAAAATCGCCGTTTTTTTCAAGGAAACGGAGATTCTTATATTACTGCTTGCGATTTAACTCGGAAACAAAACTGGAAAATATCCTATCATCAAAGTATAAAAATCGCAGGAAAAACATGAAAAGTTGACATATTGTATAATTCAAATACATGTTATCAAAAGACCAACATTTTGGTACACTATCAACTTGTTCCCGAACTTAAATTATCCAATACCTTTTATTCGGATACGCTAAGATAAGGTTCCTGTCAAAATCGATATTAACGCGAGTGAATCCGCGGGTAAAGGCTGCTACTTAAAAAAGATCAGAATATGTGTGTGCAGATACAACAAATATAGATGAACGGACACCTTTGCTAAATCTACATGTCTCATTTGTACGCAAACTCGTCAGAAGTGGAAGTAATTCATGATTTAAAATGACAATTCGTCTTAGGAAGAATTGATTGTATAATTATATTTTGTTGGTGATGATCACGTATTTTGTATAAAGGCATCTTTGATCCTTAAGTAGGTATGTTATACACCATGATATAATAAACATGAATGTCCGTCTGTGTGAACCGTGTGTAGGAAGTTAGGTTCTCTGGCATTATACACGGTGTACCTAGTAGTTTAAACACAAACGTATAATTATAAAGAAGCTACTGTTATTATTATTGCCGGGTACAGATTACGCGCATCTGTGTTACTATGTGTATCAACTCGTTTTATATATGATATAGATATATACAGACCCCGTAATAGACCGAGAGCTAGTGACAATTTTTTGGTGTTATTTATTCAAGGCCTTATTTTTGTGAAGATATTAAGGGAGGCATATTAAAGTACCCTGAGTAAGGGCTTTTGCTAGATAGCGGTATGGGAGGGATGCAGGCCGCCCCCAACATGTAACAAAAAAAATGGTGACAATTATTATTGCTTCAATGCTGAAATTGTTTGTATAGCTTATCGATGACCCAATAATGCCATTATAATATATTTGCAGATCGATTGGTCAGTATTAAAGGGGTGGCAGATCACCCTAAACGTGTCATGTACCCGGCGAAATTTATATTATTAGTTCATGGTTCAAATTTTAATATGTTGTTACGGCGACTGTTTTAAGCATATATTTCAATTTGCATTGTGATTTGTGATAATATAATTACAGTTTTTATACATGCAGGAACAGTCTAATGTCGTTGTGAAACACCCTGTCATGTAGAACATTAGATTGGACTCACACAAAAACAAAAGAGTGATCTACATACAAAAAGATCTCTTTGCAATCTAAATTTTGATAAATATGCATAGAAAAATGTTGTATCGAAGTGGAAAGTGTACAAAAAACCATGTTAAATACATGTACCTATACACGGTTTAAAAAAATATCGTTTAGGTAAATAGATCAATTCTTTTCCGAGCAGGATCGATTTAAAATTCTACAATGCTTTTCTTATGGAGAAATGTGTGTGGTCACAATCTAAGGTGATTGTCAGATCAGGTTTTCTGACGATTCTTTCTGTAACAGAAATGAGGCGCGCTGTGTTCGGGAAAGTACAATACCGATTCGAATTTTTCATTGCACAATTATTCGGTCGGCCAATCAACGGCCAATTAAATGATTCACTGCAAACAATTCAATTGGCCGATTTAAGTTTCAGGTGAGCGGCATGTTTGTATTAACTTCAACCAAGTATAGTTCAAAGAACGTTTGGTAGTCACCCATGCAATTGCAACTAAACAGTAGGCCGAACACTTCGGAAGCTCTGTGTGAGGTGTCTTCCCACTATTTGACGAGTTTAGTGCGCATCCATGTCGGGCTACGTTGCGGAACCTGTACATACTGCGTGTTTTTTCCGAACTAAACGCATTCTAGGAAAGATGAGAAACGTGTCCGAAAGAGGACGTGGTTCCAGGAGCTCTACATGTCCGGAACTACCCGAGTCTACTACACACATCGTGCATGCTTTTTGGGTATCGTGATGTTGACTTGTTTTTAGATGTGGTCACATAGTAGTATCTACTAAGTGTCCAAATAGGTACATAAACCTCACATCATAGTACGACTTTTATCTAAAAAGTATGCATAAACGACGCGTGCAGATTCACTCCGCCGGAAAGTATTCAAATTCTTGTAGCTCTGACCTCTGTTCCCTTACCGACATTGATTCTGGATTCATAGAGTAAAAGAGAGAATTGTTCAATATCTTTGCGCCCGATGTTCAGCCGATTAAGCAATTGTATAGTATTTGCGCCAACACTCGTTGAACTACCTGTACATGAACTTGAACGTGCTATTGTAGAATAGTTTGTACCTATGTTCTGACTGATTTATTTCCTCAGGCGTTTATTCGTATGCACTATGATAAACAGCAGTGTGTAACGCCTTACCGAGTGTCGTATCAACCGAGAAATCTGGTTCTGGTTTCTTCTATGGGGACTTAAAGGCAAAACAACCACCCATAACTATAATATAATGTATTGCTGCAATTATATGGTAGATACCAAGATGGTCGAAAGCCTGTTTTAGATATGAAAACAATTTTTAGATCGTATAAAAATATTAGTAAAAAAACTTTTTAGAGACAAGCTTTTATTAAATGTATAGGTACTAAAAAGGAAAAAATAATATTTAGCAAATTTAGCTTCATAATTATTATAAAAGCGTGGGTTGTAAACTCAATGATAGTTTATTAGTCACAGCCCCCGCTTTTATAATAATTATGAACCTAAATTTACTAAATATTATTTTTTCCTTTTTAGTACCTACATTTAATAAAAGCTTGTCTCTAAAAAGTTTTTTTTACTAATATTTTATTTTGTTCATTTTAGTCTTTCAAAATTTTACCCCCTTTTGACCCGGGCCGCGTAGGGGTTGAATTTCGAAAAATCGCTTCTTAGTGGATGCTTACGTCAGAAAAGGAACCTACTGAGCAAATTTCAAGTTTCTAGCTTCAGCGATTTGGCCTGGGCGTTGATTAGTCAAAAATTCTAAAAACGATTTATTCATGTATTGTCATCGGCAATACATAAATGTACAAAATTTCACATCGATCGGACGTATTTTAGTCTTTCAAAATTGACTTACAAGATTTGACCTAAACTAACATACAAACATTGCAAATTAAATAAAAGCTTGTAAAAATTGTGCCCTTATAAAACGAAGGTTTAGTTCATGTGAATTTTTATACTTATTCTTATTTTTATTTGTTTCAGGTGAGTGCGTTTTACTATGCGTCCATTATTTGTAAGTAGACATTTGTAATTTTTAAATATTAACACTAATGTGTGCTGGTTGAGTAGACTCTAAATTTAGTTTAGAGCGACAAATTGTGATCCTTATAGAATTGATAAGAAGATTAAAAGAAAGATTTCTGTGGCTCAGGATCAAATGATGCAATATACTGCCATATTATCCTAAACATCGGTATTGCAATCATTTGATCCTGAGCCACAGAAGTCTTTCTTTCAATCTTCTTAGTAATGTGTGCGTTTTGTTAGATTCTGATGATTTTTTCTAAATCTAAAATTTCGAAAAGTTTTTGTTTTGTTAGTATTTTTTGAGACAGTGATTGAAAAGGACTATCACAGATCACGTGAGTTTATTATATCTATAGGTATATTATAGTACCTACCATGCTAACGAGGCAACCGTCGTCTAGAAATAAATTGTCAGTCTACGTTTAAACAAAAACTTTCTTGTAAATACTGATGGTTGAATTTGTTTCTCTTTTGTGTTTTATTTCTGAATACCCAAATGCTTATAGCAGTTTTCGAGGTTAGATACATTATATCAACTGATACATAATATGATATTTAGGGAAAATATCACTCCATAAACATTGTAATTGCCATTTCGATGATACCTACTTAAGTCTTTGATTACAGTTTCTTCCTTACCAACAGATTCTTCTGCCTATAAGGTTGAAATTAATCACTAAAGATATTTCTATGTGTTTAGTTTAATTTGCTTTTTGGAGTTTATGTTTTGTAAAGTTCGCTATCGTAGAGAGTGATGTCCATAAAAATTTGATTAAAATCAATTTAAGAAAATGCCATCTACTTTTTTAATAGCATTGTTTTATAAAAATGACTTTCCAACATGGTTGTCTTCAGATGAATTAAAAAATATAAATAGGAAGAAGTTATAGATATATGTCTCGATAATTTACATATTAGGTATTTGGATATTTGTGTATATTTTCGATCCTTGGTTTATGGCAAATTGCTATTTGTTCAATGTGGAATAAGTTAGAAACCGTTATATACAACAATTAATACTTTTAAATGGCATTAGTAGTAGGTAGGTATGTGTAAATTTGTTTGTATGAAAATCATGCTGGTAATTAGAAAAACAATGGTTGAGCTGAATGTGATTAGTGGCGTGGTCATATAACCCACACGTGCAGTACTATATTGGTTATGTTTCCATATCAGGAAGAGACGTCTTGTTATGAATTTATGAGCATCTCTTCATCAGCGCAATCTGGCGCCTGGCGTGTGTCTTTATTACGTTCGTGTCTCTATGTGCTGCCAAATTAAATGTCCAGTTATTTTATAACATACAACCTTTTATAAAACCAATTAATTATTTTTTTAAAGTAGTAAATATACGCCTAAATTTAAAGAGATGTACATTCTTAATCATGTCTCTGGTAACCATCTAGGCTAGTGATCACCAACCTTTTTGTAGCCAAGAACAAGTTTTCAGAAGAATATTGCGGACTAATTTGAAGGTCTAATTCATGTTTTATACATTAAGTAACTGCAAAATCACATAAGATGAATTTTAACTCTGCTTTAACACCTCACATTCCCGTTGGATAAGTGAAATTAAAAAATTTGATGTAGGTAATAAGAAATTATCATATAACCTGACATTCGTTTGTTATTTACAATAGTTCCTGTTGAACTTCAGAATAGCCGAGCGTGTAGCGATGTGTTTATATGGCGTTTCCGCATATGGCTCCTCTATTACAAGCCCCCAGTTTCCAGGTTCTAATCCGAGAACTGGTAAAAGTATAAATTAGGTTTTCAATTTGTGATTAAAACATAAATTGAAAATATGAATTGGTGCTGGACTCAAATAACCCTGGCTGTTGGTTGCCTTGAAAAAAAATTTGATAGTTCCTGTTCCTACTTTAGCTGGTTCCCATTAGGTAACTTACCTAATCAAAGCCTCGCTACCGTGACCATACCAATCTATTTTATTTGCTATTGGTGCTAAAAATGGATTTGTTTTTAGTTGGTGTCTGATTAATTTGGACAGAACTAATTTGAATATTAAATATATGTTAATGTTCGGTCTCCTATGGTGCTAACTGTCATGTTAAACTACAGGACATATTAACAATATCCTGCAGCAGTTTGGAACATTAATATTAAATTTAAGTGGCACGTTTGTAGTTTTCTATAATATTATGTATAACTATATTACACACCATTACAAACATTCATAATATTTTTAAAGGGATTTCTTAATTAAGTTTATGTTTTGTTTTGTTTATACTTTTAATAATGTTTTAATTAAAAAAAAACATTGTTTCGCAGTAACTAAATCCGAATACATAGAAATAAAGACATAGGTTCCTGACCGATTATATCTGTGATCGAAAACTTTTTTAACACGCTTATATTAGCTTCACCTGTATGTTTGCGGGCTTGCTTGGGTGCTTGCTTGCTTGCTTGTGTGCTTGCTTGTTTGTCAGTTTGTAACCGACTTCTTTGAACTTGATTTTGACCAACTTTGAACGGTCAGATTTAGTTTAAACGTTGTCGACTTATCAAGGACCGACGACAATACAATAATTCAATAAGTTTGTCCCATTATCCTGACCAGGATCTCCAGGACTAAAAAAAAAGCAAAAAACTTCAGATTGAACTGAAACTTTGCACACTTATCAAGGACCGATGACAATACAATAATTCAATAAGTTTGTCCCATTATCCTGACCAGCATCTCCAGGACTAAAAAAAAAGCATAAAACTTCAGATTGAACTGAAACTTTGCACACTTATCAAGGACCGATTACAATACAATAATTCAATAAGTTTGTCCCATTATCCTGACCAGGATCTCCAGGACTAAAAAAAGCAAAAAACTTCAGATTGAACTGAAACTTTGCACACTTATCAAGGACCGATTACAATACAATAATTCCATAAGTTTGTCCCATTATCCTGACCAGGATCTCCAGGACTAAAAAGCAAAAATTAATTATAATTTAAAAAAACTAAAAAACACGCTTTAATGAACTAAAAAGTAAAAAAATAATTAATTTTATTGTAAAAAAGCGTGGGGTACTTTGGATCATATTTTCATACTACCCCACGCTTTTTTACAATAAAATTAATTATTTTTTTACTTTTTAGTTCATTAAAGCGTGTTTTTTAGTTTTTTTGAACTATAATTTATTATATTTATAGTTGACAGAATAAATTATTATTTATTGTACACAATATATTATACCGGGTGTCCACCCGAAATTTTCCACGTAGGTATTTCATTGTTTTACCTTTCGAGTCAGAATTTAGAAACTTTGGTGTGGGTTAGATAGTCGTAAGAACACACAACTTGACATAGGCGCGCGAAAGGGGAGGTTTCTGCCCGTTTGAGGAGGTTGAAAGGGTCAAACTCATCTGAAACTATTTTTTTTGTAATCAGCATTCTTAAAAACGGAGGGAGGGACGTTCAAACTCAGAAGATAGATGAAACCACTTTTCCATCCCCTGGGAGGATAGAATTGACCCCCGAGGGTAGTACGGTCATATCCCTGCTATAATTCTTCCTTTGTTATATTCCAGTCAAATCATCAACAATTTCCATCAGAAACCAAGCTTTCGCGCGTCCGTGCGCGAAAATCGAAAAAAGGGGTGGTTTTTGACTGTTTAAGAGGGTGGGCACGGATAAAAACTTTTTTTAATATGATATTCGGGTTCAGCGACCTCGAAAACGGGAGGGGGAGCTGGTCTTGCAGCTGCACGATTTATTTGTATACTCATTCGACTCATTGACTCCACTATGTTTAGTCCTACTTCACGGGACAGTGTAAAATGATTCATCCTTACGTGCATTCTAAATTTAAATTCCGATAAGTTGAATTTTACAGGCAGTGTCATCTATCCTATGGGTTACTGTACTAATTTTTAAAAATCATTCAAAAATATCTGTCCTTAGTATTTAGTCACATACGTTTGAGTGAGAAATATACTCCAGTGTTATTTTGCGGTACACCCACCGGACGGTTGATAAGTCGTTTTTACACAACGTTGAACAAAATAAAGTCTAAAAAATGTATACGAAGATACAGAAAAAAATAACGAAAATTCGACATAGATGATTTTGCAATGTGGCTGTAGATATGTATATTTAATCATCTTACTACCACGGTATTGGCCTACTGAATTGTGTAGGGACGAAGACGTTTTGAAAACGTCAGAACATTCACTGTACCAAATACTGTATAAATTATAAGCCGAACTTTAAAGTGTCGATAGATGATTTTTAGTAAACTTGTATAAAAGCCGAATACACAAAAAATCGCATTTCTGTCAATGGAATTTTCAATTTATTATTACAAAATTGAAAATATGAATTGATGCTTTAATTTAGTGAAAATAAAATAGATAAATTGAACATTTTTAAAAAAATTTCCGCATCGGTCACGAACCAGTTAAAAAGGCTCGGCGGGCATATAATATGCCTATGTCTATCAAGCAGTTTGAATATGTATGTTGAATAGACCTTTTCACCAGTAGTTACGCGCAAGCGCCGTCGCCATGGTTATGATAGTGCACCTTTCAAAAATTTCGTACTCTTTTTGACGCAATGACTAGGTCAGAACAGTTTTTCAATGTTAATTTAGATGAAACTGTTACTGACGGTGCTAAATTAGTACACAAAACAGTGGAAGAACATACTATGTGCTAAATTGGGACGGTGTACCTGTCATAAATTATTTATCGTAAAAAGTTTATCTTTAAAAGTACTCAAATATTTTTCTAGGTGTTGTACCACTTCTTTAAATAATATATTAATTACTATTTACTTTTTTCAAAATCAATCACTTGCCATCTGTCAATATAACAAGTCTTTGAAAAACATTGCGGAGTTGGGCACATGGCGCAGAAAAAAATGTTCGTCGATGAAAAGGTCTATGGAGCCTTGACGGACGTTAGTATGTGCATTACAGTTCCATAAACTCACGCTAAATTGGATTTTAAACGGCTTCAGAGAATTGTAGTTTAAAAACCTGACTCTCAAATTCACGGGGCCAGTCGGTCGGCCGATCAGCCAGATAGATCGCGATTTGACACCTCGGGCCTGACTCCCTGACTCAGTTCAACTATAGCCAGCCACGGCCCTCGTCCCTCTCCGTAACAGGTCTTCCGAGGGCCGGTTCTCCTTACTAGGGATGGGCTTATAATTTTATCGGTGAAATTTAATTGCACAGTATATTTTCTTTTTGCTCCCATAGACACGGTAACATACGCATAGAATGAAATCCTACAATGACTCGAATTATATTTTTGTATCTTTAAAATCTACAATTTTCAATCTCTTTTGAGATGCAAATGATTGTCCTAATTAATTACGATAGTACTTAAGAACGGGTGTTTTTTTTTTACTTTATTGATTGTCGATTGTGATTCATAGTTTCCAAATTAGCAAAAAATCCTTAACTAGTTCATGGTACTAGGCATGCTTCATATATTATTGTGCGTACATTCATCGCATCTACTGAGCTTCTATGAAATATACCTTGTGTCCATTATTTTTGCATGGCGAAAGTGGCATTTTAATTATGTATTCTTAAAACATAGCAGTAATATTTATACTGGTATTTTGTACTGTACACTAAGAAAATTGAATATTTAACTTTAAAAACCAATAAATTATATACTAAGCAGTTTATTACAAACCTAATTTTATTATCAATATATTATGGAATAGCGATAATTATACAATAGCGTCTAGCGGCTAGCGGAGATGAATGCGAATCACGTGACTCGCTAAAAATAGCGACATTTTTTTAATGATAATTACATGCGGTTCTAAATGATGCAACTCAATTTGCATTCTCAAAGTAACTCCGAATGATGAAGATTTAAACAAAACTAATAAGCCAAAAACTGTGAATACTTTGTTAAGAATATTTTTCGCAAAAAAACAAAACTATGTCTGACACAGTTTTGGTATTTATGTGAGGTGTCCGAATAGTCGATTTTCAAATTTGGACTAAAACGTCATAACTAATGAAAAAAAATTATAAAAAAGTCTGAAAAACAATATTGATAGTTAATTTAATTTCATTATAATTAGAATCAGACGGTAAGTTACAACATTAAAATTTAATAAATTGGTATATGATAAAATCAATCGATTTAAAACCCCTTATATCCACACCATATTATTCACATAACAATTAGAGGTGAAAATAATAAATATCTCAGACAGCTAGGCTGCCATGATTTTTGAGCTATATCTAAGAAAAAATCAAATGACCACTGTCGGGACTTGAACACGAATGTTTATTATCAAATTATTATCACCTAGCCCTATTCTTCTTTTACAGAATGTGCACATATTTATCTCCTATTAGCTTCGGTGTAAACAGTCATTCGTTGAATGTTGTCTCATCTTTTCTGCTCTGCAATTAAAAAAATGAATATGTATTGATAGTATTTTGAATGATCACAGCACATGCGAAATGCGATAGTTGAGTGAAACACTGTTTGAATTCAAAACTTCTTTAAGCGCACCTGCAGTGCAAACTTTTTCCTGGACAGACTGCCCAGGACAGTGAATAAGTTTGGTCCGTCAGGCTCCGAGGTGAAACGCACATTCGGGTAAACTCGGCTCCCCCGAGTTTAACCAAGCGAGGGAGAAACAAGTCAGCTGCGTGACTGCTTTGCCCTGCTGTGTTTTGTAACTATGGTAGTCAGAATGGTTTTCGAAGCTGTTAATCTTGATTTTTGCATGTATCATGCTTGGTTGTAGAAAGCATTGTCAAAAAAAACTGATTTGACAATGACCTTAGAGTGTGATCATATAATTAGAGTTTTTAAACACGCAGAAACAGTCCAATGTCGCCAAATTCTCTGTCATGTAGGACATTAAAATGTACTCACATAAAAACAAATGATTGATCTACATAGAAAAAATCGCTTTTCAAGCTAAATTTTGATCAAAATTTGTAGAAAAATGTTGTTTCGAAATGGGAATTGTACAAAAACTTATGTTAAATACATGTATATGTTACAGTCAGAACTCTTAACCGGTCAAAACTGCTTTTGACTGACGAAAATAGTCTAAAGTAACTAAACGGTCAATATCACTTTTGGCTGAAATTCCAGTCAAAATTGTATCGGTCAAAAGTACTGTTGACTGAATCTCAATTAGTTAGGTTAATGTAGGTAAATAATAACCTCAAGGTGACGCAGATATATTTTTTTAAATTTATGGATTTACTGAAAAATTCATTATGAGTAAGAACGAGAAGGAAGAACGCTTTATGCAAAGACTTCTAACAACAGAGGAAATGAAAAATAGTCATTACAATGTAATGAGTGATGACAAAAGAAGTATTTGACAAATTTGTGACTGAGAATATATTTTAATTTTATTTCTAATGAATAAAAGTTGCTACAACCAATTTTTAAAGGATCTTCTTGAATATTAGTGTTATTTTCCGGTATCCTGTGCATCATATAAAAAACTTTTCAACAAAAAAAAAAAACCTCCTTCAAAAAACCACTAAAAAGAGGAAAATAATGAAATTTTGAGGTCTGTGCCAATTTAATAAAATATGAAGTCGGTTAAAAAGTACAGTATAGTGATTAATATCTTCTTTTTAACCAACTTCATATTTTATTAAATTGGCACAGATCTCAAAATTTCATTATTTTCCTCTTTTTAGTGGTTTTTTGAAGGAGGTTTTTTTTTTGTTAAAAAGTTTTTTATTTTTTACTTTTTAGTGTCATAAAGTGACATTTATCTTAAAAGAATCACATGCCGTTACTCACTTTTATTAAACCGACTTTCTTACGCTGTCTGATATGTCAAAAAGTGACATTTACCTTAAAGAATCACACGCCGTTACACACTTTTATTAAAATCAACCGAACTACTGAACCGATTTTGATGAATTTTCTATGGGACCAATATGAAAGTATATCCTTTCAAATAAAAAAAAATTTTCAAAATCGGTTTATAAATGACTGAGTTATGAGGTAACAAACATAAAAAAAAAAATACAACCGAATTGAGGACCACCTCCTTTTTTTGAAGTCGGTTAAAAATACAAAAATTTCGAAATAAAAGAAAGACGCTTATGACCTTTGTTCTCGAGCGTCTATAATTTACGAATATGTCTATCTACAAAAAAAATCTAAAAATAATAGTAAAACGTTTCATTGGAAATAAACAGTTTTACAGTTAGCATTATAAAAAAACTCGGGTCGCAGTGCCAAACCCTGCCGACAATATAGTGTATTTGCTAATACAGGCATTGTGGCATTATTATGTGAACTTAAGTTTGTTTTTTGACAAAATAAAAAATTTAACCCCTTAATACATCCCTTAAAATAATTAAATTTTTCTAAATTTCAATATTAGACATGGATTTTATCAGTACACGCAATTAAATACACCCTTCCATAAGTAAATCCGTATCAACAAACTAGTGTTTTCATAAAATTTGAAAGTCCGGTCCTGTCGGGCCGATTTTATTAAAATTTTACCAGCACATTTTAATCTTTACTAAAGAGTTAAATTTCAATTTTGAAACGATTCTGACAAATTTTTCGATATTTTTGGGCCCAAAAACTTTTTGGAACCCCTAAATACAACCCTGAAAATGGTCCGATCGGGCCCATTTTAAATAGGCTTCTTGCGGTGATGGGTTCCAATGTGTGTACCAAATTTCGTTTCAATCGATTAAGTCTGTCGAGAGTTATCGTGTACACACATATATATATATATAAACATATATATATATAAATATATATATAAATATATATATAAATATATATATATATACATACATATATATATAAACATTTTTAAAAATGGTGGCAAACTGTTCAGGGGGGTATGAAACGTCGAGAAATTTTGGTCCGACCCCTAGGTCCCGCCATCCGACCGACGCCAATAGTGTATGTGCCATATTATGGCAAATACACTAAAAATATGTACCTAGGTAGGTAATAGGTATAGGTAAATACTGGATTTAAAAAAAAATCGCAAACTTTTTTTTAATGCAAATCAGTGCCCTGGTGCCACACATGAATTAGATAATAAAATTTAGAACAGAGGTATTCTCTTTTTAAAGAAATTGTTTTGATATACCTATGCAAGTGACCGAAATAAACCAAATTACTGACTATGGCATTTGGTATAACTTCCAGGAAATTTGTAAAATATAAATTTATGCAACGACAGCTTATAATAACCGTCAAAATTAACAAGATAGATACTATTCCGTTTTTTTTGCCATTAATATATCTGATGAACAGGTACTCGAGGTGGTCGTCTTTATATTATGTGTTATTCGATTTTAAAGATTCGAGGCGCCTCTGCGAATGCTGTTTGCTCTTGCGCTCTGCTGCCACGGATGGGTGCTACCCTCATGACGGATTCTCTTGTTCTTTTATTGTGTGATTTGATGTAGGTGCGTTACAGATCGTTTATTTTCGGCATGATCATGTACCGGTTGGATTATTGATTTTACTTTTTCATCACCTTCGGTGAAAGAAAAATAATGTTATTGTGCAAAAAATCGAAATTCAGATTTTGATAAATCTTTGACGATTTAGACTCTAAAAAACATTTTGCGATGGATTTTTTCGATCTGTACGATCTGTCCGTTGTCGCCGTGCAGAATTCATCGATGTGCGAGATCTTCTTAACTACGAAACCGATCAAGTTCAAATTTATAGGATACCTTTCTGCCATGCCTACAATGAAAATGCGTAAATAAAATTTTTGAATTTTGAGCCCCAAAGGGCGTTATTTTCAAAAAAACCCTATTTTTCGAAGAGAAGTGGGCTTAAAATGCATTTTAGAGGAAAAATTAAAAGAATAAAAAATATTTGTCATCTTAAAATTAGTTTTGATGAGTGATAAAAATATAATTTTTTTTTTATTAAAAATATTTTTTTTTTATTTTATAATATTATCAATATTGTCTACGGTACGTATATAAAAACGGCCAAGTGCGTGTCGAGCCAAGCAAAGAGTAGGATTCCGTACTATATAAGTTATGCTAAACCTACAATTTTGATAAAATAAATAAAATAAAAACACATTCATGATTACTCAAAAGGCCATTTTCAACGATTCCCCACAAGAATAGATACAAAAAAATGTTTTGTTTGCCCCCCGCTTGAATGTATGGGCGCTTTCTTTTTTCTGTTTTTAGTATTTTTGTTGATTAACTAGGTTACTAGAGGATATGAGTGATACTTGACGTGAATTACAGCTTTATAGGTAATGGCGTTGTTGAGATAGTCCTGGTAACAAAATAGGTTTAAAAATTGCAACTTTGACTGTCTCAAAAATATACAATTTTGATAAAATAAAAAAAAAATTCACATTCATAATCTACACAAAATGCCCTTTTCAACAATACCCCACAAAAATAGGTAGAAAAAAAATTTTTTTTGACCCTCGTTTGCATGTATGATCCCCCCTTCTAAATAAAGCGTTTTAATCTTTTGTTGCTCTCTCCGTTTTTGAGTCCCTATCTCATTTCGTTTAGAAGTTAGAGGCCTGTAACAGACGCTGAGACGGACAGACAGACATTGTTTGCACAACAATAGTGTTCCTTTCTGATATAGAACCCTAAAAATAGTTTCAGATAATAGGTATGATTGTACGTATCAATATATTTTTATAATATTTGCGAAATTAAATAATCTTTCAAGTATGTTTATAAAATTATCAGTAACTAAAAATAGAAAAATCGGCCAATTGAGTATGCTATTGTGATTAATAAAACTCGTGTGCCGACTTATCTATAGGTAATTTTGCTAAATTTTACAATTTTTATTACTATCAAGTTATGGAGGCTAGAGGTAAGGAGAACTCTCTCATATGGGGGAACAGTTGCAAAAGTGTCCAGCTGTAAGCTGTAAATAACAGTTCCAAATCTCTCCAGAGTGGCGCTAAAATAGCAAGAGAGTATGAAATGAACTTAGCAGTTATTGACGGAGTGAAGTGCGCTGAGTTGAAAAATTTAATATTTTTGATGACTAGAGTAGTTATAACAAAACTACAGTAGGTAGGTATACAAAAACTCAACTGTTTGCGTAGTCCAAAAGTTCAAAATAATTTTGTAAATATAACCTAAAATAACTACTTTGAGATAACGTGGACGGTGATTTAATTTCCATGATCTGTTATTAGCTTTATTGAGTGATTTTATTGTGTTAATTGTTATAAAACTTCATAAACTAATAAAGCAATAATAGGAAAAATTTGTGCTATAAAAAGTTGCCCAAGTGGGCGTAAAGTGAAAAATAAAACTACTGATACTACTCAGTATGGAAGGTAGACGTATCTATAGTTTTTCTTTTGAAAAATGCGCCATTTAAAAGCGGAAGTTTTGCTTTCCTTCTTTACTTCTCTGTCCTACTCTAGTATTATTTGGCGCATCTATGGACCTCTACCCTCCATATTTAAAATTTAGACTCTTGCTATTGTGGCGCCACCCTTATTAACGCCTTTTGATGGACGCTTTTTCATACACAGAGAGAGTTCTCCTTACCTCTACCCTCCATACTATAAGTAATCAAACGCTATCAGAATTTTCATAGTAACAACAATAGCGTCGCGCAGCAAAAAAATCCAAATAACGATATTGTTCTATTCTTTCTTGAAGTTCCTCAACTTTAGTATTTTTGTCCTTTAATGCAGATGAACGAACTGTATATGTATAAATCTTTTAGTATGTAAAGAAATACAAATCTGAATATCTAATAGACCCGCACTATTGTGTTGTAAAATGTATTCAGTTCTTAGTTTCATACATTGGCTGGTTCGTCGGCTCTCGGTCAGTGCCTCAGTTTGTTGAGGCTGTGCAGCTACCTACAAGAAAGACGAGATCACCAACAACAAATAAAACACAAAAACAACTCGAAGAATAAAATACGAATACCGAATTTTAGGCGCCTGAATAGAATTCTTCGATTTACTCGTTCAATATGACGGCTGTCTCAAAAGATAATGGCACCTAAAGCTGTTTTCTGCTCGATTGTTAGTATAAAATAATAAAGGCAAACATCAATTGCTATTTTCTAATGAGTACCTGCTGTGAGAGAGACTAGATTATAGACGCTTGACAACTGAGGTCATTAGCGTCTTCATAACTGCTGCAATTATTAAATATCCTGATGAGTTTATAATTAATAATTAGTAAATAATTGAATGGGTACCTTCGTTCCGTCTTGTAGCTTCTTTTTGTATTTTTATTATGACGCGTTTCACTCACTTGGTTGTCTTAAGATTATTTATGGTACGAATTTGGAGATGGCAACCCGTTGCCGAAACGCGTCATAATACAAATACAAAAAGAGACTACAAGACGGAACAGAAGGTACCTATCTATCAGTTATTTACTAATAATTACTCATAACATGGCTTGGACTCTTGGAGACCAAACACAAAATGTATCAGTTTATAACATCTATAATGGGTTGCCAGACCAAATGAAAGCCAAGTTCGGTAATAAAAATTTCAACATTGTGTTGAAAAATGTCTATACTTATATTATGAAGTATTAGAAATACCTTACTTGTATTATGTCCGTCTTGTGACTTCTTGTGAATTTAGGTACACTACGCGTTTCGTAACCTACTAAATAAATCATAAAATCTCGAAATTTAAATCAGTACTTCACAAACCACGACATAATACACAGTGCTTAGCATCATAATATTATATAGTGTTACGAATACTCAATGTGTGTTTTTAAAAAAATAATTAACCACACCTGAAGATGGCAACTCATTGCGGAAACGCGTAGTGTAAATTCACAAGAAATCACAAGACGGACATAATACAAGGTATTTCTAATACTTCATAATATTCATACGGTGACTTGGAGACCCAACACTCTAAAAATGTCTATACTTATGTTTAATATTATGTATAAGTATTTATAATATTGACTTGTCCACACTTCGGTGTACCTACTATTGGACTAATAAATATCTTACCTTATCTTATCTTAATTGTTAGACGAGATGCTTTCTAGATAGTGGATCATTTTCTTGTTCCCGTCTGAGCTGTTGTTAAGGATCTCAGCTATGCTATTTTTGATCCTTGTTGAGTTCTATGTGGCTATTTATTTCAAAACTGAAGGTACCTCAGAACCTGTTCTGAAGAAGGTACAAATTTTGTGAAATTTTCATTAAATTTGATTAACAGACTACTTACAGCACTTTTGTGGGGAAGTGTACCGGGTTCCTCGCATATAATTTCGTTTATTTTTATTGCCACGTACCTATATTTTATTGAAACCCTAATGCTTCAATGTCTATCGGTATGTTTGTCGTAGATTTCTAATTCCTAAGCTGTTTGTCATAAAATAACACATGGTAGGTATTTGTGCTGTGCTCAAAACCGAATTTGGCATTTATTTTTGAAATTTGTAATTTTTTGGGTACCTACTTTTTGAGTTTTTTGTATTAATTGAACGGGTAGTCCTAGTACTCGGCCAAACTGAGTGCTTCGTGGTAAAATGGCCAAGTATCGGGTAATAACCGAGTTTTCGGTGCACCCCTTCTTGTTATGTAACCGCTTCTTGAATTTTTTGTAGTAACGTTGTTGTTTAAGAAGATACAAAGTCATTGACCTTAACTGATGAACTAATCACTGAAAATTTAACATGTTCGAGAACATTTTTTATTCCAAGTATAGCATGGCAAATAAGCCTCTAAATAACAAAAAAGTACCTACTAGAAGAAATTGTTCGTAGCATAAGATAAAAAAAAATCAATACTGATTGTTAAAATTGCGTTTATTGCACTGACTACTGACGTTTCGGCAATATTTTTTGTCATCTTCGGAGTATCAAATGTTACCAAATAATATTCTGAAACACTTTGTATACCGTACACACCAAATATTCTTTGGTTGTACTGATGATGTCGGCCTTTATAACAGATTTAAAACTCTTTTTTGTTATTCCAACCAAGCTTGATTCTTTTGATGGAATCTGTTTTTTTCTTTAAACTTTGTGTTTGTACGCGTCAGACTATGTAGTAATTTAATACGATTCGTCTTTTCTATCTAGATTTTAATTTTAAATCTCGTTTTATATAAACTACAACGAATGATTAAATCTGATTACTTTTGATGAAAAAGTCAACAGTTTGTTTCAGTCAATATTTTATAGTTTTACCAGCAGACAATCTTGATTTCATCGTTTACGATAAATTATAGCGAATCGGAGTTATGCTAATTTGTTTTCGCAGAAGAAAAAAACACATTACCTATCCTTTTTTAACGTATAGCTTATATGAATTGGGCAGTCCTGAATGACCAGTAATTCTATATCAAATTATTAAACACTTGTGGATACGAGATATCCACCTTCGGATAAAATGTCTGATAAATCTAAACAAAAAAAAAAAAAGGAGAGCCCGAGGAAATACATCGTTTGTCAGATAAGATCAGTTCTTTTAGTAAAGAATTGTTATGAACTGCCAGTCAGTTGAAGCAGTCGTCAATCTCTTGATACAAGTAAAATAACCCTAAAATGTAGCTCATATATTCTAATACAATAATTGTTGTTGAGGGCAGTATAGCCTAGTGGTTAGCATGCTTGGTGCCGCAACCTCTAGAATGGACTGCCGTGGGTTCGAATCCCACCTGCGCTCATGGATGTTTTGTGATGTTATTTAGTTTTAAGTTAGTTGTTATTTAGTGTAGTTGAAAGACGCTAATGACCTTAGATGTCGACGCGTCTATAATCTACAATAAATAAATACAATAATTGTTAATGTACTATTATTAAAAATAGAAAAATAAGTACTATAAGAAAGAGCAAATCACTCGAACATTTATTTTCTTAATGGCAGCTACCTGAAAAATATTGAATGACTGTTCTGCAGTCTTTCTTTAAAAGGTAGATAAAATTACTAGGTATATAATTTTAATCTGCTGGAAGGGGTACTTCAAGTGAAAATGCATATCGTGATGTCAAATCGAGTATTGCGCAAATTCTCTACAATATATAGGTAGGTAAACTCGGATGTTTATTTTCTATTAAAAACAATAAAAAATTCTACGAAATATTCAAATTCGGATCTATCACTAATATTAAAATTTTGCAATTTTTTTTAATTTTAAAAAGTTTTGAAAATAATATATTATGCACTATTAAAATTTTTTATACTGACAATATAATTAATACTACCTAAGGTTCACATCAGGGACGGATTTGGACCCTCAGGCAGCATGATAAAAATACGATTAAAAAATCCATGCTAGTATCCTATTTTTTCCCTTGATTATTATAAACTGAAAATATGTTTTTGAATAAATTATTAAAAATAATTTTTCAGAGGTGATAGATATCACTGGACATTGACTGGTTAGCTTATAGAGGTACATGTACCCTATCCGTGTAGCGTAATAAATTTAATAGACAAATAGGCACAGAATCAAGGCGCCACAATGACGTGCCTCTATAACCATCGTGTGTACCTATAATAAACAGGTTGGGGGTTTGAGATATTACCTACACTGGAGTTAAAAGAGTTTAAGCTATTAACACCTATAGCGACCTTGAATCTTACATAATAAAAGATTGCTTGTATTTTTTTTTCAGTTCGCTTTTTTTTAATCTTCATCAGTTGTCTCAAATCGCAACGATCTTGCTGAGAAAAGCGATAACTCATATTTTTTGTGTGTAAAAAACAAATTTATGTATGTTTATAAATATGTATATTATACAAATGTTTGATGTTGTGACTGTGCTGTGTAGTTGTCCCCGGTATTTAAAAATCGATAGTTTGCTGACTATAATTTTATTATAAATTGAGATTTTTTTGAAGCTTAACGCAAACAAATTAATCGATTATAATATTTGTCGTCTAAAAATAACATGGAGCGGGCAACCTTTCAAGCTTATAGAGCCTACATTCGACTTGTAGTTTTGGTACATGGGTTACCTATAGGGGTGTCAAAATTAGCCCTATTTTTTAAGCTATAAAAAATTGAAATTAGGAGACGAAGTCTCTGTAAAGTACGAAGTCAATGTCATGTGAACGACTTGTAATCGCACAAGAGTAGTGATCAAACCGTGAGGAGCCCGAAGATGCACGATTGCTCGCACGGTCTCTAGAAATAATTCGCTGGATATTCATCCCTCGTACGTTTTTTAGGGAAATCCCCCTGCGCCACCCCCTTTTCACCCCGCAAAACACCATCGCACCGACATCCAAGGGTTCGTCTAAAAAATCAAAACTAAAAGTGGACACCTCGCTTTTGATTGTATAATAAAAAATAAATAATTAAATAGACCATATAAAAAAGAATGGAAAAAATATATAACTAAATATCAAGTGGAATATGAAATAGTTGTAAAAAAAATACAAAAAGCATTTATGGAATTCCGACCGAAATTTTATTTATTTATTTATTGTGGATTATAGCGCGTCGACAACTTAGGTCATTAGCGTCTTAAATAGGTACAACAAATATCATATATCACTTAAAACTAAATAACATCACAAAACATCCATGAGCAGAGGTGGGATTTGAACCCACGACAGTCTGATTCAGAGGCCGCGACGCTACCAACTGAGCCATACTGTCCTCTCCGACCGAAATCGAACCAGCGAATTTTCGGGTACGAAGCAGACGCCCTACCGGCTTTGCCATTGAAGCTGTTTGATATACTGCAGCTGTTTTTATGTTCGTGCTTGTTCGGGGTTCCTCATGGTTTGATCCCTAGACAATTCTTGTAATCGCCAGCCTGCAGCACTTATCTGCACCACTGCAATTACACAATACAGATGCTGTTGGGTGAATTCCCAGAAGGCTTCGTCCTGTTGTAATATTATATCCGCAGGGCCTTCTAGTGACTGTATAGTAGGTGTGTCACATTCATGGCACAGTGTCGGCCGTACTTCGTATTCTTGGGCGGTTATTTTGTACTAGATAACTGGATGGTGGCCGTGTCAATCATTATTGAGATATGCGTATGCTACGGTTAAAGCCAGTAAATAGAAGTAAACCTAGATTTATCCAAAACAAAAAAAAAACGTATGCAGCTATAAAGAATCGATATAGACAAAATGTGAATAGCTATAGACAAATATTTTCTGCGTGATATTTATCTCCCAATTTACACTATTTTATTATGATTGCTACATCTTTATGCGTCAGGTTTAGCACTAGTAGTAGGCGAGCGTGCAGTGAAATATCTCGTAAACGGTACAAACCATAGAAAAATGTTTTGTACAAAAGTTCTAGAGTGTCAAGGGGGACAGAAGACTGTGATATCAAATTTAACATAGGTAGTGCTGTGACGGTCAGGCGAAGGTCAGCTTCGATTTTTTAATTGCAACAGTGCATTTTTATTCCAGAATACGATACAGTATTTAGTAGTAAACAGTAAATTATTAAGGTACATACTTATGAGCTAAAGTTAATAAATATTGAGATATTTATAAATAAAATAGCAAACTTAATTTGTCAATTCGGTTCTTTTATGAATTGAATTCAAGCCAAGAAGGCCGGTGCATAATATTATCATGATTCATGGCTATCTGCTATGCCATAATTTACCTAATTGTCGTTCATTTTGGCCGTTATTTAATTTCTAAATATCTGAATATTAACTTTAGCTGATATGTACCTTAAGAATTTACTGTTCACTATTAAATACTGCATCGTATTCTGGAATAAAAATGCACTTGCAATTAAAAAATCGAAGCTGACCTTCGCCTGACCTTCACAGCACCACCTATGTTAAATCTGATATCACAAGCTTCTGTCCCCCTTGACACTCTATAACTTTTGTATAAAGTATTTTTTTATGGTTTGTACCGTTTACGAGATATTTCACTGCATTGTTTAAGATGTGCCACCCTGTATACGGATATACGAGTTATAGGTACTGAAAACATCGCGCCTGGCGAATAAATTTACACTTATTACAATAATAACAATAATTGTTTCGCCCAACACAGACAAAGATCTTAAACCCTATGAAGCCAAGCTGCCACTGTGTTTAAGAATACGAACAAGGAACCTAGGTTTGAAGCGAACCAACAGGAGGTAGGTATGTTCCTATAGAAATCCAAACCGGCCGTGGACGTCCTATAGTGTGCGTAGTGAAATTTATACTGTTCCAACTTCCAAGTTTCCAGCAGTCGTCTCACCAAAATCCCAGAGTACTGCTAATTAGTAATCAGTTGCTTCAACAGATTCGTAAACCATTTGCTGACATTATTTAAAAAAAATTGGCGGATAGTATGCGAATTTTTAATCAGGACGTCACCACTTGTTGCAATAGAAAGTTTTTGAGGTAACTTGTGAACGTCTGAAGGAACAAACCTAGTGCGTACGTGTCAGTGTGAAAAGAAAACAAAATGATCAGCGTGAAATTATACATATTTTGTTTTTACAAGTGGTGCGTTATTTTAAAATAACACTGCGTTTAACAGATTTTGCAAAGATGCACAAAAAAGCAGAAATGGATACCAGTTTCTTCTGAAAGGGAGATGTTTATTTTAGCTGTTTACGAAATGCCATGCATCAATCACATGGATAAAAAAAAATTAAATTATGTTTTTGATGCGGTTTTGTACTTTATTGAAGCATATTATGTACCTACTTGTGTTGTTTTCTAAAGAAGTCACTGAAAATTATAACACGTCATTCGTCAATAAACCGGAGAAAAAGATGGTTTAAAGTTCGTTTAAGCCGAAAATAGTTTTGATATATTAAGCTAGTTTATACATCAATATTATAATATTATAAAATGTTTGTAATTCCTTTCCACAATACAAATTCACTTTCATTCGATTATGTACTTATAGTAATTTATGCTACATGTGGGATAAGTAGCAAATAATCTGACAGTCGTGTATTGCGACATGAGCGTAAGGTTTATGGGGCATTCGTATGAAGACGAGTGTGGTTTGTCGCAACGAGCCGTTAGGCGAGTTGCGACAATCACACGAGTCTTCATACGAATGCCCCATAAACCTTACAGCGAATGTCGTAATCACGACTGTCATATTTGCTACTTATCCCACCTGTAGCATACAATACTTTTTACAACTACTGCTCTGGAAGTTGACTTTGAGAGAAATAGGGTAGAAATACCGTTTTTGGCCACCTTTGCACCGTTTTTGGACAGTTTAAATTTGAGTTAATTTATAAAAAATTGCAATATTAAAATGATTTTTTATTGAATTTTCATTTTTTTACACCTAAATTAATTACTATACATGAACGATAAAAAGTAAATTATTATCGCGACATTAGATGGCGTTTCAGTAGTCTCTAGCAGGGGTGTTACGAATATTCGCATCCGCATCCGTAAATGCGGAATATTCGCATTAATTCAGACATCTGCATCCGCATCAATCAATGCGGAGTTTTTACGGATTTTTGATTATGAAACTCGAAGCTTAAAATTCTGTTGTGTCATAAGTAAAACTAAAAACTTGTGTAATTTTGTTCTAAAAATATGATTAAATAAAAAGTTAAAATTAAATTGATTTTCAGTTATTTATGCACTTAAAATTTAAATAATAATCCTTTTAAAATCCCAAAATCCGCATCGCATCCGCATCCGCGGATGTGAACTTCTAATAATCCGCATCGCATCCGCATCATATCCGCATCAAATCCGCATCCGCGGATGTGAACTTCTAATAATCCGCATCAAATCCGCATCCGCGGATGTGAACTTCTAATAATCCGCATCAAATCCGCATCCGCGGATGTGAACTTCTAATAATCCGCATCAAATCCGCATCCGCGGATGTGAACTTCTAATAATCCGCATCCGCATCAAATCCGCATCCGCGGATGTGAACTTCTAATAATCCGCATCTGCATCAAATCCGCATCCGCGGATGTGAACTTCTAATAATCCGCATCTGCATCCGCGGATGTCTAAATTTTTGAATCCGTAACAACCTTGGTCTCTAGTAAAGTGAAAAAGATAGAGTGTGTTCGTGAGGTTATATTTCTATAGTAGTATAGTTTAGGCGAAATCCGTGCAGTTATGTGATATATAACCGAACATGTGCGTTTATGAAACACATATAGTCAAGTATGCGATTATTGAGTATTTCGGAGATGACATACAGCGCTCGAAAAGTCAACTTCCAGAGCAGGCGTTGTAAAATAGCCATTAACGTTACAAGGCTGTTTATAAAAAATCATTTTTTTAGATCTAATGCTTATTCTCGTGTTTATTTATTTTTTACTTTTTTATTTATTTTGTACTATAGCGGCCCGTCCTGACTTCACCCGGGTGGTATGAAATTATGATTTAATAGCGGTCACCCATTGCTCCGCTCACGTATATTTAGTATATTCTTAATTTGTTATCCCCCCCGCGAGAAATTCTCCCCTGTGAAGCGAAGTCGGGCTGGTGGTGTAATATTAGTAGGATTCCGCCTATACCTATAACGCAAAAGAATTTCAAAGTTACGTTTAGTTACAATCCAACCAGAGTTAACCTTCCTCCCCTCCTCCCACGAGAAATTTATCAAAATAAAATATAGCCTCTATCACTCAAGAATAGTGTAGCTTTGTATTAGTGAAAGAATTTTTAGAATCGGTTTAGTGGTTCCAGAGATAAGAATTTATGATTTATTAATCCCCCCGCAAGAATTTCTCCCCCTGCATAGCTTTCTATTAGTGAAAGAATTTTTAAAATCGGTTCAGTAGTTCCAGAGATACGAATTTATAATTTAATATACCCCTATCACCCCCCGCGAGAATCTCTCCCTCCGCGTAGCTTTCTATTAGTGAAAGAATTTTTAGAATCGGTTCAGTAGTTCCAGAGATAATAATTTATAATTTATTATCCCCCTGCCACCCCACTTAGGTGCTAAGAATTTATGTTTTATGATCCCCTGCAAAACGATGTCGGGCTGGTGTATATATTTTTATTCATATCCCTAACTTGAGAAATGATGAGTTCCCCATACAAACTTTCATCCCCTATTTCACCTCCTGCAGTTTTTTAGACAAAAGGTAGTCTATGTTCTTCCTCAGGATGCAATCTATCTCCTTGCCAAATTTTATCGAAATCTGTTCAGCGGTTTAGGCGTGAAAAGGTAACAGACAGAGTAACTTTCGCATTTATAATATTAGTATGGATTTAACCGGATCTAACAAATAATATTTTTACTGTTTAAAAAAATGTATAATCGCTAATTATTTTTACTTTTGTATATTTATTTATCGATAATAAAATTAATTATAAGCCTTGAATTAACAGGTCATTTAGTGACAGGTCTATATTTTTGGATTAGCAATTTGTAATAAATATGACGAGATTTTTATAAACCAAATTAAATCTTATATTTTGTCAGCTGCCCGTCTTCATCTTTGAAAAGTTCCATTTTATATCATCCAAAGAAATTTATTGCTAAAACTCTAGAAATAATGATGTTTCTAACGTGTCTGTGTTAATTTTGTTCCCAGTGTTTGCAGTAATTTCTTAAATTGAATTTACGAGTTGCTGTCGTTTTGCGCTCTATATCCGTTTCCTGCCGGGGATTATATGGCGTGTATATAGGTATACCTACTTATTCCGATGATACTTTAATATTATTAATAATCGTATTGATAGTCCACGTTTGAAAACTTAAACGCGCTTCATCTTGAATATGTCGATTTTTTTTGTATATTTTTAAACCCCGTCCACAAAAAAGGGATGTTATGTGTTTGGGTAATGGGTCGTATGTCTGTGTTATGTGTATCGCTGATTATATAATATGCTGTGGCATCATAGCTCTTCAATGTATGAACCGATTTAATACGGCAACATTTTTGCGTGAAGTATGATAGGTTATATTTACAACAAATTTTTTCAAATATTATATCGATGATTGCTACCATATATTTCTTCTTGCTTTCGTTGGGGTAACAGATAACGTCAGTTGTGCTGGATTTCTGCTTTCTAGTACGACTTTCAACACTAAAACTATACTTTTAGCGCTGAATTACCATGGAAGCCACGGTAAGTATTTTTATCTTTGAAAATCGTACCAGAAGCCCGGCATTAGTGTTCTAGGTTTAATTTTAAAAAATAACAAATGTGCTTAGACAAGTAACAATCGCTACTCTTTATGAAAGTGCAAAATAGTCTTTATCAAAATAAGTTTGTGATGTACATAATGCATGAACCAGAGAAACGCTGTAAAATAACACGGAATGTCTTCAGTTGTGTGTTCGAAACTGATAATATTATTATCAGTTGTGTTTCTGTATTAATTAAGTTCGACTTGATCAAGTTTATGATTGTTTAATACGGGGTTCCGAGACTTTGGAAGATACCGTGCATGTTTGTACGGTAGATTAGTGACATACGTGTGACATGATGAGTGAGAGAAAGAGAGAAACATGACCGCACATCTGTTCAAGGCGGGCCGCCGGGCAAATAAACCACGATTATAAATAACAGCATCATATTAATATGTTGGTTGCTTTATATGAATATGAGACAGAAGTGTATCCAATCTTCAACTAAACTAGTTTTCCCTAAATGATTTTTATGATTTTCACTTTGTAATATTTATACTTTCAAACGGTGGCTTCATGCAGGAGTGGCAGAATGTGGCATATGCATTGTGCAGCGTATATACGGCTTAAGATTAAGAATATAGTAAAAGTAACCCCAGGTGGCCAGGTATATCAACATATACATACCTATACAGTTTTTAAAATAACACCGACACACTTTGGGAGGTGATTCAGATTCAAAATTCAAATTATTTATTCCTCAGTAAAAAAAAAATATACAAAATAAACAACTGTTTTACAAAAAAAGGATTTCCTGCCCAACTTGGAAGACCAGTGCTAGTTGATTTTAAGAAAAAAAGTTCCTATGGACGGGGGTCTAAAAACGCTTTGTTACGACGTTGCAGCAGTTTGAAAATTAGGATTTTTCATGTGTGTTATGTGTGAGGTAGGTGGTAGAAATTTCTCGAAAACATTAATGTGTTTTCTATGGTCAAATTCTATGTAGTCAAATTACCATAAAAATCAATTTTTGCCCATCCCTAGTTTGAGATGAGCTGATGGAGATTACAGCGGATGCAAAGCAGTCGCGAGAAACTAACACCGCCCCGCGAAGGAAATGACGATTTGTACACTGGCATAGATCTTACATAAATGCCCAATGATTGTGTAGATAACATACCTGTGCATACGCTAATATCAGCTGCGCTCAATTAATGGCAAAACCGCTTAATATGATCTTTGACTTTGATCTCAGATTAATTATTATGAAGCGATCTTTAGTCTGATATATTTTTATATGGACCTATTTAGTTGAAACTTGGTTACACTATCAATTGGTAGATACCCAAACACTTTAGTAGGTATATAGGCAACTGTTAATTCGACTGTTCTCGGGTTAGAATATATACTTCTATCAAAATCGACATAAACGCAAGCGAAGACGCCGTTGAATGCTATAGTTATAATGTTATGTTAATCGTAATATTTTAAATTCTGAACACAAATTAGTCGTAAATTCCGAACGCAAAATGATAATTGTATAAGATGGAGTTTATGGAAAAACTAATTACAACTGCGACAGCACGTCGTGTTTTATTGCGACCTTACGTTGCAGTGCAGACGTGGTGGACGTGATGCCGTTGTATTATACGTGGTTCGACTATCTTTATACAGTCCGTTTAGTTTACATTTTTGCAGAGTTTACTGGCGGGGAATACTTTCCGCACCTTAAACTAGCCGACAGTTCAACTTTAAGTCTTAATTACGCTGGGCGAGTTTACTAGCTACTAGCACGCGAGTCAGCTTACAGCTAGCCTTTCAACTCTACTCGCAGTAGCGAGTTTACTGGACAACTATATTGCACAACGCTAATTAACTAGCGGCTAGTAAACTCGTCGGATAGTAGCTAGTAATAGACGGAGAGCTGGCGACGTTTTTTCTCAAGTGTCTATGTGAGGCAAAATAATATTAAAAATACCTGTATACGTGTTCCCCATTTGAAAATCTGTAAGTCTGGCAGTCTTCCTCCCTTGCGTTTTCGGTGTCAGGTAAAAATTATACAGGTAAAATATGACTTTTTCATGTATCTAATAATGTAAAACTTTTTTTTCTATATTAAAAAGTAATAATGTAGAATACCTACATAAAATAACATTGCCTGCTCGATTGGTCATTCTTATCTTATTAAAAAAAAATTTTTTTTTTCATGTATCTACGTAAGGTCTGGAATATTTTCTTTGTAATTGTAATTCTAAAATGTCAGACCAAAATGTTGATGCGAACATTTCGAAAAAAATTATTGAAATTTCACTATTTCTAATAATAAAAAATATAACAAACGAAATTTAGATGGGTACCTACCGTGGAGACGACATTATTTAAAGAGTACAACATTGACTCTAATACAATTTAATAATTAAAAAATATTGTTACATTATTACATGAAAAATTTGTCTAATTTCTACCAGGTTACCAGTCACCTAAAACGCAAGGGAGAAAGGCTGCCAAACTTACAGATTCTTAAATAGGGAACACTTATACAGGAATTGTTGAGATTATTTTGCCTTACGTAGACACTTAAGAAAATCCGTCGCTGCCTCTTAGACTATAAATACACCCAGTGTAATTGAGGCTTTACAGAAATATTGTATTTACAAAAAATTGTACTCGATGAAGCTAGGCAAAGTTTGTCAGATACTTTGAAATTCGCATGCAGATTTTTTTTTAAACTACCCTATAAATATTGTCGTTAACAGTCTGTACACGTGTTATGTATAACTGCAGTTAATATGTAACTTTACACTGATTATTATACAACTTACGTGTCGTTGCTTATGTTACAAATACGTGCCGTGACATCGTCAGAGCGATTCGTCAGCCTGTGAGCCAGCTTTGTGGCAGTTGTTATGGTCCTTCTTATAATAAATTCTTGCATACACTCTAGAATCATGTATCTGCATTATATTAATTTTCGTTGAGACATTAAAAAAATAGCTAAGGGATTTTTTTTTATTTAACACAACAACATGTGCATCGACATTTGCCACTAGCACTAAAATTTATAGTGGCATAATTTAGGTATACAATGATATCTTAGATTTTAGAATATTGATACATTTGTAAATTGTTAAGGTAAGTAGTAACAAGGTATTGGTAAGTATTTATTAATTATTTATTTTCTCGAGGTCATTAGTAAATATTTCTTTTTTGGTTTTGACAAGCCCGTCTGTTGATCTTTGTACCTTCGGTTTTTCACAATTTAGAAGAATGTGGTCTACGGTGGTTCTAACGTTGCATTGTGGTGGTTTTTTTTTTTTTGGAAAAGGTAAGAATGTGTTACTCTTATATGACCTTATTCTTAGTCTAGTTAGTATTATTTCTTCTTTCCTGGTGAGTTTGATGGGGCTATGGCATCTTTTTACGCCGTTTTATTTTTCTTAATTTGTTATCGCTTACATTCGTCCATCGGTTCTTCCATTCGTTGGTAATGTTCTTGTTTATCAGCTGTTTTAAGTCTTGGGTAGTGATAGTTTTTGGTAATTATTGTTCTAGGTTTAAGTAGGCTGCTTCTTTGGCGCTTTTGTCAGCGATTTCGTTACAAGCGATTCCTATATGTGAGGAAATCCTTATTAAAACAACGTTGATATTTTGTTATTGTAGTTTGTAGGTTAAGTTTAGGATTTTTGGACGATAGGGTTTATAGAAAATCTATATTTGATTGATATGATGGACCTTACGGAGTCACTTAAGATTGCTATATGCTTGCTGTTGTTTAGCTGAAAGATTGAATTTGCTGGATCCAATTTTATCTTTATTTCATTGTTGGTGATGAAGGCTGATGCTGTTCCGTTTTGACTTTTTGTTCCGTCGGTATATATTTGTGTGTGATTTTTGTACTGGTTTAATATTCTATATAGATGTTTTTTAAATATGAGGGGATGCGTTTCATTTGGTTTGATAGTTCGATGTTTATTTTTGGGCAGTTTATTTTCCACGGAGGGAAGGCGTTTAGACCATTTATTTTTAAGTTGTCGGTGTTGATTTCATATTTTTGGCATAAGTTTTTCGTTCTTATAATAAATGATTTTCGTAGGTTAGGGTTTATCCTGTATTTATTTACGCATTGTGGTTTCTGGATATTTTTATAGTTCACCTTATCGGTGTTTGCAGTGGTAATGCTTGTAAAATTATAGTTTAGGACTAGTTTTTCTCTTCTTTGATCCGGAGGTAGTTCTCTTGTTTCGCAGTATAGACTTAATTGGACTGCTTTTTAGAGCACCCGTTTTTGTTATAAAATGAAGTTTGAGATCTCCCTTATCTATTGAAATTGGTCTGGCTAGAAATTTTAATATTATTATCTGTCAGACTTAATTTTGAAAGCGCAGCCTACATGCATGAGTTTTTCATCATGAAAACATTTTTTCGATTAAAAACCTATTTTAATATATAAAAGTGATCAAAGATCTTAAATTAGAATTAGACAAAAAACATTTTTTTAGTTGGCAACAGTTATATCATATTTTTTAACTAAACAACGTGGTCTCGGCGCTTAAAATATTACGTCTGTCATAGTAAAAAGCATTTTTTCGCTTTATACGTAAAAGCATTGACTAAGTAATATGGGTAAGACATCTAATGTCTGTTGTTTGAAACGTGGAGCCTCCAATTCATAAAGAACCGACAGCCTAACTATGTGCATCTCTCTCAAGAGCTTTATTTACTAATCATGCATCTCTATTTGAGTTGAGGCTCGACCGGTGCTGCCACAAAAATCAGCGGTAAAAAAATGACTCATTCCGATTAAAAATATTTTCAAACCTCCTTGTTGCAATGGTGACTTTCGTGCAAATCGCGAATGTGCTAACCTCCATGGTGCTAACCTTGGCGAATGTGCAGTAGCTTTGAAATTATATTTGAATTTATGACATTATTTTTTGATGTTCATAGGGGACTAGATTAATTAAATATTTTTCAAAAAAAAGACATCGCGTATTGGACACAAAAGAATTTTGTCACCATTTGTGGGCTCCGTTTTTTACCATTTTAGTACGGAATTATTTTCAGTAAAATAAAAAATTATCAAAATATGCTGTTTTTTATAAAAAAAACTGAAACTGAACATTTCTATTTGTTCTAAAAAAATATTATATTGCTTGTTTCAAAATTTCACGAGTTTTATCACAATCATTCAGAATCTTAATTTGAGACTATGCAGGTAAGAATATATAAAAGTGGACAAAATACCCCAAAAATAATAACTGTTCTTGAAATTCAAAATAAATTCGAAAAAGTATTTCAGCATTTAATATAATATAATATATAGTGCAACTGCAACCTCCTTACTCCGAATGCGAAAATTGCGAGGTAATTTGGACGTGTTTGAAATATTAATAGAAAGTAATTTGTCAGAAATTTTAAAATGCAAAATATTACACAAATTGAGAAAAAACAGTATCAACTCAATAACATGATTTAACAAAGAAAACGTTACCACGGTTATTCAAAATTATGTTAAAAATTTCAGAGCAAAGATCATAGACACTACAGCCAAGATCTTGAAATGCAGGACGCCGAAAAAAATAGCTTTTTTATATATTTTAATTTTTTCAAGGTCTTGTATTTATTTCGTAATTAATTGTTGTGTAACCATGGTAAACGAGAAATTAAATAAAGTCCAAGGAGGTGTTATAAAGTCTATTTTTTTACCGTAGAAATGTATTTGTTTGACTCAAGTTGGTACCACAAACATTTAGTTATATTTTAAGGTTTAAAATTTTACAAAATAAAAATTGGAAACTAACCATGGTAATAGAAAACTAATATAATTTTTTTTATAACCAATTCTTAATTTGAGTGTTCAAAAATTAAATAATATAATAAAGAAACCGTGCTAATTTTTTGACGACAAATTTGCTTTAGAAAACAGTTATAAAGAACTATGAAAATAATTGTAACAGAAACCATTTTTATACCTACAAGTTTTCAAAATCGTATCTAAACGTGACAAATGTCAATATACAATATTAAGAATTATTATCACAATATTAAACTTTCGTAGCTGTTCATTATTTTAAATAAATTAATTCTTGCGGTTATTTATTATCTAATATGAATTGTTCGCTTATGGTTCGCTCAAAAATGGACATACAAAAAAGATTTATGACAATGACTTGCTGTAATTTTTTTTATAAGCTATAAATTCTTTTTATTGTGTAGTTTCACAAATCATTTATTCAATATGTTGAAATAAAACTCTATATTTAATAATAAAAATAGGTATCTACAATGAAACGAATATAATACACACGCACAAAAAGATTTACTTATAAAAAAATGCACATAATGTCAATTATATTAATTCTTCAAACTTCATAATATACAACATATTATAAAACAGCTATAAAACATTTAAATTATTATAGGTACCAGAAATTTCTAAAATTTAGTCAAAAAAATATAATGAAAAACACAATTCTGGAAATTTTTAAACAATTTAGCTTTTTTCAGATTTTTGACATTTTAAATATTAATTGACAGTCATTTATTAAATAAATTTAAATAAACAGTTTATGGATTGACCGCTGGAATCGCATGATCGTTGCGCTCTACACTAGCGACACCCTTATTTCTGTCCATAAACTAAACTGCCAAACCCCTAGAAACAGAGAAGTATGGTAGCTTTAATATTTTTCTTAACCTATGGTTTGGCAGTTTAGTTCATGGAGAGAAATAGGGGTGTCGCTAGTGTAGAGCGATCATGCGATCCTAATAGTCTCTCCAAAAACTGCTCACGTATTACGTCATAAGGAAAGGTATCTTCCTCAATGATTACTTGATCTATGGTAAAAGTAATCTTAAACTTCATAAAAAAAAGTTAAGATGGTGCTTTGACACGGCTGCCGTAGAAACTTATAAAAAGAAGAAAAAAAACGTTGCCACGACGCTAAAAATAAGTTTTTCTGGCGGCCATGGAAAAACATTATCTTAAATTTTTTTATGAAATTTGAGATCTCTTTTAATCATAAAAATTGATCTGTCAGCGAAAAAATGTTTTTACTATGACAGACTTAATTTTATAACCGCCGCGACCACGCTATTAATAAAAAAATGTTGTAAGTATATCCGAATTGCCAAAAAAAAAATGTTTTTTTTTCTAATTCTGAATTAAATTCTAAGATCCATTTTATATAATATTAAAATAGGTTTTTATCAAAAAATTGTTTTTTATGGTTAAAAACTCATGCATGGACGTTGCGCTTTCATAATTAAGTATGACAAGGTAATTAACAAAATTTCCAGCCAGACAAGTTTTAATAGATAGGGGAGATCTCAAACTTTATTTTAAAACAAAAACCAAGTACGTGTTATGAAGAGTACTTTCATGGATAAAAAATCATTCATAATAAAAGATGTCACATGTTAATTAACAAAAATTGTCAGCTAGACAAATTTTTTCAAAAATGATAACATTATTTACCATAAATTCTGTTAATTTTAAGCAGGTGTTTCAAAAAAATTAAAATTATTTTTTTTAGGTAAATTCATAAAAAATAGCAAGTAAATTTTTACTTGTCTAGCGGTAACATGTTTTTTACATGTCTTTCAACCATTTTCAACTTTTAAATTTGAGTTGTTCGATGGGGTACATTTTTGTAGGATGGAAGCTTGGATTAAAATATAATTAATAGTTAGAACAAGAAAAGCAACGGGTGCTCTAAAAAGCAGTCCAATTTTAGAGCACCCGTTGCTTTTCTGAGTCCTGAATTGTAGACAGAGTCTATTGTTTTCAGGATACTACTATTTGCTGTTTCATTAATGATACTTGCGTAATCTAGTTTTTATCTTATTGAAGCTTGAAAGATGTGGAGCACTGTATTTTTGTCGCTTCCCCAGCGGTGATGAGCAAGTACTTTTAGAAGGCCAAGGTCTCTTTTGCATCTTTGTTTTAAGTTTTTTAAATGGTGGATCCAGATAAGTTTTTCATCGATTACAACTCCTAGATAATTAGTCTGCGGTACGAATTTTAATTTAGTTTCGTTGAGTTTTAGTGTTGGTTTTTCTATGTTTTCGTCGCCATCTTTACTTCTACAGTATGCCGCGATGTTCGTGAGTGAGTAAGTAATGGCAGGCACACGCAGACGTATAGAGCTAATAAACAGAAGTTGCTATGGCAACCGTTTACTTACCGCCCTAGAGCCGTGTTTACAAATTACGACAAAAAATGTATAGCTTGATTTATTGCTTCTAACTATTAATTATATTTTAGTCCAAGCTTCCACCCTACAAAAATGTACCCCATCGAACAACTCAAATTTAAAAGTTGAAAATGGTTGAAAAACATGTTACCGCTAGACAAGTAAAAATTTGTTATTTGCTATTTTTTATGAATTTAGCTAAAAAAAATAAATCTAATTTTTTTGAAACACCTGCTTAAAATTAACAGAATTTATGGTAAATAATGTATCATTTTTGAAAAAATTTGTTTAGCTGACAATTTTTGTTAATTAACATGTGACAGACCTTTATTTATGAATGATTTTTTATACATGAAAGTACACTTCATAACACGTACTTGGTTTTTGTTTTAAAATGAAGTTTGAGATCTCCCCTATCTAATAAAACTTGTCTGGCTGGAAATTTTGTTAATTACCTTGTCAGACTTAATTATGAAAGCGCAACGTCCATGCATGAGTTTTTAATCATAAAAAACAATTTTTCGATGAAAACCTATTTTAATATTATATAAAATGGATCTAGAATTTAATTCAGAATTAGAAAAAAAAACATTTTATTTGGCAATTCGGATATACCATATTTTTTTAATAATAGCGTGGTCGCGGCGGTTATAAAATTAAGTCTGTCATAGTAAAAACATTTTTTCGCTGACAGATCAATTTTTATGATCTCAAATTTCATAAAAAAGTTTAAGATAATGTTTTTACATGGCCGCCAGAGGAACTTATTTTTAGCGTCGTGCCAACGCTTTTTTTTCTTTTTATAAGTTTCTACGGCTGCCGCGTCAAAGCAGCATCTTAACTTTTTTTTAATGAAGTTTAAGATCTCTTTTATGTATAATGCAAAAAAATGCTTTTTACTATGACAAACGTAATATTTTAAGCGCCGAGACCACGTTTTTTAGTTAAAAAATATAGTATGACTGTTGCCAACTAAAAAAATGTTTTTTTTCTAATTCTAATTTAAGATCTTTGATCACTTTTATATATTAAAATAGGTTTTTAATCGAAAAAATGTTTTCATGATGAAAACCTCATGCATGGAGGCTGCGCTTTCAAAATTAAGTCTGACAGGTAATTTAAATCAAATTTCTAGCCAAACAAATTTCAATAGATAAGGGAGATCTCAAACTTCATTTTATACCAAAAACCAAGGAGGTGTCATGAAGTGTACTTTCATGAAAAAAAGTCATTCATAACAAAAGATCTGTCAGAAGTTAACAAAAATTGTCAGCGAAACAAATTTTTCCAAAAATGATTATTTACCATAAATTGTGTAAATTTCAAGCAGGTGTTTCTAAAAGTAAATTCATTTTTTTGTGCTAATTTCAAAAAATCATTAAAGTAGCTATTAACAAATTTTTACATGTGTTTCACATGTTTTCCAACTATTTTCAACTTTTAAATTTGAGGTGTTCGATGTGGTACCTTTATGTACGATAGAAGCTTGGACTATTTATAGTATTTGAGTATGATTTATATGGGGCTAAAGACCTGTCTATGTATAAACATATTTTTTTGCATAGCCTCTACCTTTTTTTATAGCGGTCTACGGGCACAGGTAAAATACAGCACGCATGTATCGTGTATGGAGACATACATATACATGCAAAAAGAGATATGTAAATATGTGTGTTTGTAGTATATGAAATCGAATTAATTTTATTTAAATGTGGCGCCACGAGATGTGTTTTTGATAACCTGCTGTACTAGGAAATATCTGTAAGGTACACCGCCAAACGCCGATTTGCCAATGGAATGCAAGCAAAAAATCATGTTTTATTGTTCTATCAACTGTTTTATTGAGGTATGAAATACAAAGTAAATAAAAAATATCACGTATTATGAAAAATACTGTATGAAATTGAACCTAAATATTCGAAATATTCAAATATTTTTAAATTTTAATATGCCTAAACAACAGATTTTTTAATCATAGAAAAACTGTATTTTTCGCTGTGGCGAAACTTGAATCTCCCCTCCCTCTGCAAAATATAACTCGGTGTCCCACCCCACAATAAACGCGGTGCACCACTCGAACTTTAGATTTCCTATTTGGAGTAGACCTCTAAAGTACATACATTGTCACTCCCATATAATACTCTCCCTGCTTTTTTTGGGAGGAACTAGTCATGCCATTATCTTATACTAGCACATGAGTTAAATCTAACTCATTTGAGTTGTTTTTGAAATAAAAATCTCAACTTGTAAAGTGTAGACCTCTACAAATCTGGGGTATCACTTAAGTGGATTTTTTAAGGACATCAAAACTATTTTTTCAGAAATTTGTGTTTTGTACTTTTTTAGATTTTCCTGGAAACGCATTTTGAAAACTGACGCTATCAATACTAAGAAATGATCGTTAGCCCATTTAATATATTACACTGTAAAATCAATAGGTACTTATGAGAAAAAATTGATTTAATTTTTGAATATGAAAAGTTTATTGAAAAACACTGTTAATTATTAACTTCCCATTGGAAGTTATTGTAATGGGTCCGAAAATCGAAATCAAAAAGGAAAAAAAATTTTTATGTTTCAAGGTCACTACACTATTTTTACACTACTTTTAGAAAGATGTCTCTGTGTGTGTGTGTGTGTGTACGTACGTACGTACGTATGTGTCCATTTCTTTCTAAGACGAAATCTCGAGAACGAAAAATGATATCGACTACGTTGGGGTGCCAATCGACGCGTATTAACGTAAATATGATCTGAAAGGAATTTTTTTTAAATCGGTTCAGCCGTTCTTTTTTCTTAACCAAATAACCTCCAAAAAAGTAGATTTTACACAATATCTCGCGAATAAAAAATTATATCGACTTCGTAAGGGTGTCAATCGAGGCGTATTAACGTCATTTTGATCCGACATAAATTTTATAAAAATCGGTTCAGCCGTTTTTTTTTTTTTCTTAATTATTGATGTTTTAATGATTAAAATGATTACTTTTCTGTATAATATCTAATTTAATTATTATTATTAAATATTTATCAAACTGGGAAGTTCGTCGTGTGGACCTCAAGGGTCGCACTTAAGTCCTAATACACGACCCACCTCACGGCTTGTTATATTTTAGTATCTAGTTTATTCACATAAAAATGAAAAAGGATAAAAAAATACATTATACACTTCAGAAAAACACCTCTTATAAGACTTTCTTTTGTGGAATTCTTATGTAGACATACCTACTCCGATAACATAAAAACTAGAGCCACTCATGAATTTATTCGTAAACCGTGTATTATTAATCAAAAAAATCCGCCGAGATTGCAAGGGCAAAAAAAAAATATTCTTTTTTTTGATGAGCTATGTGTTATTATTCAGATTTCAGAAAATATATGATCGAAGAAATAGCAAAGCATCTAAATGTTAAAGTATCATCTCCAAACATAAAAGTAAAAAAAAAGAATAAATGCAGTCTACAAAATAAGTTTATTAATAATTTTTTTTATTTAAGAAGTTTGCATTAGCGATTGGTAAATTTCATTATTTGCGTTTGTGTACTACATAGTACGAGTATAAGTAGTAAATAACATACTTTGTGACAATCCCGAAAATCCCGGGAATATAGTAGTTTTCGATCTCGGGATTTTCGGAACAAGAAAAAGGTCGGGATCTCGGGATTGTATTCTCTAATGCTGGCTTCTCACGGCGTGTTTTATCGCAGGTCGCGCCGCGCCAGTTCGCGCCTACGCGCCGTGTGAATACAGTGGCACGAGGCGACGCGGGCTAGCGCGTCCTGGCGCGTCCCTACCGGATGAAGTTGGTCCCGTCAGAGGCGCGGGCGCATCCGTGCCGACTCGAGCGCGCGCGTGATAGTGCGGGTGGCATAAACTGTTTTGTGTATTATTTTGTATATCTCGGTGTTATTATTGTATTTAAAATATTCTTTGTGAAATCGATACGTGCATGCAAGAACAATGTAAGTGACATTTTCCGTTTTTCGGTTTTTAATGTTAACAGATGTAAAATCATTGTATTTTTCCTATCTAAAATTACAAGCTTTTTAGTGCGTTATTTACTTTTTGAGATGCGGCTGAAGCAACAGCGATGCCTTCTTCTTCAGGCGAAATTTCAAAGTGCGTTGCGTGTCTCTGTCTGGTATGCGGCGCGGCACAACGTGCGCCCGTGAGAACGGGTTGCGCGGGTTTGCCTGTAGCGCGTGCTCGCGCGTACAAATCGGCGCGGCGCGAACCTCGAGAAGCCGCCTTAAGAGCGAAACTACACGGGCGAATTTTCCGCGGCGTATTTCTCGCGACGAGATTTCCACTGAATTTTACCTATTTTAACAACTAATAGGTTTTATTATTTTTTTTTATATTATTGGAAAAATAGTCAGCCCACGTCAGATCGTTTCATATGTGTGAGTACTCCGTAAACTATGTAGGTACTAGGTATATAGAAAATTAGTTAAATCTATTCACGAAACGATTTGGTCATAAAACATGGCGCTTATTATTTATTTAATAAATTAAATTAGAATGTAAAATTGAGAATAAATTGTCAACATTCCGCAGTTTATAACTATGTAATATATTTTTACGACATTAGACATTTCTGCTATTGTATTCTGTATAGAAATATAGTGGGAGTATCTAGTCGTAAATTACCTAAACTTGAATATATAATGCGGATAAAACAGTAAACTGCACACATTATGCGAGTTTATTAACTCTTTTGTTAATTGACCTTTTGTGTGTTTTTTTTCAAATTTCTCATCTCCCGTTGTGATCAACGAGTTTATTGCAAAATAACGGTTCGCGACGTCTTCTGTTTACTGCACTGGAGCCTTTTAATTAGGTATTTAAGTTTAAAAAAAATTATTAATTTTTTAATTTTTTCTAATAATTTAACATAAATAATATTGAAAATCGAAAAGAAATTTTTTTTTAAAGCTACAGATAAATTACTAAAAATTAATTAAAATGTATAAAAATTTAAAAAATATCACGTGACTTCAAAACGCGCCAGGAATGTTTGTGACGTAGTTATGTTAAAATGTGTCAGCATTTGTTGGTATTTGTGTATATGTATTACACATACTATCAAAAATAATAAATTTTTAACTTGGTAACCATGGATACAAAGACCATAGATAACATAATGACGTCACACGCGTTCGGAATCTTTCGGCGCGTTATCGGAACTGAGTTTAAAAATTAATTTTTATTTAAATATAACTTTTTAATTAGTAAGCAAAAAAATTAAAAAAAACAGTTTTGCTATAAAACTTGTATGTGGTCCTTCCATTTAAGTAAAAAAAAAATTCATTTAAAAACCGAATTAGATAATACCTATATAAAATATTAAATGTATATAATATAATGTAAGATGTTTTAAAATAAACAAGATATTTCTTAAAATTGTGAAACAAAAATTTTATTAAACAGAAAAAAAAATAATATAAAAATCGTTTATACAAAATATTATTATAACTTGTTCTTTCGTTGGCGTTTTTAGAAGTGAAAAAAAAAACTATTGAATCTTGATAGCCGCGTTGGTGTACTTTTGATTTACGCAACTAGACTAGTTGCGTAACCCACAGTCGTTCTTTTTGGTACAGTAGAACCTTACAGCTTCGGCCCTTCCTGATACATAGAATCGCCTTCGATTCCTTGTTCTTCGTCCGTTTCCTCATCGGTAGCTACATCTAACTCCGCTTGCAATAAGCACCATGGCTTAATTTTGTCGATGGCAAAAACCGAGTTAAACGGTCTCTGAGTTCGTTCCGCTCCCGGCACGTCTTTGAGTAAGTATCGGTCGTGAGGTAAAATCTTATCCACCATATAAGGACCTTTAAATTTCGGGATAAGCTTCTTCGATTGTCCTGTTGCCGATGGTTCCTTTTCAACAAGTACGATATCACCTTCTTGGTACTGATGGGGAGAACGTCGTTTCTTATCATATCTTTCCTTTTGTTTTTCGGCATCATGTTTTAATTTTTCACTTGCAGAAATTCTAAGTTCATGCAGATCGACGTCTTGTTGCTCGTTATTTTCTTGTAACGCTAATAAAATTTTGTTTTTCAGGATATCACGTGGTGTATAAGCGAACAACAATTCGTGTGCCGATTTTCGGGTTGTTTTGTGTTGTAGATTATTTATGCCCCATTGTATCGCTCGTAGATGTGTATCCCAGTCTGAACCGTCCTCCTTTTTCGTCATTGTAGGTATAGCAGCCATTAATGTACGGTTGTAACGTTCTATTTGGCCGTTTGCTCGTGGTGTAGACGTGGCTACTTGAATATGTTTTATTACGTTCTCGTCACAGTATTTTTTAAATTCATTAGAGGTGAATGCGGTGCCTCTATCAGTTATTAGTCTTGTGGGTACGCCAAATATTGAAGTATGTTCATCCATAAACTTCACCACAGATCTCGTCTTCGTATCCCGGACCGCCTTTAAAATTAGATACTTAGTGAATGCGTCAATATACGCCAGTACGTATATATTTCCTCTAGCACTCTTTGGAAATGGTCCCAAATGGTCGATGTGTGCGGTATGAAATGGTATAGGTACCTTTTCAATCGGATATAATTCTCCTTCCTTTTTCCCTCCAGGTAATTTATGGTAAGCGCACTCTACACACGTTGTTAAATATTTTTTTACGAATTGTTTCATTCTTGGAAACCAGTAATACTTTTCAATCATCTTGGTAGTCTTTTCTAAGCCATAATGGCCGATATCATCGTGGGCTTGTTTGACGATCTTCCAACGTGTTCCTCTTGGTACGGCCCATCGTCTCTCTCCATTTATTTTTCGATAGAGTCTCCCATTCTTGAGTTCGTAATCAACTAGCATCTGCCTTTCTTCATTGGTTTCCGGCTGGCGTTGCAGAACTTCATAAATTTTTTTTAAATTTTCGTCTTGCAATTGCATGGTTAACAGCCAGTCTTCTGTGTCTATTCTTAGATAGTACACATTCATATCTGCGGTGTCAATTTCCTGCGGATCTTCAACCGCGTTTCGACTCAAAGCATCGACGTGCTTCATTTGTGTACCCTTCCTGTATGTTAACTCGAAGTCGTATTCTTGTAGGCGTAGTAGCCATCGTGCAACACTTGGTAACATGTTTGTTTTTGAAAACGTTGCCTTTACTGCTTCGCAATCGGTTATAATTTTAAATTTCCGTCCGAGTAAATAGACTCGGAATCTCTCAACGGTTGCAACTATTGCCAACGCTTCCAATTCGTAACTGTGAAACTTTTCCTCATTATCTGTCGTTCTTCTGCTGAAATATGCTATAGGGTTCAGTCGTCCCTCGGTATCTTCTTGTAATAGCACACCTGCCAAACCTATCTTGCACGCGTCAGTATGTACTTCATGTTTTAAATTTCCGTCATAATGTACGAGTAGTGGACGTTCAACCAACGCAGCCTTTAGTTTATCGAAGGCTTCGTCTTGTTTCGTTTTCCACTCAAATTTCGCACTTTTCTTTAACAGTTCCGTTATTGGTTGTGCTATTATCGAAAAATCCTTAATAAACCTCCTGAAGAAGCTTGTTAAGCCAAGTAGTTGTCTGACTTCGTGAACATTTTCCGGTTTCTTATAGTTTTCGATTGCTTGTGTTTTCCTTCTTCCAGGACGTATTCCTTTTTCGTTAATTTCAAATCCCAGATATTCAATTTGTTCTTGAAAAAAACAGCATTTTTTTGGTTTCAAGGTAAGCCCGACTTCATTCAGTACATTGAATAATTTCTGCAATTTCGACATTCCCTCGTCAATTGTAGAGCTCGGAACCAGGATGTCGTCCATATAGGCATAGATTTCACCAAAATTTAACTTGGAAATGACCGCCCCCATAGTTCGATTGAAAACTGCAGGCGCATTTACCAAGCCAATAAGGCATTTTATTAAATTCAAATAGACCTTCGTTGGTAATAAACGCCGTGTATTTTTTTGCCGTTTCATTTATTGGAACTTGATAATATCCACTAGCCATATCTAACGTAGTGAAAAATCTGTAGCCGCTTAATCGCTCTAGTTGGTCATCTAAAAGTGGCATCGGATAATTTTCCTTCCTTGTGACGGTATTTATTCTCCTGTAGTCGACTACCATTCTATCTTCGCCAGTTTTCTTTTTTACAAGAAGTACCGGACTTGCAAATTCTGATTCTGATTTTCGTATGATGTTAGCTTCAAGTAGTTCATGTATCATTTCTCGCACGTTTTCTTGTTGTGAGTAAGGTAACCGGTATGGCTTGCATACAATAGGCGTCTCACTATTCAATTGTATTTTCATTTCGGTCACTTGTGATGTGCCAAGCTCAAAGATATTTTGTGCAAAACAATCTCGATTTTGATTTATAAGATTATGCAAATTTATCTTTTCTTCTGCGCTTATATTTTCGTTAACATTGATAGACTCAAATTTTATTTCTTCGCGTGCTTGAATTCTGTTCACCTTGTACGTGCTTGACTGTTCAGGTTGTATGTTCTCAATTTTCAGTTTTTCTATTTTCAATGTTCCATTTTCTTTTACTACTCTTATGCCTGGTTGGTCCAACGCACTTCGACCGATGATAATACTTTCATCCTGGGCTTCATCTGGTACAATGAACACTTCGACTTCGATGTCAACATTGCCGATTGTAATTAGTAGAGTTCGTTTTCCTATTGTTTGACATATTCCTTGGCCAAAGCCCTTTAAATCGATTTTTATCGGTTTATATTTAATATTCATTGTGTTAGATTGACAGTGTCGCATGGTTACACAGTCGCTGCCAAGATCTATAAACGCAACCATTTTATGTCCGTCTATATCGATTTCTTGATGATATTCGTCAGGAAGCTTAAAAGTTTCAATTATTTTGTTAACCGAGTCAGGTTTCTTGTTGCCCGTGCGCTCGGGTTTCCCTCTTGTACTGTAGCATTCATTTGTAGAATGTCCAGACTTACCACAGGCTTCACATCGTGGCTTTCGCTGCGGTTTAGGACACTGTTTCGATAAATGCCCGTTTTCGTTACAGTTGTAGCATTTAATCGATGTCCTAGTCGCTGTTTGTTGCCTTGAAATTGTGCCAGTTTGTTGTGTAAATTCTCGTCGTTGTTTAGCTTGTTCTAAAGTATGTTCATAGCGTTTGACTTGTTGCAGTAGATTCTCAACACCATCAAAATTATGTAATGACAGCATTGATGTGAGTCCTTCATTGCATAATCCAGCTATAATATACTTTAGCGTCGCTTGTGTTCTCACGTTCCCTCCTTTTGCTATCGCTACCATATCGTATGCATATTCTTCATAGCTTTCGTTTGGACGTTTTTGTCGTTTCATTAAACGCATATGGATATCCGCTTCGTCTTCTACGGATGGAAAAGCTCTTAGAAATCGGGTACGAAAATCATTCCAGGTTAAGACGGAATCTTCAACGCCATTCCACCATAAACACGCAGCTCCTTTCAATTGGGCGACAGCATGATGCAGTACTCCTCGCTCGTCCCATCCGTATAACGCCGTAACGTTTTCGATTTTTCTGATCCACTGTTCCGCCGTAAGACCAGATGATTTCGTTGGGTTGAACTCGGGGAGAACTTTATCTGCTCCTCGACAAAAAGTATCGTTGACTCGTGTTTCATTTCTTCTGGATAGCTCATTATTCAATAACGCTCGTTCGCGTGCCAATAACTCTCGTTCACGTTGTATCATTTCACGGCGCCAGAGATCCGTAAATTCTGGAAAAGTTTCAGTTCTCGTAGAGTTAAAGATTCCGGCGTTTGTTGGTGCCATTGAAGGTTCGTTCGTATGTTCAGATTGACGTTGTGGTAGTTCAAATCTAATTGATTCGCGTTGCATTGGTTCAAATCTAACTGATGGACGTTGTGAATCGTAATTAATACCAGTAGTTTCCTCCAAGCTTCGTGTTCGTCGCATTGTGATTAACTTTTATAATTCGTCTTTACTGTCGAATAAAAAGTTCTCGTTTGAAGGAAAAAAAATATCTTCTTAGACGTTAGAAGCGTTTTATTTTTTTTCTTGACACGTGGATTATAATATTCTTGTGAAAAAAAATACTGAATCCCACCGCTGCTTTGTAAGATGTTTTAAAATAAACAAGATATTTCTTAAAATTGTGAAACAAAAATTTTATTAAACAGAAAAAAAAATAATATAAAAATCGTTTATACAAAATATTATTATAACTTGTTCTTACGTTGGCGTTTTTAGAAGTGAAAAAAAACTATTGAATCTTGATAGCCGCGTTGGTGTACTTTTGATTTACGCAACTAGACTAGTTGCGTAACCCACAGTCGTTCTTTTTGGTACAGTAGAACCTTACAATAATAAATTAAATTTACGTTTTACTAACTATTGAAAAAGAATTGCCTCATAAATACTTTCCAAAAGCGTAATTCTAAATTACATCAGCCATGATGGAACTATCGGATCGTAATTGCAAAAAGCACGCATGAACCAACACAAAATCTTTCGATTTCAAAATCGGTGTCGAGACACAAATTTCCGATCCGATCGCGATCGGCCGAGCGCGTTATATGCCTATGTCCGTGGTGTGAGTATAGCATGGTGTGCTCTCGCGCAGCGAGTAAGTGAGATACGTTCGTCTCGCTCTTGCCGTGTGACGTCACTTAGGGAACAGTACCTAGTGATTAGTTATTATTTTTGGCGTTTTTTGTGAAAAAATAATGGGAATTTGTTTACTAATTGTTTTTTAAGGCTTATGAGAAGTTGGTATAAAAGTATTGTATATTCATTTTCAATATTCATGTTTTTTAATAGGCCTGCAACTTACCCCTTAAAAGTCTTCTAGAAATCGAGTAACTGGTAACTTCGAGATCTCGTTCTTTCGCAAAATTATCGAAAGTGTATCAGATCGGAATACTCTGGACCAAAATTATTCAAAATTACTGCGGTGGAACCTTCCCAAATAGCGTTCTCAAGTTCAAATCTGCTCCCTACATGACGTCACTGCGCAAAGCGGTCGAAAATTGGTACCCTAGGTAGCACACCATGTTATATTCACACCACGCCTATGTCTTTATACGTGTGGCCGCGCACGGTCCCAATAACTTAGTTGGCGGAGAGAGCGACAAGTTGAATTTCGCGCCATAATGAACGACATTGACTCCGAATAATTAATTTCGTTGATCGAAACTCGTCTCGCACTTTTTTATAAAAAGTTATTGCCTTTCAGTACTTTAAATACAGTCACCAACGCCATTTTGATACTTATGTTATATAGGGTGAAATCAGTGCAAGTAATGTGTGATCTTAGTTCGTAACCCAGGTATTTACAGGCCATGGTTCATTTAGATCTTTCACTAAGACAATCGGTAAAACAGAGGACGATCTATGCGTATACTGCGGTGTTATCGACACGCCGGAGCATACATTCTATGTTTATGGAAGGTGGGAAATATACCGGAATCAAATGAATGGGAAACTCGGTTTCGCACTGGAAGTTGAAAACACGGTGGATACCATGATCAAATGCGCTGACCATTGGAATATTATTAGCGGAGCAATGGAAAAAATCACGAGATCAAAAGAGCTTGAGGAGGGGAGATTCAAATGAGATCTCGACAATTAACGAATATCGTGTTCTCGGGTGACCTGGTATCCGCGATGTGTGTCGGTGACGACGATTCTGCGCTACCAGAAAGCGAAAGGTAGGGGTTTTTAGTCGGTAAGAATCCGACACTACCCAAGCTGGGTGTCTTATGTAAGATTTTCCCCTACTACAAAAAAAAAGTAATGTGTAATCCTATCTTCGCAGGACTGGAAGAACGTTAGTCTAGTACTTATGATTGGATGCATCCAGTATTTTTCATCGTCTCTTAAGAAGTAAAGCATTTAAACATGCCATTTCTACGAAATCCATATTTTTCTGAACCCAGTTTATAGGTCGGTCCGTTTACCGATACGTATATTATAAACTATGAAACAGCCAGTGGCAAGTCATACGCCTTCTGAGTTTCGCACGACGCACAGTGTACAATAGCTTCTAACTCTAATTGATTTTTTCATTTCAGCACATCTCTTGATTTTCTTGCATCGTCGCGACATATGTTTACGGTACTCTGAAATATTAGAACAGGTTAAATGGTTAGTGAAGCAAGTTTTCGTTGTTTTTGTATGTTATTCTGTTTTTGTCGTTATTTATGCGTCTTCTGTCTTGTCGTTTAGGTGAGTGCGGTCGGACACAAAAGACAATAAATATGTACGTGATACTGAAGAAGGCGAGCGATACGACGGGACGAATAACATTATATCGTGTCAGTTTTGGTACCTTCTAAAATGCTTCCAGTTAATCCACTGCTCGCGCATTTTTTATGTCGCTTCACTTTTTATTGTCATGGTGACAGAATATCGTTTATAGTAGACGTGATAAACTTGTGGCACACAGAGGGTTTTTTCATAGCACAGCCGCACAACACAGGAATTCAAAATGACTATGGATAAGGCAAGCGTTTGTTACATCCACAAATGCCTACCAAACGTTAGAGAAACTAAATGTGAATAAAATATTTTAATGGAGAATTATAATAGTTGACTTTCGTGTTCCAAAATAATTTTTAATATGAAAAATGTTCCTCGAATTCGCCAGAAAACCCCTATACGATACTCAGACGATATTGTTGTAGGCACAAAATTACGTATGTTTCAAATACCACTGATCCGTTTGGCACCAGAGTCAATAATAATAATTATAATTTATCATAAATATGGTATATTTAAAAAAAACTATGTATTTTAATCGCCGCATTTTTTCAGAGATTTGTGAACGAAAGAAAATTCCTTCAGATACGCAGAAAGACAGATACATATACAGTGTACACGCACAGCTGCCATGCGGAAAACCACTTTTTTTGTGGATTTAGGTTTTCGCAAAACAGTTCCAAATATGGAATGAATATGGAAACATGCCCGCGGAACGATTTAGTTCCACTGCTTCACTGGTACTTTTCTTTGAAGGAAACCAGAGATTGAAATCTTTTCTAATCTTTCTTTAGTTCTAATGGTAATTAAGGAATATTTCAACCCTTTCTATTCTTTTTCTTTGGCGAATTCGCCAGCCACGCGCCTACGCATTCTCTCTCGACAGCGAACGGCCGACGCGTTAGCGACAGTAAGTTCTCGTGATAAAATAGAAACTATGTGGGCATGCTAAAGTGCGTTCTATAGGGAAAGACAGTAAACTTTTCCGACAGAGAACATAGTTCCCGAATTTATATAGGTACTACCTACAGGGATTCAATTGTTGGCTCGGACACATTTAAGTTGGAAACCCCTGGGCCTGATATAAGTTATCATATTTCAATAAATCCCATAACATAACTTTTATTTTTTTATAATTAATACAAGTATTCTTGTACAGGTGGTAACTTTTTTATTCGAATAAAATTCCTTACGTTTTAACGAACACAGAACACTAGATGTACAAGAATTTTATTTGGAATAAAATCTTGATAAGCATTTACGTTCAAAAAGACAATTTATACTGAAAAACTTGTTAGGATCTCTGAATATTTTATATTTCATCTGCTTTTTTGTTGTTTCGTGTTGATATGTTTTGGTGTGTTACAAAAGAATTTTTTGTTGTCTTTTTACTCATTTCATCACCATTTATTTCTTTTTTGACCGGCATTGGAATATTTCTCTTTTCTCATGCATTATTCCATAGTATTTTATGTTAACAAGTTTGGTGTCAGAATTTTTAACGTCGATACTCTTCAAAAGGATAAATCGGAAATTTAAATTATCAATTTATTTTTTGTTGCCAACAGCTAGTTCTGTACAGAAAATACAGTAGAAGTCTCAAATCAAATGATGTCGATATAAAAACGGACCATATTATGTAGTGGACGATACTGTTTTTTTTAATGTGTAAACTGCATTTGTTCCTCCGGCTAAAAAAATTCTACCATAGTGACTCGGTGAAATGTTACGGAAGTGTGTGAAAATTACACGTAATTTTGCTATGACTGAAGAAAATATTCCGTTTTGAAGGAGTGGAAACTCTCTAAATTATCGAAAAAACTGATAAATATCAGGTATAGAGTCGGGTAGAATTTAACGGGTTTCATCATCTTCAGTTTAGTTCTTTTGTTGACCTCTGTACTGTTGATGTACTGAGCTGAATAATAAGAAACGAGATGCGTTCATTATCACAGCGTCCTAATCGTGTTAACGCCTCCTCCGCGCTGAACTGAACAACGCTAACTACATAAGAAGAACACCTCATCATAACAATAACTGATCGAACGTGACTTACGAAGATCGTGATGTCAACATAATTATCCGAAGCCACAAAGCAAAATCGCTTATGTCGAATTTTTGTCATTTGTAGGGTTCCGTATCTCAAAAGGAAATAGCTGAACTCTTATAAGATCACTCACGTCTCCATCCGTCTGTCACAGCCAATTTTTTCAGAGACCATGCGACGTAGAAACTTGAAATTTGGCATAGTAATACAATATACATCTTATTAACCCACATAATACATAAATGCAAAATACCATTCACTCACTGACTGACTGACTTGACTCATTCATATCAGGAACCACAAACAATAAACATGAAATTTGGTAGGTAGGTTCCTTATAGGACGTATCACGTAGGCATCCTCTAAGAAAGGATTTTTCGAAATTCAATCTCTAAGGGTGTTAAAAAGGGGGGATGTAGATTTTTTTTACAAAATGTTCATTTCTCACAAATCGTTAAGGTGAGAGTTTTTTTTTAATTAACCTTTAAGGGGGTGAATAAGGGAATTATAAAAATTGCCCGAGCTAGAAACACGAAGTTTGACTTAAGGTAGTTGTCTTGTTACAATAACATCCAAAAGTTTCGTTCATAATACGCTGTAAAACAATAAATAAGTATAGTGTTAAATGTAAAAAAATGTTGTTAGAGATTGTACCTGAACTGTTGTTGACATAGTTACACATATTTCACTTAGTTTGTTTGCTTGGATTATATAAAAATGTCAATCTTTTCTCATAAATTGTTGAACTTTGCGTTATTATATCTCAACAATAAAAAGGTCAATAATTTTTGGATTTTTTTTTTAAACTCAGAACAAAAACATCAATGAACAGTTAGTTTTTTGAAAATTTCTGACTGTTACTTTTTTTTTAAATTAAAAAACTTGTTAAAAACACAACCTTTCCTATGCTGTCCGTGTTAATTATCCGAACTTTAATTAAGTTTATCTCGAGTTAGAGATGGTCAATCAACTTCAAATTTTAATGGTATTTGTATTATAGTATCTTTAATGAGTATACGAAAATTTAGAATTTTCTGACACTATGCCCATAGCACGACAACTACCTTAAGTATTAAGTATTCTTCGTTAAAATCGAAGAGATCGGTGTTCGACAAATTATTGAAATCCGTATCCTAAGGGGTGGAAACTTTCATAAAGGACACGCAGTATTTCTGAAATTGCTCAAGCTAAAAACGTGTGACTAATCATAAATTCAGAGCACCCGGGCGAAGCCGAACTGGACCGCTGGTATTCATATAAGAATTAAAGAGAGGTCAAATTAGGTATTCGATTTTTTTAAATTTTATATATCATGTAGGCCGTAGGGTATTATTTAAAAGGACTTGTTATTAGGAATACAAAAAGATTTTTTTCATAATTTTAAATACCTAGTATATTAAAAAGATATTCTGAAAAATATGCGAAAATAGAGCAATGACGAGATAGCAATATCGATTATCGATCACATGAATCGAGCTACCTGACTACCTACTACACGAGTTTCACAAACGCCCAATGAAACAAAATTCATTCACCAACGTATATTTTGAATATAAATAAATTCGGAAAACAGTGAGTTCCTCTCGACAGGGCGTACAGTTTTGACAACAAAATAAATCAGAAAAATCGAAAGCGATATTTTGTTTTTGTGATTCATTTTTCATTCTGCTTGTTTATAGAGATTCAATTGATTCAAGTGATTAGAAGTATATTCATCACAGATTCAATTTTGTTTATTCACCTACTTTTACGATCTGAAATGCTCCCCTTTCAACCAAACAAAACGGTATTTGTCCGATCCCGGTTTATTTTTTTTATTTCTGAGATGATAAGTTTTCAAATAAATAGTATATAAATTCAAATTCTAATTATTATTTATTCCTTAAATCAATACAAATCAATATAATTATAACAAAAAAGGATGTTCTGTCCAACTTGAGAGACCAGTGTTAGGACTTATTTAATAAACTATTTTCCCATTTAGAGTTAGACCAGGGGAATGTGAAAAAAATAATGAAAACAATATTTTCGGAAATATAAAATTAAAAAGTTATTCCGAAAATCCAACCTTTTACAATATGAACTTCACCCATGTCCTTGTTCAACTGTCAATACAAACAAAATTAAATAATTTTAAATAGTAATGCAAACTGCTAAGTGCTGTGAATGTAGTTAGATTAGATACTGAGTAGTATTACGACTTAAATACTCCTGTTAATGTATTAATTTGTTAAAGACTTTTAATTACCGACTATTTAGGTGGACGATGACACCAGATTAGCGCCGAAGATGTCAGAACTCATTATGCTATAATATTATTATGTGTGTGTGATGCCTGCGATGTATATCTCTTCTATGGTAGGTATTTGCACTATGTCCATCTGGAAATGTTACATAGTATATTGTTGTGTATGACATTGACATCACAACGAAAAAATGCTTCAAAAAAGTTGATAGATACTAATATAAAAATGGCTGCTAAATACGAAAATGGTGTCAGGTCCCCAGATTCAAATCAAAATTTTGTCGTCGGTGTTTGTTTTGTTTTTTTCATTTATTGCGTAATGGGTGACCTATACCTCGTTTTCGGATGGCGGATGGCATAGACTGTGTGTGTGTTTGTGTGACTGTGAAATGTGTCTAGGCTCCGAGAGGAACAACAAAGGTGCCGAAAACGTGTTAATGGCGACGGGACGGTTGATGAGCGCGCCTCGCGAACCATTGTCGCAACCTTCCTCCTATTGAACTGAAACAACTCACAAGTCCATTACTATTTATTAAATTATTAATTATTTAATAGAATCCTTGAGTTCTATAATATATCAAACACTATCTGCCCGGCCCGGCTTAGCTCGAGTGCAAATAGCATTGATTCCAAGTTAGTTTGAAATCTATTAGTTAATGTCTGTTGATTCTGTAACAAAAATCAAAAAATTACATCACTTCTTACACCTAGCAGGTTTGTAAAATATAATAGAAAAAAACAAAGATCTAAATACACTCCCTCACTTACCTTATAAATTACCTATGACATTTTTCCACTGCATCCTTCTTACCATCTCATTTAATATGATGTTTCTTCATTTCTTATATTTTTTGAAGTTATACTTCTTTTGGCGCGTTATGAAAAAATGATGAGAGTGAATTTTTACGATGCGCGCGCATCGCGTCACGAAAATTTAACAGGATGAAGTTGCAGCATTAATGATTTCCATAGTTACCATATAAATAAATTCACTCCAGTCCTTTTATTATTTTATATTTCATTAAATTATTTGCATGAATATTAAAAATTAGTTCTTAATCACGCCAAAGAAGTATAACTTCTAACGCGCGTACAAAGTACACGCATCCATTTTTTTTTTCTTTCTTTTTTGTGCTAATGGCCGTACCAGTTGTTGCACACGTTTCTGTATTCTTGTTTCTTTTCTTTTTTATACCTTATGGTATTTTTTGTATTTTTTATAAATAAAAAAAAAACAGGTGGAGATACGTACTTTTGTACAAAGGGCGGGTTTTAGTATACCTACTATACGTTTGGAACATGTAATAAACTTTCAAGTTTTGTGGACCGTCTTAAGCAATTAATGAGAGGATTTTGACTTTAAATACTCGTTCATTTACACATACTATGAGGATATACTTGAATATAAAATATGCTATTTTATATTCAAGTTCAGAGTTATTTATCTCCATTCTTGAGATGGTTTACATTTATTTGAACGAGTGTGCAACTGTCACTGTGTACTCATAAACAAGAAAAACGAGTTCAGTAAACAAAGCTTACTCTTCGCATTTTGTGTTTCGCAAATCGCAAACCATTCGTCAAAAAACAAAATCACTCACTCAAAAAAATATGGTTTATAATTTTAACTAACTTATCATTTTGTTTCTACTTTTAGTCCAATCAGTCGAAAAAATAGGTCTGAAATTGCGTTAATTAGAAGTTTGATGAAATTTTAATGGTAGATAGGGGGTGCTATTAGAACACTTCAGCCAAGTTTCCCCCCTCGGATTCCGCAAGGGGTGGCCGTCATCTTGAATTTTAGGGATGAAATCATGTATCTTGGAAAATACTCCTTGTACTTCAAAAATTATTGTTATAAAAATTGTTAAGGAGGATATATCCAACAACTTTTGTTTGGAAAATTTTTTGAAATTTTTTATTATTCAAAAGTTATAAATTCTCAAAAATGACACTGTTGGGGGTGGAAACGGTTTTTTCGATTTTACAACAGAACGGTCAATCGGGGCGAAAAATGGTGATGACAAAAGTTGTAGCTTTTGAGTTTCTCTACAATATGCATGTGTTCAACATTTTTTTGGTTGCTTGGTGCGAATATAGAAGGCGCCAAAAGTCAACCGGTGCCTATATTTTGGAAATTTTTTTAATTTTGCACATAACAAATTAATTCAAGTCATCGCATTTTCACCAAATAAATGATTAGGGAGGTTTTCGGGGTCGCTGATTAATAATCCGTTATCAAATTTTCGAAAAACAAAATGGCGGATGGTGAATTTGGTGAGAATGCGATGAATTTAAATAGTGCGCCATATTGGATCCGCCATTTTGTTTTTTGAAAATTTGATAACGGATTCTTAATCAGCAACCCCTAAAACGCCCTAATCATGTATTTGTTATGTGCAAAATTCAAAAATTTTCAAAAATATTGGCGCCGGTCGACTTTTGGCGCCCTCTATATTCGTACAAAGCAAGCAAAAAAAATGTTGAACACATGAATATTGCAGAGAAACTCAAAAGCTACAACTTTTGTTATAACTATTTTTCGCCCCGATTGACCGTTTTGTTGTAAAATCGAAAAAACCGTTTCCACCCCCAACAATATAATTTTTGAGAATTTATAACTTTTGAATAACAATAAATTTCAAAAAAATTTTCAAACAAAAGTTGTTGGATACATCACAGTATTTTTTCACGTACAAGCAGTATTTACCAAGATACACGATTTCATCCCATAAATTCAAGATGCGGCCACCCCGTGCGGAATCGGAGGGGGGAAACTTGGCTGAAGTGTCCTATTGGCACCCCCTATCTACCATTAAAACTTCATCAAACTTCTAATTAACGCAATTTAAAAGTACCATTTGACTGGATTATTTATAGTATATCTCTATTCTCTGTAACTATCGATCTGAGTCAGTCTGGTTTAAATAAAAAAAAACGGGTGGCAAACCCTGCCGACAATATAGTGTATTTGCTAATACAGGCATAGGTACTTAGTGGCTTTATTATGTGAACTTAAATTTACTTTTGAACAAAATAATAGCAATTTATGCAACTAGTGGCTTAAGTGACGGATTATATGACACTCGCGATTTTGCGATACGAGCCTAAGGTTATGTTGCATTTATACCAGAACGAGTGTGTGTTTACCACGCGAGCCGAAGGCGAGTGCGGTAATAACACGAGCTCTGGTTGAAATGCAACATAATCTTAAGAGAGTATTGTAAAATCGCGACTGTTAGATCTGTCACCATCTACCACTCGACATCAAAAACGAAACAATATACTGTGGAATCGATATTAAAACAAAACAAATTGGACGCAACCCCTGAACCCCTAATGGAAAATATCTTGCGTGTCTAAAACCGACTGGAGATTGAAGGGCGCCAGGACTCAAATGACCGCAATAAGTCAGAGTCAGAAGTCCAATCTGAGAAGTTTAATGGCTGTTAAAGGTAATCCAAATAACGAAATGCCGAAAACACTGCTAATGTAAGGTGCTTAGTTGACCAACAGTTGTAACATCGAAACCAAGACAGATGGTGGTTTACAGAAGAGCGGAGTCCTCCGAGCGAATCCCCCTGGAAGTTAGAAATTTTTTGAAATATTGACCTCTTAAAACGTAATTTTTAAACATTCTGGCCACTTACCGGAACATTTCTGTTCGTTTTTTAGTGTTTTTGCCTTTACCAGAACATGTTCCAAAAACCAGTAGGTTTACTGGGTTTTGTGATATTACGATTTATACCCAAGACAGTGCTGCCAAAAAAAGTACCGTCCTGGATAAAAGAGTACCTACGGTTGGACATTTCATTCAGTGTTTGAATTACTGACTATTATTTTCGAGCCGTACCTGCATAGTTCAATACCTATTTTCTATCTATTCGTCGTACGCACTCTCACTCACAACTCACATTCTGCAATATTTTCTTTTGCGTCTGCAGGAGTAATAAACAATTTGAATTTGAATATGAACGTCATCATTGTAGCATTTCCGGATGTCCAAGAAGTTAATATCATTACATAATAAAATATATTTTTTCGTATGAAATGAAGTTTACGTGAATTTTAAAATATCTATTTACATACAGTATACCTGCATAAGCGTTTATATTTATTATTAATTGAAGAGCCAATATATGCGCCCGCGCACACTAGACGTGCTTTTCATTCATAAAATGTTTTACTGATGATGCGTTTACAACTTCACACTGTAAATATTTGATTTGCGTGGACATGAATATTTTACGATGTCAGGTGCGGCCACTTAGTTCTCTTGGTTATACATTTATGCAAATTGCAATGTGTAGAATATTGTAGATGAAAGACGTCTGTAAACATGTGACATTAACCAAGCTGCTGTGCCAGTGTATCATTTATGAATGATTAAATTACTATTGATTTATGATTTTTCGATGTAAATTCCAACGATACTCACAAGAGGTGGCTGATTGTGACCGCAGCATTTTTATGCCAAAAAAGTGTTTTGCTCTTTTCTGAGACATCAAATTTTAAAAAATGTTATAGTTCAGTCGTAGCGTAGAAAAGAGTAAAGTTGGCTAATTTATATCTTTTTATGAAATCTTTCGGAAACGTAAATAACGAAGTTACCTTTTTAAAAAAATAGCACATTACACTCTAATATTTGCTGAAAATTCTTTTATATCTTTTTCAAAAATATAAAAAAAATTAAAAAATCAAAAAACCCGACTGCGTAAAAAAAACTAAAAATGTGGAACCTAGCGATTTTAAACAGTCGGAACCCATTATTGAGAAGATTTGCGCCGATTTAGATTTCTTATGGCTCCCGACTGTTTAAAATCGCTATGTTCCACATTAGAATTTATTTTTTAGTGTATTTGCCATATGGCACATATATAATATATATATATTTATATACATGTGTGTGTGTGTGTACACGATAACTCTCGACAGACTTAATCGATTTAAACGAAATTTGGTACACACATTGGAACCCATCACCGCACGAAGCCTATTTAAAATGGGCCCGATCGGACCATTTTAAGGGTAGTTTTTAGGGGCTGAAAAAAGTTTTTGGGCCCAAAAATACCGAAAAAATTCTCAAAATTGTTTCAAAATTGAAATTTAACCTTTTAGTAAAGCTCAAAATGTGCTGCTAAAATTTTAATAAAATCGGCTCGACAGGACCGGACTTACGAATTTTATGAAAACACTAGTTTGCGGATAGTGATTTATTTGCTGACGGGTGTATTTAATTTGGTACAGAGGTTGCATTGATAATAATATTGAAATTAAGAAAAAAAATATTATTTTAAGGGATGTATTAAGGGGTAAAATTTTTTATTTTGTCCAAAAACAAACTTATGTTTACATAATAACAGCACAATGCCTGTATTAGCAAATACACTATATTGTCGGCAGGGTTTTGGCACTGCGACCCGAGTTTTTTTCTTTTTAGTGTTTGTTACGCAGTCGGGTTTTTTGATTTTTTAATTTATTTTTTCTTTTTTTCTTTTTAGTTTTTTTTTATCATTTTTTTCGGTCTTTAGTGACATTCGGACAGTTAAGACAAATCGATTGACGTAAAAATCATCAAAATCGGCCCACGCGTTTGATCTCTAGAGTGCCACAAAGGAACAAACATACATACATACATAGACTGAATAACACCATACCCTCCTTTGCGTTGCGCAGTCGGGTAAAGAAACGGGGTAGGCTGTGTCGTCTACACGGCCGCGGGTGTTTTGGGCTTGGCAACGTCTACTTGAGATAAAAGAAATAATAATATTATTATATCAAATTTAATGTTTTTCAATTTAATATTTTTGGCTCGAAAGTGATTAGCAAGAGTGAATCTTGACATGTGAAGTCGCATTCAACTCTCGGTTAGGTATTTTAATATTTATTTTTTAGCTTTTTAAAATCAGAATGAACTATTTTAGATGTCATTAATTTGTTCAGAATTGATTGCTCAGTTAATATAGCAGTGCACACAAAAATTACATGCACATTCCTCGTTTAAACCCAATTTTGAACTCCGCTGCACTGATTCGTATTGCCGTGTGTGTGTGTTTTTAAAGACCACCAACAGCTAAGGTTATTTGGGCCTAGCACCAATTCATATTTTCAATTCATTATTTTTTTTTTTTTATATTAAATTGAAAATCCAATTGACACTTTCACCAGCTCTCGGGCTAGAACCCGAGAATTGGGGACTTGTAATAGAGGAACCATAGCAACGCCATGTAGATTCGCATTGCCAAATCCAAGAATCAGTCACCTACAAAAATTCAGTATGTACCTATAAAATAACAATGTGTGCTGTTCATAAAATATAACGTTATGCATAATAATATAGGAAATATTTTTGTTATCGCGGTGTTTCAAAAAAGCCCTATCGGTCAACGTCGAATTATTGATAAAATAGTATGTAAAATACACGATGCCTATATAATATGTAGGTGCGTTGTGTTACGTTGTCTTATTTAAATAAAATTGATTTGAGTGCACAATTTCACCAATCCATCATATTTTAGGAACGACATGTCGTGTGCCTTCGACCAATACCCCTTGATTATGAACAAGTATTATATTATAGCGATAGCGGAATGTGTGTGTTCTTTACCAATCTGTCATCTAGAATGTGTTCTCCACCATATAGGTTAAATGTAAAGGCGACGCTACACATGCCGCATACGCCGAATCCCGAGTCGCGAATATTTGTCACGCGGCAAATATTGTGGATCTGACGAAATAGGCAAATGTTCGCTATTTACCAAACATCAAACATTTGCCATTCTTTCTAATGTACGGAATAAATTATTTTTTATTTGATGTGCTCGTTGGTCTCTTCTTTTTCCATCGAAATGATAATGATAAGATGCGCACGTTCAGTCTAAAAATAGACTGTGCGCGTGCGCATCCCATGGAAATCTTCATAAAGAAGAGATCAACGAACACACCCCACCAATCACAATACACTTATCGTGCCCACTAATGTAAAATATGTTAATAGTCACTAACTGATCGGCAAGTCATCACAGTTTGCACTACTATATCCTCCAAGATCTTTCAGCAATAATATCTTCCTTGCGCTTGTCTTTTGGTACTGCCGATTTTATTATTACAATTTACAAGTTAAAAATAGTGTCTTGTCTTGAAATATCAAGACTTCACAAAGTCTAAGTCTAGATTAAAAAACTCTTGTCTTGTCTTGAAAATTTCTAGACAAGACTTTTGCAAGTCTTGTCTTGAAAATCTAGACAAGACAAGACAAGAGTCTAGAAAGTCTAGATCTAGACGGCAACAGTCAACACTATAATCTAAATACATTGATATTGGTATAAAAAGAAAGGTTTTGTTGAGAAGATTACAAATAAGGTATATGACGTCACGGAAAATTCAATATGACGGACTCTAGACGCCATTTTCTCAGAATGCAAAAGTAATTTTCCCTCTAAATTAGTGTTGCCGTCTAGACAAGACAAGACTTTCAAAGTCTTGTCTTGAAATATCAAGACTTCACTAAGTCTAAGTCTAGATCAAAACACTTTTGTTTTGTCTTGAAAATTTCTAGACAAAACTTTTGCAAGTCTTGTCTTGAAAATCTAGACAAAACAAGACAAGAGTCTTGAAAGTCTAGATCTAGACGGCAACACTAGTTAAGAATACAAAGTGAATATCGACTGGAGTCTGCACAGGTGATTATTGGGAGACATTAACTGCGGAATGGACTGAAGTGTGAATAGTACACTCCAATGATACGGCGATTAGCGGTTCTGCCAACTGTGACATTGTTATTTATATTATTAATTGTTTTTGTCACCGTGGTGCATGAGTACATAATATGTATGTATGATGGATCATATTTCAAAGTACTCTGGCATTGATAGAATGAGCCGTAACTAATGCTAATGGACTGACACACTCTTATCTGCTTAACAATATTATTATTATTTGAATAATATTTTATTGTTGACATTGTGAGGTGTGCTTGTGTTCATTGTAAAAATATATTTTGAAGAATTTTGGCGCCAGTTTCTTAAATACTTATATACGATAGACTATAATAGACCGTTGAGACGGAACTCGTAACACCTTCGAAAACGTTTTCGTTATATTCAAAGTTCTAAGTTTTAACCGTTGCCTGTTACGAAAAAAATTATCTACTTATTTGAGTTAAACATAAACAATTCTGTAATTCTGAAAAGGAAAAAATCTTTATTTTTTGACAATTGTTTCGTCAACACAGTGACTTCTTCAGAAAATATCTTATACTACAATAAAATACAAAACGTACAAATAATATGTAGGTCATAAGATATTTTCTGAAGGAGTCACTGTGTTGACGAAACAATTGTCAAAAAATAAAGATATAGTGTAAATTTATAAAACTTAATGTATTATTATTATTCAAAATGTTTAATATTAATTTACATCAAGTAATGCAGCATTTACTAACTGCCATTTTTTACGTTTGATTTTATATCAGTACATGTGCCGTAAAAATGCCAGCTTTCGCCGCTAAGCGCGCACGGTCGTTCAGCGTCTCCCTTCCAAGCAGCTGCACATAGCGAATAGCAAAAAAATGAAAACTTTTAAACCCACCATAACAGCTCCGATTTTGATGAATTTTTTTTTAAATGTTTGTTACATGACATTATTTTAAACAGAAACATTGTAGCCCGCGGACTCAAATTTTCATTTTACAATTACAAATTTTCCTCCGAATTTTCTTATACGAGAGAAAAACTGCTCTAGAAATGAAAATAATGAACTTAGAGAACTAAAACTTTCAGAAACGTTAGGTCCTCAAATGAGCATACAAAATTTAGTCAGGATTGAATAATTATTTGTAAAGCGGCAAACGTTGATATTATCTTATACGCGACGCGAGCGTATAGAAAAATTCAGAAAAAAAACTTGGTGTAAAATGAAAAATAATGGGAATAACGTGCTTTAAGTTTTTGTACTGTGAAATAAAATAATGTATTTCGAACAATGATGTAAAATTTAGCCAATAGGTATTCAATAAATATTTTTAACACAGCATACGATATTTGGAATATTTGGGCTTGAGAATAGCCGAGAGTGTAGCGGCGCTGTTGTTTACATGGCGTTGCTATGGTTCCTCTATTACAAGTCCCCAGTTCTCGGGTTCTAGCCCGAGAGCTGGTAAAAGTGTCAATTGGATTTTCAATTTAATATTAAAAAAAAAAAAAAAAAATAATGAATTGAAAATATGAATTGGTGCTAGGCCCAAATAACCTTAGCTGTTGGTGGTCTTTAAAACACAATTACCAATTGGAATGAACGAAACGCTGACGCGTGGAAAATCCGGGGGAAAACTGCTTTAGAATTAATATCAATACGTCTCAAATAAGCATACAATTAAATTTAGTCAAAATTGAACAGGTACTTATTTTTCACAAAGTGACATGAGTTTCAAAATTGATGATTTTTTTACTTCGTGATAGTTGATACAATGATACCGGATTATCTTTTGAGGAATTTATATAGAGTTCGCATTGCAAACATTTACGACCAGTCGTAAACGTGTACAACAATTTTACGCAGTTAGTGAATACTCTACAATTTACATGTAAGTAACATTAATTTTTCAAAATATTGACAAGAAAAATATACTTTTATCTTTATCGCATCAGCTTAAATAAATAAAATAAACTAATGATAAATAATAATACCAAGTCATATTGCCAATAGAGCAAGAGCCCGCGACAGCCAGACATACGTCATTTTATAAAAGCTGAAAGTTTCCCTGCGCATGTACCCAACACAGGTAAGAACGATAATCGACTTAAGAAGTTTGGATGGTGGTTACTTTGGCAGGTAGAGGGTACCAAAGGTACGATAAGCCACTTCCGGTGCAAAATGTCAATTTTTATATGTATATGTATAAATGTATAAATTGAAACAGCTCAAAATTACTAAGTGGCCCTTAGTCCAACATGGTAACCATAGTTTTTAAGAAAATGACATTTCGAAAAAATTATAAATTTTCAATAACTGCTCAAAATTGGATAAAATATAATAGTTAAATCCTGTATCATGAAAAATAAAAGTAATACATTTTGTAAAGTAGTATCAGTATATTCAAAAATTTAAATTTTTGATGTGAAACATCTTTAGGTACGGGTGTAAAATCATTTGAATGGAACTTCGCCAAATGTTATTTGTTATTGCATTTTGAAACTACGTGGTCAATAATATTATAGTTTTTTTTACTAACATTATCATCGCGTAATGTATCATGCCGTTTTTTTTTATTAAAAAAAAAACAGATGGATAATTATGTATTGTTTTTTTTCTTATTGAAAAATTATGAATGTGATATTTTTTAGAACCTTACCTATATTAAAAATGTTAAAAATTCAATTTCCAACAAAAAATATCTCGCATTCGATGATGTAAATTATTTTCTAATTTAACTGGCATAAAGAGATATCTTTATTAAATATATATAGGTATATAATTTTTATTTCATGATTTTCTTGACTTTTTTTCAAAGCAACTACTTTAAACTACCTTTTGTTTAAATATGTTTACATATTATTGTAAAAAAAAAAATAATATTTTAATAGCACGTTTATATAAGTATACTTAGAATAAGTAATTTAATAATAATTCATAAAATGTTATTGCCTTTGTTCGGATACATTTTTGAATAGTTTTATGTACCTACAGTAAATTATATTGAAACTCATGTTGATCACTCACGTATGTAATATAATAAAATTAAAAAACCGGTTGATTTGTGAATCAGAATTGTCAATCTTTATTATGGCAATGTTTCAACAACCATTTTGTTGCCTTCTTCAGGCCTAAAATTACATAATTCTAATAATGTAATTTTAGGCCTGAAGAAGGCAACAAAATAGTTGCTGAAAAGTTGCCATAGTAAAAAGATTGACAGTTCTGACTCACAAATCAACCGGTTTTTTCTTTTATTATAGTAAATTATTATTATTTTCCATTTATCATTATAGTTATTTTGGTTTTATATTCGCTTAGTTAGCTTTATAATAAATAACAATATTTTTGTATACCTGCGTTTATTTAAAATTAATAAACTAATGTTCAATAGGTACATTGTTTTTCGTTAAAACTTCATACATAATGCTTGAGTGATCTGTCTATAAATTTCAAATGTAGGAAATCGATTCTCGGGGACTTTGTAATGCAGTGTATTTGTTTAATACATTTTATTTGCCAACGTTTCGACTTAAATCAAGTCTTTATCAAGGCTCTGTAACAATTAATAAATTTGTTTTTTAACCTAAAATAATCTAAAAATCATATAATTTTAGATTATTTTAGGTTAAAAAACAAATTTATTAATTGTTACAGAGCCTTGATAAAGACTTGATTTAAATCAAAACTTTGGCAAATAAAATGTATTAAACAAATACACTGCATTACAAAGTCTATTGGTCCCGAGAATCGATTTCCTTCATACATAATATTTCTAATTCTAAGAATTTTGATTAAATTGAATTTCAAGAAAAAATATTAATCGAGGTTCAGTAAAGTCAAATGCTTCAATTAATATTTAGCGTCAAACCAAATTTAAAATCACAAACAAAAATCAACCTTTTTTCTCTTTTCGGAACAATACCCCAAAATATAGTATACTTTTATTACAGGTTACTACGACCATCAAATAAGTATACTAATTTATATAAGAGGTGCACGTTGAATTACGTTAAAAAATAAAAATAAAAAATTGCTACACTAAAATATATAAATTCTTGGGAAAATTGTCAATACCAGATTCAGGCAATTCCTGCGTCATTCTACGGATATGAGTTAGAAACCAAATGCGTTGAAAACATAAAGTTATACATAATTAGACATGCGTATGAACGTTTGCCAAACACAAGGCCGATAACTCATTTCAGAACGGTTACAATATATACATATACATATATACATAATTTTAATTGACAGCTTTAAAAATGTCAAAAAAACAAATATAATTTATAAGTTTTCAATGTGTTAACCAAAATTTCCTTAGGCAACCCTATGTATTTCAATACAGCTCTTCGAGATCTACAATATGGCGTCAATTGTATGCTGCCAAATAATGACGAAAGATAATTATGAGCTAATGAAATATGTGTATTTTGCACCGGAAGTGAGCTCCTCCCGGCCGTCGCACCAGGATTTGACGAGGCAACCCTAGCGCTTATTCTTTGTCATACTAAATACTACCTTCCCTGAAAATTTCATCCTGTTACAATCTATCTCAGTCTATCATAATTTATTGAAGTTTAGGGGTGTCTGGCAGGGGGTTGAAACCGTACTAAGTGTCTGGCAATGGACGACGTGTTTTCTAATATTATTCCGAAGAAAATATAAAAAAAACTGAGCTTTATACTTTAACGAATTTGAGGTACTATTTTATGCACCTTTGCTACCCTCTACCTGTCAAAGTAACCACCATCCAAACTTCATAAGTCGATTGTCGTTCTTACCTGTGTTGGGTACATGCGCAGAGAAACTTTCAGCTTTTATAAAATGACGTATGTCTGGCTGTCGCGGGCTCTTGGGCTACAATTTATTATCAATTTTAATAATAAATTGAAAAGCCAATTGATACCGTTAGGAATAATCTTTAGCAGTATAAAACACTTCACGTACCTATCAAATAATCTTTCAATTTTTGTAACAGTTTGAAATTTAGTTCTTTTATGTTTCCAGGAATAGCATTGTAAATTTTTAAAAGAGTAGGAATATTATTAAAATAAATATTAGTAAAAAAAACTTTTTAGAGACAAGCTTTTATTTTAAATGCACTAAAAAGGAAAAATAATTTTTAATAATTTAGGTTCATAATTATAAAAGCGTGGGTCGTGAACTCTATGATAGTTTATTAGTCACGACCCGCGATTTTATAATTATGAACCTAAATTATTGAAAATTATTTTTTCCTTTTTAGTGCATTCAAATAAAAGCTTGTCTCTAAAAAGTTTTTTTACTAATATTTATTTTGTTCATTTTAGTTTTTCACCTTGTGTGTTTTTAGTGTTCTATGTAAGTACTGTAGAATATATTTTCATACTAATAATAATGATGATGAATATAATTATTAATTTGTATTTTTCTTGTTCTAGGTAAGATTTTACAACAACATATTGGCAGATAATTTTCCAAATATTTGGTATGTACTTTAACTTATACGATTTATTAAACTAACAAGAATCAACCAAACAATCTTCATTCAAACTTATTAAGACGTACGGGCTGACGGTACTTCGCAACCGGAAAATAGATAATGGTCTGGAAACCATCGAGATAGAGGCTGCCGAACATCCGGATCACTCGCACAATTCTTAACAAGAATTAGAACCACTGGTTGACAAGGAGGATAACTAAAATACAAACTTAAAACAAAACTTGCTTATACTAGGTTGAGAACCGCTGATTCAATTACTGTCAGTTTTATATTTTAGAAAATATAAATTGACGCTCTCAAACGTTAAAACTAAAACGAAACTAAATCGATACCAAGCCGTGAGGTGGGTCCTTTATTAGGACTAAAGTGCGACCCTTGAGGTCCACACGACGAACTTCCCAGTTTGATAAATATTTTATAATAATAATTAAATTAGATATTACACAGAAAAGTAATCATTTTAATCATTAAAACATAATTATTATTTATTTTTAACAATAATTTTAAAAAAAACGACTGAACCGATTTTTATAAAATTTATGTCGGATCAAAATGACGTTAATACGCCTCGATTGACACCCTTACGAAGTCGATATAATTTTTTATTCGCGAGATATTGTATAAAATCTACTTTTTTGGAGGTTATTTGGTTAAGAAAAAAGAACGGCTGAACCGATTTTGAAAAAATTTCTTTCAGATCATATTTACGTTAATACGCGTCGATTGGCACCCCAACGTAGTCGATATCATTTTTCATTCTCGAGATTTCGTCTTAGAAAGAAATGGACACATACATACGTACGTACGTACATACGTACACACACACACACACACACAGACATCTTTCTAAAAGTAATGTAGTGACCTTGAAACATAAAAATTTTTTTTCCTTTTTGATTTCGATTTTCGGACCCATTACAATAACTTCCAATGGGAAGTTAAAAAAACTTCAGCAATTTTTTTATGATTTTTTATAAGTAAAAAATTAGTCACCTTCAAGGAATTTCAATACACATTTTATGACAAATTTACCATCAATATTATGGATCTGGAAAGAAAAATAATGTATTTTTATATTGAAATTGGGACATTATGTTCAAGAAATGTTAATAATTATTTAGAAATTTTTAATTTGTCAGTTTTAGTGGTTTTCAATCTGTCATCTGGTGGGAGCCACTTTTTATCGTTGGCAACACTGATTCCGACAATCCTGGCCGGTGCTGGCCCGTGTCTGTACGGACTCGCTCCGCTCAAATTCGCTAGATATGAATACGCCTATAGAAAATGCATGTCATGATATTTTTGTGACTGCCACGTTACGTGATGGACACGCTACGTGCTGGTAGATATGAATTGAGCTTATTCGGTGAAATACACAACGCGCGATTGTCGAATACACTTCGAATGGGAAACAAACAGATCGAATGAAATTGCGTTAAGCTAAGTGCGCACTTAGCAAAGATATTTGCACATGTTTGCTCTGTTTGCCAAAGCTCTTTGCTCGGTCGTTCACACTGTGAACGAAAACGGCAAATATTTGCGGAAAAAATGTTTTCCCCAAGTCATGGCAAAGACCAGCAAAGATGGAGAGAAGATATTTGCCGCATTCGCAGCAAATATGTTTTTTACCCGTTCACACTACATATAGCAAATATTTGGCAGCAAATAATCGTCGAGCAAAGAGCTGCAAACAGATATTTTGTTTTCTTATATTTGCGCGCTATTGTTTTGACATTAATTGTTGAATTGTTCTCTATTTCTATAGTTTCAGTGATCAAAGTGAAGTGCATCGAAAAATTATCAATTGAAAATTAAATAAAAACCGGCTAAATGCGTGCGTCGAACCACGCAAAAAGTAGGGTTCCGTACTATTTGAGTTATGCTTACCGATTTCTTTTTTTCTATTGTTAGTATTTGTTGATTAACTAGAGGATATGAGTTATGCTTGACGTGAATTACAGCTTTATAGCTAACGGCGTTGTTAAAATAGACCTGGTAACAAAGTAGGTTTAAAAATTGCAACATTGATGGTCTCTAAAACGTACAATTTTGATAAAATAAATAAAATAAAAACACATAGATAATCTACTCAAAACGCCCTTTTTAACGATGCCCTACAAAAATAGGTACAAACAAATTTGTTTGCCCCCCACCCCATTTGTATGTATGGGCGTCTCCCTTAAATAAACCTTTTTAACTTCCCATTGGAAGTTATTGTAATGGGTCCGAAAATCGAAATCAAAATGTATAACAAATTTTTATGTTTCAAGGTCACTACACTATTTTTACACTATTTTTAGAAAGATGTCTGTCTGTGTGTGTGTGTATGTATGTGTGTGTGTGTACGTATGTGTGTGTGTGTACGTATGTGTGTGTGTGTACGTATTTGTCCATTTCTTTCTAAGACGAAATCTCGAGAATGAAAAATGATATAGACTACGTTAGGGTGCCAATCGACGCGTATTAACGTAAATATGATCTGAAAGAAATTTTTTCGAAATCGGTTCAGCCGTTCTTTTTTCTTAACCAAATAGACTCCAAAAAAGTAGATTTTACACAATATCTCGCGAATAAAAAATTATATCGACTTCGTAAGGGTGTCAATCGAGGCGTGTTAACGTCATTTTAATCCGACATAAATTTTATAAAAATCGGTTCAGCCGTTTTTTTAAAATTATTGTTAAAAATACATAATAATTATGTTTTAATGAAAAAAATGATTACTTTTCTGTGTAATATCTAATTTAATTATTATTATTATTATTAAATATTATCAAACTGGGAAGTTCGTCGTGTGGACCTCAAGGGTCGCGCTTTAGTCCTAATAAACGACCCACCTCACGGCTTGTTAATTTTTTCTTATTCTCTCCGTCTTTGGGCCGCGGTAATACATATGTGTGAATTTCAATCCCTATCTTATTTCGCTTAGAAACTAGAGGCCTGTGACAGACGAACGGACATCGTTGGCACAACAATAGGGTTCCTTTCTGGTACGGAACCCTAAAAACGGCTGACGATTGATAATTTAAATATGACCTAGATAATAACCCACATAAACATACATCTAATTTGAAAGCTTCATAAAAAATAACTTGCTGTACCTATATTTGAAATGATTATTATAAATGTTTAATATTGTCAAATGTAGATATTTATCTTATTGACTCACCTCGAGTACCTACACTTTATAGAGCAGGAACAAAAATACCTTCAGTTAAGAGAATTTTCTACCGGAAGTTACCCCCAGAACTCTTCATCTCAAATCCTTTCCCCTCGCTTAAAAACGGTTACCGCTCTCCCGACGCTATTTTTAAAGCTGAAATGAAACCAAGAGTCACATTGCCGATTCCAATTTAGTTGTTCTACATAGTTTCGTTTAGAAAATACAAAGGAGGATACTTTTGGCCCATCTTTTATATACTTTATTATTTATCTAATGATCATTTAATATTATGATAAAAGTGATGCACATCAATATCCGTATAGTACACGCAAATTATACTTTTTAGAATAAATAATTTTTCATGCTATGTAAATATTTTTCCAATAGGGGTAAGAAAAAAGCCCAAAAAGTTCCCAACTGGTCGGTGTCCGCAACTACTCTTTTTTTGCCAAAACCCACCCCCATTTCGCTTTTTCGCAAGTATCTCGAAAATTATAATTATGCTATTAAAGAATGTTTTAATCAAAAAATGTTTGTCGTAAAATTGTCAACATTTTTGTTTTTTGTCCTAAACATATTTTGATAAAACAAGGGGAGAAAGAATTTTCGAGGTAAAAAGTAAGATTTTGGAAAATTTGCGGCTGTAGGGCGGCCCCTTGAAGATTTCCAAATTTTTCGACATAGATAGCCCACGAATAGGTCTATAACCCCCATATAGTGTTCAAATTTTAAGTCAAAAAGCACCAGGTATAATGGAAAAATTGCTTCTGTAGGGTGGCCGCTTACAAATTTTCAAAATTTTTCGGCGCAGTTAGACAGCTCATGAATAGGTCTTTAACCTTCTTACTAGAGTACTTCGGGTTCATATTCAAAATTACGAAAAGTGTTACGTAATTTTGACAGTGAATATTTATAACAATAAGAAATTTAATTTTTGGTTTAACGGCAACTTTTATCGAAAAATGTTTGGGACAAAAAACCTGGACAATTTTACGGCAAACATTTTTTGTTTGAAACATTTTTTAACAGCACAATTTTAATTTTCGAGAAATTTGCGAAAATGCGAATTGGAGGTGGTTTTTGGCAAAAAAAAGGGTAGTTGCGGACACTGATTTTGTTCCTACCCCTATTGGAAATATATCTACGTAATATGAAAACTTAATTAATTATTTTTTCCATTCTACGTTTTCATGCGTCTAATTTACGTGTACTACACTGCCCGACAAAAAAAAACCGGAACCCTGAAATATTTCACAAAAGTACTAAAATATTGAATCATTTCACTAGATATTGCTAGGTTAAAGAACCATTTATTGTTAATACGGAATGCATAAATTGGTTGATAAAAGATCACAAATAAATACACAAAAAATTAACTGAAAAAAAATATAGATAACAGAAACATAGTCCAGTCACGAGAGCTTAAAAAGGTAGGTCCACCTTGCGTTTTGCGCAGCAAATGATTTTATTTTTTTGTGTCCTCGAGCATGTTTAGGAGATGTCAAATCCAAGTTTGCGACCTCTAAAACAGAGCGGTGTAGTTTTGGTGGGCTAAAAACCATGATTTGTTTGCACTTTTTTACGTTTTTTGCTTATAACATAACGGCGCCACGAAAAATGGTTCTATTCAAAATTAAAGAGCACAAAATTTACTTCAAAATGCACTAGTCAAATATGTTTTTGTTCCGATTTTACCGACTCTACAGAACTTAGAAAAACAAAAAAAAAATAAACTCTTTTTTTGTTTAAAGGCGCTAATCTCAGAAACTACCAGTCTGTAAAAGAAGCAAAGTACTAATCAATGAGACCCTATACGAGTTTTTTAAAAATTCAATCCCAAAGAGTGAAAACGAGAGTGTAGGATTTATTGTAATAACAAAAAATCCTACATCCACGTTTTACTCCCTGTGGGATTGAATTAAAAAAAATAATCGAATAGCCTATAACCTTTCTTAATAAACGGGCTATCTAACAAAAAAAATTTTTTTCAAATCGGACTGGTAGTTCCTGAGATTGGCGCGTTCAAACAAAAAAAAATAAACACTTTTTTTGCTTGAACGCGCGCTAATCTCAGAAACTACAAGTCCGATTTAAAAAAAATTTTTTTTGTTAAATAGCCCGTTTATTGAGGAAGATTATAGGCTATTCGAGTTTTTTTTAAATTTAATCCCAAAGGAGGTAAAACGTCGGTGTAAGATTTTTTGTAATAACAAAAAATCTTACACCCCCGTTTATCCCCTTTGGGATTGAATTAAAAAAAAAATTCAAATAGCCTATAACCTTCCTTAATAAACGGGCTATCTAACAAACATTTTTTTTCTTTAAATCGGACTTGTAGTTCCTGATATTAGCGCATTCAAACAAACAAACAGGTTTTTTTTTTTTTGTTTGAAAGCGCTAATCTCAGGAACTTCCAGTCCGATTTGAAATTTTTTTTTTTGTTAGATAGCCCGTTTATTAAGGAAGGTTATAGGCTATTCGAATTTTTCAATAGTTAAAAGCTTAAAAAAATACGTTTTTTTCATTTTGGTAAATTTTAGCGATTTTCAAAGTTCTGTAGAGTTGGTAAAAATCGGAATAAAAACATATTTGACTAGTGCATTTTGAAGTAAATTTTGTGCCCTTTAATTTTGAATAGGACCATTTTTTCGATAGGACCAGACGTTTTTATGTTATAAGCAAAAAACCCAAAAAAGTGCAAAAAAATCGTGGTTTTTAGCCCACCAAAATTCCCCCGCCCTATTTTAGAGGTCGCAAACTTGGATTTGACATCTCCTAAACATGCTTGAGAACACAAAAAAATAAAATCATTTGCTGCACAAAACGCAAGGTGGACTTCCTCTCGTGACTGGACTAACAATGCAAATACGATTTTTGTCTTAGTTGTAAAAAAATTTGGAGCATACAAGTAATTCAAGACTTACAAGGCGCGATATTGATGTAGTAGCTTAAGCAACGAATAATTTGTGGATGGAAAAGTCGAAAGCAGAACGTTTGACTTAGGAACTTTGTTTGGACTAGTTAGGAGATAAACATACTAAAAGTCCTTACCCCTCCGAGGTACGCCCGAGGGGGGGGGGCACAAAGAAGGTTCCGTTTTTTGGTTTTTTGCTTTTACCTCGAAAACGGTGCGTCCTACGAAATTTTGTTGTAGTACATAATGAAAGCTGATAAAATTCTCTACAGCTTTAACTTTCACACTTTTTATCTATCTCCATTCTTTGCCTAGCTATGAGCTTCGAAAAAGGGCCGATTTTCAAAAATGTGTTAAATTCTCTGTAGCACATTGTAACAATACGAATTTGCCAAAATCATTTCTAATTGCTCTTCCACACTATTAAAAACACCCACACACTATTAAAAAATAACAAGCTGGGAGTACCTCCACGCGGTGAAGGCGGAAACAGTTTACTTTTAAACTGGATAAAACTCCCAATAATATCAATGAATAAAATTCTCGACCAATTTTTCAGACAATGTATTAACAAAAAATTACAACAAATAATTCAAATAATTGACGTTTCGATCCGGATTTGGATTTTCTTCAGAATCGAGCTAAAAAAATGATAATATAAAAATTAATTATTAATTAGTTTATATCTAAGAAATTAAGCCGTAGATTCGACAGATGAGGAGAAAGAAGAAGAGGCAAACGCTGAGGAACCACAACCAGGCCCGTCACGCCCAAAGAGGCAGCGAATTAAATAATTCATTTTTTAAAAAGGTGGATGAGCAATAAGAAATGATTTTGGCAAATTCGTATTGTTACAATGTGCTACAGAGAATTTAGCACATTTTTGAAAATCGGCCCTTTTTCGAAGCTCATAGCTAGGCAAAGAATGGAGATAGATAAAAAGTGTGAAAGTTAAAGCTGTAGAGAATTTTATCAGCTTTCATTATGTAGTACAACAAAATATATCGGCCGACAACGCAAGTCTTGGACACCCTGTATAGCAAAAATCATGGTTACCTTGATTTACGTACAGTTTTTATTTTTTTTAGTAAAATATTTTTTTTTTCGAAAACTATACATTTTAGAGAAAAAAATATTTACATTTTTTTCATATTATAACATCTAGAATTCATTTATATTTTTTTTTACCTATGTTAATACGTGACATTGAGGACGTTTTTTTGAATATATCAGGATCCACTGAACCGATTTGACTCAAAATCTAATCAGATCTAAGTTAAAGGCTGATAAACACAATAGAACAATCGGCATGCCCGTATGTTGTTCCGTTCTTAAGATATCGAAGGCGAAAAATTGACCACACACATACACACACACACATACAGACATCAGTCAGAAAATGATCTTAAACGATTGCTAGAGTCTCAAAACGTGAAAATCTGTTAAAATCTCGAAATATTTTTTTCGGACTAAATCCATTACTTCCCTACCATAGTAGAGGTGGGAAGAAAAAATTGAATGACTATATTAGAATATAGCAGCCGTTTTTATTATAATAAAGTCAGAGCATACGCTATTTCCAATTTCCATATCACACTGTGCAACAGACAAGGACAACCGAAACAAATTCGCGATTTATTAGATAGAGTCGCATTTATATAGTTAAATTAGCATATTAGTCCAGTCACGAGAGGAAGTCCACCTTGCGTTTTGTGCAGCAAATGATTTTATTTTTTTGTGTCCTCAAGCATGTTTAGGTGATGTCAAATCCAAGTTTGCGACCTCTAAAACAGGGCGGGGGAGTTTTAGTGGGCTAAACACCACGATTTTTTTGCACTTTTTTCGGTTTCTTGCTTATAACATAATAACGGCTGGTCCTATCAAAAAAATGGTCCTATTCAAAATTAAAGGGCACGAAATTTACTTCAAAATGCACTAGTCAAGTATGTTTATGTTCCCATTTTTACCGGCTCTACAGAACTTAGAAAATCGCCAAAATTTACCAAAATGAAAAAAAAGCATTTTTTCAAGTTTTTAACTATTGAAAAACTCGAATAGCCTATAACCTTCCTTAATAAACGGACTATCTAACAAAAAAAAATTTTTCCAATCGGACTGATAGTTCCTGAGATTAGCGCGTTCAAACAAAAAAAATAAACTTTTTTTTTGTTTGAACGCGGTATTCTCAGGAACTACAAGTCCGATTAAAAAAAATTTTTTTTTGTTAGATATCCTGTTTATTAAGGAAGGTTTTAGGCTATTCGAGTTTTTTTTAAATTCAATCCCAAAAGGGTTAAAACGGGGGTGTAAGATTTTTTGTTATTACAAAAAATCTTACACCCACGTTTTACCCCCTTTGGGATTGAATTAAAAAAAAACTCGAATAGCCTAAAACCTTCCTCAGTAAACAGGCTATCTAACAAAAAAATGTTTTTTTAAATCGGACTTGTAGTTCCTGAGATTAGCGCGTTTAAACAAATAAAGAGTTTATTTTTTTTTGTTTGAATGCGCTAATCTCAGGAACTACCAGTCCGATTTGAAAAAAAATTTTTTTGTTAGATAGCCCGTTTATTAAAGAAGGTTATAGGCTATTATATATATTTTTGTAATTCAATCCCAAAGGGGGTAAAACGTGAATGTAGGTTTTTTTGTTATTACAATAAATCCTACACTCCCGTTTTCACCCTTTAGGATTGAATTTTTCAAAAACTCGTATAGGGTCTCATTGATTACTACTTTGCTTCTTTTACAGACTGGAAATTCCTGAGATTAGCGCCTTCAAACAAAAAAACATTTTATTTTTGTTTTTGTTTTTCTAAGTTCTGTAGAGTCGGTAAAAATCGGAACAAAAACATATTTGACTAGTGCGTTTAGAAGTAAATTTTATGCCCTTTAATTTTGAATAGGGCTATTTTTTTGATAGGACAAGCCGTTTTTATGTTATAAGCAAAAAACCGAGAAAAGTGCAAAAAAATCGTGGTTTTTAGCCCACCAAAATTCCCCCGCCCTGTTTTAGAGGTCGCAAATTTGGATTTGACATCTCCTAAACATGCTTGAGGACACAAAAAAATAAAATCATTTGCTGCTCAAAACGCAAGGTGGACCTACCTTTTTAAGCTCTCGTGACTGGACTATATAAATGTGTGTAAAAAACAGTTTTGACACAATATTATACAAAAAATCTATCTAGAATTTTCTCCTCTTTCGTTTAAGACAGGTTTCGAATCGATCTGACATGGATTGAGCAAACTCCAAGCAAAAACCGTTTTTTCTAATTTATAATATATAATTAATAATCGAACAAAAAAAGTTTTTAAAAATCGGTAAAGCCGTTTGGGCTGTACGACAGATACAAAAAAACCGTTACAGACTCACAGATTCACAGGCATACAGACAAAGCGAGTGTATATAGGCGCTTCTAGCTTCGCTTAGATCGCGCCTAAATATTAAGGTGGGCTGTTTTTAATAGACTCCAGTAATTTTTTATAACTCGAATTACATTGTTGAGCTGTCGTGGCATCGAGTTAATAATATGGTAGAAAATGATTTTAACCCGTTCAAGTTAATACTAAAGGTATTATGAAATGAAATACACATCTAAAAGCATTAGTAACAAAGAAAAAACACCTGAGCTCCCTTTGTGGAAATAAAATATGCCGTTAGGCCTTAGGGGTACTTAAAAAAAAAAAATTAGGGTGGCCAATTTTTTTTGCAGGTCAGTGTAGTAACCCGTCACCCAAACTATTTAAACATTTATAAAAACTAATGTCATTTTTTTTTAATACACCATTTTTTTTAATGGAAAACGCAGTCAGCTACAAAGTCTATTAGCGCGAGTGTGAGTGCGTATATGAGGCGCACCAAAGAACATCAATATTTGTGCGTAGAAAACTACACAAAAAGTGTATGAAATTCAATATTGTTAGATACTAAAATTTTAAAAATGTACAAGTAGGTATTTAAATTTATATTGTATTTTTTTTAAATTTTGTCCTTAATAAAATGAATTAACAATTGAAAATGAAAAAAAACGTAGTTTTGTATGGACATTTCGTTGAAGCAATTCTTAGGAAAAAGCCGATAAATCAGTTTTCTGCTCAACAAATAAAAAGGTCGGGTTGCCGTTTTCTTTTAGCATTCAAGTCTTATATTTTTTTAAGAGAAAGTATTTTGCATCAACGTTTGACGTTTTTTTCTTTCATTAAGAGTATTCGATAGCGGAAGTTACCCCCTGCACTATTCATCTCAAATCCTTTCCCGTCGCCAATTGAACGAGCTATTTTTAAAGCTAAAGGGTTCGGATAAACGCCAAATAAAGGACCCATAATCAGACTACAGATTTACAGGAGAAAAACTGAAAAAAAAATCCTGAAAAACTTGCAATTTTTTAAAAAATTACGTTATCCAAAACTTGTTTTCAAAAAATTCGCCTGTAGGATCTGTAGTGTGATTCTCGGTCCTTCATTTGGCGTTTACCCGAACCCTTTAGCTTTAAAAATAGCGTCGGGAGAGCTGTAAACGTTTTATAGACGAGGAGAAAGGATTTGAGATGAAGGGTACAGAGGATAACTTCAGCTATCGAATACTCTTAATCTCTATTCTCTTTGCAGTTATTTATCATCAACACTAATATTATAATACTAATTGAAATGGAATTTCTGTCTATAATTTTCATTTTCTTGAGATTTTGTGACGATTCTATATACAAGATGTTTCAGAAACTTTTGCAATTTTATTTTGTCTATAGCTTTAAAGTCTGTTGAGATACAATTGCCTAATTTTTGCAATAAGTAAATCAAGTCCTGGAAATTTAATGTCATTATATTGTTATGGAACGGTTTGATGGCCAACAACGTGCGTTTTGTGTTTTTTGAATTAGATCATTCTTACATCACAGTGCGGCGTCGATTTCGTGCTCGTTATGGTTTTCACAACGTCAATGAAGCACCTAGTAGGTAGTGCCAATCTAATCAAATCCTGGATACATAAATTTGAAGAAAATAGGGCCCATTTTTTTGAAAAAAAACTCGCGTCGCAGTGCCAAAACCCTGCCGACAATATAGTGTATTTGCTAATACTGGCATTGTGGCTTTATTTGTGAAGTTAAGTTTGTTTTTGAACAAAATAAAAAATTTATCCCCTTAATACATCCCTTAAAATAATATTTTTTTTCTTAATTTCAATATTTTTATCAATGCAACCTCGGTACCAAATTAAATACACCCTTCAGTAAGTAAAGCACTATCCGCAAACTAGTGTTTTCATAAATTTTGTAAGTCCGGTCCTGTCGGGCCGATTTTATTGAAATTTTAGCAGCACTTTTTAATCGTTACTAAAGGGTTAAATTTCAATTTTGAAACGATTCTGAAAATTTTTTCGGCATTTTTGGGCCCAAAAACATTTTTCAACCCCTAAAAACCACCCTTAAAATGGCCCGATTGGGCCCATTTTAAATAGGCTTCGTGCGGTGATGGATTTCAACGTGCCTACCAAATTTCGTCAAAATCAATTAACTCTTTCGAAAGTTATTGCCCGCACACATATATATATATATATATATATATATATATATATATATATATATATACATATATAAATAGACATTTCCAAAAGTGGTGCCAAATTGTTCAGGAGGCTATGAAACGTCGAGAAATTTTGGTCCGACCCCTAGGTCCCGCCATACGACCGACGCCAATAGTGTATGTGCCATATGGCAAATACACTAATAATAACAGACAATGATCCGTAAATTTTTTGGCCCTTGATCGCTCCAAGAATTTGATGATTTTAATGACCAGTGGTGGTTCCAGCAAGATGGGGCTACTAGCCACACATCAAATATCGCATTAGAAGCTGTTGCGCTTGAAGTTTGATCAAGTGTGCGATGATTTTGTTAAAATATTTTGACTTGACTTGGACTTGACAGACGAATCAATTTTCAAACTGTGTACTTGTCGCTTGATCAAACTATACGTTTGTTTTAAAGTATACATGACCGTGTGTGTGGACACTTGACAAGTGGCCATAGTTGTGACTTGCTCTTTTGTCTATATGTGTGTTTCGCGCCAATTTTAATAATTATGTCTAGTGATATTCGTAGTGCGTTTCGCGAAGTGTTTGAGGAATTTATTGATATCTACAGAAATGAATCTTGTTTATGGCACGTGAAAAATAAAGATTACCATAACAGGGAGAATAAAAATGCTGTGTACAATAAATTAGTAGAAAAATTAAAGGAATAATATGTGGACTACATAGTCGATATTTGCATGTCACTTCTAATCGGAGGATGATTCAGAACTGACGCCGCTTCAAGCCGTGTGTGTCACATATGGCCATCATGTAAACTTTGTAATGTAGTGTGGTTTCCTGAGGAAAAAGGTGGTGACACAGAGTTTTCCAATTAGTTTCCAGGAAAGCACAATGTCACAAAACCAGTGAAAAACTGGCTAGATCTTGTTATACGGAGATTATACTCCAATAATTCCTCATATTGTATATTTAAAGAAAGCAGAGAAAGTAATTTAATAATCAACTATATTTAATTCAAAAAACACTATAAACGTAAAAACACAATAAGTTTAATCAAAACGTAAATGAGAATAACACAAAATATATAGGTACTTATACAAAAAAATTCTACGGGAATTTTTGAAACAATATTTAGATTGATTTTTGACGTGACAAAAATCAAAATTTGTAAATAACAATAAAAAAACGAAATAAGAAAACGAAAGGAATTTTAACGGACTATACGGACGGCGGATCACTCTTTGAAAAAAAAATGGCTCTTGGCCGGTATTTATAGACGAGATCATGAGAAACGCCCTTATGTCCAATTATATAATTGAAATAATTATCTGATTTGATCTCTGTCACACCACAACAGCTAGTAGACATGAATTCTGATTGCGGCTTGACAGGAGTTTTAAATAATGAAAAAAAAAACACAATAAATTTACAAAATGTATAATATGTAAAAAAAATATATGTAGTCGCTGCAACTTGATCAAACTTCGAGCGCAAGTATACTTGACAAGTATGCAGTTACGTGTGTGGCTACACTGGCTACTTAAGAGAGTGGTTCTCGGATAAATTGATATCAAGAAGAGGCGACATCAACTGGCCACCAAGAAGCTCGGACTTGGCCCCAAACGATTTTTTTGTGGGACTATCTTAAGAGTCGAGTTTATAATAAAGCCCGAGCAAATTTGATTCAGCTTAAAAATTGTATTCGGGAAGAGAATGAAGCCGTTACTCCTGACTTATGCACAAGCTAAATGGAAAATTTAAGGTATCGCTTGGATGAGTGCCAATGGTGAAATGGGCGACATCTAGATGACTAGATGATGTGATTTTCCATACATGAATTTCCAATAAATGTAGTTTTAAATTCCAAATAAAGTTAACTGATGATAGCTGAGCAAAATAAGAAAAAAAAGTGCAAAGCTCCAGAAAGACATAAGCAAAATGAGTATAAGTATCTATTGTTGAAAAAAATATTTTTTTCAACAATAGATTATTAGTGTATTTGCCATAATATGGCACATACACTATTGGCGTCGGTCGGATGGCGGGACCTAGGGGTCGGACCAAAATTTCTCGACGTTTCATAGCCTCCTGAACACTTTGGCACCATTTTTTAAAATGTTTATATATATATGTATGTATGTATATATGTATGTATGTGTGTGTGTGTACACGATAACTCTCGACAGACTTAATCGATTGAAACGAAATTTGGTACACACATTGGAACCCATCACCGCAAGAAGCCTATTTAAAATGGGCCCGATCGGACCATTTTCAGGGTTGTATTTAGGGGTTCCAAAAAGTTTTTGGGCCCAAAAATACCAAAAAATTTGTCAGAATCGTTTCAAAATTGAAATTTAACTCTTTAGTAAAGATTAAAATGTGCTGCTAAAATTATAATAAAATCGGCCCGACAGGACCGGACTTTCAAGTTTTATGAAAACACTAGTTTGTTGATCGGATTTACTTATGGAAGGGTGTATTTAATTGGGTGTACTGATAAAATCCATGTGTAATATTGAAATTTAGAAAAATTTAATTATTTTAAGGGATGTATTAAGGGGTTAAATTTTTTATTTTGTCAAAAAACAAACACATAATAATGCCACAATGCCTGTATTAGCAAATACACTATATTGTCGGCAGGGTTTGGCACTGCGACCCGAGTTTTTTATTTATTGTTGATAAATAATATTTTTTTTCAACAATAGATTGATTAAAAAAATGTACGGACCCCCCAGAGCAAAAACTTATCCGCGCCACTGATTTTGTTCATATTTGTTTCAGCACTGAAAAAATGAACAGTCGACGTTGCATTTGCCAAGATTTCAAATATGCATTTTTTATGTGTCGGTTAAGTGGCGTTTTTCCATTTAAATGGAAGCACGAAAATGAAAACTGCGTTTACGAACTCTCAAAATTTTGGTATATTTATTCGTGGACGATGTGTTTCATATACGTGTACCAATTTTTGAGAACAGCCGAAACATTCGATTTGTCTGCATCCGACGATAATTTCATGTATCAAATACATCTTTGTTGGGGATATTCTTTCGCTGTCGTAATTATGTTTTCGCTCTGCTTCGCCCCGTTTCAGACGAAAACTCTAAATGTCGTTTTCAGTTATTTCCAAAGTATCTGGTGTCAGGACGCCCTGAGACGTGCCTTACTTTTTCAGTACATCTACCTTGTCTGTATTGCTGGAATGACCTTGACAAGCTCTGTGTTAATACACTGTTTGGTAATTTCAGGTAATTGTTCAGATTATATTCAAAACTATTGACATTGAAGACAGAGTAACATGCAAAATATTTACTTCTAGCTGTGCCCGTGACTTCGTTCGCGTTAACTTCATAAAGCTACTTTTCGCGTACGACCTAAGTTCGATAATCAATGAGCCATTTTCCTGAGAGTAGTCCTTTCAATTATCCTCGAGAGGCAGTAGGGACAAACATTATTTATTCCCCATTTGTGTCGTGTCATTTTAGTGGTATAACTTAATTATATAATAATAATAATTTGTTTAATAATTTTAAATAATTAAGTTGTACCATAAAATGACACGACACTAATGGGGAATAAATAATGTTTGTACCTACCACAAGTTCTGCCTCTCGTGGATAATTGAAAGGACTACTATCAGGAAAATGGCTCATTACCTGTCGTAATCTCAGTTATTCGAGTAGATGGCGCCCTGAGTAATTTAATCGAAATAGAAATATTTCTTTTTTGACATACCTACTATAAAATAGCTGCTTTACATGCATGTGTGTAAGCATGTAAAGTTACTTATGACAGGCCGGTGTGCGGGAACGTATCTTTCCCATACTAGTGCTATTACTTACTGACAGCTATTACCAGGGTTGCCAACTCTCCGAGTTTGACCCGGAATCTAGCCGGGTTTTAAATCAATTCTCCGGGCTCCGGGTTTAATCGCAAAATTTCTGGGAAAATAAATTTTCGCCGCTGAAAAAAAATCGTTTTTATTTTATTTTTGTTAATGTTTAAATTTAATAATTTATATTAGAAATCGTGTCCATCGTGATTATAATAAAATTAAGAAAAATCGTAGGATAGTGGACAAAATATTTGATTTATTAAATTAAATGTACGACGTTTCGTCTATAGATTTAGACTTTTTCAAGTACCTACATACATAAAAATAAAAATTTTTATTTTTATGTATGTAGGTACTTGAAAAAGTCTAAATCTATAGACGAAACATCGTACATTTAATTTAATAAATCAAATATTTTGTCCACTATCCTACGATTTTTCTTAATTTTATTTTAATAATTTAATTATTAATGTATTATTGTTAATTTTTATTTGTTACCTGTTTTCGTTTATTTTTATATTTTTTACAAAATAAACAACTTTAATTTGAAAAACAAGCATTGAATTACAATTTACGAGTTTACCGAAGTGTAATCATAAAATGCTTTAAATATTAAAATGCATTAAAATTACTTTTTTAAGGGTCAATATTTGCTTTGAGAGATTTGCTTCAAATTTGCGTTTTTGGAACTTTCTTTTGGTAAAAATTTTTACGGGTGAGGCCCTCAGCCCCACCCCCAGACCCCTTGGTGTATGAATTAACGCTACTGTACACCTTGCAAGTCTCATCCTTAGTCTCATATCTCTGGGTTTATCTGTCTGTAAAGTTTACAACCCTGGCTATAACCTACTGACTGCAGCTAGGTATCTACTCTCGGCCTACTATAGAAGTGAAGTTGGCGATAAAAAATGAACTGTCAAAATTTTTTTATTTTACTGAAAATGAAGTGAAAAGCCGCTATTTTAGGTGTAGTGGGTGCGGCAAAAAGTACCATACAGGTATATCTCGTGCGTAATGATATTATGACTCGTGTGATTGTTAAAACACGTCAGTACCTCATTTATACGCCACTAGATAAGCAATCTACTATTAAAATGTGGGTATTTATTTTAGGTGATCTGGAGCCCCACGCTTATGTTTTTATTGTCACGTGTATCCAATGGGGTTGTTTTTCGATGCTGTATTGCATGGGCGGGGCTTTTTGCATTGCCACTCTCAATTGTCTTTTTAATACAATGATCTTCGAACTGAACTACTGTCCTCTTCATCCCAGGAAACAGGTCGAAGTCTCGATCAGTTACTATTTTTTCTTTGGCTATTTGTTTCGTCTTTGCAAATGTGACGACGAACACGATTTTCATCCGACGACTCTGAGAATGAATCGTGCAGAAAAAATCGATTATCTTCGATATCATAACGAGTTTGTAAGCAGAGTTTGTTTGGAAAAGTTAAATGACACGTATAAAAATCAACTATTGACATTTTTTACGATGCAGCTTTTGCATTTGATTTTTGAGATGTATTTTCTTGTTAGTTCAATTTTGAATTGGAAATTTGGTTTAAATCAGACGATCATTGTCGTGGTAAGTGCATTGGAAATAGGCATATACATCGCTTTTTGTCAAGGAGCGACGACCATGTCGCAAGAGGTAAAGTTTTTTTTATGAATAGATTAATTATGAATTTTTAATTTATTTTTAAAAGATAATAAAATATGAATTGGTCTAGGCTCAATTAACTAGCTGTTGGTGACCTTAAAAAAAGGAATGTGAGAGCAGCCTCATCCACATAAGCTCGCGGCGGAAGTGAAAACTTCATTAGAATTAAGTAAAGAACGCCCTAAATCGTGATTTTTGTCCCATATCGATATCTTTAAAAATTGAGAAGCTATAGCCAGTCAAAGTTGAAATCATCATAGAGTATTATGTGTTTTTTAACACGCGTTACGAGTACCTTCCATACCGAATAAACAAAGATCCGTCTAGGAATCCATAGAAAATTTAATGCCCTAAACGATGATTTTTGTCCTATCTCGATAACTTCAGACATTTTTAAATTATAGGCATCTAAGTCCAAGCGAATTGAATGAAAAATAGCCTAATAGAAGAAAAAAGCTGATTTTTAAATGAACTTAAATGTTTAGGTATAACTTGAACATTTTTTAAGTTATCGATATAGGACAAAAATCATCGTTTAGGGCATTAAATTTTCTATGGATTCCAAGATGATTTATTTTATTTTATTTTTATTTAGGTACATACCTACTCGTAACGCGTGTTAAAAAACACATAAAACTCTATGATGATTTCAACTTTGACTGGCTATAACTTCTCAATTTTTAAAGATATCGATATGGGACAAAAATCACGATTTAGGGCGTTCGTTGCTTAATGAAAATGTGTTTTTTCAATTCAAAAATTCGCTGAAGAACACAATAAATAAAGCTATTGAAAAGGAGCCGACCGTGTGAAACTCCCCGGTATAAAATAATAAGATAAGTGTCGTATCAGATGAAAGAGCGTTAAAATCCTTTCACAAAAAGTACAATTTGCCATCCGTCATCCTGGCGGGGGCCGCTGGCCGCCCCTTTGAAAATTGAAATTTTTTGACAAATTTTCAAAGGGGCGGCCAGCGGCCTCCGCCAGGATGACGGATGGCAAATTGTACTTTTTGTGTAAAGATTTTAACGCTCTTTCATCTGATACGACACTTATCTTATTATTTTGCTCCGGGTGGCTTTTGTCAGAATTTTTCAATTTTCAAAGGGGCGGCCAGCAGCCCCCGCCAGGATGACGGGTGGCAAATTGTACTTTTTGTGTAAGGATTTTGACGCTCTTTCATCTGATATGACACTCATCTTATTATTTTATACTGGGAAGTTTCACACGGTCGGCTCTCCTACTAAAAATTGTAAGAAATGTAATCCTATTTAAAATATTACATAATGAAAGAATCGCTTAAGTCGACCGTTTTTGAGATATTTCGAAACTGGCTTCCGTAAGGCTTGCAAAATTATATTCAAGAGGATGTGGCGGGGAAAGCACAAGTTGGATAGCCGGGGACTTTTGTAAAAATACATGTCTAAAGGTGTTCTACCACCTGTGAAAAATCCAGCTCTATGGGAATTATTTGCGACATAAAACCTTTATTAACCGGGCTATAATATTGGTATTGAATTTACTGACTTACAAAAATACATTTGAAAAATTTAACTTTGTGAAACCATATTTATAAGTAGATAAGTAGGTATAGTGAATTTGAAAAAGATTCATCAATTTATTATTATTGATAGATGTATTTAAATATTTTTTACTTTTTTGGAAAATATCTCAGATCTTTTTCATATTCGAAACGCTTACTTTTATCAGCACTCTAGAAGCTCTCGGTTTTGAAACATTTTTAATATTTTTAGCCGCTAAATTAATTAGACGTACTGGCACTAATAAAGTTTAATTGATTCTGAAATTTGTATCCATTTTAACCCTTTCTTTAAATGCTCTTCTTGGCAAAGTTGTCGAGAATTGATTTTATATAATTTTTCAGCAATTGAGGTTTTTTGACATTTTGTTGGATTGTTCAACGCGGACCGACGACCCAGAAGAATTGAAACAAATCAGAATTTTTATTGAAAAAATCAAATACTGGCCCATGAGGGTGACTGTGGGATCATATTTCGAATTGACAACAGAACTGTTTGCTCTCGTAAGATATAGATCTGCCCCAGTTTCTACTTTCTACTATCTACACTAGTTCTATCTGCTAATGAGTTTATGAAATTTCAGATATTTACAAATATAATAACGTATGTACTCGTGCTGCTCGATTCAAGATAAGTTTATGAAAGAAAAATGCGGTCAAGTGCGAGTCGGGCCTCGCGCAATGAGAGTTCCGTACAACCGTTAAATATTAAAGCCTTATTTTTTTTTTAAATATATATAAACTGACATTTACTTATATTATAAATGAGATGTTTTTCATTTCCATGGTTACACTGTTGTATCTCTAGTTAGCTGCATAGACCACTCACGTGTTTGGACTTGTTCTTATGTGGAATTCATTACTTATAACCTTGTAAGATATGCACTTTGCGGCAAAAAACTGTAATTTCTTCGAAATATAACTACTGAACTTTACAATGTTTGTCTATACTTTTTATCAATGTTGATGTTATGATACACTTGCTAAATTTATTTCAGATTTTTCCGATTAATACTTTAGAAATAAATGGGGTGGGACAAGCGATTTTCGCGGTTTTTAATTTTTTTTCTTTAGCAAATTAAACAAAATCATTTTTTTTTAAATATTACTATTTTCTATCGGTCACTAACTTTCATTAGACACCCCACTCGACGGGGTTGATTTTTTTTCATTTCTTCATAACCTGCTTGACCCCCCATTTTTACCGGTAATTATCTGAATTATTTATCCATATCTCAACCACAGAATTGGGCCATAACAAGCGTTAACTATGCCAAATTTCGAGTCTCTAGCTTGTACCGTTTGGCACTGGGAGCTTGTGACGAACAGACACCGGAGTGAGGCCATAAGTTTTCCGTTTTTCCAATTTTGGTACAAAACACTAAAAACATTAAAATAAACGGCCAAGTGCATGTCGAGCCACGCAAAGAGTAGGGTTCCGCATACTAAACCTACAATTTTGATAAAATAAATAAAATAAAAACACATTCATAATCTACTCAAATTGACCCTTTTCAACGATACCCCTCAAGTAAAGATAGTTTGCGCCCCGTTTGCATGTATATGGACGCTTTCTTTTTTTTTGTTTTTAGTATTTGTTGATTAATTAGAGGATATGAGTGATAGGGTAATTCCGGGATAGTTGGACCAGTAACAAGAACTCTACTTATATGAAAATGGGGCATTTTATAGTTAGTAGATTTTCATACTAGAAGCCAACCACCGTCATCTGACAACTTTGGTTGTCTGGTAATTCGAATAAATAGTTCCAGGAATTATCACTTATAATTATAACAAACTTTTTGACCTAAAATTATTTGCCGCACGGCCCCAGATATATTGAATTTTGGCATTACCAACGGTACTTACTTATATCTTCACATGTCTTGTGTACATCATAACTACTTATTAACTAAGCCGTGTGTGTGAGTAGGATTCATCGTCTGCCCACACAGCACACGGAGCATAGAAACGGACCATATTTTATGAATGCACTGTCTGCAACACACCTGCTCTTGAGTTATAGTCAACGTATTCGTATTTAGTTTGTGATTCACAAGTTCACTTGCAAATACGTCACCTGGTTCGAAAATCGAAACAAATATTATACACCTACTAGTTTGACGCGAAATTTAAGCGTAGTGGATTATGCTTCCGGTAACATCTTCAACTACCATTAATTGATGTAAAGATATTTTTTGGAGCTTCCAATTTTGTGCCAACTAAAAACTGGACGAACTTTCTTCTCTACTCATTTTATTTTAAAATACTTCGAGAACATTTCAGATTTTAAATTATTATTTGCCAGGATTCATGCCACAACACACAATCTGTGAAAATTTATACTAGCTACCTCTTACCGTTTGTGAGATAGAGCCCTGTAACAGATGGACAGGCGGACAGACATACATCGTAGGCAGAGTAAATAGGGTTCCATACGGAGGTACGAAACCCTAAAAACAGGTCTATTAATAATTTGCAGACCATTCCTAAATCCTAGACCAGCAAAGACATTCCGAAAGCTTGTAGATCAGCTTAATTATAAACATACAACGTAGCTTTTATGACGCGAGTGCGTTTTCAAAATCGGAACAGTAGTAACTAGTAAGTACTGGGTGGCACTGACATATGCTCGAAAAGTTGAACGTTACGAAAATGGGTGATATGTTTCGTCTTAGGCCGTTTCTTGACGGGTCGGTACAGCATTGATACAGTAAGCGCTCAGTATGCCGAGCCAATGTAGACACGTGGCCGGTGTCTAGTTGGCTCCCGGGAGAAAGTAAACTATCCATGGTCGAGTTGGCTCGCGGGTCATTTTATGAGAACATTGTTTGCACATACGGAATATGGATTTAAGTATACGGAAGGATGTATTTAATTTGGTACAGAGGTTCAAGTTATGGGAGCCAACTCGACATCTCCGGTCGACACTATATTTGAATAGCCGATTGCACACGGATCTGCGTGATGCGGTACCGAGCATGCTGTCGGAATTGCAGCCTATCCGCACAAAGTCAGCACGTGGCAATTGCCAATTACTGCATGGCACTGGCTCCGCTAAGTTGGGTGGATTAAGTTCATAAATCAGATTAGTTGTCTATGTATTTTTCTTTGTACCTATATCGAAACAAATTTATTTATTATTATTATTGCAGCATTCCTTGTTTTTCTTGAATATTCCTGTATGAAAGTTGTGTTCTAAATGCCTACACTTAGCGAAATTAAGTTAGTGGTCATGGAAATAGAAAAGTATGATTGTTTATACAATTATAAATTGGCCGAATATGCTCGAAAAGATGTAGCAGAAAGAGCATTTTCCACCGTTTAAAGTCAATAATTCTTGTGCTGCTACACACAACCTTCAGTTTATGTTTCTTATGGATGCATCCAAAATCATTTCATTCTTCTCGGTAATCTTAAATACATGAGAAAACAACATCTTCTATGGTGGTACTTTCGAGTTCTAACTAAAAATATGCAGAACCGCTAGGGAGTAGAGTGCGGTACAGCATCTCGGTACAACATTATGTTGCACCGCTGTCGTCCGATGCTGTATCTACCTATCAGGAAACGGCCTTAGAATTTCAAAATTAAAAGCAACATCCAAATCATGGAGTATAAAGGTTAAGGAGAGAAATCTCAGTGACCTGTAAAGCAAAGCGTGAGGCACAAAATCGGCAATTTTCGTGTCTGAAAAAGTCCCACAAGTAAAGTTGCTCTCAGTAGGAACCTATCTAGTATAAGAACCTGATAGACCCAGGTCCTAGAAGCATTGAGATTATAATGTCAACGCTAGGAGCAGGGGCGGACTGGTAGACTTACACCAGCCCGGTGATTTCCAATTTTTTAACTTCTCGCTAAGAAAATTGAAAATTTTCAAAAATATAACTTTTCAAAAATAGGGAAGTTATTGATTTCACCCCGATTTTCGAAAAGAGTTTCTCTCTCTCTCTCTCTCTCTCTCACACACACTCCTGTATGTCGTGTCTGTCCTGTCTGTCTCTGTGTGTGTGTGTGTGTGTGTGTGTAGGTAAACCTTTCATAACTTTTGAACGGCTTGACCGATCGAATCGCGATTTGCGGCATTCGAAAGGATTCCACTGAACTTATATTTCCAAAAATACCGGAAAAAAAGTTGTTAAATGATGTTTTTCAAAATAACTTCTAGATTTCGAGAAGTGTTTTTTCAAAATAACTTCCAGATTTCTCAACCAATCGATTTTGTACCTCTTACAATATTTTTAGATCTACTTCATTCATTCCACAATCCAACATTAGTGCCGAGTATTTTCGTCAAAACTGCAATTTGTATCACCGACACAACCTACCCAATTTTTTTAATCATTTGCCAACGTATAAATAAACTAGCAAGAAATGATGACGCTATGTCGTTTCGAATTTATTTATTAGTGAATGCAGTTTTCATTCAACTCGCTATTTGTGGTACGAAGATGCCTCTGCAGTGAAAAGTGACAGCATTACCAGTACCTAATAATTGAAGAACAATCGTATGCGATTAGTGGTTTTTCATTTCCTAGTTCCGACTCATATGAAAAAGAGAAAGCTTTCTTGTCGGGCTGTGACTCAAACCGATGAACTCCGAAAAGATTTCATTTTAGAACTGTTCCAAAAATAGCTAATAGTTCTAATGAAAGACTTCCGGTCATTTTTGATAACCTACTGGTCCGATTGTTGTAGATCGAGCAGCTAACTTTGTTCTTTAGTTAACTCGACTCGATGATCGAGTACTTTTATAACTAGATTTTTCGAGGACCTACTCGTAGACTATACTGTAAAATTGTTAGTATATCTATTCTTATTTTACCAAAAAATAGACATGGGCCATTTTGATTTGACAACACAATTGTATTATTAAAAAAAGTCCAAACAATAAACAAATACCTATGTTGAAGTAGGTGTGATTTATTATGAAATAATATTTATTCTTGTACGAAAGATTACAGTTATATTTTTTGCTTTTTTTGCCAGAATACTAATATATGGAAAAAATCATTATGCGCTAGTGATGGGACAAACAGATATTTGGTAGTTATTATTAGAAAAAATTCGACTGATGAGCAGTCCTATACTTCCCACCTAGTAAATATTTGCAAAAAATAAACACTTTTTTTTGTTATTCTTTGACTAGGCCCAAAAAACCTTAGCTGTTGGTGGTCTTTAAAACACAATTTAATTTTTATTCTTTGAAAAAAGCATGGCCCTCTTTTTTGTTTGGTGATCTACTGATGGCTAGCTTAATATAGCAAAAATCATGGTTACCTTGATTTATGTACAATTTTTATTTTTTTTAGTAAAATATTTTTTTTCTCGAAAACTATACATTTTAGAGAAAAAAAATATTTACATTTTTTTCATATTATAACATCTAGAATTTATTTATATTTTTTTTTACCTATGTTAATACGTGACATTGAGAACGTTTTTTTGAATATCTCAGGATCCACTGAACCGATTTGACTCAAAATCTAATCAGATCTAAGTTAAAGGCTGATAAACACAATAGAACAATCGGCATGCCTGTATGTTGTTCCGTTCTTAAGATATCGAAGGCGAAAAATTGACCACACACACACATACAGACATCAGTCAGAAAATGATCTTAAACGATTGCTAGGGTCTCAAAACGTGAAGATTTGTTAAAATTTCGAAATATTTTTTTCGGACTAAATCCATTACTTCCCTACCATAGTAGAGGTGGGAAGTAAAAATAACTGGTTTCAAAAAGGCCTGTTTCCAAAATTATACTGTTAATAAAGAACACGTTAGAAAAGAGCTAATACTGAGTAACCATTTATTAAAGACATGTTACTAAATAACCAGTTATTAAAGATTTTTACTTCCCACCTCTACTATGGTAGGGAAGTAATGGATTTAGTCCGAAAAAAATATTTCGAGATTTTAACAGATTTTCACGTTTTGAGACCCTAGCAATCGTTTAAGATCATTTTCTGACTGATGTCTGTATGTGTGTGTGTGTGTGTGTGTATGTGTGTGTGTGGTCAATTTTTCGCCTTCGATATCTTAAGAATGGAACAACATACGGGCATGTCGATTATTCTATTGTGTTTATCAGCCTTTAACTTAGATCTGATTAGATTTTGAGTCAAATCGGTTCAGTTGATCCTGAGATATTCAAAAAAACGTCCTCAATGTCACGTATTAACATAGGTAAAAAAAATATAAATGAATTCTAGATGTTATAATATGAAAAAAATGTAAATATTTTTTTCTCTAAAATGTATAGTTTTCGAGAAAAAAAATATTTTACTAAAAAAAATAAAAATTGTACGTAAATCAAGGTAACCATGATTTTTGCTATATCAAGTTAGCCATCAGTAGATCACCAAACAAAAAAGAGTGCCATGCTTTTTTCAAAGAATAAAAATTAAATTGTGTTTTAAAGACCACCAACAGCTAAGGTTATTTGGGCCTAGTCAAAGAATAATAAAAAAAAAAGTGTTTATTTTTTGCAAATATTTACTAGGTGGGAAGTATAGGACTGGTCATCAGTCGAATTTTTTGACTAGTAACAGGCTGTTATTTTTAGCAGGTTATTTTCAAATAGCAGTATTACTAACACCTGTTATCGAAAAATGACAGTTAAGCCCATATTTTACGCTTTGTTTGATTTTACGAGTCAGTGCAGTGTGCCCAAACAGAGTTCATTCACCTCTGTCCGGTCCGGTGCGGTCCGGTCCAGTGTGTGTGTGTGTGTGTCTGTGGTATGTCAGGTTCACGAAGGACCATATGGTCGCGTGCGGAGGTGAATTGATGATGAGCAGATAATATTATATACAGATGAACGAACGTGTGGGTGGGTGCCGGTCCGCGTGCAACCAGAGCTCTGCCTACACGTCGACACTTCGCGCCAACCGATCCTCATATTCACCAATTTACTAATACGGCCATTCACCTTACGGAAATACAATATTTACCTCGATTGTTGACATTATACATTATTTTATTTGTTCAAATATTATGCTCCAAAAACAGGCTTATCTACTTAAAGAAAGATTACACAGTACACACTCGCTTTATTAAAGTTATAAGTAAATAACTTGCAATTAGGAAGTTTCCCTTTTTTATTTTTTTGGTCTAAATCATAGTTCTAAAAATTATAAAATTAATGGCGGAAGAATTTTTGAAATATCTTTAAAAACAACAAAGTTATGCTACTTCAAAGTTTGAATTGACAATTCTCCAAGAAATTCCATTTTCAGTCCGGGTGACGTCACGCGGCACGATATTTTTAAAAGTTATTTTCAGTTTGTATGTGTGGTAATTTAACATGGTAACTTCCTAAGAATAAGAATAATTTTTTATGGTAACTTCCAATAAATCTCTTTCTATAAACTCGTAAATTGTTATGAAAACACTAAAAACAAACCAGTTGATGACGGAAAATATTGACATATTTAAATTTTTGACAGTTAATTTTAATTTAATATAAATAGAAAAGTCTCTATTACAACAAAATAGTTACTAAGTAACTTAGGTTCTAATTACTCACAAAGCTAAAAAACAGCAAACTTGTACCGCATGACGTCATATTCAAAAATCAGTTTCGTTTGCGACCCCACGTACAAGAAATTGAATATCTCCGTTGAAATTAAAGATATCAAAATAATTCTTTCAGAATTTTTAAAGTTATCTTTATTATAATGATGTGACAGTATCATTATTAGTATTTTCGTCCAATGGAAACTTCCTAATTGTAAGATTTAAGCGGTCCGTAGTGTAATTTTGCAAAGTTGGTAATTCTGGGTTGCACAAATGTTGGCTTACGTTCCGATTTTTACCGGGATTCTAACACTATGTCCGGAATGCGGACGGAATACTGACTTGTCCAGAATATTCGTAAATGTGATGTCAAAATAAAAACTTTGTAACCAAAGATCGTCAACCATTAAATTACTCACACAAAAAATAGATATTTCATGAAATATCTGCTTAAACCAGATTGTCATAGCATAAAATGTTTACACATTTTATGAAATGCTCTGTTAGGTAGAACAGATGACTTTATTTATTTATTGTAGATTATAGACACGTCGACAACTCAGGTCATTAGAGTCTTCAACACAACAAAATATAATATATTTGTGTATTAAAATTCGCCAGTCGGCATACACAAACCGACTGGTACGAGCTCGGGTCCCTGGGAGCGCTAATTCCCAAAGAACATTGGAATGCAATTATTGCGATAACAACTAAATACGCAAAATAGTGGTTAATCGCGCTGTTTGTTTTTTCTTTTCTTGCCCGTGAACGTACTAGACTTGGGTAGTTCCAGGAACAATGTTTTTTATCTTTCCCTAGTATGCCCATATAGTTTCAATTTTATCGCGAGATCTAACTATCGCACCAACGGTCACATAACTTACGGGATCATTATCTTCATCTAGTTTTAAATAAAAAGCGATCAAGAAAATGAAAGGATTAAAATCTTACCTATTACAATTATAGAATCAAAGAGAGATTAGAAAAAGTGTCAGCCCTTAAACCCATTCTTTTCTTCAATGAAGAGGTGCCGGCGAAACATTAGAACTGGATATTCCCGCTGGACATGTTTCCGAGAACTAGTTCCATTCAACAAAGGAAACGCTTCATGATCATTCCATTTTTGGAATTGTTTTTTGCGAAAGCCTACAATGTACTATTTCTAAGCGTTAGTTCCCAGATTTCTAAATTAAAGAAACGGTTAGTGATGTCTCGTTGACCCGGTTGTGTGTAAAACAAGTTGAGTACATACTTTGTATGTACAATGTACAATGATACTGGTTTAAGACCGAGCAGCAGATGGTCGGCCGCTGCTGCAACGCAGCACTAAATGTGCTAATAAGTTATATTATTATACATCTACCTACTCATAAGGTCTAAGTTTCCTTTTTAATATTCAGGTTCCTTCACATTGACCTATGTTAAGGTGTTAAATGTATAAAACGATTTATTTCTATGTCACTCATAAAAAAACTTGTATATATGGAAGTTGTTTTGTTTTATTACGTCTTTAATACACGTATTTTATAGACAAATGTTTTAATTCCACGGTAGTAAACCCACAAAACAAGCGTTGCATTATTCGAACATTAAATAAACAGATTTGGTAGTTTTTGGTACTTTTATTGCGAAAATGCATGTCGCGATTATCGAGCAGTTGATTTCATTAGATTAGAATTGAGACTATAGGATTAAAACACGATAAAATCAATGAGGAAGATAGTTATACAGGATTTCCCATATTAGAGTATTCATTTTAATATTCGAATGAAATCTAAAGAGGTAACTGATTAATTTTTTTCTTTAGTCGACCATGACCTAAAGTCTTTGGGATTTATGTCCAATCGTTAAAGACATTGTCACCAACTAGATCAAATAACTATTTTGTAGAACAGTGATTTTTATATGAAAAAAAATTTTTTTTTTGACAAAGTTAGTTTCAACAACGTGGCTTCCTTTGAAATCTACATTAGAACTGGTTCAGTAGAAGAAATTCGGAGTGCATTTTGACGGCAGTTCGGTAACAATACAACATTGGTTCGTCGCTATAACTGCACCTAATTTTTACAACAATTGAGCTGAAAAGCCGCATTCGAGACGAAATAGTAGGAACTAGGAATAGATGAAGATTTGCTTCGCTTGCTGATGCACACCTTTGTATTCAAATTTTTCGAGTTGCATGGATGTTGAACAAAAGTTGTCTATAAAAATAATAATAGCTTTCATTTAGTGCAATGGAAAAATATAATAAAATAATAAGAACACCTTGGTTATAATGATTGGATAAAGTAACAACAGGATACAAGGCTTATAATTTAAAAACTGTTATTCACTTATCATTTTTAATGGCCAACGTTTCGGCAAACATTTTTTGCCTTCCTCAGGACCTTAAATATTTTAGTGAAATTTGTGACGGTTCACTAAAATATTTAAGGTCCTGAGGAAGGCAAAAAATGTTTGCCGAAACGTTGGCCATTAAAAATGATAAGTGAATAACTGTTTTTAAATTATAAGCCTTGTATCGTGTTGTTACTTTATCCAATGGAAAAATATGTGTTACTCAAGGATTTTATTCGAATATAGAAAGAAACTAATTATGAACACACAAGTTTTAAAATCTCAGACGGGAAACATATTGTGCAGATAAAGAAGCACGTTACACCCCGATGTATTAATAGGTGTGTTTCTACGGAAATTCAAACTCGTCCGTGTACATCATTATTGTTTCAACACCTGTCTCACCAAATCCCTGATTACTATATAGTCAATTATTCCAACAGATTTGCAAATTGCAAGTCGTATGCTAAGAACCAGAATAGTTTGCCCATCAGAGGCATGCGCATTAGGCACTTCTCGGACCCTTTTTGCTTCCTACTAACTGTTCTATTGATAAATTGGAAATAGGGAGATAACCGGATTGTTAATTTACTATTAATATATGTATTTAAAACGCAACGGTTAGATACTATAGTATTAATAAATTTTTGGCAGGTTGGCCACTTTTTGGAAAACCTGTAAGTCGGGAAATTTTACTGATCAGGCAAAAATCAGGGAATTTTGGTAGATGTCAGGGATTTTTGTGAAAAAAACGGCCAAGTGCGAATGAGAGTGGCATACTGAGGACTCCGTACCTACATTGAACAAATTTTTGTCGAAATCTAATCTAACTATAATATTATAAATGTGAAAGTTTGGATGGATGGATGGATGTATGGATGTTTGTTACTCAATCACGCCAGAACGGCTGAACGGATCTGGATGAAATTTGGTACAGAGATAGATTATAGTCTGGAATAGCACATAGGCTACTTTTTATCCCGGAAAAATGTACGGTTCCCGTGGGATAGTTTTGTTTTTGTTTTTCATTGAGCAAGGGATCGATATGATTTTTTGCATAGTGGTAGTTTAGGGGTCAGAGAATGTTATAGGCTAATTTTTATCCCGGAAAAATGTACGGTTCCCGTGGGATAGATTTGTTTTTGTTTTATCTCTGGAACTACTAAACCGATTCTAAAAATTCTTTCACTAATAGAAAACTACGCGGGGGAGATAACAAATTAGGGGAGAAGATTCTCGCGGGGGGATAATAAATTAGGGGGGAAGATTTTTGCGGAGGATAACAAATTAGGGGTGGAGATTCTCGCGAGGGGATAACAAATTAGGGGGGAGATTCTCGCGGGGTGATAACAAATTAGGGGGGGAGATTCTCTCGGGGGGGATAACAAATTAGGGGGGAGATTCTCGCGGTGGGATAACAAATTAGGGGAGAAGGTTCTCGCGGGGGATAACAAATTAGGGAGGGGGGGAAATTCTCGCGGGGGGGGTAACAAATTAGGGGGTAATTTTCTCGCGGGGGGATAACAAGTTAGGGGGGATTCTCGCGGTGGGATAACAAATTAGGGGGGAAGGTTCTCGCGGGGGGGTAACAAATTTTGCACAGGCGTTCCTTATATAGGTATCGTAGATGAGCAATAATGTATTAATAAAATTCGAGCGAACGAGCGAAGCGAGTGAGTAATGTATTAATTAATATTCGAGCGAACGAGCGAAGCGAGTGAGTAATGTATTATTAAAATTCGAGCGAACGAACGAAGCGAGTGAGTAATGTAATAATAACATTCAAGCGAACGAGCGGAGCGAGTGAATAATATATTAATAATATTCAAGCGAACGAGCGAAGCGAGTGAGTAATGTATTATTAATATTCGAGCGAACGAGCGAAGTGAGTGAGTAATGTATTTATAAAATTCGAGCGTACGAGCAAAGCGAGTGAGTAATGTATTAATAATATTCAAGTGAACGAGCGAGGCGAGTGAGTAATATATTAATAATATTCAAGTAAACGAGCGAAGCGAGTGAGTAATGTATTAATAAAATCCGAGCGAAAGGGCGAAGCGAGTGAGTTATGTATTATAAAATTCGAGCGAATAAACACTACCAGCCTAGCTTCGCTTCGCAGGAAAAAAATTTCTCGCGGGGGGGGGATAATAAATTCTAAATCGTAAAATACGTGGACGAAGCCACGGGTAACGGCTAGTGTAAACATAAATTGTTTTTTCCTGTATATTTGTTATGTACGAAAAGTCAGGGAAAAAACTAAAAAATCGCCTAGAAAACCGGGAAAAGTCAGAGAAATTTGTTCTGGAGACAAAGTGGCCACCCTGTTCTGTTAATTATGCATGTTCTTACAAATTTTTTGAAAAATGGTGATCACTAAATATGCCTACATTGCTATACAATATACATAGCTGCAATTATTAAATAATTGTTTTCAATCTACATACTTTAATAGCCATTACTCACAGCTTTTCTAGATAGAATATAATGTACCTATTAGTAAATTAATTATCTGACTTTTCGTGAAGTGCTTTTGAGAGTTTGAACGTAAATGAAATACGTGACAAAGTGTATGAGGCTATGAGCGAGCTTCCACAATGCCTTACGCGTACCGTGTAATTATGTTAAATATTACGGACAGTGGTGGTCCACCTACGGTACTACAATGCCGGGTGCCGGTGCCCCGGTGCTAGCCCATCAATCAAGCTTACGGCGTCAGTGCCACTGGCTAACAGTCTAACTGGTGGTGTTGCGACTGAATGCTACATAACGCACAGGAGGATCATTATCAAACGTGGCCGAGTGCTTTACTGCGTGTACTCTAGCGTGCGGATTAAGCAATACGTATTCAAATGCGTTACTTTCATTTTAACACAACACAGCGATTCCGAAACTCGATAAACGTAACTGAATCCTCGCCGTGTGTTCGTTTGCTGATTGCACTGAAACATTGTAAACAATGAAATGAAAGTTGAGGGGTGGCCTTCTTATGATATTGTAGTTGACAGGTTTCTTCCAAGTTGGGCAGGAAATCCTCTTTTTGTAAAACATTTGTTTATTTTGTATATTTATTTTTTTTACTGAGGAAATAAATTTGAATGAAATGAAAATAATGGGGTTAGATAGATTGATGAAATTGGAGGCAGGAAAAATTCCCGCTGCACTCAAGCCCACAAGGGCCCATTGTGCATCCCCGACAGCCAAACCAGATCCTAAACAGTTCTGGGCCTTCATGAGAACTGAGAAGACGCCCAGTCCATGTATGTTTAATTGCATCTTAGCCGTGCGTATTGCGTTGTATCAGAAACGTGAATTTTATTTTAGCGAGACTATTGAGCTTTTTTTTAGTTTTTCTTATATGTAAATTTGTGTATATATTATCTTAATATGTTTTTGTTTGTCTGAGCAGACAGTAGTACCTACACGGAACGCTACCAAATTTTGTTTATTTGTATTGCATAAAATTAGTATTTTGTTAAGAATATTCTCTACAGAAAGCTACCCCCCCTGCACGCTTCGTCTCAAATCCTTTCCCCTCCCCTAAAAGCGGTTACCACTCTCCCTACGCATTTTTTAAAGCCAAATGAAGGACCACAAATCACACTGCAGAAGATCCTGCAGGTGAATTTTTTGAAAAAAAGTGTTGGCTACGTGTGAAAGATTACGTAATTTTTAAAAAGTTGTAAGTTTTTCCCGGATATTTTTTTTAATTTTTCGCCTGAAGGATCTGTAGTGTAATGCCCGGTTCTTCATTTGGTGTTTACCCGAACCCTTTAGCTTAAAAATTAGCGTCGGGAGAGCGATAACTGTTTTTAGGTGAGGGGAAAGGATTTGGGATGAAGAGTGCAGGGGGTAACTTCCGGTAGAGAATGCTGTTAATGAATTTGTATCTTTGAGGTGCACTGGTCTAGCGGCGTGTATTGTGTAGGTACACACTCTATACACATCACAATATTGTGTGTGCAAATGGCATTGCATAAAAAAGATTAGGACCGTTTTGTGTTATAAGGGCCAGTCACGTAACGCGTTCACACTTTGATAATATGAAACATTGCTACAATATACAAAATATAATACTACATACAATGCATTTAATATACAGACTGATCATGTCGTTACGGCCGCACTTAGTTCAGCCCTCTTTAATAAATCGAACTTTGAAAGAGATTAGAGAATATATATTTATACATGTGATAGTTCAGCAGAATATATATTAAATAGATTTATACGGCTGTTTTGCAATTGCAGAAAATTTTTATTGGAAGAGCAGCCAATTACATAATTGATTCCTGCAAATATCGGAAAAAATCATTTTAACATGATTAGCTCTCGCTACTATACGATGATTCACATCTACAATCTAGCTATAATTAATAACACTTGCATGTAGTGGAAATCAATTGATTCCTTTGCTTATATGGAGAATGTTAGATTGGTAATCATGTCACGGTTGAGTACTGTAAGCTCATTCCTCCGCGCTAGTGGAAAAGTTCAGGTTAGATTCCTGACTGTGACTATGGTTATTAAAATGATTTTTTCCGATATTTACAGGAATCAATTATGTAATTGGCTGCTCTTCAATTAAAAATTTTCGATTAGAGAATATGTACAGTAGATGCCTACTAGTTGCACGATTTCTGGACTGTAGGAAAGTAAATTCTAGGAAAAACCTCTACCTATTATGTATGTCAGGATCCATCTCCCGACTAAATTCACATTCGTGAGTACACTGAACAAACACAAATCTCAGTATAACTCGTGTCTCGTAAACATGAACTGGACAACGGCATCCGTATCTTAACAATGTATTAAAAATGGCCATCAAAAATGGAAGAGAGATAGCGCGTGTGACGACCAGTTTTCCAATATAACGTCACTATGTAGAGAAAAGATACAAACTGGCCGTAACATGCCCCATCTCTCTCACTGTTGTCGGCCACTTTTCGATGCAACGTGCGCTGTCAAGTTCTCTATAGACTATGTCTATACGATGTAACTTACTAGTATAGTTTCAGTCCGGCGATTTCGCCAGTTTACGCCGATCCCTTCGCCGCTATGTTCAAGGGCGTGCCGCCAATCATAGCCAAGTTACGTGTGCGGTAGGTAGTGCGCACGATACTGAAATGAATTGGAGGATCACGTGATTGAGAGCAAAAAGACCAATGATTTTCCGACAAGAGTCTCGACGACTAACGATGTACTATGAATAAAAAATAGAGATGCAAGAAAAGTAACTATTCGTTACTCGAGTAATCATTATCCGACGAGATCCGAAGTAACGAATACCTATACATAATAAAATAATCGTTACTTTTTACAAACAGTTACTTGATATTTTGTATTTAAATCATCTAACTACAGTACCTATAATATATACGTATACCTGACGTTTCAATACAATTATAAAAAAAAATATCACTGTCGCCCTCAATTAGCGTAAAGTAGACAAACAGAGCTATATTGTTGGCAGTTCACGTTGTAGAAATTACAGGTCGTCATATATTTTATTGCGTTATGTTATCAATAACATAGTCCGTCGGACGGACGAATATTCAGTAGTAAGTACCTATTACTACCTACTTGCCACCTGGTACCTAAGCAACGACGAATAGTGGTCGAGTACTTGTAACGAATAGTAACTAACGAGTATTGTACCTTAAAGTATCGAATAGTTACAAGTACCGAGAAGTAACGAAAAGTTGCATCTCTAATAAAAAATGATAATATCGTTGCCGTAAAAAAATTGGCCAAACCTGGAAATAATTAGTACAAAGATGAAACCAACGGCATTCGTTAGTGAAAAGTATCATAAATAACATACCAAAAGTTTACCAAAGTATCGTTGATGGAAATACGTCATTTTTTCAAAATGGCGTCCGAATACGACATTTTCACTGTTAAATTTTGAAATTCTGACTTATTTATATTAGAAATCGTGTCCATCGTGATTATAATAAAATTAAGAAAAATCGGATAGTGGACAAAATATTTGATTTATTATATTTATATTATATTAATATTTCATAAATATTGTTATTTTTATGTATGTACTTGAAAAAGTCTAAATCTATAGACGAAACGTTGTACATTTAATAAATCAAATATTTTTCCACTATCCTGCGATTTTTCTTAATTTTATTCTGACTTATCTTTCATAGTTGGCGAAATTATACCCCTTATCATTATTGTTTCTCTTGAAATTATAGCTTTCGGATTATGCCAAATGTAACGTCACACGTGTATTTTTCATGCATTTACATGTCTTCAGGTTACTCTTAGTGCTGCGTACACCGATTTGCACTGTAGGCAGCTATACGTGAAACAAATTGAACAATATTATGTATTATAAATTGTAGGTGTATAAATAGGAAAAAAATCCTATTTAACTATACACCTACAATTTATACATAATAGTACACCTAGGGAATGCAATCTATACACCTACAATTTATACATAATAGTACACCTAGGGAATGCAATCTCGAGCCGAGATTGGCAATTCGAGATCTCGTGAGATCAGTCTGGGTTCGAGATTGGCAATTCGAGATCTCGATAAATCTCGACAATATCGAGATTTCTCGCCTACTTTTAAAAAGAATGTATTATTCTGTATCTAAAATACTTAAACTTAAAGAAAACTACTTACTTGGGACAGTGTCACTGTATGTGTGATTTATTGCGTAGTGCACTGTGCAGATGATTATTATTCATTACTTTTCTTAAATAAACGTTGATTTTTTTATTCCAAGATTGAATTAAAGTTTTGTTTTATTTTCAAAATATAACAGCAATACCCCCACTCACACAGAACACTATATGTCAATTAATTATTTTGGAAATAACTTCTTAGGAGCATAGGGTAAGTTACTATTAGTAACGTTCACGAACATTTGGTTTGAATTGTTCTTAGACATATTCAGTATTCACTTAACTTTGAAATTTGTTAGCCATCTAATGCTTGTTATAAGTTAAATAACTGTCCATTTTACTCAAGAAAACAATAATTAAAACAATATATGCAGAGAAACAAACAGAACCAATTAGCGCGACTGTCAAAAACTATTACGTATAAGTTTTTTTTTTCAAGCGCGTTCGTTCTTGAAATCTCGTTCGAGATCTCGACCATATCGGGTCGAGATCTCAAAAACGAGATTGCCTGCGCACGAAATTAAATCTCGAAAAATGGCTCGAGATCTCGCGAGATCGAGATTGCATTCCCTAAGTACACCTAAGTACTAATAATATACAGTGTGTCTAAGAATTGTAATCAATAGTTCTTAGACACACTGTATATTATTAGTAGGTGTACTATTATGTATAAATAGTAGGTGTATAAATAGGAAAGAAAGTCACACGCGTTTTTTTAATTTAGAAATTAAGCTTTTTAGCTTACAATTTATGACAATGTACAATATGTTTTTAAACTGTTTAATATTTATGATTATTTGCAAAGGGGCTTCGCTCTTCTCATTTCATTATTATTCTGAGTAAATTATTAAATTGATGTAGATAGGAAATAGGTGTATGAATATATTTTGTTTATCTATAATTTATCAGTGTAGTATGATTAATATATGAAAAAAATGTATGTCGTTGAAGGTTTGGCGAATCAGTTAGTGGAATTCATAAAGGGGCACCAAGTCAAGCAAATCAATTTTCAGTATTAAACTATAGCTGTATTTACCCGCACGTAACGGGCAAAAAGTTACCCTTTACTTTTAGTTTGAAAATCAGTTAAAAGTAAGTTTCACCATAAAGTCGCATGAAAAAAATTTGGAAACACGCGAGGCGTTTTTCCCTGTAGATACAAAATACCCGATAGCCATACAAGAAAATTAAATTGTAGACGGAAATTCGTTACAATTTTATATATTAGATGTCGTTCATAAACCAAGTAACGCTCTTGAGGGGGAACGGGACCTCCTACGTCATGGCGTTAAAAGGAGGGACGGTGAGTTAATTATTTTGTAAAGTCGAACTATTTCCTCTCTTACAAAGTTGATAACAGTTAATTTTTGTCAATTTTCTGTGACGTTAATTGGTCGTCAGATTTGAATACTGAGGATGTGAAAAGTTACTTTGCCTTTCAGAGGAGAAATGAAGGAGTCGAGCTGAATGTCTACGTGTAGTTACATGAAGGGGGGGGCCAAAAAACGTAATAAAAAAATAATGTAGTTTATGGATGACCCCTTATTACTGTTAAGCAGAGATGAGTTTTTTTATGCATTATATCGGAATTGAAATCAAATTTAAAATAACTTATTATTTTTTGCTACCTTTTTATACAGTTAAACCATAGACTTTACTAAATAATAGTAGTTTTTTTTAACTTCAAACCAATGATCATGCACAGGAGGGGAAGTACGCACAGCGGGCGAGATTCACCAGAAGTAACATTTATTTCAGATACAGGATACGGAATGAGTTGAACAAGTATCGGGATTATCCCGTAGGCCGTAACATCCCTGTTGATAATAGAAGGCCGGATGTGTCGCGTCCTTCTAATTTTTAGGTGCGTGAAATGGGTAATTGCAGTTATACGATGTTCGGAACCAAGGCCAACTGGGTGTAGCGCGGTGTTACGGTGATGAATTGCTACATTTTTCATAACAAGCGCGCGTGCCAACTGATAGCTGTAAAGTATTTACACATATTATGCAAAACAGTGGCTATTGTTCTGTTTTAGAGTATAGGTGAATATGCTACGTTTTGATATATTATGGTTTTCTACCACCGTTCAGTGGCGAAGCTCACATTTGGGAAACGGGCCAACGAATCAACTCAGTAAGATAATTTTTTTTTATAAATTGAATCGACTTCAATTAAAGAGTCAGAATGTATCACCTTCCCTAACCTAAATTCAATTAGAAGAAGGCAGTGGCGTAGCTAGGGGGCGGCAGGGGCAGCCTGCACCGAGTGCCACCCGTTTGGGAGTGACACCCAACCGCGAAAAAAAATATAAGAACTTACAGAAATTCCATAAAATGAAATTATCACTAAAATTCATTTCTCACTCGTAGCCAATCAATTGAATGTATTGTAGCAAAACCTCAGATGTTACGCCGCTGGCGACAATAGAATCATCGAGATCAAGTAACAATGGTGAAGGCGTGGCATGATATCGAAGACAGGTAATCACCAGAATATTCTGGAAAGCGCGCGTGCGTGGGGGGTCAAGCTGCTAGCTCTATATAAACAGGAGCAGTCACCGAAAAGAGCAACGAGTGTCGTGTGACAGTGTCGATTTGAAATAAATACAGCTTATAAATTGTAGTGGTATTAAAGCGCTTCAGTTCGTTTAAGAATTACTGTTCGTGTTATTACTTAATATCTGGGTGCCGAGCTTTGCTCGGATGAGTTCAAAAAAATAGTAGGTACTTGTTTGCTGTGAGAAATTATTTTCTCAGAATATTATTCCGAAACGAATTTATTTCTGAAACATAATTTAAATAATTGTTTCTGTTAAATATTTTAAATACCTATGTGTATTTTTAAGCGTAAAAACTAAGTATCAACTTGAATCAAGCATTTTTTCCTGTAAATATTACTTAGGTCACCATTTTCAAATCTACCGCCGTTATTGTTTTGTTGACTGAAGAACTCGCAAAAACCGATTTTCATAGATTGAATATCTTGTAAAAATGTTCGAATCAGATGAAATTCTGCTTGCTCGTTGCCGTTTCAATAATCCATTTTTAAACATTCAATATCAACTTTATCGTACTTTTTCTCCTTAGCAACTTCCAGTAAATTTCAAATATTTTTTTTTGCATAGAAGGTACCTACTGAAAAACTCACAAAAATCGATTTTCGAAAAAATAGAATTCATATTATATCTTTTAATAACAAACGTCAGACTATAAACCTGAAGCGCAAAACTTTTTTGCATGCATCTTCACCATAGTTTTTAAAAATCGATGTGTTTTGATATACTGCATGCCTGCGTCGCTAGAAGTGCGGCCCTTCGGGCCGCCATGCAATTTTTTAAGCAAAACTTTTTTGTATGTATCTTAACAATAGTTTTCAAAAATCGATGTGTTTTTACACAGACTCGCGGTGCCAGAAGTGCGGCCCTTCGGGCCGCCTGTTTGTCATTATTTACATATTGTGCAAGACACTTCTTATATTAGTGTTCATTTACAGTTTTAACCCTTGTGATATATTATACAAAATCTATGTAGAAATAGGCTTCGAATCGATCTGACAATTGACCGAGTTATAAATAAAAAAACCCTTTTTTAACTTCCCACTGGAAGTTATTGTAATGGGTCCGAAAATCGAAATTTAAAAGAAAAAAAAATTTTAATGTTTCAAGATCACTACACTATTTTTACACTACTTTTAGATAGATGTCTGTGTGTGTGTGTGTGTGTACGTACGTACGTACGTATGTGTCCATTTCTTTCAAAGACGAAATCTCGAGAATGAAAAATGATATCGACTACGTTAGGGTGCCAATCGACGCGTATTAACGTAAATATGATCTGAAAGAAATTTTTTCAAAATCGGTTCAGCCGTTCTTTTTTCTTAACCAAATAACCTCCAAAAAAGTAGATTTTTCACAATATCTCGCGAATAAAAAATTATATCGACTTCGTAAGGGTGTCAATCGAGGCGTGTTAACGTCATTTTGATCCGACATAAATTTTATAAAAATCGGTTCAGCAGTTTTTTTTTTTTTTTTCTTTAATTATTGATGTTTTAATGATTAAAATGATTACTTTTCTGTGTAATATCTAATTTAATTATTATTATTAAATATTTATCAAACTGGGAAGTTCGTCGTGTGGACCTCAAGGGTCGCACTTTAGTCCTAATAAACGACCCACCTCACGGCTTGTTTTAATTGCTCCCCTCTGGGACCAAGATTCCTACCTAAATCGATTTCTCGCCCCGAAAAATCCCCATTCTGTAAATTTCATCAAAATCGTTATTCGTTTTTGAGAAAAAAAAGTCTACGTAAGATTATACGTCATACTATATTTAACGTACATAATATACATATTTTATATAGGTAATATAAAAAAAACATACTTAGGTACCTATTTATTTAAATATTAGTTAAAACTACTTACATAATTATGTTTAGTTTTTATTTCTGTTATTTTTTACTATACAAATAGTTCACGGATTATTTTAATAAGTTAAAAATTCTGTCAGAGTATTTTGACATTTATAAATAATGAAAGTTTGTTTTCTCCAAAGCCTACTCACGATATTACAATGTTTTGACAGGTCAAAAAACCGTTTTTAAAAATGATAAAATCGATAGGAAAACGAATTTTTCCAGGGATGAGACCTAGCTAAATCGATTTTTTGCCCCCCGAAACCCCTTTTCGGTAAATTTGATCAAAATCGTTAGAGCCGTTTTCGAGAAAATATTTATATAGATACATAGAAACATATGTTATACATAGAAACATATATACAAGATTTACTCGTTTAATAATATAGGGGGATTATTGTATAAACAGTGTTGACTATTAGAATTGAGATATAGGTAATTGTTACAGTTTATTGTTACCCATTTTTTTGTTACATTTTTAATTATTGTAAATAAATAATTTATTCCACCCACGTAAGAAAACAGTTTTGTTACAGTATGGTTGAAGCGGATAATACTTTGTTGGTGAAACTGAAATACGACTAGAGCGTGAAGTGGTAATATTTTGATAAAATTATTTAGCATGCTTAGTAGTGAAAGAATTTGACAGCTTGTAAACTTTGCAGGTCATCTTTTATGTGTAAATTAAAGTTGTTAAAGTTTTTTTTTATTATATTAAAATAGAACTAAATTAAATAAATGTAGCAAATGCAGCAATATCAATTAATCAATTATTAATTAAAATAAACGATTTATAAGATAGAAAAAAATTTGTTCTTGTTTCAAATAATCGTGTTTTGTTTTTTAAAATAAATATTGTTTATTTTCACAAATTATAAATGTCTAAAAATGATTGATCTTTACGAAATTTCTTATAAAATGTCCTAGCTGCAATGTGGAGGTGACACCAAATGGGGTTTATAAAACGGTTCCCGCTCTCTCGACGCTGTTTTTAAAGCTAAAGGGTTCGGGTAAACGCCAAATAAAGGATCAAGAATCACACTAAGATCCTGCAGGCGAAAAATTGAAATAAAAAATTCCTGAAAAAACTTACAACTTTTTAAAAAATTACGTAGTCTTTCACACGTATCCAAAACTTTTCTCAAAAATGCGCCTGTAGAATCTGTAGTGTGAATCTTGGTTCTTCATTTGGCGTTTATCCGAATATTTTAGCTTTAAAAATAGCGTCGGGAGAACGGGACCCGTTTTATAGGCGAGGGGAAAGGATTTGAGATTAAGGATGCAGTGGGTAACTTCCGCTATCGAATGCTCTTAAAAAGGGCAAATTCGATTTGGCTTAGTTGCAAATTTTCAAACTTTTAATTTTATGTGCAAGATGTGTGTAATAGCGGTACTAGGTAGCTACTAGCTACTTATGTCTATAATTGCGGTGTTTAGAGAGAGAATAGGGAAACGTCGTTGCTGGCAGGCGTATTCTTAAACAGATTCCAGTGTATTACAAAAGTATAGAAGAAATTAGAAAGTCGAGTGAATGTTATAAAAATACAGAAAAATATACAAGGAGAATGGAAATAGGCAAGGCTTAGCAAATTGACAATAATTATGTGTATACATAACTACATTGTGTATATTGAAATAGAAAAGGAGCATTTTAAACCTAGCATAAATTGAGAACATATATTTTGTAGAAACAATGAGTTACATTATAGTGCAGACATCAGGGAATTTTACCTGGAATAAATACCTTTTTTCATTAAAGTTGAAAAATCTTATTTTTTCAGTTTTTTGATAATAATTTTTATATATATATAATTTTTATTGGCTTGATATAGGAAAATTTTGATTGTCATCCACCCCGCGAGAAATTCTTCCCCTGCGAAGCGAAGTCGGGCTGGTGGTGTTTTAATATTAGTAGGATTCCTCCTATACCTACGCTAAAATACAAAAAAAATTTCAGAGTTACGTTTAGTTACAATCCAACAAGAGCTATCCTCCCATTATCCTTCCGTTTTCTATTTAATAGTACATTGTGTTACTAGGGCAAAAATTGGCGATTGCGAACGAGGGATGGCGTTTGCTTGCCAGCGCGCAGCGAGAACTGCAATCACTCGAGTCACAATCGCCAATTTCGCCCAAGTAACATTTTTTTGTAAATAAGTGCATTTGAAAGAACAATCATTAAATAATTACAAAAACAGCGTAAATGCCAAATGAATATTGTAGGTTAGACGAACTGTCAGATATACTATATAGTTTGCAATCATCGCGAAGGATGCCGCCACTTTTGCTTACTTTCAATCTGAAATGAATTTCGAACGAAAACACTTTACTTTTGATCTGAGCATGCACGACTTTTATTTTACGTCATTGGCATGAAAAAGCGAACTTTCGACCCCGAAAACAAGTACATAATACTTTGTAATGATGCACTTTCAATGCACGTAAGTCGTATATTACAAAAAATAATTTTTAATATGAAAAATTTCAGAGTAATTTGCCAGAAAGCCCTTATACGATACTGAGACAATATACCCATAGTCTATTCATTTTCAAGATAGTGACCTGTGTGCGTGATCCCTTTGTTTCTTGAGTTGTGATTGGTCGGTCGGGAAAATTTCAAATTTTGCAAATATACTGAACCGTATTTACCTATTTATTTTGTTGTAAGCTGTAGGTAAGTAACACTGTTGGAATGTGTTTTTTTTTTTTCAAATTACTCTATCTTGGAAATTAATAGACTTGCAGTTGTGTAAAATTACTTCAAAATCACTTATCCGATTCGTACCAAAATCAATAAGCCTGGAGTCTTTACCGAGACAAATGTTAAAAAAATCATTCATATCAGTACTTTCTTGTAGAAGTTGCAAACGACAGAAAATTCCAGACGCATATGTACGGAAAATCACATTAATTAAATTTAATATTAATAAAATCAATATTAATTAATCAAAAAACTGAAATTTGTCCCCAGTTCCGCCACTGACGTAATGTATTTTATTTTTATACATGCATACATTTCGTTTTCGCGTTTCCCTTTATACGTTGTATTGTATTTTCATGAAATAATTCATTAGGTTTGTGTTGATATCAAACCCACCATCTATGCGAGAAGTAACAAATGGTAGTGTGGAGTGATTTATTGTGGGAATAAGAAATTACAATTAATTTACCAGACCAGGTATATAGGTATAACATTCCGTGATAACAGCTCTATGATAATTAATTAACGTTCTTTGTTTTGATTTCTGTTCTTTTCTAGTTCTATAATTATCATAGTACTTATATTTTCTCGAATAATCGGATGTTTAACGACAATAAAACTGATATTTGGAAGATACTAGGTTCAAATTTTGGTAGACAGATATAAGATAAAAGATGTGTTTGAACTTTGTTGATGTCGTTCTGACAGTTCTGAACTGGTTTTATCACTTCTAAAGCGTTTGTTGGCAAACTCTTCAGACCGTAGAACAGAGAACTGTGTATATTGTTGATCAAAATCTCGGACTGTTTGAACTTGGTTCGAGAAGTTCAGGTATTGTGTTTGTGCTCTTGCACGACTGATTATTATTATTATTATTATTTGACTACACCCAGATTGCATACAGTAATATAAAATTCTAACCACAAACAGCAATTCTGATTTGGTTCAAATAGTCCAGTCGAAATTGTTCTAGAAGACGACCAATAGAACCACCTGATCTGTTCACCAAAATTTGAGGATCATAATAATTATGGCCTTCTCAGTTCTCATATTGCATCTTGTCAATAAACAACAATAACTATATATCGACCGTTTTATTGACGTTTCCTGTAGTAATTTCTGATAAATCTCAAAGTCTTTCGTTATGTAAGACAGGGCTGACAAAACCTGGATTCAAAAATAATTAAATCAACATTACTTTTAAACAATGTTTTTATAATATAGATGATTTCCATACCTATTTAATTTTTATTTTACCACTATGTACTTGTATTTTGTATTTATTGTGTTTTGACGAATCTACTGTAACGGTAGGTATTACGGATTTATAAATTCTTTTTTTTTTTAATTTAAGTAATAAAATTTGATTAGTACGTATTTTACTGAACGCTAAATTAAGTTTGCTTTGCAGTTAAGTTTCGCTTTGCAGTAAAACTGATTAATTTAGGTTCTGTTTATTGAAGTATCCAAATAACATCATTCTATAGCTCATCTATTAGAAGCCCAGTTTCCAGGTTCCAATCCGAGAACTGGTAAAAGTATACTCAATTAGATTTTCAATTTATTATTAAAAAATTATAAATTGGAAATATTAATTGGTGCTAGACCCACATAATCCTGGCTATTGATGGCCTTAAAAAATAAATAAAAAATTCTTCGTTGTTACCTCCTCACCTACTAACTAGAACACTAAATACGTTTCAAAATTAACCAAATAAATAACGAAATATTGTGTTTTAGTTTTTTACTATTTTAACTTTTTTATTCGTAAAATTGCATTACCCTCTTTTTGTTAAACATACAGGAAGGCATTTTTTTTGTTCAAACATTTTTATCAAAAACGCATTCATGTTTTTATTGCTTTGGTTTTTTTTTTTCAGTCAACCCGTTCACAATGCTACAGTCGATAACCTGCCCCACTCCTGTGACCTGTGCTCAATTATTTAAATCCAGGAAATCGGTGTTATAAATCCCGTAAAAGTGGAATGAGGCTGACTTATGTGTTATTGTTTTTCAAACACTGCCGCAATAAATGTGTTTTTATATACAATGCACACTTTTGTGTCTCAGTTCGGATTATTTTATTGAATTATATATTTATTATGTAAATGCAAATGGCTTCGTGGCGTCGTTAGTAGATTTTTACGATACGGCTATTTGAAAATGTTTATACGTCTTTACTTTTAAATTGTGGTTTTGTTTCTATCAATAGATTTATTGTAACAATTGTTTACATTTCGTAAAACACATTTGTAAACCTTTTGAGTCACATTTTATACTTTGAGTTTTGTGGTATTTCCGAAACAATAAATTTCAAAAAACTCGGGTCGCAGTGCCAAAACCCTGCCGACAATATAGTGTATTTGCTAATGCAGGCCTTGTGGCTTTATTATGTGAACTTAAGTTTGTTTTTGGACAAAATGAAAAATTTAACCCCTTAATACATCCCTTAAAATAATATTTTTTTTCCTAATTTCAATATTATTATCAATGCAACCTCTGTACCAAATTAAATACACCCGTCAGCAAATAAATCACTATCCGTAAACTAGTGTTTTCATAAAATTTGTAAGTCCGGTCCTGTCGTGCCGATTTTGTTAAAATTTTAGCAACACATTTTAATCTCTACTAAAGGGTTAAATTCCAATTTTGAAACAATTCTGAGATTTTTTTCGGTATTTTTGGGCCCAAAAACTTTTTTCAACCCCTAAAAACTACCCTTAAAATGGTCCGATTAGGCCCATTTTAAATAGGTTCCGTGCGGTGATGGATTCCAACGTGGCTACCAAATTTCGTTCAAATCAATTAAGTCTTTCGAGAGTTATGCCGCGAACACATATATATATAAATATATATATATATAAATATATATATATACATATATATATAAACATTTCCAAAAATGGTGCCAAATTGTTCAGGAGGCTATGAAACGTCGAGAAATTTTGGTCCGACCCCTAGGTCCCGCCATCCGACCGACGCCAATAGTGTATGTGCCATATGGCAAATACACTAACAAGCTGCGGGTTGAAAAATAATGTATGTTTTTGTTTGGCGTTTCAATAGAATTTATTCTAATGTTTCAATATCAAGGAGTAGATAATATTCTAACAGAGGTGACACGCTAACAACAAGAAGAGATTAGAGAAGAATGGTCACAACCAATTTAAAGGTCTATCATAAAAGAGTTCGTCCATTTTACTAGGGAATTTGGTCCAACAACCCAGAGTAAACATGAGTGCGAATCGAATATCATAAATAACAACTTTTTCTATTGCACCAGAATTATTTAACGTATTAAGAATTAAGGAATAGAAATATCGTTTCATATATCATCAATTATATCATCAATATTGCGGTGCATTTACATTTTTCCTATATAGCCTTCTATACATCATGGCGATAATGTCGCCTGATATTCTTATGTATTTAGTTACGGTCTAGGGAAATTAATCTTATTGATTGTTTATCTTTCATTGTTAATTATCAATATTGATACTAAGTAAATAAAACTAATTTACTTTGTTCAACACCCGCAAGAAATAAATCATTTCGTGGCCCTGCTGAGCGTGGGCGAAATAATGAGTTCCCTGATTGTTGATGTGCAGAGTTCCAGAATCCCATTTCGCCCACGCTCATTACGGGGAACGTTAACGCAATCAATCAGGTCACCCATTATTTCGCCCACGCTCAGCAGAGCTACGAAATGACATATTTCTTGCGGTAGTTGAACAAAATATTGTGTGCGACTATTGGTCGAAAGAGGAGATTCCACTCGTGTGTTTTACCGCACTCGCTACGCTCGTGCGGCAAAATCCACACTCGAGGAATCTCGTCTTTCTCCCACTAGTCGCACAATATACTACATCTACTAATTACAGTTTATTACTACTGTTGAAATATTATGATAATCAAACACTGCGGAGCGGATTTTTAAAGTATCATCATTTTTGTGCATCAGACAACACTAGAAACGCATTAAATAATAAATAAATAATAATAATAATAAGGAGACTGAGAAGCGAACAAAATACCAAGACCGTCTTTTTGAGCTCAGGAAGCAGTATACCCAGAGTATTCTGTTAAATTAATTGTCCTTATAATTGGCGTTCTTGGAGGAACAAATTACCGTCACTGTTGGCAAATATAAAAGATATCCCGGCATGTCAACGCAATGCTGAATCACTAGTCTACCTCATGCAAAAGGCTGTGCTTATAGGGTCGCTCCGTGTACTTTCTGCGCACGACCCAAACTCACTGTAATCGCCCATTTCATGGTTTGAGACGCGGTTATAGTTTCACCTTGCTCCGCAAGTATCCCTTGTGTGACGGTGACGAACCTGAAGTTTAGGGTGCTTGTGGATGCAAAATTCTTAAGGAATTCTTTCTTCACAATAATAATAATAATAAATCCCTAGTCAAACGACGTAGGTAATTTATTTGTTTCGGAAAAAGCTTTACTGACTGACAAAAATCTGCCGTCGATTATCTCAGCAAGGAAAGTCAGTACAGTGGATCTGTTACCTTTTTTTTCATATTATATTTGTAGATTTTGGGTTTTACTTCTGTAATGTGGTGTGTAAACTGCATTGTCAATTTTTACTTAGCACCTCTACTATGGTAGAGAAGTAATGGATTTAGTCCGAAAAAAATATTTCGAGATTTTAACAGATCTTTACGTTTTGAGACCCTAGCAATCGTTTAAGATCATTTCCTGACTAATGTCTGTATGTGTCATGTGTGTATGTGGTCAATTTTTCGACTTCGATATCGTAAAAACGGAACAACATACGGCCATGCCGATTGTTCTATTGTGTTTATCAGCCTTTAACTTAGATCTGATTAGATTTTGAGTAAAATCGGTTCAGTGGATTCTGAGATATTAAAAAAAACGTTCTCAATGTCACGTATTAACATAGGTATATAAATGAATTCTAGATGTTATAATATGAACAAAATGTAAATATTTTTTTCTCTAAAATATATAGTTTTCGAGAAAAAAAATATTTTACTAAAAAAAGAAAATTGCACGTAAATCAAGGTAACCATGATTTTTGCTATATTACTAGCCATCAGTAGATCACCAAACAAAAAAGAGGGCCATGCTTTTTTTCAAAGAATAAAAAAGAGAGTTTATTTTTTGCAAATATTTACTAAGTGGGAAGTATAGGACTGGTCATCAGTCGAATTTTGTTAAACCCTTTCGTACGTTTCAGAACAACTTGCAACGCGTGATTACCTCATCTTCATATTTATTTTACAGTCATTGTTGTAACATCGCACATGACATTTTGATCTATTTGAACAATGAATGCAATCATAGTTAAATGTATTTGACCGGCGATTTGACAAATAATTTAACTCCCTTTTATAGTCGGATTCATTTATTGAAACCGTTGAGCAGTTTAATACTTAAGAGCCCTTGAGAACATCCTAATTTAAATACACGTATATTAAATGTATCTTCATCTCAATCATTTTAAATCTTTTGTAATAATATCTAATCGACTGTAATGGCGCTTAAACGACTGCGATCTGTCTCAGGGATGTGTGGTACACTAAGCCAGCAGTCCCATGTACACGGAAAACGCACGGAAGACGGAAATCCAAATGGCGGATGTTGACCAATCAGATTCTTTCCTTAATATTCAAACTTAAGGCGCGTTGGTCTGTCGATCCATGGAGTTTATCATACGAATAATTCACTCCATGTGGTCGAATCTGTGACGATAAATATCTATCATAAAATAATATAGTGTTACAAAACTATTTTCTGAGTTGGCGGAATAAATATTTATTTACAATAATTAAAAACACAACAATAATAAATACAACAACCAAAAGTCAGTTCTAACAATCAACACAAGTAATTAACACTTAACTGTATACAATTGACTACTAACGAAGCATTCGATGTATATTAAGTTCACTTTGTTATTATTTTACCAAATCGGGAATTTTAACATGTGAAATAAAAAAATCGGAATGTAGGCACAAAAATAGGGATAAAATAAAAAAAAATCATTTACTACATTTTATTTATATACCTACTAAAAAATCATTTGTTTTAAAATTCTAGGGTTGTGGTCAGATTAAAAAACTTTTCAACTTGTGCTATTTAAATTTTTTTAACGAAATGGCGCCGCACACAGACTTTAAAATCTGTCAAAAATAATTCCCATAAATCCGCACTTAAATTGTTTATGCTAAAATCTAAGTATGGCGTCCATAATGGAGAAGTTTCTATTTTTTTAATTATTGAGAACAAAAATTAAAGCAAAATGATTTAAAATTGTGAAATAATTTTTTATTTATTTATTGTAGATTATAGACGCGTCGACAACTTAGGTCATTAGCGTCTTAATTACATTAAATAACAACATCCTCAAAACTACATGACATCACAAAACATCCATGAGCGGAGGTGGGATTCGAACCCACGACAGTGTGATCCAAAGGTCGGCTACGCTAACCGTTACATCACACTGTCCTCTGTGAAATAATTATTAAGATATATTATAAAATGACAGAGATCAAAGTTGAGTTTTGTAACGACATTTTTTGTGTGGTGTGACGTCATTTCTCCTCGTGCACTGGCTCGCGCACAACGTTGAGTTCATACATTTAGAGAAAACCAAATCCTAACGGAAACCTGCGCACAAAAATTGATGGGAGAAGTAGTCAGTGGTGTACGCAAAACAGATTCTGACGCACAGACGTAAGTGCTGGGGGCTTAATTAAATCCGATTTTTTCTTTAATAAATGGAATTAATAAAATCTTTTAAAATCATTGATAATGCACTTCAAACACAATTCAATACTCGATTTTTATCAGCATGTAGGTAATATAACCTAAACAGTGCAAACACTAAATGACAAGTAAATAGTGCACTGACAAAATAGAATAGACCAATCTTAACCGAATCTGGTTTCTGCGCATGAGGCGGTTAAGTTTTCTCTAAATGTATGAAATCTACCAACAACCCTGTCAAATTGAAGTAGTGCACTCGGTCATGCGCGGAGTTTAAAAGAATGGAAGAAAACAGCTTTGAAGTGGCTTAAGGATCCAAAATAAGAAGCAAATACTGTTAATATTGCATTTATTAGCTAACGTTTCGAGAATTATATTCTCATCATCAGAGCTCTGTATAAAAATTTTAAAATTGTGTTAGGAAAAATACTTAAAAAATAATGTATAACAATTATTGATTAACTTACCAAATGCCGTCAAATGTAACAGTAAAATTGTCCAAAATTTAAAAAAACATATTAACATTTTATTTGGTTTTAATGAAGTGTAAAGAAAGTTGTTTTATTAATTTATTTTGTAAATAAAAATACTGAAGACTTTTGATTTAATTTTTTATCAGGATCACCACTTTTCTGTTTTTTATTAAAACAGTTTCTTCACATCGTTTAAAAGAATATTTCTTCGTTATTTATCAACGGATTAAAAAATGTTCACTATAATAATTTTATTTTGGCCTAAGTATATTTTACTACGACTGCAGAAAACATTGCGTTTTGAAAGTAAGAAAACTTCTCCATTCAATATAGGTTGTACTTTTGACGGGCACTGTACAATTTTTTATTAATAATACTTTTGATTGCTACTGTACACACTACACATGCATGCATTCGAGGAGAACGTGTGACGTTGCAGTTGTGATCGCATTAGTGACCCAGCAGACGAGCGGAAATAATATATTCATAAAAATTAATATGTTCTGATTGACTAATAGTCGCAGAGCCTGGCCACTTGTTATCTTGTTGACTGAACGTGTATGTGTACAGAAGTAACGTATCTGTGGCGAAAAACCAAAATCGAGTATGTCCAATTTTTTACAATTTTTAAGAGTAAATATTCCATATCAGAAATTACCCCCCCCCCCTCAGTGGCGGACTAGGAGGGGGGGCGGAGGGTTGGCTCACCCCAGGCCTCATCCTGGGGGGGCCTCCAAATCTCGAGAAGTCCTTCTTAATCAAATCCCAAACAAGGCCAAAATATGCATGTTTAGTAAGTAAGCGGCAGTTTGGAGTTGGAGGCCCCGTACGTATACAAAATATAAACGTAGGTAGGTCGTTTATTATAAATATTTGATTTTTTTGTCAGCCATTACATCTATATTTTTTCATTTTTTACGAAATATACACTACAAATACACCAATTTCTAAGCAGTTAGCAGACCGGGGGCCTCATTTAGTTCTGCCGCCCCGGGTCTCCAACGGGCTTAGTCACAAAATCCTTTCCCTTTGCCTAAAAATGGTTATGACTCTCCCGACGCTATTTTTCAAAGCTAAAAGATTCAGGTAAACGCCAAATTGGCGGACCAAAAATCACACTAAGATCCCTAGTGCGAATTTTTTGAAAAAAGTTGTAAGTACTTCCCACTGAAATATAGAAATTCTAGAACGTAACTGACTCACTGCTAGCGAATAAAGACAATAGTTAATTGGGCCACCTGTCTTTGTCGTACAGTCTATTAAGACTGTAGTCAGTAGTGGAACAAGAACAGAGTGGTGTATAACGAGTGATTGTTCAACTACTATATATTTCAGTGGTATTTCCAAGAAAATGTTTTTCAATTTTTCGCCTGAGGGATCACGATCTGTAGTGTGATTCTTAGTCCTTCATTTTGCGTTTACCCGAAGCCTTTAACTTTGAAAATAGCGTCGGAAGAGCCATAACCGTTTTTAGGCGAGAGGAAAGTATTTGTGATGAAGAGTGCAGGAAGAATGAATCCAAAAATCGTAAATACAGTGTGACCCCCTCTGAAAACTATACCGTTTTGAATTTATTCAGATTTGAATCAGTTTCGTTCGACTGGTGTCTACTGTCTCGAGACGTCTTGTTATCGTCAGTGCTGTCTCTTTTCATAATCCATTTTAACTAATATACAGAAATAGTGCATTAAATGAACTATAGATGAGCATAGTCGTCATGATCTTATTTTAGAGACAGAAAAAATGACATAAAATGTTTTGCCTTAAGACCGCAGTTATTTATGCATGTAGTTATACTATTTGGGTTCCTGTTCCAAAATGCACCCAAGAACTGTTTTACAATCGTTCACTAATGTGCGTAGAGCTGTGCAAATAGATGTAGTGCTATTTAAAAAAGCGGCCAAGTGCGTGTCGGACTACGCTCAGTGAAGGATTCCGTAGTCGACCGAAAATATCCCATGTATCTCAAAAACTACACAACATATTCAAACCAATTTTCGTTGAAAGTATTTTATAAGTTCTACTTCTTTAAATTTTTTCAGAATTTTCCACCCCATAGTTGAAAAGGTAGTCATTTTGAATCTTCTTCATCATTTTTTAAGACATATCTAACGGGGTATCGTTATGTGCACTGGAATTTTTGTTTTCATCAATCATTTACATGTATGGAGTGCCACCCCTAATTTTTTTTCGTAATTTCACTTCACAATTCTACAGCGGTTCATAGAAAACACCTACCTTCTAAATGCCATCTATATAGTGCCAATAGTCTCCGAGTAAAATGGCTGTGACATACGGGCGGACAGACGGACTGGGCGAAATTATAAGGGTTTCGTTAAACGATAATATGATGTAGGCTATGCACCATCGTGCTTCTACTAAAGAAGGCTGATTAATAGTAAAAAAGAACGACATTTACCCTGGCATTAACAAGCGCGATGTCCCTCGTATTATTACCGGTAGTAGAGATGTGTCGTTCACGCTGGACCCGTTCACTGTGAACGGGTCCTATAAGTGAACGATTATGAACGAATCTGATTTGTGTGTGTAGGTAGGTAAATGGTTTAACGCGTACCTACCAACTCCGAGACCGACTGACTGACGAACGATGAACGAAATTGATAGGTCCTTATCAGGTAAGAAATAAAGTTTAAAAATTCCAGAACATTCTATTCTTACTCTATAAAGTTTTGTGTGTTTTTCTATAAATGTGGCATGTAGAATGTATCCAGATCTTTATTTTCATATGAAAATTTTGAGTTTTTTTTAAATAAATGTGACATTAATGTAGGTATCTACATTGAATGAATATTATATAAATTTTGTTATTATTAATAATAAATAAACGCGCGTTAAAATTAATAAAATAAATACGATAATCAAAAATCATCATTCATCACATTTAGAAGACCGAATCACCGGATCCTGTAACAGGCTGTTTATAAAAAACTGATGTGTGTGGAGTCGACCGATTTCGTTCTATCGTTCCAACCGACTTACCCGACGGGGAAATCTGTTAAAAAAGAACGAGGTGTATGGGGGCCTTAACACAATGTACGTAAAAGGAATTTCGGTAGCGCATAGTCACATAGAGATCATGGAGCTACTGGATCACCTGATCCGTTCAATCAGACCCGTTCATTAGGTGAACGAGATCCGGTTGGAACGAATCTTCGTTGTGACCCGGACCGCCCATCTCTAACCGGTAGTAATAAATATATGTGTATATAATTTTATCAGGCCTTAACGTTCGGAATCGGTTATGCTATCTCTTGCAACAACAAATCTGCTACAGACAAATTATTGTATTATGCATAGATCGTATGCACTTGGACTGTACTGTACCACAGATAATTAGAAGACAATTTTATTGATGTAATTGATGGTCTATTTTAATAGTCATTTCAAATTATTTTATTGGTGTTTTTACATTTAATTTTCAAAAAAAGTATTACACATAATTTTAATAAAAATCGGGTTAATTTTAACCAATTATTGTACAAATCTTGCTACATAGGTTTTGAGACTATTAGTATTATAGGAGAACACTCAAAGTCTCCGTCATAAAGTTGAAGAACATTTGACAAGTCACAGGGCAATTCGATCCCCGCTGAACCCGAAATGCCGGTGGACGGAAAATTTCAACCAAGGCCGTAAAAAAGGTACTTCCGGTCCGCCAAAAAACGGTGATTATAGGTACCGTCATATAATTAGGCCTTGGCCTGTTGGTAGGTTATGTATAAAAATAAATAAATAAAATAACTGAGAGTTGAAGTTTATATGCTACTCCTAAGGACTCGATTCGGTTGCCACCTCCCTCCCGCCACTACATCGCGCCCACCGTGCATGTAATGATTTTGAGGAAGGGGTTATCCTCCGCAGTGGCGGATTAAGACTTTTGGAGGCCCCAAGAACAGAAGTCTCATGGGCCCTAGGCTCCTGATTTAGAAGGTAGAAAGTAATACAATTGGGGTCCCCAGCATGTGCTTGTTGTATCTCTGTTACAGTTAATCCACAACTGACTCTCCGCCACGGCACAGAAGGTCGAAATAGATTTTAAATGAAAAGTTGCTCTTCCATTTGATATCTCCTCTTTATCAGAAACGACGCAATGGATCTGAATGAAATTTTGCATTCAGGTCATATAATATGACATGGAATAAAACATAGGTCACTTTTTATTCCGGCTGACTAAGTAGTTTCCGAGAGATAAGACGAAACTTAATTTTCTGTTTGTTAGATACTTCATTACGCGTAAAGAGGACAACCAAGAGGACAGTGTGATGTAACAGTTAGCGCAGCGGCCTTTGGATCACACTGTCGTGGGTTCGAATCCCACCTCCGCTCGTGGATGTTTTGTGATGTCATTTAGTTTTAAGAGAATTGTTATTTAATGTATTTAAGACGCTAAATACCTAAGTTGTCGACGCGTTTATAATCTACAATAAATAAAGTAGGACAACCGATTTGAATGAAATGTTACATGCAGAGATCGTCTATGACTAGGAATAACACATAAGCTTAATTTTATTCAACACTAGCGGTCCTCGTCCGGCTTCGCCCGGGTACTAAGAATTTATGATTTATCCCCCCCCCCCGCGCGAGAAATTCTCCCACTGCGAAGCAAAGTCGGGCTGGTGGTGTTTATAATATTAGTAGGATTCTGCCTATATACACTAAAATGCAAAATACATCCAGAGTTAGGTACGGTTTTGTTATCATCCCACAGAGATTATACCCCCTCGCGAGAAATTTATCAAAATAAAATATAGCCTACCTATATCACTCAGGGATAGTGTAGCTTTCTATTAGTGAAAGAATTTTTAGAATCGGTTCAGTAGTTCCAGAGATAAGAATTTATGATTTATTATTCCCCCCCAGCGAGAAATTCTCCCCCTGCGAGTCAAAGGCGCCTGTCGTTGACTCGTTGTTCTCGCTTCGCGTACTTGCTTACTATTTATAATATCGGTATAGAATAGATAGTCAAAAAATCCTACAGCCCCGTTTTACCCCCTTTGAGGTTGAATTAAAAAAAAAACTCGAATAGCCTATAACTATCCTCAATAAACGGGCTATCTAACAAAAAAAACATTTTTCAAATCGGGCTGGTAGTTCCTGAGATTAACGCGTACAAACAAATAAACAAACTAACAAACATACACACAAACTCTTCAGCTTTATTATATTGGTACTATAGATTATTACATTATTTATGAAAATGCTAAAATAGCTGTTTACTTTTTTGGAATGTTGAATATATTTTGCATTGACTTCCTGTTATTAATCAAACTAAAATAACTTTTTCTTTTCCAGGTAAGAATGAAGAATATTTCACTGAACACTTCTAATCTGACAACTTTATTGGATTTTATATATAATCCACATACAACAATGTCTGATCAAGGTAATTCGGATTAATATAGTGATAAATGATAATATTTTGGTTTTTTATATTAACAATTCTCTTTCTGTAGCGTCGAGGTCCGTAATCCGTAGTATGTTAAAAATGCATTAAATTATAGAATATCAGAAAAGTTTTTTAAGCAAAATAAAATATAATGGAATAAGTTTTCCTTTATTTAATAATTTTTAAAATATAGAGTTTAAAATAGTAGTAATAGTATGTATATTGCATTACAAGAGACGAAACACAGCGTTTGCTACCGTTTGAAGGTTCATTCCGAGTAAATGCTTATTATTTTTCACAACAACTCTGTTGACAATTCGATTTGAGGTATCTGCAATTTGGGCGCGCAAAAAAGCCGAAAAAATATTTGTTCTGTCGGATCCATGTGAAATTTATGTGGGGTTATGTCTGTCATTTTGATGATTTCGAGTATTATATGCGAATTAAAGTTGACGCGACTCAATTGCTCTATCTCTCTCTTAACAACGTTAAAAAAACAGAGAAAACCGACAACTAAGAATTTTCATCACTAAGGTGAAACTCTCAGTGTCAACCCGCTAAACATGCACCGACAATCGAATTTTCAATAGCGACGTTGTGATAAGATTTTTTTTAATAGTGGTCCGAAATGCGCCACACTTTAATATATGCTATATTTATTATTTGGAACAAACAAAAATAATTATTTCAATTATTTGCGAGAAAATTACTTACAGTATCTTATTTAGTTAACAATTAGATTAACAATCAACTATTGTTATTACTTCCTATACTGTACAAATTCACTATTTTAGTGAAATTAATTAATTAATTAATAAGGGCATGTTATGGCGATTTATATCGTCTGATGTCCTTATGTTAATTTCACTAAAATAGTGAATTTGTACAGTATAGGAAGTAATAACAATAATTGATTGTTAATCTAATTGTTAACTAAATAAGATACTGTAAGTAATTTTCTCGCAAATAATTGAAATTATTACTAGGCACATCCGGCCTATTTTGAGAAAAGCAGCATTCATTGTAGTGTTGTTATAAAAATAATATTAGCTCTCGCAGTCTGTGGATTTGCGGTGTATTGGTGCTATATATAAGAAAGATTTAAGTGTACGCCATGGGCACCGTGGAGTAACTGGAAACTTTCCCGACGCGATATTGGATGTTCCGGGTTCGATTCCCGGCGGTGCATTTAAATTTTTCTTATGTAGTCTTTCTACAATAATTAATAAGGGCATGTTATGGCGATTTATATCGTCTGATGTCCTTATGTTAACTTCACTAAAATAGTGAATTTGTACAGTATAGGAAGTAATAACAATAATTGATTGTTAATCTAATTGTTAAAAATAATTATGTCAATTTGATACAATATAAATATCCTGCACTATTTACTTTTTTGTAGTACAAAATGTGCCCCAGTTAACTGCATTTGCATAATACCTAGTTATTATCAAAATATATAACATTTGAATTTGTAAAAAGTGTTTTAAATTGCTCCGAACAATGGAGCTTTATTAAGCATGCAATTGGCGTATTATACAGATAGTAAATATTAGTATACAAATTGAAATTGGATATCTTTTTGTATCCCACTTGACTGTTGAAAGGTGCAATTTCGCTTGACCTGGGAGGATTTAAATATTAGCTCATGTTTTAAAACATAAAAACAAAATCGTCGGCTGGTTCATCGACCCACGCAATTTCAAACTCTGTCTATACGAAATATAATTATTTTAAAGAAAAAAAAAACTACCAAACACACATTCACACGCGAGAATCGACCTTCTTTTCATTATAATTAGCATAATCGAGATATGTAAATTCCATTAATTTTAACTTCGATTTTGCCGCAGATCTCGAGTTAGTAGGAAACAGATCGTAAATTGGTAATCACAATATTTTAGATATATTTCGATACAAATGTCACCGTGAATTAGCGGCTGATATACGACCTGTTTATAAATAGTGTATAATGATCACTGATCATTGATCAGAAACTTGCAGTATTTGGTTTCATTCATAAAAAACATCCGTTCATAACCGGTTTCATCAGCATACATCAGAGCTCTTCATATAAATACATAATATCATATCATGTAATTTACATAACATAATAATGTCGACTTTCTGCGGATGACCTTTCTTAGTAATCATTCTTAACTTTGGCAAACGAGTTGTTGATTGCAATGTTGCCTGTACCGTTCTTTTAATAATTAATTGATGAATTTTTCATTCATGATATTCATTATCAAAATAAATATTTACTATTATAAAATCGCTTACTAATTGTGTATGAAACAACAGTTAGCTCCTTTTTACAAAATTTGGTATGCTGTTAATTTGCATGCAGAAAAATCAGTTTTAGGAAAGGTGGATATGTTTTTATTTATTTATTGTAGATTATAAACGCGTCGACATCTAAGGTCATTAGCCTCTTTCAACTACACTAAATAACAACTAACTTAAAACTAAATAACATTACAAAACATCCATGAGCGCAGGTGGGATTCGAACCCACGGCAGTCCAGTCTAGAGGTTGCGACGCCAAGCATGCTAACCACTAGGCTATACTGCCCTCTAGGTGGATATGTAGTCTAGTCAAATTACATTATTTAAAACTAAAAATTAAATACATGCAGCTAACGAAAATTGACTGCTTTAGTAAAATTTTGGACAGCTGATCAAGAGGGATAGAATAGAGTTTGCCAAAGAATTGTGTTCTTACTTCTTTGGAGTATACGCTCTGGATAGGATAGGGCGGCAGGGCCTGTAGAACTTTTCAAATTGCCCGCCGCAAACGTCACTTACACACCACAATTCTACACAGGGCTGTGACATTTCATCGAGTCACTACAGTAGAAATTGGGGAAATGGGGTTTGCACACCAAAAAGTTTAAAGAGATTCTCTTTAAAAAATACAGATGTTATTTATTTTAAGATATCATTAGCCAGCAACTGCACCGAGGCCGAAGAGGTCTAGTAATTTGTTATCTGTTTGGCGAACACCCAGGAAGTAAGGACAAAAAATTCTAATTAAATAAATTGCACTTTAATTTTTATGTTATAACACCATGTATCTTATTTCTAATAGTACAAAAAAGTTTTAAAATTTATTTAATTTTTGTTTAGCTATTTATCCCCCTATATTATTAAACGAGTAAATCTTGTATATATGTTTCTATATTTCTATGTATATATGTTTCTATGTATCTATATAAATATTTTCTCGAAAACTGCTCTAACGATTTTGATCAAATTTACCGAAAAGGGGTTTCGGGGGGCAAAAAATCGATTTAGCTAGGTCTCATCCCTGGAAAAATTCGTTTTCCTATCGATTTTATCATTTTTAAAAACGGTTTTTTGACCTGTCAAAACATTGTAATATCGTGAGTAGGCTTTGGAGAAAACAAACTACTTTCATTATTTATGTGTCAAAATACTCTGGCAGAATTTTTAACTTATTAAAATAATCCGTGAACTATTTGTATAGTAAAAAATAACAGAAATAAAAACTAAACATAATTATGTAAGTAGTTTTAACTAATATTTAAATAAATAGGTACCTAAGTATGTTATTTTTATATTACCTATATAAAATATGTATATTATGTACGTTAAATATAGTATGACGTATAATCTTACTTAGACTTTTTTTTCTCAAAAACGAATAACGATTTTGATGAAGTTTACAGAATGGGGATTTTTCGGGGCGAGAAATCGATCTAGGTAGGAATCTTGGTCCCAGAGGGGAGCAATTAAAAAAAGGGTTTTTTTATTTATAACTCGGTCAATTGTCAGATCGATTCGAAGCCTATTTCTACATAGATTTTGTATAATATATCACAAGGGTTAAAACTGTAAATGAACACTAATATAAGAAGTGTCTTGCACAATATGTAAATAATGACAAACAGGCGGCCCGAAGGGCCGCACTTCTGGCACCGCGAGTCTGTGTAAAAACACATCGATTTTTGAAAACTATTGTTGATACATACAAAAAAGTTTTGTTTAAAAATTTGCACGGCGGCCCGAAGGGCCGCACTTCTAGCGACGCAGGCATGCAGTATATAAAAACACATCGATTTTTAAAAACTATGGTGAAGATGCATGCAAAAAAGTTTTGCGCTGCAGGTTTATAGTCTGACGTTTGTTATTAAAAGATATAATATGAATTCTATTTCTTCGAAAATCGATTTTTGTGAGTTTTTCAGTAGGTACCTTCTATGCAAAAAAAATATTTGAAATTTACTGGAAGTTGCTAAGATGACATCACAGAGAAAAAGTACTTCGATAAAGTTGATATTTGGTATCAATGTTTAAAAATGGATTATTGAAACGGCAACGGGCAAGCAGAATTTCATCTGATTCGAACATTTTTACAAGATATTCAATCTATGAAAATCGGTTTTTGCGAGTTCTTCAGTCAACAAAACAATAACGGCGGTAGATTTGAAAATGGCGACCTAAGTAATATTTACAGGAAAAAATGCTTGATTCAAGTTGATACTTAGTTATTACGCTTAAAAATACACATAGGTATTTAAAATATTTAACAGAAACAATTATTTAAATTATGTTTCAGAAATAAATTCGTTTCGGAATAATATTCTGAGAAAATAATATCTCACAGCATACAAGTACTATTTTTTTGAACTCATCCGAGCAAAGCTCGGCACCCAGATATTTTTCTATAAATTGAATAGTTAATAATTAATAATTAATTAATTAATAGTTAATACACAAGTTATTTATTATAGTGTCATATAACAAACGGGTTCATTAAAATTGTAGGAGGGAGTGTCAAATAATTTAACATTTAAAAATGATGCACTTACTCTATATTTTGATATAATATTTCGAGTAATAATTTTGAAATTTATTGCACTAAATACTAAATCTATGTATTCGTTTTCGAGAAATCTTTTTTTTTAATTGAATTTTCTGGTTCGTTTGGTTTGAAGATTAAAAATATATAATAAATTTTATGCACAGAAAATTCAAACTCGAGTAAATTTCATTAATTCAAAGCTAAAATGTTATCTGAAGAGTGAAGTGTCATCTGTACATGCTTGACTTCTATAGCACCACTTCAATGTACCTACTACGCCAGCTCACGTCTGCCTATTTCAATTTTCGTGAATAATATGACTACGTTCTGTGTTATTAAAGTATGTATGGCACGTAAATGCAAAATATGTCGGTTTGGTAGTTCCATTTGCATAGTGTCATAAGTAGATACTGCTGAATGCAATTACTGGAATTCATTTATTGCACAATTATGAAGAACATTCTTTTAGTCTGATGCGTACTGTGATTAGGCCTTACAATCAAGAGAGCTCGGGATCCCTATTGATTTTAAGCGTACTTCGAGATCGGGATTACATTTCTATAATACTGACTCACATCGGCGGCATTCACAACAATTGCATCTTTCCAGAAACGCTAGGTATTATTATGGTGTTCCTTCGGTTTGTAAAGATGAAGAAACAGATCATTCACCCAAGGTTAGTAGAGTATAGGTTGCCTCATTCCGATAGATAGTAGTGGGTGGGATGACGTCACTCAGAATATACCATGCTTGCTCACTTCAATAGAAAAGATCAGACGATGGACGCTGCTAATTTTTGGAAATAAAAATCACAGTAACCATATGGTAGTGTGATATGTTTTTTCAATACCTAACAGAAACATGATTCTTCTGTTAGTGAAAAAAATATGATAAGTTGTCAATTTTGCGATAGCTGTTAAGTGTTATGGTGTTTTGTGGTTATTTTTAATATTTTGTGAATATAAAAGATAAAATAATTAATTTATCAATTTGTTAGTTAATTCTATTCGTTTCTTAAATTTAAAAAAATAGGTAATTAACAAGATTGCCATTTCTTGAGCATTATTAAATTTTTTGTTTGTTTATATTATAGATATTAAAACCTAAATTTTGTAATAAAAATAAAAATTATCCTATTTTTTAACATCTATTCTTCTATTTATTGTCTCCTGCCAATTTTAAGAAAAAAATCTGCACGAAGCACCTAATATAAATAAGCATAATCTTCAACGATTTTTGTACTTGATTTAAATTAAATTCTAGCTGACGTCATTCCCGCGCTTACGCTGATTGGTCAGATGGAACGAGGCAACCTGTACTCTAATAACCTTGTCATTCACCATAATACGGTGCGTAGTAGACGTGGGTCGTTACGTTATTTTCAAGAAACGTAACGAAACCAGTGACTTGGTCGGCGTCACCTGTTTCAAAACTAGTGATTTTTGTAACTAGTTATTTTTATTCAGCTACTGTGATTGCTTGCATAAATACCTCCACCAGTTACCAACTATACAGTTACACACGAAACGAGACGAAACTAAAATACATTAAATCACTATCTAAGTGTTTGTAGCTATACACTGTGCGTGTTCGGGTTACTTCGGATTTATTCGTGTCACTGTCACCCGCTCTCGCTTAGTAACGCATTTGCAAAAATCACTACTTGTAATGTAACTCGAAACTAGTGATTCGGTTACATACCGCGTAGCTAGTTATTGTAACTAGTGACGTGAAATAACGACCACGTCTAGTGCGTAGTGCTTCTGGCTAGATGCAATTATTGTGAATGTCACCAAATGGAGATATCCGAAATATCATCCACACTTCGACAAACAGTGGCGATGTTTGCTGTTGAACGACCTCGACGATAACGTGTGCATTGTGCTTAACTGCAGACTCCGTATTTTCCGATTTGCTTACGATTCGGTCAGTTTTAAATGCAGAAAATCGATAATGGATGCCATGAATTCACGTACTGCCGAGTGATTGTCGATTGAAAGCAAATGAGACTGTAAAAAAAGCGGTCAAGTGCGTGTGGAACTCGCGCTACGAGGGTTCCGCCCAATAAACATTTCATGTTTTATAAGAGTTACCAACATTTTCCCATCACCAAATTATATATCTACAAGTGATATAAGATAGTGCTGGAAACCTTGTCATTACACTTATATACCCCTTAAGGAGCTTAAATGGAGAATCCTATAGAGGTTACGGCAACCAAAATTAGGTGTTCTTATATAACTTTAAAGTCTTATAATAGTGGTGAGCGATACATTACCGTTACACTTATATAGCTTGCACGGTTACCTCTATAAATATTTTAAGTTTTTAAAGGTCCCGCTAAAGTAGGTTCAGTTACCATTGTAAAACTAAAGTATAAGTGCATCTCTTTTTCACAAGGTTATTAAAATAGTTATGTCTTCTTCTTTAGTTTTACAATATGGCAACTGGTTAAATGTAGAAATAAGGTCTTACAATCAACTTCAAAAACAGTTTCCAGGCACATGTGAAGGATTAAAATTAACTGCGACTCTACTTTTTCTGAGAATATATACCACAGTACTTCTAAAAAAAATGCGCGCCCTCAAAATAACCACATTTGTTTATTTAGAATGAAAAATGCTATGTGAAATTTCCATTAATTACAGAATATTTTGCAAAAAATATTATAACCCACGTAAAAAACCCAAAAATAATGAAGTGCCGAGTGACATACGATTTCTTCGGTGCATTTTTCATCTCACAAAAATTAACACTTCTGCTTTGCAAAAATGATTGCATCGCATGGCGGCTTGAAAAATATGGCTACTTTCATTATATAACCCTAATCCCGACTACAAAACTATTATAAACCTTATTTTTATATTGTGGCTCCATATATTATCCTTATATAGCTTTTAGTAATTTTATACGTCCTTTAGTGTTGTTATATACCCTTAGAATTTATAAAGGTGCAAATAATTCCTTTATATAACTTTAAGTTAACTTATAAATCTACGGTTACCGTTATATAACTAAAGGGTTTATAGGAAACTACCGTTACTCTTATATAACTACAGAGGGCACCTAGTTTTATAAAGGTAACGGTGGCCACCCCTTTTTGACTTTTTGCCAGTTCATATTTACGCACAAGTTGAAAAAAAACATACTCATTCAATACTCATATATTCAATACTCATATACTCAATACTCATTCAATAACAAACTGCACAACTCGAGCAACAAAAATTATCTCAAGATAAACATTTCTGGTTAGTTTTATAAAAAGTTGAAAGCAGGGTGACGTCTAAGTTATATAATGGATATCTCAACACCTACAGTTATATAGCTGTTACCGTTGTTACTAATATACACAATCATGATTACCTAAAGTTGTGTAAAGGTTTTATAAGTGCACTAATCAATGTAGCTTTTATAATTGTTGTCAACGCTACCGTTATATAACTTGAAATTTATAGTGGTAGCGATGAACACTACAATATAAGTGCAGTTATATAACGAAGTGATTGCAACTGTTATATAACCTATTTATAAAACTTTAAGCTCTCGTTACTTCTAGTAATATAAGAAGGTAACGTAAACTTTTACAACACTAAACTTATATATCTTTTGGTAACCATGTTAGAAGGTAATCCAGGCGTCTGCAATATAACAGTTATAAAACGTTAGTTTTGAGCAATACTATTATAAACCCATTAAATAACTTAAGCGTTACTACAAGTAACCAGAAATGTTTATTGGGCGTACGTTACAACAATTAAATTAACTAGACATATTCTGTGAAAATTTCAACCGGCTACATGTTACGGCTCCAAAGATACAGCCTTTAAAAGGTTTTTCAGTTTTTTGTGTGGGAACCCCCTTTAATTTTTACTTTTTATGATTTTCGGATTTTTCCCTTTACTTGTGCTGCGAGACCTTGCTTTTTGCCAAATTTCATGATTCTAGGTCAACGGGAAGTACCCTATAGGTTTTTGATGAGATGACAAAATGGCTATAACTTTTGATTGCGTTGACCTAGAAGCTTAAATTCTTTACAACTTTAAGGGACCGTAGACGTTAGTATTTCGTATAAATTTCAACTTGATATCTCTATCCGTTCCTGAGAAAATGAGTCTTGAAAGACGGATACCCAGCCAGCCAGCCAGCCTGACGGACAAACGAGTGATCCTATAAGGGTTCCGTTTTTCCTTATTGAGGTACGGAACCCTAAAAATTAAATTTTGGTTCCTTTTTGGTGGTGCATTAATTTCTTGGAGCAGTGTAGATAAGTACGTACGTTACTTTGCATCTAAAATGACAATTAACAGTACCTATCTAAATTATTATAACTGATTCATAATACAAAGTCTATATAGGGAATTTGTCCGCCACGTTTGCTGCATCAAGTTTTGTGATTCGTTTCGTATAGATATGTGGGTATATTTTATAGTGTAAATTTTAAAAAACCTTGTGTTTTATTATTATTCAAAATATTTTAATTGTGTATATTTACTTGTTTTATTCTTAATTTATAACAATATATGCGTTTTAAAGAACCTCAGGTGGATGTAGATACGTTTATTATTAAATAATAAATAATTGTATGTATTATTACGTACACGCAAATGCATATGCACTATCCGTCAGACAAATTTTATTACATATCTACATGTAGGTATAAATAAAATTACAACGATCCGTACGTCTGAAGCATAGTGCTCTCTGGATAGGGCATAGCATAATACTGAAGTGATGCCTAATTGACCGACATGTTATTGAGGTCTAAATAATATAAATCTAATCCAATATTGAAATTTACAAAATAAACATTTATGAAAAGGCATTTCATTTTTGTTTCCGCGGTTACTTTATTATATAACAATACCAAGAAAAAAACGTGCAGTTGACGCCATATTGGATTAGAATCAGACTTCACAATTGGGCTTCAACTTTCCAGGTGGGATGATCTATCCAGATTACTATATAGAGATCAGTGATCTGTAAGTTTGTTTCCTGGTGGATTTTGCGGAATTTAGTACCAGCATCACTTGAAAATGACTGGACTATTTTTTCTTTTATTGAAATACAAAGTACTTTTTATCCAGGTGTGCAAGCTTTCACGGCCGGCATTGTTTCAAATCTTCATGGTTTCCGGGCTTGTAGGCCGTGGTCCGGTGGTATTTCTACCTGCCGTTTTGTCTACAACTGCGATAGACATTCTCAAAGGCGATGTGGCAGCGGTCGAAATACCACCGGACCACGGCCTGCAAGCGCGGAAACCATGAAAATTTGAAAATACTTTTTACCCAGCTATTCTTGAATTAAGGAATAGTTCACGTAAAAACCGACACTAACGCTATCAAATTTACGCGTAAAATCGACGTTCACGCGAGCGAAGCATTATTTTGTTTGAAAATTTTACTTTTAGCCAGTAGTGGAATTCAATAACACGCACGTATATACGGTCAGTATATATTGTGATACAGCAGTGGTCAACGTTTCTTCACAAGATTGTATTTACAGTCCAAGAAACTAACAATTTCAACATTATTGGCTTGACGAATTACTGATCAATGGCGATATTGTTAACATTTTAAGGGATAAAATTGCATCAGTTGCAACAATTTATCGAACTATAAAAGACAGCGAAAAAGGATTACCCTATAAACCTTCCAAAAAGTGGGTCCCCAAAGTTTTGCCTGCGCATATTGTCGACAGAATGGCAAGAAGAGCTGAACAGATGTATTTAGGGTGCGTGTGAGATGAAACAACAGAGGCAAACCTTAGTCTTCCAAAATTGACTGCTTTTATTAATAATAATAAGCACCATTCTGATGATGAAAAAATGTTTTGGCCAGACATAGCTTCTTACCACTACGTTATAGTCACAAGAATTGGATGAATTGGCACAATGTTTTAATTTTTCATTTCTACCGAACATGACTTAACCCACCAAATGTCCCCCAGGCCTATCGCAGATTTTTGAATTTTTTTTAGTAGAACGATTTACAACTATGGCTAGGAAACACGAAATGAAGAACAGCTCAGTCGCAGGGTCGCAGAATTTTCCAAAATATTAGTAAAATCGCTGTTACTGTCCAAAAACGTATGTGGCATGTGAAGGCAAAATTGCGGACCATTGAAATTAACAAACCGTTGTCCATTATACAGACCCGGACTTAAAGACCCAGGGCCCCTAGGCACTTGACAGTTGGACCCCACAAGCCCAAAAAAGGGGAAAAAATGGAATTGGATGGAAATTTAGCAAAAAAAGTCACCAATTGGGTTATCTTACAAAATTTTTGGGTTTTTTTTTTCTTTTATTTACATCTCTGCCCTAGGCCGGTGCCTTGTTGGCCTAAGCAGAAATCCGGGCCTGCCATTATAATATACTTACGTTGTTTTTAATAATTGATCAAAGTATTAAAAATATTTTTTAAATAAAATTTAATTCGAATTAAATATAATATTATTTAGGTAGGTACTTGAAAATTTTCTCAAAACTTTTGTTACATACGTTAGTAAAAATTAAAATTCTTGGTACTCTATATACCTACCCCTTGTCCCACGCGGAGTCGATTTTTAGTGTCAAATTTTTATACAAAAGCTTAATTACAGCCGATCCTAGTGCTCCAATCTCTGTAGTTTGTCCACTTCATGTTTATAATGTGTATGTTGCAAGAATTACCGGATGTAGTAAAGTGTGTGAAGCGACCTTGCAGTTATCTCTGCATTACTATATCATTATTCTTATTTATGGATGTGTATTTATGTGCGTACATACAGGGTGTAGATTTGTTTTTGGCATACCTACAAAAATATAAGGAAATGATTTTCTTTCCTTGTGTATTTTGAGAGTTAAATAAGAAAATTGGTCATCATAAAAAAGTCGTATTTTTCATGAATAAATCTTAAGAAAATACACACTAAAACTTACTGCAAAACTCTCAGAAGTTTAAATAAAAAGAAAATTACGTTCAATTTGTGTTATCATCTTCAGTAAATACAGAGCACGTAAACTTTTCGAAATTTTTAACCGCGTGTCAACCGAAACTACTTTGTAATTTGTAAACCGAAATGTTGTCGCATTTTTCGTTATCGTATAAACCGAAATCCTGCCATTCAAGAGCTAGATATGCAATATACCATAAATAAAATAAATATCTATATTTGTGTACAAGCACAATAATCTTTGGCATTTTTTTTGGAAAGAGGATCATCAGACCAGCAAAGTTAAATAGCCCCTGAACTACACTACACTGACAAGGCGAACGGAATACATTCGTTTTAAGGTTTTTTTTTGGAAAATTTTTTGCAGCCAAATTATTTATTTGAATGAGTTATATTTATATTAAACGTTTCGCCTTTTTGGGCATCATCAGTAATATTCGTTTTGTAATACTTGCATTGAAAGTGTAACATTACTTATTATTTTCGGGGACGAAAGTTGACTTTTGCATGCACATATCAAAAATATAATGTTTTAAAGAAAGTAATAGTGAACAATGGTAAACTACCTTTTTTTGCCTTCTTGCTACTTCCAAGATACGTCAGAACGACGCGTTTCGAGACTAAGATTCCATCTTCAGGTTGAAACTTGAAATTATTGTATCACTCACATGAGTTTGTCAATTTATCAATACTACACAATCACACATAAAATATATTATCTTGGAAGTAGCAAGAAGACACAAAAGGTAGTTTATACGTCTTTATATCATTATTATTTTAGCTTATATATTCGCTACTTGGAGACCTTAACACAATGTTATAATGTTTTCTTTCCTTGAACAATGCTTTTCGACTCGAATGACTGTGAAATTGTCGCCATTCTACGCGATGATATGCTAAACTATAATCTGTTCCTCTTAATTCCTGCAATATCCATTTACGGTGTTTTTAATTTTGCACTTTCAATGCATTTATTACAAACAGTAGGTAGGTACCGTTCTCGGGCGAAATCGTGTGATTGTCGTTCTCACTTCGCTCTGGTGGCAAACTTCACACTCGTTCGCAATCGCCAACTTTCCGCCCATGTAACACAATGTATAACAGCCTGTATGCACGGAAGGTAAGTGTATTTATCAAATTTATACGTGTTACAGTTTTGTATGACAACATAATATCACATGTGCCCGCGAGCCCTTCTGCTGTAGGTAGTAACATTGATTCTTCAGCTGTGTAATTATTATTGGGAGACACATTTTGCTTCTCTTTAACGACCGCTCTTCACGGAATCACATATTTACAAAAGAACACACTTACAGGCGGGCCGCTAAAAACTTACAAAAAGTTATAATATAAAAATAATAATAATAATCCCTATTATGCTGATTGTCTTCTTAAATAAAATAATAATGCTTTTTGTCTTTTAGTAATAAATTAAAATTTTATCTCGAATATAGCTTAGGCTGAACCTTATATGGTTCCGCATCAGGTTCAGCAGAATTTCAAAGTTCAATACCATAACATTGTATTGTCATCAGACAAGAAGTCGGCAAAGTTACAAATCAATACGACATTTGGAAGTGGGTGAAAATCGAGTTGCAAGAATTTTTACATTATACCTACAAATAAACTTACAACTGAAGCTGATATAAGCGTATTAAAAAACGGAATTCAGAATCAACAGATCAAAAACGTTCATCGTTAAAAAAATAATGTGTATATGTTTGTATCGCGGGTACAGACAGATGACGTGAAAATCGTTAAACACGTTGTCATGCAAAGAAATACATATCCACTTTTATTATTTATCTTATAAAATCAAATATAATAAAACATAAAATAATTGTAATTTTATTTTTTTATATTGAAAATTGTTATTCAATACCAATATACCTGTGGGTAGACTCGTACTTTTCCACACGGCCACGATGGCTCACTGTGTCTGAGACCTTAACAGAGTTATACATACTGTTTTGTTTCACATGCCGACCACTTCCGACTATTTCCGTTATATCTAATATTTCTAAAATACCACCGCAGTATGACACATTAGGACGAAATTCACGTCAAAATGAGATGAAACGGTTGACGTTTATTTAAAGCATTAATTAATTTTTATACACTAATCCTATTGTATCCCGTTTTAGGCATTACAATAATTACAAATATGAAAATTACTTGAAAGTATGTATTTTGAAGTCATCCGTATAAAATAACTTTTTTGATATGAAATAAAATTAGTTGTAGCTTTAGGCAGTTCAAGTTTAAACTGATATAAAATTATATGCAATGATTTATTCACAGTAATCTACAATTTGCGTATTTTAATTTGAAAACTTTATTTGGGTTGGTACGTAGTCCTAATTTTCATTTTCCGAATTTAAACATCTGTGAAAAATTGAGCGATGCAGTCATGTACGTCGTACTGGATAGGTACAAATCACCGTCATCTATTTGAAGTGCAAGATACTCTTATTATTCTGTAAATGTCAATTTATAACATAGATGTAGATTTTGCGTAAGTTTCACTTCTGTAGTGTACAGTGTAAACAACAGCGCTGTAATTGCCGACCGACCGAACTGTATAGCTTTGCAGACTTTGAAGGGCAAAATTGTGATCTTGGTCTTGCAATTTTTGCAAGACCAAGACTTAAGACTCGTCTTGCAAGACCAAGACCGAACTACAAGAGTCCTTCTGATTGAAAACATTTTTTTTAATTCAAAACGATTAGAATAGATTTTACATGGATCCCCTAGTATTTATTTCAGTCGGGTAGGAGGCTTTTGATAAACCTTACTACTTTGCTGGAGGCTACCCTTCTCCACACTTCATCAGGCTCTAGAAAAGGCCTGTTCAGGTGTTGCAGCCTTTTGGAGAAAACTGCTTCACATACACAAAGGATGTGTTCAACAGTTTCTTTTGCTTCTTTGCAGAAACGACATTTATCATCCCGCGAGTCTTACCCATCTTTGAGAGGTGGTACCTCAGAAAGCAGTAGCCAGTGAAGAGTCCTGTCAATATTCTTAACTCTGCTTTGCTGAGAATAAGGAGTTCTTTAGTCCATTTAGTTGAAAATGAGATGAATCTCTTTGATTACCGGAGTCCTGGAGTAGAATTCCAGCGAGAGTTTATATTTTTATCCTCCCATTTGCGGACCTCCATTTTAACATGGTTTTTAGAATAGTCCCAGAAAGGTTCCGGTCTGATGAAGATTTTAGCCCCTCCTTCTTTTGCGAAACGATATTATACATGTTGAACAATGGCAATACACGTGCTTACTTTCTTGGCTTACTTCGTTGAATTACTCACTTCATAAATAAATTGACAAAGAGATCAATACCATTCTGCCATGTTCCTGAACACAACAAAAAATTAATATACGTGTCGAATTGATTACCTCCTTTCTTTGAAGTCGGTTAAAAATACTGAATTCATGTAAATAAGTCATAAATTATCATAAAGTGTGTAAATTGCAAGTCTGCAAGAGTCTTGCGGCAAAACCAAGACTAAGTCTATTGATTCATGACCAAGAGCACCATAGTCTTTGTCTTGATTTGCTCATCACTAACCAGAAGCACTGTTTTCCGTACGACGCGTACGTTTGTACAGATTTTTTCTTCTACAGTGAAACCTCGTTTATCCAAGGTAATGTGGAGAGGAGGTATCTCGAAAGAATTAATCACGGAAGAATTAAATAGAAAATTTTAATCATTTTTATTTATATTTAAGAAAGTCCGTAATAGGGCACTGTTTTAACATGCTCATTCGTTTTTAGCTGCAATATCTCGCCATCGTTTCATCAATAAGAGGTCAGTTGCATTACTTTCCGGCTGTTCTTGAATATAAATATATTGAGGACTAAATTAAGTTTTCTCATATTGTTTATTCGGTTAATCAGCCCAGACGCGTGCAATAATGTGAATAGTCTAGACAGACATTCATTATAAAAACAATAGATCTGAACTTACTAATTAGATACCTTAAACCCCATAAATACAAATTACGCCAAACACGTTCGAAAAATCCTCCGAACGCCCTAAAAAAGAGGACTATATTCGGGGAAAAGAGGACGGATGACGGTTACCGTACCTGTACCTCATACTGAGTACGAATCAATGTCATCTTTTTTTTACTGAAAATGTTTATTTTACTGCAAACCAAACAATGATCATTGAATCAATTGTTTATTTAAGACTTTAAAGTGACGTTTATTTTCTCAACCTGAGTCAACACGTTGATCCTCTGTGGTCACGTAAGCTGGTCATTTTATTTGCATTTTGAACTTGTTTCACTATAGCTAATGATTATTATATTCATTTTAAACGCGAAATTTGCCAGTAATAGATAACAGTAAATCATATAATTTATAGCCGTGAGGTTGAATATGAAGTACCGTGGGTCCGTGGCCCGTCTGATACGGCGTGATGAGTGAAGTGTTCTTCATTTACATACATATTACATATTCATTAGTACGTATAAAATACGCCGGTAGGTAGGTGCTCTGGTGCATAATCCACGCAATTCTCTTTACTAAACGGCTGCCTACACTCTTGATCTGCTTACCCACCAGGTGATGTATTTTATGTTCATCGACCACTTGTCTTGTCTTGTCTTACGTTAATCGTTATTTCAAATTAATGGACGCAATTAGTATTGCTTGTTCGGAAATTGAATACATCCTTAAGAGGACATACCTGAGTTGACACTTTTTTTTACTCGCTTTCAGGAGGCGTATGGAAAAAAATAGTGAGACCAGTTTAAAAAAAACAGTTTTTTATTCATGAAGAAAAGTGCTTGATTATACTTTGAATGTTCTTACATATTAATTATTTTTGAGGAAATTGTTTCTGCGAGTGGAACTTGTGCATGAACGATTCTACAATAGGGTGTTACAAAAGGTAACCAATTTGTTTTTCTAATATATTTTATTGAGATTATAACCTTTAGACGTGGAGCACAATATCGGTAAAATGGTCACCTCGTCTCCGCGGACAGATATGTACTTTTTTACTTCCCACCTCTACTATGGTAGGGAAGTAATGGATTTAGTCCGAAAAAAATATTTCGAGATTTTAACAGATTTCACGTTTTGAGACCCTAGCAATCGTTTAAGATCATTTTCTGACTGATGTCTGTATGTGTGTGTGTGTGTGTGTGTATGTGTGTGTATGTGGTCAATTTTTCGCCTTCGATATCTTAAGAACGGAACAACATACGGGCATGCCGATTGTTCTATTGTGTTTATCAGCCTTTAACTTAGATCTGATTAGATTTTGAGTCAAATCGGTTCAGTGGATCCTGAGATATTCAGAAAAACGTTCTCAATGTCGCGTATTAACATAGGTAAAAAAAAATATAAATGAATTCTAGATGTTATAATATGAAAAAAATGTAAATATTTTTTTTCTCTAAAATGTATAGTTTTCGAGAAAAAAAATATTTTACTAAAAAAAAAATTCGACTGATGACCAGTCCTATACTTCCCACCTAGTAAATATTTGCAAAAAATAAACACTCTTTTTTTTTATTCTTTGACTAGGCCCAAATAACCTTAGCTGTTGGTGGTCTTTAAAACACAATTTAATTTTTATTCTTTGAAAAAAGCATGGCCCTCTTTTTACTTCCCACCTCTACTATGGTAGGGAAGTAATGGATTCAGTCCGAAAACAATATTTCGAGATTTTAACAGATTTTCACGTTTTGAGACCCTAGCAATCGTTTAAGATCATTTTCTGACTGATGTCTGTATGTGTGTGTGTATGTGTGTATGTGTGTATGTGTGTGTGTATGTGGTCAATTTTTCGCCTTCGATATCTTAAGAACGGAACAACATACGGGCATGCCGATTGTTCTATTGTGTTTATCAGCCTTTAACTTAGATCTGATTAGATTTTGAGTCAAATCGGTTCAGTGGATCCTGAGATATTCAAAAAAACGTCCTCAATGTCACGTATTAACATAGGTAAAAAAAAATATAAATGAATTCTAGATGTTATAATATGAAAAAAATGTAAATATTTTTTTTCTCTAAAATGTATAGTTTTCGAGAAAAAAAATATTTTACTAAAAAAAATAAAAATTGTACGTAAATCAAGGTAACCATGATTTTTGCTATATTAAGCTAGCCATCAATAGATCACCAAACAAAAAAGAGGGCCATGCTTTTTTCAAAGAATAAAAATTAAATTGTGTTTTAAAGACCACCAACAGCTAAGGTTATTTGGGCCTAGTCAAAGAATAAAAAAAAGAGTGTTTATTTTTTGCAAATATTTACTAGGTGGGAAGTATAGGACTGGTCATCAGTCGAATTTTTTGTTTGGTGATCTATTGATGGCTAGCTTAATATAGCAAAAATCATGGTTACCTTGATTTACGTATAATTTTTATTTTTTTTAGTAAAATATTTTTTTTCTCGAAAACTATACATTTTAGAGAAAAAAAATATTTACATTTTTTTCATATTATAACATCTAGAATTCATTTATATTTTTTTTTACCTATGTTAATACGTGACATTGAGGACGTTTTTTTGAATATCTCAGGATCCACTGAACCGATTTGACTCAAAATCTAATCAGATCTAAGTTAAAGGCTGATAAACACAATAGAACAATCGGCATGCCCGTATGTTGTTCCGTTCTTAAGATATCGAAGGCGAAAAATTGACCACATACACACACACATACACACATACACACATACACACACACATACAGACATCAGTCAGAAAATGATCTTAAACGATTGCTAGGGTCTCAAAACGTGAAAATCTGTTAAAATCTCGAAATATTGTTTTCGGACTGAATCCATTACTTCCCTACCATAGTAGAGGTGGGAAGTAAAAATAAAAATTGTACGTAAATCAAGGTAACCATGATTTTTGCTATATTAAGCTAGCCATCAGTAGATCACCAAACAAAAAAGAGGGCCATGCTTTTTTCAAAGAATAAAAATTAAATTGTGTTTTAAAGACCACCAACAGCTAAGGTTATTTGGACCTAGTCAAAGAATAAAAAAAATAGTGTTTATTTTTTGCAAATATTTACTAGGTGGGAAGTATAGGACTGGTCATCAGTCGAATTTTTTAATGCAGTTTTTCATAACGTCAAGGCGTAATTGTCGCTCTATTTCTGTTATATTGATTGGATGTTGTCTTTCAAGTCTTGCAGGGTTGTTTCTTGTTCGCTCATAACCTTTCCCGTAATGTAGCTCCAAAGGAAAGTCAATGGGGTAAAGTCGCAAGATCTTAGCGGCTAAATTGACATCAGTTCTCCGAGAGATAATACGTTCGGAAAATTTAAAGCGCAAAACAGCTAATGTTCAACAAAGACATTAAAGCTGTGACATGTCACGTGTGATATGTTGCTCCGTCCTGCTGAAACGATATCTCATTCAACTTCAAATCAACCATTTGCTTCGTTTTCAAAACAGAAAAAATACCGTCTCTCTCTCTCAAACTGAGTTACACTTACATAATAACCACGATTATGCAGTTCTGTTTATATATACAAGTGTAACAGTTTGGTGAGAGTGAAGACGCTGTGTGTTAGTAGATAGCTATTGTAAATTATTGAAGAGTTAATAACATAGTGCATTTTTATTTACCTAGTTGTGATAAAATATATAAGCTAAGTAGTTGTAGAGCGACAAAAAATGTAATTTAAAAACACTACTGGTGTCTAGTAATAGTTTGAGTTTTATCTCTCAAATGTAGAAAATACAATTTAACCCGAATGTTAGGTCAAAATGAGATATCTGCAGCTTGCGTTTTTTATTAATTGTTTAAACAAATTACTTGTTGACAATGAATAAGTTAACATGGCATATACTAATGTACGATACTTGCGATATAAATAATCCCACCAAAAACATAAATGTGAAAAAGGGGCCAAGTTCGGTACAAAGAACAGCTTCGCCGAAAAAAGAATTTGAGATCTAAGTGTATACTAATATTATAAAGAGGTAAAATTTGTGTGTTTGTTTGTTTGTAATGGATAAACTCAAAAACTACTTAACTGATTTTAAAATTTTTTTCACCTATAGAAAGCTACATTATCAGCGAGTAACATGGGCTATATTTTATTTTCAAAAAAATTAGAGGGTGGGAACTACTAAACCGATTCTAAAAATGCTTTCACTAATAGAAAGCTACGCAGGGGGAGAGATTCTCGCGAGGGGGGGGGGGTAATAAATCATAAATTCTTATCTCTGGAACTACTAAAACCGATTCTAAAAATTCTTTCACTAATAGAAAGCTACGCAGGGGGGAGATTCCAGGGTTGGCTAATTTTGCCCGACCCAAAAAAACCCACCCAAAAAACCCAGGTGGGTTTTTTTGGGTAAAACCCACTTGAAAAATCCCGCTATAAGTGGGTAAAAATGGATTTTATTAAAAATATTTCTAAACAATTTGCGTTTTATTATTTTTTGACACTTTTATTTATACTTTTATAATATCTAACTAATACAAAATAATATATCTAACAATAAAATAATATATCTTTAGGAAACCACTAAATCATTTTCTTTTTTATAACAAACAATGTTTACATTCGGTTTATTTCAATTTTATTGAATTCGCCCCAATTATAATCTGCTTTTCTACCTTGCCCTTTAGTAGCCATATCAATTAGACCTTTAATTTAAACGCTTTTAGATATAAATCTATACAGAAATTATTATAAGCTACTCTTTGGTTTTTATAACGAATACAAAATAAATATAAAAACAACAGTTTTGTCACTTCTTACCGCCACAACTTTATATACCAAACTAAAAGTATGTAAACATGTTTTCAACATATCAATATTTTAAGCCAATGCAAGAACAAAGATTTTTCAAAATTTTAAACTAGGGGGTAAACAATGATATATAACCAGTGACATATAACTCATAAAACTTTCTCTGGTTCTGTATCATTAATTACCTCCTAGTTTTGAAAAATCTTTGTAAGTTACCTGCTTTAATCTTAAGGTTGATATATTATTAAATTCTACTACCTACCTATTCTTAGGGGTGTTTTTGAAAAAACTCAATATAACCCAATAAAACCCATTTAAACCCATAAAAACCCAATAAAACACCGCGGGTCGGGTTTTTTCCAACCCTGGAAGATTCTCGCGGGGGGATAACAAATTAACAATAAACTACATATACGTAAGCGGAGCAATGGCTTGATGCCAAATTTCAAGTTTCTAAATCACCTATAGAAGTGGTTTAGGGTTTTGATGAGTGATTCAGTGAGTGAGTGATAAAAATGGCACTTTTCAGACCTTAAAAACTATAATAGGTTTATTAATGAAATTTGGGATTCCAGGTGTTCAGGAGGGCCTTATTAGACATGCAAAATTGCGAGTATGTAGGTCTAATATTTTTTTTAGTTATGGGGGGTCGAAAGTAGCTCGAAATGGTTCGTGTAAATATACATACAGTCAGTGTTTGCCGAACTTGGCTGACACACTGTCGTGTGTGCAGATTTTGTACCTTATATTATTGTTGGCTATATTGTATGCGTCTATAATATATTGTATTAGGGGTGAACAAAAAACACGTTTTTTATTTGGATTTAATCCAATATATTATGTCAAAATTATTGAATATATATGCACGGTGTAGTTACACAACGCGGCCATCATTCGCACTAAGCAACAAATTAGTTTTCAATTATGTTGCCAGACGAAAACCAAAATAAGTTTAAAGTTATTATTCGTGCAATTGTCTAAAGCTGCTGAAAGAAAGATAAGACAAATGACTAAACAAAATATCAAAGGACGTCGTTTTAGTGTAATTGTTCAATAATTTTGACAAGTTATTAAAAAATTGCGCTTTCTTATTCATAGCAGCGGAACGTTATGAAAATAAATTTTTGCCATACCCACTACAAAATAACTACTTCCCATGCATGTATGCCGGCCTGTATTGGGTCATTTAAAAGACAAGCTTGCCGAATGTGTTTTCATGACATAACTAGTGTGGTAAGTAAACGGTTGCCATAGTAACTATGTGACATGTGTATTCGCTCTATCCGCCTGCTACTATACATATAGGTCGAGAGGCAGGCGTAAATTTATATAGCTCATTTGTGACAGGATGAAATTTTCAGGGAAGGTAGAATCTAGTATGACAAAGAATAAGTGCTAGGGTTGCCTCGTCAAATCCTGGTGCGAAGGCCGGGAGGAGCTCACTTCCGGTGCAAAATACACATATTTCATTAGCTCATAATTATCTTTCGTCATTATATGACAGCATACAATTGACGCCATATTGTAGATCTCGAAGAGCTGTATTGAAATACATAGGGTTGCCTAAGGAAATTTTGGGTAACACATTGAAAACTTATAAATTATATTTGTTTTTTTGACATTTTTAAAGCTGTCAAATAACATTATGTATATATGTATACTTATATATTGTAACCGTTCTGAAATGAGTTATCGGCCTTGTGTTTGGCAAACATTCATACGTATGTCTAGTTATTTATAACTTTATGTTTTCAACGCATTTGGTTTCTAACTCATATTCGTATAATTACGCAGGAATTGCCTGAATCTGGTATTGACAATTTTCCCAAGAATTTATGTATTTTAGGGTAGCAATTTCTTATTTTTATTTTTCAACGTAATTCAACGTGCACCTCTTATATAAATAGTCGCGTCAATGAATACATAAAACAGGCAATCTTCGGAAGTCCTCAAGAACAGCTCCGATTTTGATGATTTTTTTTTTGAAAATTTTGTTTTTTTATATTATTTAAAATCAGAAACCTTTTGGAGCGGGGACGGAATTATTTCTATTGTTTAAACAATATTTATGCTATTTATGCAGGAAAGAAATTTCTTTTATACAATATCCATTGAAAACTTTGATACAAGAGATATTTATTTTATTTTTTTATATTGCTATTGTAAATATTTTTAAATTATATCTCAATATACCAACAAATTTTATAAACAATTACCTATAAGTTTTTTTTATGTAATAATGACATAAAATTAATTTGTAGAACAAAATTAAGAAATCTTTATTAACTGACATTTATTATTTTATATACAAAAAAAAGCAAATTTAATTTTCATTTGTATGTACTTTGCGTTTCGGAGATTTCATCTTCTTCAAGTGTTAGGTGTTTGACATAAAATTGAAACACTTGTTGCGAAGTGCTCTGTAGAGTGACCACTTTCAAATTTTTTAAATTTTTTTACTCACTTAGATAACCCATGATAGGTCTACAGCTTCTATATGTAAACTTAATATTTCTCGAACACTCTTCTTAGTAGAGCACTTCGCGTCAAGTGTTTTAATTTTATGTCAAAAAGTAAAAACATGAACATTAATGCTTATAACTTGAAAATTTTTCAAGTTAGTGAGATTGGACCTTAAATTTTTTATAGGTTACTAGACGGATATTTTTTTATTCGGTATGGAAAGTACTCGTAACACGTGTCCAAAAAAAAAGTAAGGCTCTATGATGATTTCAACTTTGACTGCCTATAGCTTCTAAATTTTTAACGATATCGATATGGGACCAAAATCATGATTTAGAGCGGTCGTTGCTTTATGAACATATGTATTTTCAATTTAAAATTCGATGAAGAACACAATAAATAAAGCTATTGAAAAGGAAATTACGTTTTAACAATTGGTTTCCAAGGCTACAAAAAGCGCGTGCAATTTTCAAGAAGCTGTAGCGCGCTTACTATTTGTACCACAGAAAATTTGTAGGGATGAAAATTGTAGGAAATGTAATCCTATTTAAAATGAAAGAATCGTTTTTGAGATATTTCGAAACAGGCTCATCAAAAAGTTATATGGAAATATTTTGTGAAATATTCTTTTAAAAACTGATATTTTCTCTTTATTAATAAATTGCAAAGCATATATTGATTTTATCACAAAATTGAAGAGGGGAAATTTTTTAGAGTAACTAATTAGGAACAAAACAAAAAAAAAGTCGTCTGATTTCAGACATTGGTTAAGGAGATATTAGCGTTTTCCGTAAGGCTTGCAAAATTATATTCAAAAGGGGGTGGCGGGGGAAGCACAAGGGGGATAACCGGGGACTTTTGTAAAAATACATGTCTAAAGGTATTCTACCATCTGTGAAAAATCCAGCTCCTCGGGAATTATTTGCGACCTAAAACCTTTATTTCCCGGACTACACGTAATGCATACGTATTTCTTGACCCATACAGTGAATTTTTATGATGTAAATATTGAATTATTGTTCAAAACTTTTTTTTATCATCTACTTTTTATACTGAAATTAATATATGAAGAATTTTTTAGGAAAAAATAGAGACAAAAGTAAATTTTTTATATAAATATCATAGATATTGTTTAAACAATATAAATAATTCTTTCCCCGCTCCAAAAGGTTTCTGATTTTAAATAATATAAAAAAACAAAATTTTCAAAAAAAAAATCATCGAAATCGGAGCTGTTCTTGAGGACTTCCGAGGAAAAGGCTTCATTGACGCGACTAAAATTAGTATAAATTACTTACTTGAAGGTCGTAGTAACCTGTAATAAAAGTTTTAAAAAGGTGGTTTGGAGTTTGTTTCGAAAAGAGAAAAAAGGTTGATTTTTGTTTGTGTTTTTAAATTTGGTTTGACACTAAAAACTAATTGAAGCATTTGACTTTACTGAACCTCTATTAATATTTTTTCTTGAAATTCAACTTAATCAGACGCAAGTATAAAGTTAACTAAGCTAATATAAAACCAAAATAACTATAATGAAAAAATGGAAAATAATAATAATTTACTATAATAAAAGAAAAAACCGATTGATTTGTGAGTCAGAATTGTCAATTTTTATTATGGCAACTTTTCAGCAACTATTTTGTTGCCTTCTTCAAGCCTAAAATTACTTTATTAAAATTATGTAATTTTAGGCCTGAAGAAGGCAAACATTGCCAATTATTGACAATTCTGATTCACAAATCAACCGGTTTTTTAATTTTATTATATTACATACGTGAGTGATCGACATGAGTTTCAATATAGTTTACTATACATTAAACTATTCAAAAATGTTCCGAACAAAGGCAATAACATTTTATGAATTATTGTTAAATTACTTATTCTAAGCATACTTATATTAACGTGCTATTAAAATATTTATATTTTTTTTTTACAATAATATGAAACATTTTTAAACAAAACATTTTTAAACAAAACGTAGTTTAAGGTAGTTGCTTTGAAAAAAAGTCAAGAAAATCATGAAATAAAAATTATATATATTTTTTTTAATAAAAGTATCTCTTTATGCTAGTTAAATTAGAAAATAATGCGAGATATTTTTTGTTGAAAATTGAATTTTTAACATTTTTAATATAGGTAAGGTGCTAAAAAATATCACATTAATAATTTTTCAATAAGAAAAAAAACAATACATAATAATCTATCTGTTTTTTTAATAAAAAAAAAAAAAAAAAAAAAAAAACGATGCATGACACATTACCGCTGATAATGTTAGTAAAAAAACTAAAATTATTGACCACGTAGTTTCAAAATGCAATAACAAATGACATTTGGCGACGTTCCATTCAAACGACTTTACACCCGTACCTAAAGATGTTTCACATCAAAAATTTAAATTTTTGCATATACTGATACTACTTTACAAAATGTATAACTTTTCTTTTCCGTGATACAGGATTTAACTATTATATTTTATCCAATTTTGAGCAGTTATTAACAATTTATAATTTTCGAAATGTCATTTTCTTAAAAACTATGGTTACCATGCTGGACTAAGGGCCACTTTGTAATTTTGAGCTGTTTGAATTTATACATATATACATATACATATAAAAATTGACATTTTGCACCGGAAGTGGCTTATCCCGGCCGTTGCACCAGGATTTGACTAGGCAACCCTAGCGCTTTTTCTTTGTCATAATAAATACTACCTTCCCTGAAAATTTCATCCTGTCACAAATGAGCTTCATATATTAACGCCCGCCTCTTGGTCTAATACTCACTGCCTTCTGTAAATGTAAAAAATGGCGACGCAAATGAACTGTCAAATTTTTTTCTAGTGGGTATGGCAAAAAATACCATATATTTCTCGTGCGTAATGATATTGATCTGTGTGACTATATAAAAACTTTATTTCGCTCGTTTTACATACTGTCACAACTCTTCAGTAATAAATCCCATTAAGACACTAGAAATACAATCTATACTATAATTTTCAAACTATGTGCCCGAAAATACGGTAAATCCTTGAAAAATGCACTGTAATGATTATTTATTATCTGCTATCATACTAACGGAATCTATCTGTAATTTCATTATTTGCGAATATTTCAATAACTTTTTTTTTGTATTTTGTGATATCTAGACGGAAATGCATATGTTCAAAATTTTTATTTATCTATAGTATGTAGGACGTAGGTATGTGTTTGTGCCAGCATCACTCGAGAACGGCTGCGTTAAGGTAGCTCCACAGTGAGTTTTTTCAAAATTGAAGTATGTCATAATTTAAGAAAGATATTTGAAAAACAAATGGAAGAGGCTTAACGACGCCCCCTCCCCATTCAACAATTAAGTGCTTTAATTATGGATTTCCGTTATATTTTGCACCGTTTTATTTTGCTCCAGTAGTGGGAGAGAAATAGGAAGCCCCAAAAAATCTCTAATAGCCCCCTCCCCTCTTATTTTTTTCGAATTTTTTGGTGCCATTTGATTCGCTATATTTTTCACCATTTTGCTTTATAGCTAATAGATCTGCACCGGTCGCCCTACCCAAGAGTTAAAGCCTCTAAAAATCTCTAACAGCACATCCCCAATAATTTAAATTAATTTATTTCTTTAAATTTAAGTGAACAGTTTTTTTTCGAGGATTTTCTCGGTATAGTTAATTATTTAAGGTAATTGTTCGGGCCGGAAAGAAATAATGTACATTCCTTAATAATTTAAAGTATCTACCTGCAGTACATCGAAATCAATTTAGTAAACTTAATTGTTTACGTTGGAAAGCAGCCAATTATATAATTGATTCGAAACATATTGGAAAAAATCATTTTACCAACCATACGAAAAATTTTCAATTGCAATTCAGCCGTATAAATCTTATTAATTTATCTTAAATTGTTTACAGTTTGTTTAAAATCTTGCTATCTTACGAAATATACTACACACACATGTCACATTCTAACAATTCACGCCTTTTATATGCCCTAAATTGCTAGTTTAAATTTTCCACTTTGAAATTTGGCGCCAAAATTTAGTGATTTTTTTAGAGATTTTTACGGTGCAAAATCTATTTATAGCTATGGAGCAAAATATAGCAAATCATATGGTACAAAAAAAGTTCGAAAAAATTTAGTGGGGGAGGGGCTTCCTATTTCTCTCCCACTATTGGAGCAAAAATTTTCATTGTGGAGCAAAATGGAGCAAAATATAACAAATCAAATGGAAAAAAAAAGTTCGAAAAAAATCAGTGGGGGGGCTATTTCTCACTCACTATTGGAGCAAAAATTTTTCATTGTGAAGCAAAATGGTGCAAAATATAACAAATCGAAATCCATAATGAAAGCACTTAATTGTTGAGCGGGGGGGGGTCGTTAAGTTAGCCCCTCAGTTTTCCAAATATCTTTCTCGCTAATGCGGAGCAAAATTTTTTTATAACGGAGCAAAATGGTGCAATATTAGAGCAAGATTATGACATACTTCAATTTTGAAAAAACTCACTGGGGGGGGGGCGACTACCTTAACGCAGCCCTCGAGAACGGCTGGACCAATTTTGATGAAACCTGATGCACTATCATTTGGTACTCAAAATTAATTGAAGTATAGCGAGTACTTTTTATCGGTTTAAAATCTCCACTACAGCGGAACAGCGTCAAACGAGCCACGTCCTAAAGAGGTATTACTGTATTAAAACATTAACATGCAATGTGCATCCCTAACGTCAAGTATAGAGTTATGTACGCCAGCCAGTGTAGACTGTAGTACATTTGTATTGTGACATAAAATAAATGTTGTCCATCGAAGCCTATAACTTTGACATAAAAATGGAAACTGGACGCTAGCAAACACAACCTGTTGAACACAAACATATGAATACATTTTAAATATACATTCTAAAGCCTGTTGCACAAATAAATCGACAGAAAGTCACGTACCTATCTGCTTAGTTCTTACTCAGTTGGAACCATAATATGACTAAATACTCGTATGCTATGGTGTGATCTCATGCCGTATCATATAGGACATACTGGCAGATTGATAGATTTCATTTCCTTTTTCCGCACATTAAATTTATCAACTAGAACAGTAGTACATTAATAATAATTATAAAATTTTGATTTAACATGTACGTTATAAATTAATAACCTTAACTTAACGTATAGGTTACTTTTTATCCGACTTTACCCCCGGGTTAAGTTAAAATTCCTGTCAACGCATGCGCAGACACAAGTTAAGGCTTGCAACACGATAAAATTCCCGATAAAACGATTAAAAACGCAAAAAGTGGATTGTATATTACAGATGTTTGACAATAACTTTTTACATAATATTTCATCGTGTTAACGTATATGTAATTATAAAAAACTATTTTACACAACTCCACTATTGGAAATTCGATTTTAGGTACCTGTTTAGCGGGTTGAAACTCAGAGTTTCAACCCTAGGGTTAGGGATGAAAATTTTCAGTTGTCTGTTTTCTCTGTTTTTTTAACGTTGTTAAGAGAGGGATGGAGCGATTGAGTCGCGCCAACTTCAATTCGCATATAATACTCGAAAACGTCAAAATGGCAGTCATAACCCCACAGATTTAATATTTTTTCGGCTTTTTTGCGCGCCCAAATTGCAGGTGCCTCAAATCGAAATTATTGTCAATATAGTTGTTGTGAAAAATAATACGCATTTACTCGGAACGAAACAACAAATGCATCGCGTGTGAATTGCTGCCCTCGTTCCTCGGACAGAAAACTTCACACTAGTTGCAAATGCTGTGTCTCGTCCATTGTAATGCCATATACTTACATACTGATACACTTTTTTAACACGCTTATATTAGCTTCACCTGTATGTTTGCGGGCTTGTGTGTTTGTCAGTTTGTAACCGACTTCTTTGAACTTGATTTTGAACAACTTTGAACGGTCAGATTTAGTTTAAACTTTGCACACTTATCAAGGACCGATGACAATACAATAATTCCATAAGTTTGTCTCATTACCCTGACCAGGATCTCCAGGACTAAAAAAAAAAGCAAAAAACTTCAGATTGAACTGAAACTTTGCACACTTATCAAGGACCGATTACAATACAATAATTCCATAAGTTTGTCCCATTATCCTGACCAGGATCTCCAGGACTAAAAAGCAAAAATAAATTATAATTTAAAAAAACTAAAAAACACGCTTTAATGAACTAAAAAGTAAAAAATAATTAATTTTATTGTAAAAAAGCGTGGGGTGCTTTGTATCATATTTTCATACTACCCCACGATTTTTTACAATAAAATTAATTATTTTTTACTTTTTAGTTCATTAAAGCGTGTTTTTTAGTTTTTTTAAATTATAATTTTTATCGGTGCATTTTATTGTGTGTCATCTACCATCAGTGTGCCGCTGCATTCCGACGGCATATTGTATAGTTTTAACATGAAGTACAATGGAGTCGTTGAGAGTAGTCGGAGCCAAAGGAGTCTCACATAGCACCAGACGCACGGCAGAAGGCTTAAAAGAACCGCGACAATCGCGACCAGCGCATTACTCTATAGCACTAGCTCGCTATAATATAATGCAAAAAGCTTTTTCGGTTGATACCGGTACAAACTGTTTGTACCGGTATTTATCTGTTTGTAACAAACAAATGGATTAAAATTATGCTGGAAGGTAATGAAAGCAGCCCTTACGTCCGCAATACTGCGCTGATTTTGTTCAATTGCAATCAATCAACAGAGCGCGACAGGGTATACATACTATAAATTCCATCAACATCTTTATCTGTTAAAAGCTACAGGCGTGCTTGATGCATGCATTAAATATATTTTTTGCCATACCCACTATACTTTCGATGTATGTATAGCGGCCTTTAATGAGTCATTTAACAGGCAAGTGTGCGGAAAGTAACGGTTGCCGTAGCAACTTCTGTTTATTCGCTCTATACGCCTGCGTGTGCCTGTCATTAATTATTTGAACGAACGTCACCACACTGTGGAAGAAAAATGGCGACGCAAATAAACTGTTAGAATTTTTTGAAAATGAAGTGAAAAGTGGGTATGGCAAAAAATACCATATACGTAATACCATATATACGTAATGGTATTACGGCTCATGTGACTGTAAAAAACTCGCTATCGCTCGTTTTTACATTTTTCACTCGCCGTAATATTGTCCATTACGTATCTAGACATTCAATCTACTATTTTTTTATCTGTACAAATAGTTCCACAATTTCTTATACAAAGTGCAGTTATAATTATTTTATTTTTCAAAAATATATTTTTTTTTTATTTTTAAAGGGAATTTTTTTAAAAATAAATTCACCAAATCATTACTAGGTATATTTAGATCCAGTCCGTTAAAAAATAACAAAAATCTTTAACAAAATATAACTTCTTGTTTAAGTCCTATTTCCCGAATTGGGTGGGGCAGCGGTATGTATATCTACAAATAATAAAATTGTATTAAATAAGAAGTTTCACTTTTACCGAGTGTCAACACGACAAACCTGATCTTTTTTTCAATTAATGGTCGATACCTAAGCCCTGCAGTAGGTATATTAATATTGTAGGTAAATTTATTAATATTTCAGTTCTAAGATTTATAATTGACTGAGTCTGACAGATCATTTCTGATAAATTTAGTTTTATTATTATTTAATGGCAATGCTATTACCGAGTAAACAAGTTGCTTGAAGAACGCCCATGCTAAATTGCGTGCGATCAATAATCAACTTCAGTGGAAATAAATGATGGTCATGCATAACTGTTAAATACATGAAGATGAAATAACCCTGTGTGATAAATATGAATGATACCAAAATACAACCATAAAAAGCCTGGACAGTGGACAATCATCATAATTCAAATCTCGCATTGAAATAAATACATAATAAAAAAAGTAAAAGAAGCTTAGATGTAACCATCAACTACCTCGCGACGAATGAAGATGTTGGGATTATAAAGTCTCTAATATCGGATGATTCTCAATTCCGGAATTGATTTCGATATTTGGTTCTTTAGTTCCGTAATTCTAGAGCTAGTTCCCGAGAAAAGTCTACAAAATAAAACATGTAGAAGAAACATGTCTTTTTAAAATCGGAATAGAAAACGGTAAATGAAACTTCTTGTCAGCAAAAACAATCAATATTATCGACTATAGTAATAATTAGAAACACTTCGAATATTAAACTTAAAAAACTTATATTTTGTATCATCAGTCATTGGTAAAAAATCTACATTAAGGCCCACTTTTTAGCTGGCAAATTAAGCAAAAATTTGTTATTTGATTAATAATTCCGGAATTCCGATGATAATTTCATCAGTTCCGGAATTGATAAGTTTAAAAAATTTTATCCGAAATTCCGATATGAAAGCCCCAGTTAGGAAGTGAATAAGCCTTCCAATTCCGCCTGGACAGTGGACAGTCATCATAATTCAAATTTTGTGTTGAAATAAATACAAAAAAAAATCGACTGAAAAGCCAGTTCTATACTTCCCACCTATAGTCCAGGCATATTAAACATAATACATATTAAACACTCGCATGCCCGTATGTTATTTTTTTTAACAATATCGAAGGACAAAAATTTGATCACACACACATACAAAAAAAGATTTCTAAGTATCAAAACGTGAAGTTTTGTTAAAATCTCGGGCAGTGATTAAGCCAACCCCGAAATATCGGGATCCCATTTGCCTCGGGATCTGAATTACTCTTCTGTAATTGTTATACCGAGATCAGGATTCGTAAATACATACATGCAGTAATAGGTTACTCCATCTATAATTATTTAAACTTTGTTCCTAGTATGTATATAAAGAGTAATAAATTGAAAATATGATTTGGTACTAGACGCTAGCCGTTGGTAGCCTTAACTCTTTGAGGTATGGAAATTTCAATGAAAATAAAACCCCACAGGTACAAGAAAATTTAACTCCACGGGCACAAGAAAATTTTTATTCATAAAAACAGAAAATAGGCACATATCTTGAGTTCATACATTATTGTGAATATAAATTTATGAAAAATAAAAAACAATCGCTGGCTAAAAAAAATAGAGGGAGGTTCTTTTTTTTAAACCGGCGTACCCATTCAGTACCTGAACCAATTTATGGTGGATTATATTTAGCACCACTGTACCATTACAGCCTAGGAAAAGGTGGTTCAATAATCCACCGTACTTGAAAGTGTTAAAAACAAATAACAGATTGTACTTTCTCGATTACTCTTTTTGATTTACATTTCCCTCCGTTTTTTTAGGTTTGAAATTGGTAATAAGTTATTACCATAAATTGAAAAAAAAAGTTTAATACCTATGATTACTTATAATTTATAACCGATTTATAACTAAACATTTCAGTTTTCTTAGTTGATTGTTAACCATTCTCCCTTGTTAGCTTTAAGACTTATTGCATAGATAAACCGTACCTATCTAAAATAAATAAACACACTAAAAATGTTTTTACAGGAAAGTGCAGAAATATGTACTTTACCTATTATTCACCTTAAAGGAAATATTATTTTAAGAAAAGTTCTGTGGGATTAACCAGTCAAAATGTTGATATTCAAGAATTATTGTGTAAGTGTTGATTGAGATGAACGCTATTTCATCCTGCTTCACTAAACGTCATTGTATTTGTAGTTTCTTACATTTGCATGAATAATTGCATTCATAATGATTTAGTGTTAACAGTAAAAAAACAAGTGTATACCTATAATACTGCCGTCCTAACCTAAAAGACAGTATCTTTAAATTGTTATTTCCGAGGAAGTACGCATTTAAGTTCTTATATTATGTAGCTTATAAATTGATGATGTCAGGTGCACATAGGTACTGAAAGTGCATTATGCATTTTTTGTTAATCTATAGTTAAGTTCCAAAATTTAAAATAATGAGTTAACAAGGTTAATGGCGCGAAAAATCAATTAAACAACGTAAGCATACCCATTCATAAAAACTGGGTCGCTTATATAAATAGTGAAATATCTTAAATCTTAGAACTTGACAATAGTGGTCTTACAGCTTTATAACGCTGTAGGTAACAGATATTTCCATATTATACTAGCGGACCCGTCCCAGCTTCGCTCGGGTGGTATGAAATTATGATTTAATAGCGGTCACCCATTACTCCGCTCACGTATATTTAGTATAGCTGATCCGGCAAACGTTGTTAATAATTTCTAGGAATAATTACATTACTCACTCGCTTCGCTCGTTCGTTTGAATTTTATTAATACAGTACACACTCGCTTCGCTCGTTCGCTTGAATATTATAAATACACTACTCACTCGCTTCGCTCGTTCGCTTGAATATTATAATTACATTACTCACTCGCTTCGCTCGTTCGTTTGAATTTTATTAATACACTACTCACTCGCTTCGCTCGTTCGCTTGAATATTTTCGCCTACTCACTCGCTTCGCTCGTTCGCTTGAATATTATAAATACACTACTCACTCGCTTCGCTCGTTCACCATATATGTATTTTTTAAAGCTTAATATAAAAATCGCGATTAAAAATCAGGGGTTGATCGTATAAGGGTGAAAATTTAGAGTTGTATGTATTTTTCAATGCTGAATCATGAAAAAATTAAAACAAAAAATTTTGTCCAAAAAATAAAAAAAAAAAATTTGGGGTGGACCACCCTTAACATTTAGGGGGATGAAAAATAGATGTTGTCCGATTCTCAGACCTACCCGATATCACATGTAAGCATACAAAATTTCATCAAAATCTGTCCAGCCGTTTCGGAGGCGTTCAATAACGTACACCGTGACACGAGAATTTTATATATTAGATGTAGACGTAGTATAAACTTAGAAAGAAATTAACTACAAATACCTAAGGAATAAATGGAGATAGATACTGTTTTTAGGTTAAAACGACAATAGGTACCTATGTGATTTTCTCGTTACTGCACTCATCGGGGAAGTCTATCCACATGTCATATAAAACGAGTTTATTAATTTGTTAATTTATTAATTATAAATTACTTGTAGTACATGTTAATAAAAACTTGCAGTTAGAGTATGTAATAGTAATAATAACATGTATGACCAGCTCATTAAATCCAATTTTATGATGCGATAGCTTAGAATCATTAACCAATTGATGAAACAGTGATAACTCAGTTATGACAGCTTATGTTTTTATTTTCCTATTTCTTAAATGAGCTTTTAGTTCTTGGGTTATGTACGTCCTGGTGAAAAAGTTCTCATTAAAGTAATGGAACGGCGGAACGACTTTTTTTGTCCTTGATTATGAAACACGAGTTTTAAATATTTTACCAGACGTTCTTGTTTGTTGTTTTCTTTAGTTTTTTTGTGTGAAAAAAACAATGTTTTAACGACGTAAAACAAGAATTTTTTAATCATCATGGATTTTATCAAATTTTAGAGATCTGTTCAACACATTCTTACAAAAGTTGTATCAGCGCTTTTTAAACTACCGCCGTATCCTTCGTGCTCCATATCAGCGGCTCACAACCTTTTGCGACTCATAAACCACTTTATTAGTGGTTAAGATTGTTGTTAAATTTTATTTCTTATCTACAACGCTACTATACTGATTGAGTTTAATTGCATAATATTAAGATTTTCGTAGTTTTATTTCTCAGAGAGGAAAGATTCGTAATACTTGAATGTCTATTTATCATGGGTTTATCTCCAATTTTACCTATAACTAAAAAATGTTGATCTCAAATTGTAACTATTGTCCACTATTTAGATACTCCGAAGATGACGAAAAAGTTTGTCGAAACGTCGGTACAATAAATGCAAATTTAAAGCAATAGTATTGCTTTATTTTGATCCTATATGCTATAGGAAGAAATTCTCTTACTAATTAAGATTTTTCTCCACAAGAAGAACGCATTCAAGAGTTTAATAAATCGTAACAGTTATGTTATATACAGAACCCGCTATAATTCAGATATTAATTGTTTTATCAAAATTAAGTAGTTTACGGAGGAATTGTAAAAAATTCGACTGATGACCAGTCCTATACTTCCCACCTAGTAAATATTTGCAAAAAATAAACACTCTTTTTTTTATTCTTTGACTAGGCCCAATTAACCTTAGCTGTTGGTGGTCTTTAAAACACAATTTAATTTTTATTCTTTGAAGAAAGCATGGCCCTCTTTTTTGTTTGGTGATCTACTGATGGCTAACTTAATATAGCAAAAATCATGGTTACCTTGATTTACGTACAATTTTTATTTTTTTTAGTAAAATATTTTTTTTCTCGAAAACTATACATTTTAGAGAAAAAAAATATTTACATTTTTTTCATATTATAACATCTATAATTCATTTATATTTTTTTTACCTATGTTAATACGTGACATTGAGGTCGTTTTTTTGAATATATCAGGATCCACTGAACCGATTTGACTCAAAATCTAATCAGATCTAAGTTAAAGGCTGATAAACACAATAGAACAATCGGCATGCCCGTATGTTGTTCCGTTCTTAAGATATCGAAGGCGAAAAATTGACCACACACACATACACATACACACACACACACATACACACACATACACACATACACACACACACACACACACATACAGACATCAGTCGGAAAATGATTTTAAACGATTGCTAGGGTCTCAAAACGTGAAAATCTGTTAAAATCTCGAAATATTGTTTTCGGACTGAATCCATTACTTCCCTACCATAGTAGAGGTGGGAAGTAATAATAAAAACATAAAATCTTTATGTGCAAAATACGTATGTGTATATTTAATTAATTATATAATATGTATATTGTGCAGGAAAATCATAGTTTGAGAGAAAAAAAAGGAAAAAAAATAAGTTTTAATAATTTAGTTTCATAATTTAGTTTCATAATTATAAAAGCGTGGGTTGTAAACTCTACGATATTTTATTAGTCACGACCCACGCTTTTATAATTATGAAACTAAATTATTAAAACTTATTTTTTCCTTTTTAGTACTAACATTTAAATAAAAGCGTGTCTTTAAAAAGTTTTTTTTACTAATATTTTATTTTGTTCCTTTTAGTCGTTCAAAAGTTTATCCCCTTTTGACTCCCTTAGGGATAGAATTTCGAAAAATCCCTTCATTTAGTGGGTGCTTACGTCACAAAAGAAATCTATACTGTCCAAATGCCAAGTTTCTAGCTTTAGCGGTTTGGCCTAGGCGTTGAATAGTCAAAAAACCTTACTCCGTCGTTTGATCCCCTTAGGGATGAATTTAATTCTGGATGAATTTAATTCTAAAAATGATTGATTCATGTATTGTCATCGGAAATGCATATGCGTGTACCAAATTTTAAATCGATCGGATACGCGGAAGTCGTTCAAAATTGACTTGCAAGATTTGACCTAAACAAACAAACTATACCATACAAACATTGCAAGTTAAATAAAAGCTTGTTAAAAGACGGTGAATTGGAAAAATAGGTGATTGTATATCAAATGGCGTAATGAGGTATATTACTGACGAGTAAGTGACTATGTTAACACGAGCAAAGCTAGTTTTAACAGTCACACGAGTTATAATATCATTACGCACGAAATACAACATATGGTATTTTTTGCCATATACCTACTGCTTTTCACATCATTTTCGATATTTTCAAACATTTTTGACAGTGCATTTGTGTCGTCAACTTCACTTCTATAATAGGCCGAGAGGGTAATAGCGGACGGATCAGGGCGAATAAACATAAACCACTATGGAAATGGTTTGTGGGAAAGGTACATTCCCGCACACCGGCCTGTAAAAAGTCACTTTATATGCATTCATACATGCATGTAATACAGCTATGGGTATGGCAAAAAAAGAATCAACGATTATCCATTGAAAGTTATACTGGAACTTCGAAATCACAAGATCCCACGTTTTTGAACTGTCTTTCAGTTTTATATTTTTCATTTTTCTCACGTAAAAAGTTAAAAACACGAGTATTTTATTTTTTTATGAAATTTCGGAAGCTGAAGGAAAAGATATGCGAGATGACAATTTTTTGAAGTTATACTTCTTTTGGCGCGTTGTGGAAAAATTATGAGAGTAAATTTTTAGGATGTGCGCGCATCGCGTCACAAAAATTTACCGACGTTAGTAAAACTTCAGCTAGAGTCGTTACACCAGTCACAATGTGACAAGAGCGTTTTCAGTTTTGATTAATATTAATAAAAGCTATAGCTTTGCAAACGCACGTTTATGCCGCTTTCGTTAAATATGAGTTCGTCGCATTGTCATCTATACTCCTTGCTGAACTAGCTTCGCTCTAATTGAATTGTCAAAATCACTGTCAAGTAAAAAAAGTGAGGTTATAGTACGAATAAAAATTATGTGTTTTTAAATTATTGAGGTTAACGGAGGTATGTATTATTTTTTTTTTTAATAAATAATTAGATATAAATGTAATAAATAAATATATTTATAATAAATTAATAATTTATTAAATTAAATTAATTTATTTAATATCTTTATTTTATTATTTTATCGTCTTTTTTACAAACGTTTAGTACTGGGCACTGGCACGCGGGATAAAATTTTTGGAGTTATTTTTGTTTTGTTACGTAAAAGAAGTATAACTTCTGACGTGCGTACATAAGTACACACACACTCTTTTTTTAATTCGGTAGATCAACCGAAAAACGAATTGGTTAGCAACACCGCCAAGTTGCCAACACCAAGTAGCAAAAGTTCAATCATTGTGGGACTTTGAAGTCCTACGCAAAGCCGATACGATCGTTTTGTTAGAACGCTGTCGCCAGTTTAGAAACACATGTTTATTGAGTGTCGGGTCGGGCCATTCGTCTCTAAACACAAAAGGCGTTTGGATCCACACCTCTGTATTACGCGCGGGACGTGGTGACCGCGCCGAGGAGCCGGGTCTTCGTTCGCCGCGGCTGCGCCGCGCCATCGCATCGTTCCGTACCTCACTCGTCCGTACATTACCATGTTTTTATGACCACGAGGTAAAATAGCTTATGTCGAATTTTGGCTACTGTTGCCCATATATTTTAATATTTTTTATTCGGCTCTACGGAATAAAATTACAATGCCAATGTCAAACAAATCACACAAGAATGTATAAAAACTCAAAGAAATTAATAAAATTGAAAATAGTTTTTGCAGATATTTTTTTATTTTACGTAAAAATATGCTTTGATAAAAAAACTAATTTCATTGTTCGTTAAAATATTCTTTAATAAAGGAAACTAATTTTACTTTTAGAATATTTTTTATTTAACAGTCTTTTTGAAAATCCAAACAAACTGTAACTATAACTAAAAAAATTATAATTTTTTACAACAACCAAAAAAATGCTAAACGACTAGATCATTAGATATAATAATTTTTTATACACAACAGTTAATTAATAACGTTCAATTTTTAAAGTAGCGCCTGCTACAAGTTAATAAAAAAGCTTACATGTTAAAATAATGTCCAAATAAACTGTAGGTATGTTACGTACTCCACTCCTCGTCTAAAGGTGCATTTTCATGTGACGCTTGACACTGGTTTCTAGCGTCAAATACGGTTACGTGATAGAATTTAAACATGGACATTGGACGTCAACTCGAAAAAGTGTAGCGTCAAATTTAATAAATAAATATCAGGTTTTGCGGAAATCTTAATATTATTAATAAACGATTAGGATTTAAGTAATCTTTCTTTATGAAGACCTAGACAGGTCAACTGGTTTCTCATTGTCAAAACTTTTTTTTTATTATACTTCTAACAAATTTGGGTTAAATAGCGCTATTTTTAACAGGTAAAATTATGAAAATAAAATGAAAATTGGATTTTTTTTCGATGAAATTCTTCAAAATCCGTTTTATTATTGAGATAAAATATAAGTATTAATATATTTATACAGTCTAATCTTTGTCTATCTAGGTTAAGTACAGCTGTAGAACCAGTAGAACTCGAGCGTAAAAGCTAAACAATGTTTAGCTTTTACGCTACATTTTTTCGAGTTGGAGTTCATGTTGAAATTTTATCATGTGACTACATTTGCCGCTAGAAACTAACACCAAGCGTCACATGAAAATGCACCTTAATGAGTAAATGAATTTTAATAAGCAGCGTCTTTTTAATTTTTTTCGAGAAACTATCGGATTTCCGAAATAATTTCATATCCGTATCAATAACCGAAACCGATTAAAGACTCCTAATATATCCAGATCCGAAATCTCATATCACTCAACCCTGGTTACTGGGCACTCATGGGACAGGGTAGCTACAAATATCTGGAAGAAAAAAATCACTGACTTTTTTATATTTTCCAGTATCTAAAACAAAGTTTTCCGTGATGTTGACGCCCCGATCTCTGATTAAAATTATTAATCCTCTTCCCAGAAACAGTTTTGACGTGCGTTTTGAAAATCGGAACTGCAGTACTGGATGACATGCGTGCGAAAAGTTGAGCTTTACGAAAATGGTGACGAAAATGGATAATAATGTTTCGTCTTATAATTTCCAAACTAAAAGCAGAATCCAACGTAAAATAAACGAATTGAGAACCACCTCCTTTTGATAGAACCGACCTCTTAGACTATAGAAGCACCGTTTTACTACACAAACCTTGCGAATAAGTTGAAAAAAAACATTAACCAATGTGCATTTTAAATCTAAATAAACTCGAAAGGATTCAGATCTGAAGAGCCTTTGTACTTCGTTAGATTCGTCTTTTGCGCTTAGGGAACGTACCCATACTACGTGACCCATTTTTTACAATTTTTTTACCCCCCTCCCCCCTCGGTGACCCCCGTAGTATATGCCAAGACCCCCCCTCCGCCTCTAGTTTTCACATAGTAATTCATAAATATGGTTTTAAATCATTTTTTGCAAACAGAAAGTTAAAAAAAATTAATTTGGCTCATATTTGAATATAGCTCGAAAAAGCTCGAGATTTCCCTAGACGATATTGACTACGTGACGAAAACCTAAGCCCCCCCGCCCCTGTGACCAAGCGTGGTATTTTGAAGACCCCCCCTGAACGGGTCACGTAGTATGGGTACGTTCCCTTATGTGAATTGTGATCCGCAGTGAAAAATGGAGAACTGGATGATTTAAATCGTGGTTAATCTTATTTTATCAAAAACCTGACATAACCCATTTTTCGTATGACGACAGATATACAGCATACCTAAACCTGTTCCAGACAACGTACTGATTCATATCGGTGACTTTGTTAAGATACCTATTATGTGTGCCTATATGACAAACCCAAACTTGAAATTTATGTGCTTTTGACTAAGTTGGAACTGTACTCCTGGTCAAAATTAACGCACCACTTCAGTTTTTCTGTTATATTTTTAATATTGAAGGCATTATTGCACTGGAAACACATTTTGTTTTCTTGTTATCCGGCCGCCAAATGGAAATTTTTGCTTAAGTCAAAAATGTTGTATTCAGTTTTTTTGATTAATGAATATGTTTTAAGAAATGAATAGTTGTTAGAAAATGCAAACTGTCATATCTGCGGGCAACTGAAGATATACGCTATTTAGTGGGGTGAAACTACCCAGAAAAGTGTATTTTTGCAAACATCTATATATTTTATGACAAAAAAGGCCATTATTAATCTTAAAGCTGATAAAATTTTGAACAAATTGCCGTATTTAAAAAAAAGGGTGGGGGTCTCGGGACCCCCGACAGATGTGAAACATCAAAGAAAACGTTATTGAACTCGGTGGTATTCTCTATGTAGTAGTATATGTTTTTTCAAAAGCAGCACTGTTATGCTGACGTAATCCTATATACTACACTGTAACACCACGTGTGTTACAGTGCACGCCTGAGCCAAGAGAGAGAGTGCCGCAGTGGTGGGGAGAACAGCAGCGAAGGAGCGGACCAAACATTTCGTTGCATATTTTCCCTCAAGCGGCTGTTCACAGACCGACATAAGATGTTTCACATCAAAAATATCCTCAATAGTTACTGAAATTAAGTGCGCGAAAAAACCACCTCACGGCGTTGCCTTGAATACCAATGGTGAAAACGTAATGTATTTTTCTACCGCTGTATTTATTATGTTCTATATCGAATTTTAAATTGAAAACACATTTTTTTATGAACGCTCTAAATCATGCTTTTTATCCCGTACCGATATCTTTAAAAATTAAAAAGTTATTGGCAGTCAAAGTTGAAATCATCATAGAGTTACATGTTTTTTGACACGTGTACCAAGTACCTTCTATACCAAAAAAAAAATCCGTTTAGGCTTCCATAGGAAATTTAATGCCCTAAACGATGCTTTCTGTTCTATCTCAAAAATTTAAAGTTATAAATAGTTATATAGTTATAAGTTATAAATAGAAGAAAAAAATTATATACTTTTGCTTTTTTAAATGATTATAACTTAAAAATTTTTCAAGTTATCGAGATACATATACACATGCTGTATACAACAATATGTATAACATATTTAATTAGTAATTGTCAACATTTCGATCAAATATTGCTTAATTTCCATAAATTGTTAGCTCTGTCATACATGATATTGTTATTTTTATTTATTGTAGATTATAGACGCGTCGACAACTCAAGTCATTAGCGTCTTCAACACAACAAATAATCCATTTGTGTATTAGAATCCGCCAGTCGGCATACACAAACCGACTGGTACAAGCTCGGGTCCTTGGGAGCGCTAATTCCCACAAAACATTGGAATGGAAACTACATTATATAAAGATAACAAAAAACCAAATGTTGATTTAATTTTGAGCAGGAGCTTATTATATCGTCGGTGATTCTTTTCCAAAAAGCGATTATTATAGGTACTTTATAATATGTATTGTGTGAGAAAAAAAATCCAATCAATGTAAGTCTTTGTTTCAACTTGCAACGTCAAAATCATGCTTGTGGTAAACATCAAATTGATATGTCATTACCTATTGAAAAGAGAAATTCAAAAATCAATAATTGCACAAATTAAAATCTTATATTTACATAATAGATGACAAAATGTTTTAAAATGCAAATTATGCTTTCATCTATAATGACGACAAGTTTATATGCATACATAATAAGTGCCCGTACACTGTTAATACACATTGCAGCAGAATGCAGTTATCCCTTTGTAGCTACAATGTGTATTAATAGCACTGTCTTTATGGCTCTATTCTCTAAAAAACACATTAACAGTCTGTTACTAGCGTTCTGTTATTAAAATAGTCTCTGCTGAATGTTCATTCATATTTCATTTTTGGTATTCTGTGACGTAGTACTCTGTTAAATGATCTTATAAAGTAACGCTTCTTGAATTACTCCAAGAAGTATTCAAGTTAATACTCCTTGGAGATTTAACGTACTTAGCTTTACCTAATGGCGAAAACTAACTTGGGGTAAGTTCGGTTTTGCGCTCAGATCGATCTGAGTGCTCTAATGCGTTCGAATTTAACATTTATATGCTCTAAAAGACAGGATTGAAAAAAACCCGACCCATTGGGCTTAGAATTAGAATTTTATTTTTTTTGTAGCAACCAAAACAAGTATACGAAACGTCAGACACAATAGTTTTCCGTACAATAAATCATTAAAATTGTATGGAACTTTAAAAATTGAATATTTTTTTAATTCATTTTTAAATTTTTTTGTGTTTTTAATCTTTTATAAGTTTTCCGGTAATTTTTGGTTTTTTCAAAAACATCCCTCAGAATATTAGGTAGTTAGTAGAATTCAATTATAAGATCGATTATTACAGCCTTAAAACTAAAGCAGGTACAAACTATAGAGATTTTTCAAAATTAGGGGGTAATTAATTATACTTAACCATCAGTAACATTTAACTTATAAACCTTATCAGGTAATAAAGAAACTTCTGTACGGTTGGAAGTATGATAATTTGTAAAAATTGAAAACGAATTAATATTAAACTAAAGATCAAATAATGCTGAATAGAGGATAGGGCCCTTATCAGAATTTAAAAGCTTATTTTGGTCACATTTTACTATGTACTATATCATGCTTTCAAAACTATCTAAAAAATGTGCAATCCTTATCTCTTTTACCAATTTTACATTGTTGATACTGATATCATGGTCAGTGTCCAAAATATGGTTAGCTATACTTGACTTTTTCTGGTTTATTGTATTTAATGTGGGGAAAATGTTCATTCCATCTGGTAGCAATAGGCCCTATCCCCCTATTCAGCATTATTTGATCTGATATGACCATTATTTGTTAGGCGCGATCTTAGCGAAGCTAGAAGCGCCTATATACACTCGCTTTGTCTGTGAATCGGCTGTGAATCTGTCACGCTATTTTGTGTCACGCGTACAGCCCAAACGGATGAACCGATTTTCAAAAACTTTTTTTTGTTCGATTCCTCTCGGGGTCTATTTGATCCTAACGTCGCCCGATTTTTGAATTTTGGCCCGAGAGGGGAGCAAATTAGAAAAAACGGTGTTTTTTGCTTATAGTTTGCTCAATTTAAGTCAGATCGATTCGAAACCTGTCTTAAACGAAAGAGCAGAAAATTTTAGATAGATTTCATGTATAATATTGTGTCAAAACAGTTTTTTTATACAGATTTATATGATTATTAAACGAAATAAATGCGACTTTATCTAATAAATCGCGAACTTGTTTCGGTTGTCCTTGTCTGTTGCACAGTGTAATATGGATATTGGAAGATAGCGTATGCTCTGTCTTATATTGCATTATTTTAATATAGTTATTCAATTTTTTGACTGCTGATGTTTGAATTTAAGTTTAAAAACCCTGGCCTACTGAGTTAAAATGACGTGTAACTAATTATTGACGTCCATCGGATGGCGAGACCTATGGATCGGACCAAAATTTCTCAACGTTCATACCCCGGCTTTCGTCCGGGTGTAAATCGTACTTTTGAATTTTCACCCACTTCCCGTGATCCGATTGAGTTGAAATTTTGTACACATGTGTAGCTCCGGTGGCAATACAATATTATGGTAAGTAGCTGACCGGCCCGGCTTTCGTCCGGGTGTAAATCGTACTTTTGAATTTTCACCCACTTCCCGTGATCCGATTGAGTTGAAATTTTGCACACATGTGTAGCTCCGGTGACAATACAATATTATGGTAACTAGCTGACCGGCCCGGCTTTCGTCCGTGTGTAAATCGTACTTTTGAATTTTCACCCACTTCCTATGATCCGATTGAGTTGAAATTTTGCACACATGTGTAGCTCCGGTGACAATACAATATTATGGTAATTAGCTGACCGGCCCGACTTTTGTCCGAGTGTAAATCGTACTTTTGAATTTTCACCCACTTCCCGTGATCCGATTGAGTTGAAATTTTGTACACATATGTAGCTCCGGTGACAATACAATATTATGATAACTAGCTGACCGGCCCGGCTTTCGTCCGGGTGCAAATCGTACTTTTGAATTTTCACCCACTTCCTATGATCCGATTGAGTTGAAATTTTGCACACATGTGTAGCTCCGGTGACAATACAATTTATGGTAACTAGCTGACCGGCCCGGCTTTCGTCCGGGTGTTATCGTACTTTTGAATTTTCACCCACTTCCCGTGATCCGATTGAGTTGAAATTTTGCACACAATATTATGAATTTTCACAGGCAAAAGGTCTTTCTCCGGTAACGTTTCAGTGGATCGGATAAATGTTATAAAATCAGACTAAGAAAATAAAGCACACTAAAAAATTAAAAATAAAAATAGTTAAAAAACTTTTAAGTTAAACGGTTTTATAAATGTACTAAAAAGAAAAAAATAAAATTTAATTTAGGTTCATAAGTATAAAAGCGTGGGTCGTGACTGTAATAAATTATCACAGAGTTTACGACCCACGCTTTTATACTTATGAACCTAAATTAAATATTATTTTTTTCTTTTTAAAACATTATTATTATAAAACCGTTTAACTTAAAAGTTTTTTTACCTATTTTTATTTGAAGCTATGCTTCTTAACGCACGTTTCAGATGGGGACCTAAATAATAAAAAGTGAAACGTCACGTCACGAAGTAATGTAACGTCACTTTTGTAAAAATTATCCGATCCTTTTGAAAATTAATATTTGAGAGTTTTATAGGACACAAAAAAATAAAATGGCGTCAGATTTCAAAATGGCGGCCATATGAACTGTTTTGTAAAAATTATCCGATCCTTTCGAAAATTGATATTTGAGAGTTTCATAGGACACCAAAAAATAAAATGACGTCAGATTTTTCAAAATGGCGGCCACATGTACTCTGTTGTAAAAATCATCCGATCCTTTTGAAAATTGATATTTGAGAGTTTCATAGGACAAAAAAATAAAATGATGTCAGATTTTTCAAAATGGCGGCCATATGTACTTTTTTGTAAAAATTATCCGATCCTTTTCAAAATTGATATTTGAGAGTTTCATAGGACACAAAAAAATTAAATGGTGCCAGATTTCAAAATGGCGGCCATATGTACTTTTTTGTAAGAATTATCAGATCCTTTTGAAAATTGATATTTGAGAGTTTCATAGGACACAAAAAAATAAAATGACGTCAGATTTCAAAATGGCGGCCATTATATATACTTTTTTGTAAAAATTATCCGATCCTTTTGAAAATTGATATTTACGAGTTTTATAGGACACAAAAAAATAAAATGACGTCAGATTTCAAAATGGCGGCAATATGTACTTTTTGTGTAAAAATTATCCGATCTTTTTGAAAATAGATATTGACGAGTTTTATAGAAAGCAAAAAAATAAAATGACGTCATATTTTAAAATGGCGGCCATAGGTATATACTTCTTTGTAAAAATTATCCGATCCTTTTGAAAATTGATATATGAGAGTTTAATAAGACGCAAAAAAATAAAATGGCGTCAGATTTCAAAATGGCAGTCAAATAATAACTTTTTAATTGTATTGTTTATATCTTTGATAAATTCGGTTTTATATACAATGCGTAAGAAACATAGCTTCTGTCGGGTATCTTACGACACCTCATGACTTTTTTTATTTAGCAGGTTCCGAGTTTCGCTTAATAGTCAACCGTTGCTATGGAAAATTGTTTAAAAAATTCACTGCACTATTTTTTCTATGTAATCCAATACATATTTACATTAGGTCTTATGGCCATAGCCTACTACAAAATTGATCTTCTTAGTGTTATTTTCGCTATGTTCGGTAAAACCGTTTTCACACAATACCTACATGAATATCGCGCCTTGTAATTCTTGAATTACTTGTATGCTCCAAAATTTTTTAATATTTATTCGTTTTCAATTTTTACAAATTACCTTACTTCCAACCGTACAAAAGTTTTTATTTTGTTAGGTATATTATTATTGTAATAGTTCGATACGTAAGTTATGAATCAACCAAATAATAGTCTATAAAGTATAAGTAAATTTAGTGTTAAAAAATATTAAAACGAAAATTAAAGAATTTAGAAAAAAACACCCACTTTTAGCGGGTTTTATCAAGTGGATTTTACCGGTTTTTTTTTTTTTTTTTGAGTCTGGCAAAATTAGCCAACCCTACTGAAAGATCTCTATCCTGCGTTCGGATTTAACGTCTGGAGGAGATCGAGCACGCCCTGTGAGCTCCGAGGAAAACGAGCGAGCTAGCAGATTTAACCACCTTCAGAGCATTCATTTTAAAAATGAGCGGAAACACGTGTCGTAAGAATGGATACATTTCAAAGTTTATTTGTATGAGGTAATTTTTCATTAAATAAAAATACAAGTACATATTAATATTTTATTCAAAGAATAGTAATAACCAAGAAGTCTATATTGCACAGAAATTTTGGGAAACTTTTGATATGTTATTTATGATACTTTTCATAATCGAATGCCGTTAGTTTCATCTTTGATAAATTATTGGAATTATGGAACTTGAACAAAATGATTAGAAATTATTCTGACAGCTAAAATACATCATTTTGTCCAAGTTCCATGGATATCTGTTTTTGAGATAATTTTGACATTTTCATATCAAATTTCTGCCGTTACAAAGCATGCAAAATTAATTTTGTTTAATGAATTAGATGCAGAATTTTATGTTCTAAAACTTATTGAAGATATTTCCTAAAATAATTATGGAAGCAGGAAATCGCGAAAGTTTGATTTTACGGGTTAAATTCCTATGTGCAGCAGTTACGTTCACTACCCTGTATTATTACCTATCTATACCTATAATTTGTTTGAGCCTTTTTCATCCTCTTCTAATAAATAAATTATTATTATTAAAAGTTCTTCCATTTTTGCTTAATTAAATAAACAAAACGCATAAAAACACAGTTAACAGCTCTATTTTCAGTCGCCGTTAATAGCTTTTAAACATGCATTTAATATTGAAATTATTTTTTTAAAGCATGCGCCGTTTTGAGTGCACTCCTGGAGTGTGCATTGTTGAACGCATAAGTGTAACTCTACACGCTGTTACATAACCATTTTTCTCTAACAGAGAAAGTGAGAATTATTATCCAGGCATAAGTACACACAGTTTTACGTGACGTTTTTCGACTGTATAATCAAAACTTTAAGTATAATAGACGGACACATTTTGTATGTAGATATCTATACAAACAAATTTGCCTGTGTGAGCTAGCATTGGGACAGACAAAATGTAGGGAGCCACAATTAAAAAAAAAAATAATACATACCTCCGTTAACCTCAATAATTTAAAAACACATATAATTTTTATTCGTACTGTAAGCTCACTTTTTTATTTGACAGTGATTTTGACAGTTCAATTAGAGCGAAGCTAGTTCAGCAGGGAGTATAGATGACAATGCGACGAACTCATATTTAACGAAAGCGGCATAAACGAGCGTTTGCAAAGCAATAGCTTTTATTAATGCTAATCAAAACTGAAAACGCTCTTGTCACATTGTGACTGGTGTAACGACTCTAGTTGAAGTTTTACTAACGGCTAACTTCATGGTGTCGGTAAATTTTCGTGACGCGATGCAACTTCATGGTGTCGGTAAATTTCGTGACGCGATGCGCGCGCATCCTAAAAATTCACTCTCATCATTTTTGCACAACGTGCCAAAAGAAGTATAACTTCAAACAGGGCCGCCGTAAGCGGGCGTGCACCGCACACGGGCGGCACGCCCAGGGGGCGGCAAATCGAGCGACTCATACCTAATTCAAGTCATTGTACCCCTGGCCGGTCGACTCCTACGCAGAGGGCGCGCATAGGATACCAATTTGGGGCGCCTAGCGCGCTCCAAGGACTCTTTGGAGCGCGCGAGGCGTGCCCGTTGAGGGGATAAGAAAATATGTCATAGCATAGAAAAAAATTCGACCGAATGACGTTAAAACCGCCATCTATTGGCATCCGTTAAAACTAAGAATCTTAGTTTTAAAATAAATGTTTTATATTCGTTAAGTTGTTTTTTTCCCCACCATAATGAGAAAACATTAATTATCCTTTTTTTGACAAAACTGAGAACATGAGAAAACATTAATTATCCTTTTTTTGACAAAACTCAAAGTAAGTAGTCGTAGGGCGGCATAATCGGTATTGCACGCGGGCGACGAAACAGCTAGCGGCGGGCCTGACTTCAAAAATATGTATTAGCCATGGCTAATTGTATGAGAAAAAACCGATTTTGAAATTCGAAAAAAAAACCAAAGATATCAATAAGCTGTTGCATCCACTGCTATTTCAAGGGAAAGCTTTAGTTACTTAATTATTTGTGCAACAGAAGCCGAGTATTGCAATTATCGTTCTTTTAATTACACGCATTTTCTGATCTTGCAAGGCGTAAACGAGGTTGCAGACAGGTGAAATTCACAAATAAATGGTACCTAATTACTATATATAGGTATGTATACATGTTTGTTGTGCCATGTGTAATATTACATACGAGTATATGCATCCATTTACAGTTAAATTGGTTGTATGATCTACTTTGCCGTTTACGGTAGTCTAATGAATGGTTTTGTTGAAGAGTTGATATATATTGAAAAGTAAAAGCATGATCTTATATTATTATAATAACATTGCTTCTTGACTTGCTCTTGCTTTGTGTGGTGCATAGGTATGTTACATAGTATCGCATTATCGCATAGTATAGTCACGTGATGTCTCAAAAAAGTCAGAAAACATTTGTAAAGAACGACCGAAAAGTTAGTGTATTTTTCGCTCAATATCAAATGATTAGTTATGAAAATCAAAAATTGTAAGTTGAGCATAGGATTGGTTTTAGAAATACATACGATCAAAGTGGGCATGCATCCTTCATTCAGCTGCAAGTATGACTATTAGATTTTTATTGCACTAATGTTCATATTGCATTTGACCTATCCAAAAAAATGTATACCAATATAATATACAATTACGAGTATAATATATGGTGGTGTATGTGCGTTCACATTAAGCTTAAAAATTAAACAGCGACACAAAAAAAAAAACCTTCACATAATATCAGAGACGTTTGTACAGCTTGGACATTAGTGCAGTAAAAATCTAAAAGTCATACTTTCTGAATGGAAGGTGACCACTTTGACCATCTGTATTTCTAAAACCAATCACATGCTCAACCGTCAACGTAGAATTTTTCTATGATTATTGTCTCATCATAATAAATCATTTGATACATAATTTCGGTTCTAAATTCGAGGGCCCGGAAACGGGCATTTTCTCAGTGGTTCTTTCATGCAGCTTTTCAGGTGCTAAACAACTGAACGATTTCCAGTTAGGTTTTCAAATCTGCTATCGATTCTCGCACGCAAGACGCTAATGGCTTATTTGTCGAGCATCTATAATCTACAATCTCTCTCTTCTCGCACACAAGCAAATAATATCCGTCCGAAACCCGCGCATTTTAATATCACACCTGTAACTTGCCCCAAGACGAGAAATATAAGGTTTGTTCCTAGAGACAATCACGGATTTGTCCCTGACCAGTTTCTGGCTTTTTCATTACACATGCGCTAAATATGACTAATCAGAAACTAGTCTCAAACTTGTTTGTTGGAACCACTCATGCGATGTTAACAGTACGCAAAAAAAACGGGTAACCTCAAAAATTTTCGTCAAACTAGTTGTACTGCAACACACGGTCACGACTATAATTTCACATGATCGCAGGATTTATGTAATGCGTGCCTCTGATTAAAAGTTCGCGTACTATTTTAATTGTCTGCAAACTGTTTACAAATTTGTTGGTACAACTGATTATAGCAAACAGGAATTTGGTGAAATGGTTGTTGAAAAATTAAAAATTGTACTGCGTCTGCGCCGACTCTTGACATCTACAAACGGTTTTGGATTTCTTTTGGAACATACCAATAGAGATGTGTTTTGAGTCTAGAACACTGACTATACTAACTGGGTTTTAGAATTTAGAGTCTAAATTAGATGCGCATATAAATTAGTGTAACAAAACTGAGTTGTATTGTTCGAGGGCAGTGAAACGCTGCAACGCAATATTATGCACGGTCCACGGGTATCGACTTTCTTGATAACAAAACAGCATAGCCTGCAGACTACAGATTCTGTACTGCGAAGTGGTAGATTACTAGATATATAAAAAGAACGTGGGTGTTTTGTACTGCATTACAATGTTGCCGATTTATCGATTTTCTCGCTAAATCTAGACTATTTTAAAAACTCCAGCCAGTCTAACTTCAGACTACTGATATTTGGCATAATATGTATAAAATACGCATGAAGGTTTTAATAGTAATTATTTATGTCGGAATAATTCCCTCGTGTTCACTTAGTGCAGGGGTCGGCAACTTTTTGAGACGGAAGAGCCAAAAGTTACAATTTACAAAATTTCCCAGTTTTTAAAGAGCCACTAACATTTTTATTTCAATATTATGGTATTTGATTAGGATTAGGTATATAAATTTGATTTTTGATTTAAAATAATAGCTTTAAATATGAAATAATATTTACTTTTTGATCGAAAAAAGTTCTGACTGCGACCGTTGACGACACAGTGCACCAATAACTAAACAAACAGAACAGTGTTGCCACATTTAAAAAATGTCAGCTGTCCGTATACTCTCTACTCCACCTATTCTCACTTGTTTTCTGTTGAGTGTTTTTATCCTGTTTAAAGTTTTTTTGCAGTATAATATTTTTTATGAGTTTTGAAAATAAAATAATATAATTATTAATATTTGCGCATGGAACTGGAGAGCCGCATCTTGACATCATAAAAGCCGCATGCGGCTCGCGAGCCGCAGGTTGCCAACCCCTGACTTAGTGGGATAGATTGTAAATTATAGACGCTCAGGAGGACAGTGTGGTGTAACGGTTAGCGTAACCGACCTTTGGATCACAATGTCGTGGGTTCGAATCCCACCTCCGCTCATGGATGTTTTGTGATGTCTTTTAGTTTTAAGGATGTTGTTATTTAATGTAATTAAGACGCTAATGACCTAAGTTGTCGACGCATCTATAATCTACAATAAATAAAATATAGACGCTCAACTCACTTGGTGAGCTGTATAAGTGAAGAAAATCAGCGCAGAAATAGAACTGCTTTCATTGCCTTTCTACATCAATTTGCATAATTTGTAATCCAAGCACTGTTCCAATTAAACGACATGGTGTTCCATATAAGCGAAACAAATAATGGTTGTTTACTTGATTTGTTTTCGTTTTGTTTTGTTTTTTTTTTAATTTGTCCCAAATAAACGGCTATAGATACCTCGTTTTCTCGATAGCATTAATCGAAATCTATTGCGTATTTGTACATTGACAATTTCAAGTGTGTTCAATTTGTTTCAATTAATTAGCATATCATAGGTAGTCATTCATTTCAAAGATGAACTACAAATTGCGAAATACATAGTAATTTTCACCGAATACTCAATGGGGTCGTTCCACATTTTTTGTAGGAATCCAGATTACAAATAGATTATAAACAATTTTTTGAGCATTTTTCGGAAGCGTTTTCTATAATAAAAGTATTTTCAATGGGATTTTAAACAGAATTTGCCGCTCCCGAAGTGAGAAGATACGATTCAACCTGTGATTGGCTGACTAGATCTACTACTGTATCACAAGGAAGATAATGTATATACATCTCTTTCTGTAGATAAAGAAGTGTGACTAGTCTTCTATGTCATCATATTATGGCGGATATACTACATATTATATCTTTAATTCTTGTTTGCAATTAAGAGAAAGGATATAGGAATGGAAAAGTTGGTATTTGTTTATGTATGAGGATTAACATTAAAATTATCAAATTTTAATGCGTGGGACGACTGTCGACTTTGCCCTAATGACTTATTCCGATTATCAGATAATATTATGTACTTTATGTTGACTTGGTGTATTCGTTCAAAACGAAAAAAAAATCTTATTATCACATGGCGCATACTGAATACTCATGGCATACATATGCCGTTATCCATCTGATTTATTACCATACTAAGCTTGAAATTACAAACTCAACAATCAGCATTTCAAGACCTTTGAAAAACCTTCAGGGAAAAGTAACCGAGATGATAACCTAAGTTCAAATTAAATGCATAATACAGTGCAATGACCGTAACATTATTTGTTTTTCTTTTCATTTATATAATTAAAAAAAAACTTACGTAATTTAATCTCCTGGTAACTGCTACAATTTTAAGAGAAGATAACGAACGATGTCTATTTTTTTTTAATATCAAAAACTGGTTTGTAATAAAACCATACATATTTAGAACGAAATTGACGTTGTTTTACTAACTTCATCGTTCATTTATATTCACTCCAAATTTATTCTGTGCCTGAAATATTGAAGATTCGAAACGCGTTTACACGAGCATAACAAAATTTTTAGATAAAGGCTATCCCAATAAAAGTGACACAGTTTAAAAGTGACGCCATAATTGTCAATTTATTTTTCGCTTTGTTGAAACAAATGCAGTCAGGAAACTTTGACAAATATTAGGCAAAGATACACCATTCAACACCACTCACACCATTCAACAAACTGTGTAAGTTTATTATTAAAATTTTCGTTCAATTATGGCAACTCATCGCGAACTGCGTGGAATTTGTGTCGTCCCTAATCGACCTTCTGCACTTATTTGTCGAATCGAAAGCTAATTGGAAAATACGGGGTCTGTGCAGGACCAAGCACCATCCGCACGTTCTCGTGGAGGTTGTTCAAGAGCAATTTATTGATATAGCTGGTGTTAACCAAATTGTGGACTATGGATGATAATTCGGAATACTCTATTCGGCGCCATTTACAAACTGCATTTTACGGATTAGGGCTGCAATACGTTCCGGTTTGTAAAGCTATGTCTCGGTAAACCCATCATTTGTCCCGGCTTGCTTTTTTCGAGCTGATTAACTACTAATAACTTTATTTAAGACAAATTAGGAATATAATATTAAAAAAATGGGTGTGTGCTTATGACCACACGACAGAAGTGAAAATTTCAGATTTTCTAATTTTTGGTGTCATCTATTATAGCGCATTTATGAAATAAAAATAATTTATTACTAAAATACTAAAATTGTATTTTTAATTAATTCCACCTTGGTTTCAAAAAAATTATAATTATTGTCAAAGAAAGAATATAACAAAAATAAATAAAAAAAATATATAAATAAATATCATGTAGAATTTAGAAAAAAACGCCAAAAATCCTATACGCTGCCATCAGGTCTCGAACCCAGGTTCCTATACATAGAACGCAAAGACGTAACCAACTGCGCTATGAATGGAAGTGTCTAGACTGTCGTTTTTATGATATAAGTATGTTGCGAATTCTTAAGGTCAGGTTGCGAACGGTCAGCTTGCAATTCTTACGGTTTTTTGCGAACGCTTCACGTTATTGCAGTACCCAGGCAAAAAGTGCCTAACGCGCCTAAGGAAGTTTTCACTTCAATAATTTAAAATAGCTCTTCTGTATCTTATTTTACTTATTCAGCCAACGTTCAAATTGGAACTTTTTCAGGACTATAAGAAACTTATAAACAATCGTCGATGTAATAATAAAATATGATATTCACATTATGTAGTAACAATGGAAACATTTCATTTGTTTCATAATATAATGGTTTAATTATATTGACGATTGTGTGTAACTTTCTTAGACCTCTGAAGAAGTCCCAATTTGGGGATGAAACTTTGGCTGAATAAGTAGGTAAATTAAAATACAGAATCGAAGACCTATTCCCACTAGTTTGTCTTAATTCATCATGAACTATAATATCCAAAAATAACTTTACTGTTCCTATGTATAACTAGCAGTTAGCTAGATATAGTCACAGTGATTAAGTGATTTAGGTTGATAAAATCAATAATAAAATATTTTTTTTCTTTTTCACCTTCTATCCTAAGTGTCCCAGTCACGACGTTAATGGCAGACCTATTCCAGAAGCACTGCGATGTACGCACCATATTATGATAAATTATCTGTTCCTTCAGTTTGTAAGGAGTCATCCATAAATTACGTAAAGCTCTTGAGGGGAGGGAAAGGTGACCTCCAAAGTCTACATGATTTTATTTATTGTAAATTATAGACGCGTCGACAACTTAGGTCATTAGCGTCTTAAAAAGTCTACATGATGTTACAAGAGTGGGTGGGTTAATTATCATTGTTACGTCACACTATTTCCTCCCTTAAATAGAGGAGTTGATTTTTGTTATTTTACTGTGTCGCTAATTGGTCGTCAGATTTGAATACTGAGGATGTGAAAAGATACGTAAACTTTGAAAGGAGGAAGGGAGGGGTCGAGCTGAATGCGTACATGGTGTTACATGAAGGGAGTGGGAGGGCTAAAAACGTAAGAAAAAACGTTACGTAGTTTGTGGGAGCTAAACGCTAACGTCATATACGGAGTAGCATCCCAATGATCTCGGCTATTCTCATAATTTGACGTCATGTGCCAACGATGCAGAAATGGATTGTTTATTGTGAATCTTATTAAACGTTAAATTGTCCATTGTTAGTTAAATCGATAAATGTCACGTTCTTGGAACAGAATTTATTGTTCTGTATCAATCCAGTGATATTACGACGAATGATCACTCATGGATTCAATGTTACCAATTTATTCATAATCATTGACTTTAGATCTCGGATTTTTATATCATAGTAGCTGTTCTACCCGGCTTCGCCCAAGGGAAGTTTAGAATGCCAACGTTCACCTCTTGAAAATGAATAACTTGTACAGGTAACCCTCCTGAAGCATGGTATCCTACAACACGGTTTCACTCTAACACGATAAAATAAATTGCGGAAACTTTCATACAACACGGCCACCTATAATATGTTTCCCTCTAATACGATCAATTTGCGGAAACCCTCGTATAACACTGTACCTACTTCTAGATACTATTCACCGTATGTATGTATTTAGAAATCTAAATTGTACGCTATGGTCACACAATACATTAATTAATTGTATACGCATACATAGACATAAAATGCAATTGGGGAAATACCCAACTCATCATGTTAATATTTTTAATAAAATTAGTTGCTTGTATTTATGGATTTAAAAAAACCAACTTATTAATACTACATAATAGCATACCTATCTATGTAATATTACTCCATATTACATCAGTGTAAATATCCACAGCTGCTGCACACTGGATTTTATATAAAAAAAAATGTATTTAGTAAGTTTTCAGAACCTAGCCCCCCCTTTTTGTACTGGCTCTCTGGGTGTCAAATAACATGGTTTCACATAACATGGCATTTTCTAGGAACCTATCTGCCATGTGATAGGTAGAAGAATTTATAATAATGTGACATTTTTATAAAGTAATATAATTAGTGTACGTGTATTTTTATATTTTTTGAGTTATATATTTATAGAAATTATTCAGTTCTGTTATATTTTTTTTCTGTAAAAACATGGTGACGATCGTGGGAAAAGGTTTAAATATGTTTCTAATAGGAATACCGCATTGACTATGTTGCTGGAATTGCTTCTATTTGTCCATAAAAGCAGATTAAACATGAAAAAAGCTGAATTATATCCAGTTCAAGTTAATTCCATAAACAGTAAAATAAAACTTATATCGGGACAGGTTTGTCTTGTTATTGTCTCGAACTGACTCAACTCTCAAGCACACACATACAGCATTATGTGCAAAAGACAAAAGTCACTTTGCACATTGAACTTATAATGCTCGGTGTGCGGAAATGCAGTTTAAATTTAGAATTTATAAATGTAGAGATGAAACAAAGTTACACAAAATAGAGTTAAAAAAAAGAACGGTGTGCAATCTATAGAGGTAAATCAGCCTCATGAGTTTAAACACTTCACTCCAATTATACACAGCTGTTCCATGTATGTTCTGGACGTCAATGTATAAATTTGATGGCCGGAACGTACACGGCCGTTTCGTATCCATGCCGTGTACGGAACGGACGTCAAATTTATACATAGACGACCAGAACACCGTTTACGGCCGTTCGTATCCCTGTCATATACGTTTCGGAAGTCAAATTTATACATTGACAACTAGAACAACTTACCCGGCCGTTTCGTATCCGTGCCGTGTACAGAACGGACATCAAATTTATACATAGACGACCAAAACAACGTTTACGGCTGTTTCGGATGTCAAATTTATACATTGACAACCATAACAACGTACACGGTGGTTCGTATCCGTGTCGTGTACGTTTTGGAAATCAAATTTATACATTGACAACTAGAATAACTTACCCGGCCGTTTCGTATCCGTGCCGTATACGGAACGGACATCAAATTTATACATAGACGACCAGAACAACGCTTACGGCTGTTTCGGACGTCAAATTTATTCATTGACAACTAGAACAACGTACACGGCCGTTTGTATCCGTGTCGTGTACGTTTCGGAAGTCAAATTTATACTTTGACAACTAGAACAACTTACCCGGCCGTTTCGTATCCGTGCCGTGTACGGAACGGACATCAAATTTATACATAGACGTGAACAACGTTTACGGCCGTTTTGTATCCGTGCTGTGTACGTTCCGGACGTTATATTTACACTCGGACGTCCAGAATGTGCTCGACACGGATATGAAACGGCTGTGTATAATTGAACCTCTGTACTTCCGGAAGAGTATTAGGTGAAGTGTTACTTTTATTTGGAAATACGGAGATCAAAGTTAGACTCGCACGGACGGACATCCCCTAACCGCCTATAGTACGGCTTCACCAGGGTGCAAATAGTTATTTTCACTCACTGTTCATCCCTTTTTTATCGTAGTATAACAATATATAGCGTATGCTCGTGAAAAAGTAGGCTTTTAAACAATGCAAGAATTTTTCAAATCGATTCAGTGATTTTTGAGTTTTGAGATAACACAGATACAAACATCTTCTTTTAGTATCAGTATTAGTATAGATGAGTGATTTTGTTTTGCGCCTGTCGATACTTACCTATGCCTATAAAGCCGCGGACACATAGAATGCACGCATGGCCATACGACAAACGCAAATACATAGCATACACGAGACACTCAGTGTGGACATGCTTCCACGCAGTACTAAAGCGCATACTTACGTATCTTGCGTTCGCTACGAGAGCGGTACATCAAAGAGATTTATGCCTACTATTGGACGGGATATTTCATGTATTTATTGTATTGACCCGATGGAGATACTGAAAATAAAATTATTCCTTTAATCACTTAGTGGTGATCCTTTATAAGTGAAGTAATTTATTTTCAAAATGGACTTCACAGACGTTCAAATTTTTAAAAATGTTGTTGACCCAAAATCGGCGATTATATTTTAATTTTCGTTTTTTTTTACTTATCTATTCATTCACACGCGGCACAAGCAATTAGGAAGTTTCCATTGGACGAAAATACTAATTATGATACTGTCACATCATTATAATAAAGATAACTTTAAAAATTCTGAAAGAATTATTTTGGTATCTTTAATTTCAACGGAGATATTCAATTTCTTGTACGTGGGGTCGCAAACGAAACTGATTTTTGAATATGACGTCACGCGGTACAAGTTTGCTGTTTTTTAGCTTTGTGAGTAATTAGAACCTAAGTCACTTAGTAACTATTTTGTTGTAATACAGACTTTTCTATTTATATTAAATTAAAATTAACTGTCAAAAATTTAAATATGTCAATATTTTCCGTCATCAACTGGTTGGTTTTTAGTGTTTCCATAACAATTTACGAGTTTATAGAAAGAGATTTATCGGAAGTTACCATGTTAAATTACCACACATACAAACTGAAAATAACTTTTAAAAATATCGTGCCGCGTGACGTCACCCGGACTGAAAACGGAATTTCTTGGAGAATTGTCAATTCAAACTTTGAAGTAACATAACTTTGTTGTTTTTAAAGATATTTCAAAAATTCTTCGGCCATTAATTTTATAATTTTTAGAACTATGATTTAGACCAAAAAAATAAAAAAGGGAAACTTCCTAATTATCATTTCATCGTCAGTATCGCTCATTTCGAAAAAAATTACAACCACTTTGCACAAATACTGACGTAGACAACAATAAAATCAAATATACTAAATGCAACGTGGACGGTGGTTGTATTTTCCATGTCGAATGTTTGAACGCATGACATTCATTCAAGCATGTGTGCTGTAAGGTCATATGCGCATTCTATGTGTCCGCGGCTTAATGTTGCATTTTTCCGGATGCTGGTGCATTGCATTACCCGATATAGAAAGTCGTACTGTTCGCGGCCGCGGCGTCTCAATGCACTACCGTGTCATTGTCTTCTCGTAGATTGCTCTGCATTTATACTTTATAGACACCATACCATGTATTATAGTTTGTACGTGACCGACTATAGAAAAGATGTGACTGCATACAACCTCAACCAAAAGTTAGTACATTAACTAATGAAATGGTTGTTTTTAATATAACAGCTACATGTGATTTATTTATTTTTAAAATAGATTAGAACGCTCTTTATAATTTGTTTGGGCTTTATATCCTAATTTTCTAAAAGTGTGCTACTAAAAATATTAAAGTTAAATGTGGTATCACTATAAACGTTATGCAAACCATACTAGAGTTGAACAAAACTGGATACCAACAATTTTGTAAAGCGTACAATAATTATTAATAATATAATTAATAAGTATGCAAATACTTTAACCGCACGAACAGTTTAACTATAAATAAAAATAGATAATAAAAAAAATTCCCGACTGCGCAAAACTGACATTAACTACAAGGAAGAAAACAAGTTGGAAAACCTTCTCAACACCCTGTATATATGTAGAGCAGATATATTATTTGATTTTACGTGACGTCATGCCTTAATACCTTTATTTTGTTTCGAGATATTCGATTGTGGCAGACATACGGACGGACAAACGTTTTTTTTTTCATTTCGAGGTACGGAATCCTAAAAAGGAAATAAGTTTTTCAGATTAAGGACCCTGTTTAATTCGACCAATCTGTCGATACGTCGTTTGCTATTTAACAATCGTCAGCACAAGAATAAAACGTCATCTGCAAACGCCATAACTACTGTAACACTCCGGGCAATGTCATTAGACATTAACAAACAAAAAATATTGGCATTATAATTAAATTAAGTAGTATAATGTTAACATAACATTCTACTAAAATTCGTGTTTGTCATTTGTCTTCTAGCTAAAACTCATTATCAAAATTTTATTATTGCGGTGTAATCTTGTATTTATAATTTTTTAAAGGTATATCCAATGAGATTAAAAAAATTAATATACGACTGTTTCCTATTAGAACCACAAACACAATTAGCCCAGTGGTTGGAGAGTAAAAAAACTTCGAATTCAAAATTAATTAGAGGAAAGCTGGAAATGGTTTTAATCCCTTCAGTTTATTATTAGGTCTGGAGTGAACATACTAAGTTTTCCCCCTCCTGTTAGTTGAGCTTTAGCCGTTGCGTGCAGGTTTATAGTTAGAAACACGTGTTTTAATTAACATCGAAAATTAACATTATGCAATTAAAAAATGTTTCAAACAATAAATGTTGTAAAATTGTTCACATTTTTTGTCCCAAACATTTTTTGATAAAACTTGTCGTTCCATGTTCGATATGAACGCGAAGTAAGAAGAAGTGTTTATAAAATAAAGTAATATTACATTCCCATACTAGGATGTGCTGGGTGTGCTATACTTAAAAATTTTATTTAAGTAGCACACCCTGTATATCTTTAGGTATAAAATGTATAGAGGAAAGCAAGGTCTATTTAGGTGCATCGAACAACTCTGAAATACTTAGTTTTTACAGCTCTCGCGTACTATATAATTTGAAGTTTTCATATAAGGAATTGCATTTATACGAAAACACAAAAACGGTTTTACAGTAGTGCAACGTAATAACCAAAGATAGACTTTAACACTAAAAAGGAAATAACGAGTGTAGTTACTAGTCGTGAACGTTAAACACCTTGCATCTCTATTTACTGAGAGTTTGCTTCTTACATTTGCGGAATTTTCCATTCTTCGACGACCAATAACAAATAAAAAATTATTTGAGAATATAAATATTAAGTTGCTATAATAAGGTTTCTTTCCTGGGAACGCGAGTTCCCATACTTTTTTAAGGTTTAAATTTCCCCGTATAACTCACAAAAAAGGAGCGTTGTGTTTGGGTCGTAATATGTCTGTGTATCTGAGTGGCAGCATAGCTCTTAAATGGGTGGACCGATTTTGTTGTGGTTTTCTTTTTATGAAAGGACATTTTTGCGGGAAGGTTATAGGTTACAAAAAAGCTGATTGGACACAAAAAAAAACTGATAAAGCATTATTAAAAATGATAAAACACCTATTGCTGTCTATTTCCTCAAAGGCCACCAGCACGTAAATGTTTTTCAATGGTTTTATTATTAAGTTCGACATGTCCTATGTATAATTCTCTCAAATCATTTCCCTTCGCCTAAAAACGGTTACAACTCTTACGACGCTATTTTTAAAGCTAAAGTATTCGGGTAAACGCCAAATTAAAAATCAAGAATCACATTGGTCATAAGCGAATTTTTTGAAAACAGTTTTGGTTACGTGTGAAATATTGCGTAATTTTTGAAAAGTTGAAAGTTTTTCCAGGATTTTTTTTTTAATTTTTTGCCCGAAGGATCTAGTGTGATTCTTGGTCTTTCATTTGGCGTTTACCCGAACCTTTTAGCTTTAAAAATAACGTCGGGAGAGCTGTAACCTTTTTAAGGCGAAGGGAAAGGTTTGAAGAGTCGCGGGGGTAACTTCCAATAAAGAATACTCTTTAGAAAAGTGAAACTGCATACAGTTTTTTTTAAAAAACATTTAATTTCGCATATATAAAGGTATTAATTTGTTGGTGCAAGAAAAACATACTATGACTAATCTTATAAATTGTAATGCTAATTGATAAATCAATGTGAATATCCAACGCTTGTGAGGACGTGAGGACAAAGACTTGAAGCTTAGCCTAAAGATTGATAGATATTTCATTTAATTTTCATTTACACAAAGATGCGATGGAAATGTAGAACAGACAAGGTAGTTAAGGCCAGCGTAACACATATTTTTTAATAATAGGAATGTTTGTCCGTAGGTAGTATTCTATACAACCTATAATGTCATTTGACTGTCATTAATTAAAATGCATATTAGTATGTTTGCAAGACTTGCAGCATTCTATTGCTCTATTTTTGATGACTTTTTTGCTAAATCATTTTATTTTCTTTTTACAGGAAATGCAGCCATCGTCGATCGTTCAACAGAGCAGCTCACAATTGGGGGTAAGATTATATATTTTCAATGTTATTTGTAATAGGACAATAAAATCATGAGTACACTTAGCGAAAGGTAATCAATAGGCATGTTTTGGCGAAGGTTAAATTTTTGGCCGTTAAGCTTAATCGGATTCGACAGTTATTGCAAAGGATACCATCGCGAACAATTTGGTTTTCATTTTATCCAAATATCTTCTATAGGTGTCGATATTATTTCGATAATTGAAAAATAAATAATTTAAAAGGAAAAAGGATGGGCAATCATATGCACCTATGCATATGATTGATGAATGTTTGGTTTTACAATTGTGTCTGTGCTGTTAAAGCTTTCCGAAAACAACTGACCAAGAAAAAGCAAATATGTGCACAGTGCCTGGCATAGCTAACACGACGTATCAGTCACACAAGAGTGACTCTGAAACAGTGGCTCAAGCCTCTCCTTTTTAAAGAACCTTTTCTTTATAACTCTTCCTATTTTTACGTAATACCTCTCCTTTATAAAAAAATCTTCCAAACGTATTTTTATGAGATTTCATTCTATTGATAGTATTATTGTTATGCTGATGTTTGTACCCTTCCTGTTTTGAAGTCATATTTTTTTCTTATAAAATTTATTTCTTATAACATTAAAGCAGTGGTAAAAACACAAAAATGAACTAAAGAAACTGGGGCAGGGACAACACTAGATCAGGACGAAAACAAAAATATACAATGATAAAAAAATGCGATGTTTTCTGATCATCTATTACCTATCGCTTCTAGTTTCCTTACTTAGGTTTCGCTTATTGTCAGATTTATACAAAAAACGTGTGTCCAGATTTTCGTAAACACAAGACATTAGACAAATTTTTTTTCCCAAAAATAACTTGTTTAACAGCAATCAGTTTGACAAAAACGTTCATATAAATTCACTATAATACTTACTCCCAAATTGACTTAGTTCCTTTAACGACACAATACAGTTTTGTTGTTAGTGGAAACGCGGACAAATGGCCAAAGAGAATCATCATCTTCCGATAATCCCTTGCGTTTCCTTCCAAACAATACGATGAGAATCGTCGGATTTTTTTGTGTATTTGTGAACACATTCTACCGAAAATAATACTATTATACCGAAAATACTCCGATGTATAAAAACGTGCTGTGCTGAATAAGTCTTAAATAATGCGCACTCGGAAGTTGGAAACACTAAATGATCATTTTTCCTTTGCCAAACTTCAACAAAATATGCGTTATATTTGATTTTGCCTAACTTGTATCAGATCAGCACTTGTATTGTGCCGAGACATATTTTCGATTGTCCTCTTAATTGTAATGTTGAACTTTCATAATATAAGCTATCAAAATCTAACATGTAGTTGGCTGTTTTCCAGTAATGAGTTTTTTTCACTTTTCATCCTGTGTTAAAAGATTTCAACAAAGTGCGAAAAGCTGAAATCGACGGTTAAAGTTTTTTTTTTTTAAACCTTTCACATTCATATCTCTAACTAAATCTGGGTGAACGGCAGTGCACCCGCCAAATTGATCCCTGCCTAGCCTACTTTTTCTCGAAATGATTCGGCGCATTTTTGAACCCGCGTAACTTCGCTCTGGATAACACTTCAGGTCTCAAATTTTCAGGACATGGTGGGGCCACCAAGCTTATAGAATGTACAAAATTTCATTTTTATAGCCGTGCTAATTTAGATTTTATTAATACGCAAAGTTCAATGCTTTCGTCACTCACTTCCCGTAGTCCTAGAAAGCTGAAATTTGTACTTCAGGCTGGGTATCATGTAAATAACGAGAAAATTGAAAAATTGTGATTTTCCCCCTCCAACCCCTCAAAGTGGGTGGTGCAGATTTCTATACTGGTTATATATTATAAAGATCTCTAAGTGGAAATTTGGCATGCCGGCTAGATTTAATGTATAAGCAACATCATCCTATACAAAAAGAATTGAAATCCCACCAAAAACAATACTTGTAAAAATAAGGCCAAGTCTCGCAATCTCGTAGCAGTAAAAATTTGCGAGATCTAATTTGGAGCCAAGTCCAATTAATTGTAAATGAAAAGTAGTGAAATTTAAAACTTGACTAATTCATCAAAGTTCCACTGTAAGGCCTAATGCTTTAGTCATTCGTCGTTTAATTTCTTAGGGAACTTTAAAGTTAACCAAGTTTTAGATTTCACTACTTAGTACTTTTCACTTATAATTAATTGGACTTGGCTACATTAGATCTCACAACTTTTTACTGCTACGAGTTTGCGAGACTAAGCGTTCTTTTTACAAGAATTGTTTTTGGTGGGTATAAAATATATATCAAGTCATATGATAAAACATTTAAAAATGAAGTCGGAGTCGGTTAATAAAATTGATGACAAACTCGAAATCATGTAATTTAAGCAATCAGTCTGTTTTTGACAGCCATAAAAAATGAACTACGTAATTCACAGACCTCGAGGTACCCCACAATACGCGAACGACGAGTCGAACAAAATTCATATACCAACGTACATTTAAAATCTAAATAATAAACTCAAGACGATGCGATCCCCTCAAAAAGAATTCACCGTCTTTCTCAACACTCGTGTAGTAGGAAGGTACCTCGAGATCGAGGCATGTGGTCGACAGTGTTGTGTCTTTATTATAGCGACCCAGACAGCTACAGCAGGATTAGGAAGCCACTTTGAAAAGCCGTTTAATTTAAAATTTATGTGGAGATTATTTTACATAATTCTGAGGTGAATTTTCGAAAAAGATCTTTGTTTTGGCACAAGGATAAAAAAACAGCAATATGATGTTTTAAGTTCGCATTTATTGCTTACGTTTCTTATTTCTAGAGATTTTCTCTCATCTTCAGAAGTTCAGAGCTCAAAATTCAAAAATTCACCTCAGAATCACTTCTAGGATCGCTGCTGTCTATAACATTAAATTGTAGAAATTCATTCAAATTTTACATAATGTTACACAAAATAAAGTTGAAAGAACTGGTATATCTGTATCGTGGGTACAACAGATGACGTGAATACCGTTAAACAAAAAAATTATATTCGTCATGGAAAGAAATACATCCACTTTTATTTATCTTATAAAATCAGATGTTCTTAAATGTAATAAATAAAATGATTGCAGTTTTATTTTTTATATTTTAAATTGTTATCCAATAGATACCTATATATTTTCATTATTAAAAAAAATAATAAAATGAATTACCATTAAAAACCTTCGGGATTCGAACCATGCGGGCTTGGCGTTTGTACCTATCGGTAGATTCGTACTTTTCCTCACGGCCACCTAGTTTACTGTACCTATTTGAGACCTTAAAAAATACATATTATACATGTTGTGTTTTTTATTTCACATGTCAACCACTTCCGACTGTTTCCGTTTCATCTAATATTTCAAAAATGCCACCCCAGTATGAGACATTAGACGTTATTTACGTCAAAAGAATATGTGTAAAAATAGCCAAAAATTCAACGTCAGTGAATTCTTACGCTAAACAAATCCACGTACTGTTCCGCTAGTATTTTCAATTTTTTGTGGATACTCGGTTAGCAGTGTTAGCACATTGTAATATTCACATGACAGAATCAAATAGCATTTTTGAACTTTTTTTATTCAGATCCCTTAATACGTTCCTTATAATATGCGCTTCATCCCAGCATTTTATATATTGGTTGTTTGCGCAGGTACATTTCTATTTACATTTGTATAATATTTGTATAATATTATATTTGTTCTGTATCCATACTAAAGCCAACTCTTTAATGATTTTGTTTACTCAACATAACTTTTTGTCTGGGTAAATAAGCAACGTTCTTAATTATCAAATACAGAATAGAGACTGCAGATTTACTAAAATTATTTCCTTATAATTAATAAATAACTAAACTCTATATCTATTTGATATCCGTCCATAATAACAAATCAGCGGGTCAAATAATATGAGGACAAATTAAACGTATTTTTTTTAATAAAATGTGAAATTATTATAAGAGCATTAATTAAAAATAATATTCAAGCATTCAATAAACTTACATCATTTGTAATGCCAAAATGGAAATATCTAAATAAAGTTATCGGGCATTATTTTTTTACGTTTTTACAATAGTTAATTAACCGACTTCAAAAAGGGAGGAGGTTCTATATTCGGGACCTATTTTTTTTAATCTATGTATGTTTACTGATTTCCCCTGTATTTGTGAACCGATTTTGATGATTATTGTTTTATTTAATAGGGTAATTTTGTATAATAAAAATAATTTTTACCCCACTTATAAAGATTTTATTTGAATATTAAAATGGTTAGTTTAATATACAGTGCGAGTTTTTATTTATAGTACACATAGGACAATATTTGCAATGCAATTTTGAAATAAATGATTTTTTTCCATAGTTACTTCTTATTGTCTGTCCTATGTGTACTAAATAAAAATTAGCACTGTATGTATAACAAAATAAGGAATGTCGTTTAATAGGTTCCGAAATTCGAAATAGTAGTATATCTAGATGTGTAATGAACAATATTACGATGAGTGATGACAGTATGTAAAAACGAACGATAGCGAGTTTTTACAGTCATATGAGTCGTAATACCATTACGCACGCGATATACAGTGAAATCTCTTTTGGACGGACAGAAAACTGACAAAAAATTCCAGAAGAGAAACCCACAAATCTGATCGGTGGGGCGTGACCACTATACTAAAATATGGAAAACGTGGATTTTTTAAAATCTAAAATTGTGCAAATGCATATTTGTTCTTTCGAGATTATATTATAAATTAATTGTCCAAATGATTGATTAGCTATCTGTAGATATAATAAAATTTAAATCTATCGAGAAATAGTACATTGTGCCACAAGGGAGGAAAGTGCTACATTTCTTCCCGCGTATAAAATTGCTACCCGAGCCGAAGGCGAGGGTGGCAAATACGCGGAAGGAGATGTAGTAATTTCCTCCCGTGTTGCGTATACTATTTTTTCTCCTGCCAAGCCAAAAGTTCGCAAAATAGAAAAAAAAAATTATTAAAATTATTATTTTTATTTTATTTTATTATTAGAATTATTAAAATTATTAAAAAATAATTTTGTGTAGGAGTCAGAAGTAGGTGCGTGAGAGCCGGCATAAGTACTATTGCGCACGCGCACTTGTCCGTACCACTGGAATAAATTCGACTTTGTTCCCGCTTGGCAGGAACAAAAGTACGAACTTTCGGCCTAGGTAGGAGAAAAATCGGAGAAAAATTAAATTGTTACTTAGTTTTTGTAGCATAATATGTCATTTTATTTTAAAAGAAAAAAAATGCAAGTCATTTAAAGTTCCAGAATATGATTAGTAGACGTCTTGTGAATAAATGTTTAAATATTCATATTTCTTGGCAATTACTGAAATAAAAAAAAACACACTTTTTTTATTAAACTCGGTTGTAAATATATAATTGAATTTTTAACAGATTATTCAAATATGGAAGATTTATACGATGTGTCCATTATGATCGGTGGCGAATAACAACGAAATTATCCGTTTCGGAACGTTAACTTTAATACATATATTATTCACCCCACAATATCCTATATTCTTAAGATAATTTTATTAATTAATTTTTTAAACATATCATTGTTTTAATTTTCGTAGTACAAATTTGATGTGCTTATAACAGGAACTATAAAAACAGTTTTTTTGAAAGATACAATTTCAAATGTAATTGGGTTGTGTGACGCTGACGGTCCATGAGAACTTAAAAGAATCTTTATAATTTGAACACAATCCTTAAATAAATTTAATTGCGTAAATCTCCATTATTGAGAGGACGTTTTGTATACGCGGTTTGTTGCATTTTTATGGAGAATTATTTTTTATTATAACATAAATCATGAGCGACAGTAATCAGTTTCTGTTTGTAGCTTTATAGTCGCTGTAAGTGGTAATCCGACATCCAAAGATGGAATGATATTGTATTTTTTTTTATAATTTTATTCTTCGGCATTAAAAATGGCCAAAAGTTTCTAAGAAACGCATTATTATTATAAAACGTTGCAATAAATAAATAATTTTCGCACCAAGGTTATGTTCGGTGGATCAGAGTTTCTGCGAATTCACAATGAAAGAAATTAACCACAGCTGTCTGTTACTCTCGTGCTGTCACACTTCAATGTACTGAGAACAGGGATGAGGAATTATACTAAGATTAATATATTTTAATAAATAATGGAGAAAAAACTAGGGAACGGTTTTATGAAACCAAAGTTCAAGTAAAACTACTACCATAACCCTATAAACGCTTTTAACCTGAAATCGACTAAAGTAGGTATATAATTTTGTTTACGTGGTTTTGGTATAATTTATATTGTAATTTGAACCCTGATCATGTATCGTTGGTGCTCGACCGAATATTCGTACGATTCGTACAATATTCATAGTTATGAACATAACGTCGCAGCTTTTTGATGAGTACTGGTCTGGTCGACTACCATCACATTTGTACCCAGTCGTACAATATAGTTATGAACATAACGTCGCTGCTTTTCGATGAGTTATTGGTCTGGTCGATCGATTCGATTGGATGTGACGTGACGGTCGTAAGCTTTTTGTTCAGCTATTTAAATACTGGCGAGTTCCCATCATCCAACTCTCTGGAATCCTACAATTTGATTTTATCTATTGTTTAGGCCTTAGGGTGTCGCCATTGCTATTTATACTGTGTCTGAATTTATTTTATTTCTAAAGATAGCACATAATAGAATAGTTACCTATACTGAAAGTGCCAACAGTAATTAAACTGTGTATTTTAAATCTGAACATAGCACAGAAAAGCTATAGACTGCGTGTTATCAGTATTAGTCCATTAATTTTAGATTTCCACTGCGGAATAATTCCCAGTTAATCGTTAGCTTAAAGTTCAACTTAAAATAAAGGTACAAATCATTATGACAAATTGGTTGAGGCTTTCGCGGCCAGTTGATGAGCTGGTGTTGTCCTGATTCGGGTCTATAGATAGATAGATAGATAGATGGATAGATATATTTAGTGACCAATATTTGTATAAAACGTCAGAAAGATACAAAGATACAAAGTAATTATTACATAAATATACAATAAATTCTACACGCTACAAGAAAAGAAATCTTCGAAATTGTACAAACACATATTTTTGAAGCACATTTTTAATTTTATTTTTAAAAGTGTTCAGCGGTAAGGCCTTGATTTTGTCTGGAAGATGGTTATAGAATTTGGGTGCCCAAAAGTTGGGACCATTAATTAATTTATTGTTTTTATAAAAAGGTACCCTTATGTCAGTACAGCTTCTGGTGCTGTGAGAATGTACCTGATTTGCTGTCTCAAAGATTTCCAGGTTTTGTTTTACATAAATTAAGTTTTCATATACATACAATGAATGCAACGTCAAGATGTTAAAGCGTTTAAATAAAGGAGCACAATGTTCGGTTGGTTTCTTTCTGGCAATAGTGCGCATCGCTCGTTTTTGTAATTTAAAGATTCTCACAGCATCAGGAGCTGCTCCCCATAGCAGTATACCATAAGATAGGACGGAATGAAATAATCCAAAATACACATTTTTAACGACAGATTCTGAAACACGTGTAGAAATCTTTCTAAGTAGAAAAATTATAGTTGTAAGTCTGTTGCTTACATAATTGATATGATCCTTCCACTTCATGTCATCATTAATATACAAGCCCAGAAATTTAACATAATTCGCACTTGATGAACCACAATAACGGAAAATACATTGTTGCGTTTTTCCTTTGTTAAGGAGTAATTTGTTACAAGAAAACCAATCCGATGCCGTTTCAAGAGTTTTTGCAGCCAATTCTTGTAATTTATTTACATCATTGTGAACGGTAATAAAGGATGTGTCATCTGCATATAGATACAAATGTGAGTTTATAATTTGGTTAGGCAGATCATTGATATAAATAATGAATAATAACGGGCCAAGTATGGATCCCTGTGGAACACCACAATGTATTTCCCGTAGGCCGTCGTTGGTTGCAATTGCTTCCTAACGTTTCGCTAGCACGAGTGGCGAGCTTCTTCAGAGGTCCTTCCATCTCCGATGCTCTTGTCTTTCGCTGATCTAATGTACTGTTGGATCTTCTTCGTCGGCCTAAAGATAGTTCTGATATTATGCCTCCAGGATTGGCAAAGTTTTGAGGAGGCATAATATCAGAACTATCTTTAGGCCGACGAAGAAGATCCAACAGTACATTAGATCAGCGAAAGACAAGAGGGACCCACTCTCAGCTGCAGGAGTATACAGTATACCCTGCTCCTGCGGTAAGGTCTACATTGGAACTACCAAGAGATCGATGGGAACGAGACTCAGAGAGCATAAAGCAAGCTGTCGGTTAGGACAAACTGAGAAATCTGCAGTAGCCGAACACGCACTGACCGACGGGGACCACAGGATACAATTTGAGAACTGTAGGCTACTAGCATCAGTCAACGGCTACCACAACAGACTGGTCAGAGAAGCCATCGAGATCCACAAACATTCCAATAATTTCAACAGAAAGGAGGAAACCCTCAAGCTCAACCAGATCTGGAACCCAATACTCAGGCACTCCCGAGTAATGCCGACCGATATCATGAGATCAACCGAAGCGGAACAAGCTCCGCCCCCTACCCACAGGTATAAATACAACCTGCGCCCGAGAATTTGTCATTCTACATCCAGAATCGGAGATGGAAGGACCTCTGAAGAAGCTCGCCACTCGTGCTAGCGAAACGTCAGAAGCAATTCCAACCAACGACGGCCTATAGACCCGAATCAGGACAACACCAGCTCACAAATCATTATGTTAGGTCCTCGGGAAGCAGCATAATCCCGTTATGTAAAATTGAGGGGGAGTAAGTCGCGGGGACTTAAATAAGTAAAACTATGAATCGTCGACAAGAAATGTTTATACAAAAGTTTTAGAGAATTTCGTACTCTACAAGATTGATAATAACCATTGTTTACTTAAAATAGAATGAAACCGAGAAATTCGTAAAAAATCGTCTATCGTGAACTTGGACCTCGAATATCTGGCAACGCCGGCACGATATTGATGGGAACTTTTTACACGTTTTTTAAAACTCCATAACGAAGGTGTATATAAAACTTCAGCTAACTGGGAATTATTCCGCAGATAGGTCGTTTTTATATGTCTAAAATTATTGGGATATATAGGGTTTGATGGGATAATCTTCAAAAATAATCGAGATGCAGGCCTAGGGAGTCATGTCTGGACACCCTGCATATATAGGTATACAGAATACTAATTGACTACCGATGTTCAATTTTAAAATGCACAATTTAATAGGTACTCTGCTGTCACTTAGAAGTGGAAAAAATAACGGGTAATGGATAGTAGGTACTATTAATAAATAAAATTTCAAACTTATAGTGGACTTCAATTTAGTTTTTTCATTTCTGATCCACCGTTTCCGTATTATCCGACTTTGATTTATCCGACCACCTGTATATTTAATTTAATCAGAACTCTATTATATAATGTAGGTATCTAATGCTTCAGTAGCAGTGCAAATAAATCGCTGTATGTATTTAAATATTACAGTACATAACCTAAATTTTTGTTAGATACTAAATATATTTTATTATAAACTATAGTGTATTTTGACATAAATATTTACTTTATGTAAAACAATGTGTTTTAATTTATCATCTTTTCCTTGTATTGTACTTCATCGTATTATGTGCGTGATTAGTGATTTTGTTAAAATCTTGATCTTTTCTCGATACAACAGATACACTATGTCTATATTGTTTCATTTTGTCAGAATTTTTACTAACTGTTGTGATCGCTCAAAAGGAAAAAAAATCTACTTGCTATTATATTACATTATTAACTGTAAATATTTAAATTAAATTTATTTAAATTACTAATTTTAGCAAGTGACTTTGAACTGTCTAACCTATTGTAGTATATAATTGTAGTCAAATAGGCTTAATTATGTTCATCCAATTGTCACTGGTCAAAAATACAATACATTGTACGTTGTAAGGGCAATGCAGGTAGGTAACCCCAAATTTATGCGTTTCCTGATTTACATGAATTCGGTTCTGCGTAGTTTTCTTCCTCAAAGAAATAATTTTGTACATAGCATTAATAATGGAATAAATTAACATGAATAAAAGAAACCAAAAGATACGAAAAAACACCTTTCCATTTATATTTCCCTGCAATTTAACTAAAACTGCAACAGCTCATAAACATTAGACATATTAATTTTATTTCATTAATTTAATATTTTTAAATAATAACCGAAACATTATTACTTTATTATTTATAAAATTTCGCTGTCGTCAAAAGCCAATAAGTTAATATTTTTACGTTGAGGTCATAATATTATGTTATTTTTAGAACAAACTTTTTATGGTGCCTGGAGAATCATATGCTAAGAAGTAAATAAATTAGACTTTCTTGATTAGATCATTTCCCCATTCATCATTAACTATATTTGTCTTGCTTTGTACTACTAACGAATCATGATAACTTTGACTATGATTGTGATAATATGAATGATGTTTTAAGATGTCAAACACCTAATGATCTATCAAAGATGTTACATTATTTGTGTTACTTATATAGGCTTCAATTGAAAATTCAAGTGTACAAAACAAATTCATCGTTCATTGTTAAGATTATTCAGTGGAAATCATAAATACCCAGAACTACAAAACCCTGCTGTGGGTCGTCTCGTATGTTTTGATGACTGAATTTTGCCTGAAAAGAAACAGTCTTAAAATAAATGATACGAATTTCCACCGCACTGACTTTCTCGTTGAAACATCGACCACAGATTTTCATTCATTAGTAAACTACCTTTATTTGAGAAATTAGAGAGAAAATAAAAAACCTGAGGACCCTAAAAAAAAGTGTGAAATTTGGTATCCATTCGTTGCAGTGTTACGAACGGACGAATTTTCAAAGCTCGATTTTTAGATATGCAGGAACCATGAAACGTTTATCTGTCGAAATGTTTATTTCAAATTTTTGTTCAAAATTTTATTGTCAATTTAGGGTAAAAACTCAATTTTGCTGGAATCTGATAAAACATAATATTTCAAAAGTTGAAACTGCATTTCGTGTTTTTGTAACCAAAGTTTCGTAATTTATTTACTGGACACGCCACGTGTAAAGCTAGTAAACAGATTTACTTACCTGTAGTAAAGTGCTCATTAATCATCGCAAGTGCAGTAGTTAGTGCACTTTACGTTGGTTGACCTATAGTCTATACACCCCCGTATTAACTTTTTATCGAATTGAATTAAAGAATTCGAGCAAAATCGAGGAAAAATTTTATGCGTGGTTGGATTTTTTTTTTCAAGATTTTTTTGTTTTTATTCTGTTTTGAATCTATTTTCATAACTAGAAAACAGACAATTGGAATTTCAATTTTTTTAAACCTGTGTAGAGAATTGAAATATACCTTTCAAATGAGGTGCAACAAGATCCCCCTGATTTGATAGTGCCCCTGGCGCCATTTTTGAATTTCCAAAAACAAATGTATCTTCAAAAGATAGTTTATGCGTGATAAAATAAGATTTTACTCTAACTCAATTATTTCGAAGTTACGATGAGGGGGGGGACACTTTACGCGCGCACTGTATTTAGTGCGTTTACTAGCTTTACTCAACATAAGGAATATGGCGCTGTGCAGTGACCAGTTAATTTTCACTGTTGAATTTTTACCCGACTACGAAAAAAGGAGGGTTATGATTTTAAACAGCTATGTGTATATGTATGTTACGTATACCGGGTGTGACTTAGAAGAGGTAACATAGGAAAAATAGTACGGTGAATTTTAGGCACAATTCGATAATGCTATGAACCTAGTTTAGGTAATCGTTGTGGGATATATTATTTTAAAAGTTACAATAAAAATTCAAATATATCTGATTTTATACAATAGAAGTAAAAAACAAACAAAATGACAACCTTTCAGTAAACAATATTTTCCATAATGACGGTCAACATATTTACATTAGATCTTACGGCCCATAGCCTACTACAACGTTGTAAGTGTTCTCTTTTTATTACAGATGCTAATGACCTCTGTTGTCGAGCGTCTATAATTCACAATTCAATTCAATTCTCTTTTTATTTTCCTTTTGTAAGCCACACACGGTATATTATATATGTTAGTTAGTTACCTCGTAGTGCCAAATCTACTGGGCCGATTTTCATAATCGGAGGTGTCATTCGATTTATCTTAATCACGCGAGTGTTATAGAATATAAACTATAAAATATTTTTGTGAATTCGAAAACTAGATGGTTGCGCGTTTGTCACCGATAACGCCAGTGTTGGATACAGGTTGTCTCAAGAGTGCAGTATTTTTACTGCAGAGTTATATGCAATTTTGCAGGCCTTGAGACATGTGCACGGTCCACACAAATATGTTATTTGCAGCGACTCTTTGAGTGCTCTTCAGGCATTGCAGCGTTCCTATCCCAGCCACCCTCTTATTTGTTTAATTCAGGACAAATTGTACACTTTGAAAAGAGGTGGAACCACTGTCCGGTTTTGTTGGGTTCCCGGCCACATGGGAATCGCTGGCAATGAACTAGCTGACACTGCAGCTAAGGACGCTGCAAATAACGGTCAGAGTGTATTTTGCGTTATCGGTGACGACCTCAAGAGCGTACTGATTTCAGCCGTTCAGCAGCTCTGGAAGAATGAATGGAGTGCTGTCGATGAAAACAAATTAAAATTTATAAAATCTACAGTTGACCCATGGTTCACATCTTTCCGTCCCTCCAGGTGGGAGGAAGTGGTCCTTACACGGCTGCGCATAGGTCACTGTAGACTTACACATGGTTTTTTGATGGCTCGTGAGGAACCGCCCCTCTGTGAAACGTGTGACACTCGTGTTACCGTTTCGCATATTTTAATAGAGTGTGTCCAGTTTAGGGACACACGACAGCAGATCGGATTGTCAGGTGATCTGTCGGTTGTTTTAGGAAATGATCCTGACAATGTCGATCTGCTGTTTCGATTTTTAAAAGAAACCGGTCTCGACCGGTTTATTTGATTTTATTTATTTGTATACATTTAGGCCCTTTTACAGCCTAAATGGTTTTTTCTTTATATCACTACATTATTTTATATGACACATTGTATTTGTAGCTATTAGATTTTATTTTGTTGTATGTCAACTTTTGTTTTTGTATTGATTTTGCTTTGGTTTTATTGTTTTTGGTTTTCTTTTGTTTACTTTTTTATTTTTAGACGCTAATGACCTCTGTTGTCGAGCGTCTATAATCTACAGTTCATTCATTCGAAAACTAGAAAAATGTATCGTATGTACGATATATTTTTCTATTTTTGCAAAGCAATAAATGTGTGATTTAACCGGTTGTCGCGCCGGCCAATTATTTGGAACGTGTCTTATATTTTTTTATTTATCACACATTAATTATCGCATAGTAGATTTTAGCATAATTTGGGTGTCTTTTGTTGTAACACCTTCGTATACGGTATGGAACAGGTAATATTACTTGACATCTGTGTGGACGGTTCATCAGCGATATATAAAAAAATACTGAACAATATTATTCATTTATATATTTTTATATTACAAACCCACATCTGCCACCTACTGCGATACAACAATTAATAATATAATTGAATGGACCAGAATTTTAACCGTGTCCGTCGTACGGGCGACAGGCAGGTATTCCTTACATAAATAATAAGTTCTTAAGAATATTACGAATCTTTGTTGTGTATAAAATATGTATTATGCTTTTTAAATTTGTTATGGAAGATTTAATCGTATATAATATGCGTTATTATAGTCAACTTTTTTGTAAAGTTAAATTTGTGTGTTGTGAATTTTATAGGAAGTTTAGATAAATGGTTTTTATGCTCAAAAATGGGACATTTCATTGAATTTGAATTGAATCCAATTTATAATTTTGTAATATTATAAAAATAATCATAAAATATTCTTTTTTATTTTTATTTCTATCAAAATTAGCATACAGAATTTGCATAATTTGTTTACACTAAAAATATAAGAAATTATCGAAGATTGCATATTCGTCTTAACATTTTTGAAATACTGTTTATTTTCATAGTTTTTATAAAACTTTTAGACCACCAATTGCAAATTTTATTTTTAATATTTATAGTTATATTAAAACTTCATTTAAGATTACCAGTTCTCCGATTAAAATCTTGGTTTCAGTATTTGTAAAGTAGCTAATCTAATACTGCTATAGATCTATAACTTCTATACTAATATATAAAATTCTTTGTATGTATGTTTGGCATCATGATTTAACTTAAAAATCTATTTGACGGATTTTGATGTTTTTTTTAAATGTTCCTTATGATTTCAGAAGTGCTATTAATAGGCTATGTTTTATTCAACTTTTTAAATAAATTTTTGAATTAATTAATTACCTAATTAAATTTTTATTGGTTCTCTACTACTAACAAAACGTGAAATTCTTTTGCATTTTACCATATTAGCGGAATCCTACTAACACCAGCCCGACTTCGCTTCGCAGGGGGACAGATTCACGCGGGGGGGTGGGGTGGGGGCTTTATAAATCATAAATCCTTATCTCTGGAACTACTGAACCGATTCTAAAAAATTTTTCACTAATAGAAAGCTACAAGGAGTGATATAGACTATATTTTATTTTGAAAAATTTCTCGCGGGGGGATAATAAATCATAAATCGAAATATACGTGGGCGAAGCCACGGGGAACGGCTAGTATTAGATAAATAGCAAATTTGTTTCTATACCTAATATGAATAGTTAAAATTAATATGGCATTAATTAAATTACAGATTCATATTACTATATTGAGACAAATTGGTCAGTTTCACATATAATAAACTAGCCGTCACACGTGGCTTCGCCCACGTATATTTCGATTTGATTTATTATCCCCCTCCTCGAGAAATTCTCCTCCTGGAAAGCGAAGCCGGGCTGGTGGTGTTTATTCGCTCGAATTTTATTAATACATAACTCACTCGCTTCGCTCGTTCGCTCGAATTTTATTAATACATTACTCACTCGCTTCGCTCGTTCGCTCGAATTTCATTAATACATTACTCACTCGCTTCGCTCGTTCGCTCGAATTTTATTAATACATTACTCACTCGCTTCGCTCGTTCGCTTGAATATTATTAATATATTACTCACTCGCTTCGCTCGTTCGCTCGAATTTTATTAATACATTACTCACTCGCTTCGCTCGTTCGCTCGAATTTTATTATTACATTTTTGCTCACCTATGTTATATAAGGAACTCCTATGCAAAATTTCATGCTTTTAACTTCCAAAATGATGAACTTCCATACAAATTTTCATCCCTTATTTAAACCCCTTAAGGGATGAATTTTCAAAAATCCTTTCTTATTACTCATCTACGATATATAAGGAAGTCCTGTGCAAAATTTCATGCTTCAAGCTTCAAAAATGGCAAACTTCCATTCAAACTTTCATCCCCTAGTGAACCCCCTTAGGGGATGAATTTTCAAAAATACTTTCTTATTGCTCACCTACGTTATATAAGGAACTCCTGTGCAAAATGTCATGCTTCTAACTTCAAAAATGACGAACTTCCATAAAAACTTTCATCCCATTTTTAACCCCCTTAGGGGATGAATTTTCAAAAAAACATTTCTTAGTGCTCACCTACGTTATATAAGAAACTCCTGTGCAAAATTTCATGCTTTTAACTTCAAATATGAAAAACATCCTTTTATCGCCTATTTAACCCCCTTAATTGATGAATTTTCAAAAATCCTCTCTTAGTGGGTGCCTACGTCACAAAAGGAACCTACTGTCCAAATTTCAACTTTATATCTTCAGCGGTTTGACCTGGGCGTTGTCTGTCAGTCAGTCAGTAACGGAACTGTTTTATATATATATATATAGATTATAATTTCATTTACATTTTGAGAACGTAATTTTAAAACCCAAGCGTAAGAATACTAAGCCCATTCTCGACAGATGAAATTTTCATGCACAAGCGCTAGGGTTGCCTTGCGAAATCTAAGTGCGATATTGATACTGATTTCTGATAAAATTCTATTATAAGGTATTTTACCTCAGTTTATTTTTTTTGGAATATTATTAACTATTCCCAATTTTATTAAAACAACGCGAAATTGTTTACTATAGTCGCAGAGATATTTTGTTAATATCTGTACGATTCTATTAGAACGATTTACGTCACATTGTTGAACTTTACTTGAATATACATTAATTTAAACCGGAATTTCTTATGGAAAACAGTCTATTTTTTTTTTTTTTTAATTATTGGACTGATGGACTTTTCCTTCCTTTTTTTTCAAACCAACAAACTCACATATGGACCAAATTATTGGGCACTGAAATTCTTTAATTCATTACCAGGAATTCGAACTCCTCCCTGAAAGTGTTTTCGAAAGAAGTATTAAAAATTTTAATAGTGAATTGTATTTTAAAGACCACCAACAGCTAAGGTTATTTGGGCCTAGCACCAATTCATATTTTCAATTCATTATTTATTTTTTTTTTTAATAATAAATTGAAAATCCAATTGACACTTTTACCAGCTCTCGGGCTAGAACTCGGGAACTGGGGACTTGTAATAGAGGAACCATAGCAACGCCATGTAAACAACAGCGCCGCTACACTCTCGGCTATTCTCAAGCCCTAAAAAAAAATTTTGATACTTCTTTCGAAAACACTTTCAGGGAGGAGTTCGAATTCCTGGTAATGAATTAAAGAATTTTAATTTAAAATTAAACGAAGGGATGCATGTTTATATAACTAAGGAGTATTTTTTACGTTGTCATTGTTTTAGTAAGCAATTAGGTTATATTGTATATTTCTTGTTTTGTAATTGCTTTTGATAAAGATTACATCTTATATAAGTTTTCATAAATTAATAGTAGTACCTCTTTATCTTCCGGTTACTAAACGGGAATTTAAAGCATAGAAAATGTCAAATTTTTTTAAATATGGTAGTTTTGTGTAGCAAAAAATTCATAAAAATCCCATCGAATGATGCAAGAGTAGGTACCTGTAATCTGCATGTATCTTTTATGCATCTACCGATAAATCAAAATTGCGTGTTTTACAGAACAGGTAGTTCTGCTGTCGGGTGAAGAATGACGGTATTAACAAATTAAAATTGACTTAAACGTGCAACAAAAATACCAGAAAACATTTTTATTTTTTAAAATCTTCAATTGAATATGATTAGACCATTGTGTACAGCATTAGACAGCATGGAAAATTAATAGCCAAAGTTGAACCTTACTGTCGCGATCAGAGATATGTTATTCTTACACATAATACACTAATCACTATTGACTGTATTGCCCGGCTTCGCACGGGTGCTAAGAAAGCCCGGTTGCAATACACTACTCACTCGCTTCGCTCGTTCGCTTGAATATTATAATTACAATACTCACTCGCTTCGCTCGTTCGCTATACAGGGTGTTTCATAATATATGCGCAGGACTTCGGGATGTGATAGCTCGTTCAAAAATATGAAAAAAAGTTCTCTATTAACTTACCCTCTAAAATGCACCATTTTAGAGGGTAAAAACACCCACTACCCCTTCAAAACCTTCACCAATTATGACTTAAAAAAAAAAAATTCCGCACAAAACATAGCTTATTATGAGTAGAAAATACTTACAAAAGCTGTTTTTTGTACGATAAACGGTTCCGGAGATATTCGCAAAAAACGAAATTTTTTTTTCAATTTCAACACCCTGTATCTCTAAAATGGTGCATTTTAAAGGGTAAGTTAATAGAAACTTTTTTTCATATTTTTGGACGAGCTATCACATCCTGATGTCCTGCGCATATATTATGAAACACCCTGTATATACAGGATGTTAAAAAAAAAAAGTGTTCGGACATTTTAAGGGCGTATAGTATAAACCAAAATAAGTGAAAAAAGCCTAATAAACATGGGGGTTCGCAAACTAACCGTTTCAAAGATATGAGCTATTTTCAGAAATGTACTATCTAAGAAAATAAGAAAACAGTGTGTGGTATCAAATTAACGTATTTTATTTAAGCCATTTTACAATAGGTGTTCTACATGTCCCCCTTCCATCTCAACACATGATTCACATCCTCTTATTAACGAGTTTCGCACCTTTTCAAAAATTCTCGGTTTACTCGAATTTTCTCAGTCATCTATTCGCTCTTGTAATAGCCCGGGAAATAAAGGTTTTATGTCGCAAATAATTCCCATATAGAGCTGGATTTTTCACAGATGGTAGAACACCTTTAGACATGTATTTTTACAAAAGTCTCCGGTTATCCCCCTTGTGCTTCCCCCGCCATCCCCTCTTGAATATAATTTTGCAAGCCTTACGGAAGCCAGTTTCGAAATATCTCAGAAACGGTCGACTTAAGCGATTCTTTCATTATGTAATGTTTGAAATAGGATTACATTTCCTACAATTTTTATTCCCACAAATTTTCTGTCGTGCAAATAGTAAGCGCGCTACAGCTTCTTGAAAATCACGCGCTTTTTGTAACCTTGAAAACGCGGGTGGCCGTAAATAAATGAATTTTCCCCCTCATATTAAAAAAAAAAGTAGTTCAATAATTGAACTACTTTTTTTTTTAATATGAGGGAAAAATTCATTTATTTACGGCCACCCGCGTTTGCGGGTAGTGTGGGACTCGGCCGCGGCAATACCACTTCCTTCCGTCCTGACAACCTGGGACCGCTTACGCACTACTTGATACAAATTAAAATGTCATTTTCTCCGCAATTAATGATGGGATTTGAAAAACAAAAAGACTGTTGTAAAAAGAATTGAGAGGCCTTTCGAACTGCGAATCGTTCCCTTTAAAAATTTTTGGGATGCAATTCACCCTGCTCTCAGGGTTGAAGTTACATAAATAATACTAATCGATTTAGATGTCTCCCTTAATTCTAAAATTGACGTGTGCGAGCTTTTTTCGCAAAACTGATGTTAAGTGGCCAAAACTTGCCCGGACTGTTTTCATTGGCCCACTCTGTATATACACGATTCATTTTTTTTATCCCCTGTGCGCGGCATTGCCGAGTGTCATTGTTATAGTCAACACAATAGCAGGTTAGTTGGAGTTTCTGTACCTTTTAAATGTATGTGAGGTACCTACTATAATACGTGCATATATTATTGTGACTCCGGACTCCGGTTCGCGTATGCTTTGATTAATTATCTGCTATGATATTAATATATGAATGTGTGTAAATTATGTCGCATTGATTCACCGTAAAATCAACACTAATGAGCAAACTGCAATTTATTAAAATTATTAAGAAACTATAAGCTTTTATCCCAGTAAAGACTCCCGCAGATGAACGCGGAACTGCGGGGAGAGAGCGGTTCGAATTTAATACAGTCACCAGTTTTTTTTTATTCCTTGAGATGCTGTCATTAAAGCAACAATTTTATCGGTATTGAGTTTGTTTCTGTCTTCATTTTTTATTCTTTTTAAGGAACTAAAAAGTAAAAACTCTCAACTGAGGCATTTGAGAATGGCATCTCTAGAAGTATTGAAATTATTACTTTTTAGTTTGGAAACTTAGGATCATCTGCTAAATTTTACATTTTGAAAATGTTGAACCAATATTCCACTGCTGTAAGATTTTCATCTATTAAATTATATTCTTGATAATCTAATAAAGCGCGTTCGCTTCACTCTTTGTCTAAATCTTGGATATTTATTAATTCTTATTCTTTCAGGATAGGAAATCTTCCTAAAATTTCTCCAAAATCTTAATTTTATATTATTGAGCAAATTTGAAGTCTACTATTATAGATATTATGTCAAACAGAGGGTCAGAGAAGTCAAATCTGTTTTTGGTTTGCTTAAAATGTTCGATATGAAAATCTAGACAAGTTTTCAAAAAGTTTTCTATTTCGAGTTGTGTAGAGGGTGGATTTGCTTCATTTTTTAATTCTGTCATTAATTCTTGTGCAGCAATACCAAGGTAATGGCAAAAAGTATCTTGGGTTGTCTTATTGAATAGTCAACATTGTGCAGTTTTTACAGTGGTCGTTCATATAATTTATCGCAACATTTTTGACCAAATCTTCAATATCTGATTTTAATTTGTGTAAAATTAGTGAATCTGATTGAATTAAACCCAGAATATATGCGGCAAGAATCTTAAATAAATTTTTGCAAATTTGTTGCTAAGAGTGTTAAATAATATCTTCGGTTATCCTCGATGAATCCTCAAGCAGTTCAAGCCTAAAGTAGTTTTTTTTAAACTTCATACATTTATAATACCCGCCGGTCTACAAATTGTTTAATACATAGAAGTCAGCCTGCTGTGGGTGGTTTAATATTTTATGTATATCAACTTTGAAATAACTTTGTATTTCTTGAAGTTTTTTTTATTTTTAGCATAACGCGGCTAAAATGTGCACCAATATTTCTCAAAAGGTCTTCTACTCTTCTACAGACCTAGGCAACTTGAGACATGCCTTTGAAGTTGCCAAGTGTATCATGTGACAGCTACATTTTACGCTTGCTATATGTCTGGGAGTAGATCATTGAGTCTAGAAAACACAGAATTATGTTCACCAGCCGTGGAGTTAGTGGTGTCTGATGCAAATCCAATAACATTCTCTGTATAGGTATTGACCTTTTAGAGTTTAGACAATATATCAAGCAAACATTTAAATTCTGCTGTTCCTGAGGAAGGTTCTACCATATCAAAAAAATTTATATGTACAGAGCTAGTATCATTGTCAAAATAAATAATGTTGAAAGCGCATTGTTTGACAGTATCCAGGTCTGTTGTTTCATCCATTATGACTGGAAAAAAACTATCAGACCCTTGCAGCTTGCTGTCAATTTAAACTGGTCTTTTCACATAGAGGAATGCTGCACTAAAATATCCAGTGCTCTTTTTCCTTTAAGAAGATTATCATATCTTGTTGATGAGCATACACTTTTAACATATTATTTTGCATCAATTTATTCCTATATAAATTTTGGAATTCTGTTGTGGGGCAAATCATCATATGTCAACCGTATATTTTTCTTACAAAAAAAAGCCTTAAGAATTATTTTTAAACTTAGGTATACGGATTCGTGTCGTCCAGTTTTTAATAAATATAAACTTTTAACCGTTCCAGCAGTGTATATATACAAAGCAGCTGTTTTTGTTTGGAACAATCCTGACATGTTTGTCTTAAATTCCCATGCTTACGGCACCAGGTGTAATCATTTATACAATAAAAAAGTGAAACTCAGTATTTACAAAAGTGGGCCGTTATATAACTGCATCGAAGTGTTTAACAACGTACCAGATGATATAAAAAACAGTGATAGTACGGCACTGTTTAAAAGTAGGCTTAGAGCTTTTTTAATTGCTAACTGTTTTTATTCTGTCAATGACTTTTATTTGTAATTTTTAATTGTATTCATCTTGTTATCCTCTATGTATTTGACATATCCTATACATTTATAATGTACAGACAGGGATAATAAATATATTATTATTAATTTGTGATTGAAATTCAGATACAATTGTCTGTTTTATAGTCCAGTCACGAGAGCTTAAAAAAGTAGGTCCACCTTGCGTTTTGTGCAGCAAATGATTTTATTTTTTTGTGTCCTCAAGCATGTTTAGGAGATGTCAAATCCAAATTTGCGACCTCTAAAACAGGGCGGGGAAATTTTGGTGGGCTAAAAACCACGACTTTTTTGCACTTTTCTCGGTTTTTTGCTTATATCATAAAAACGGCTAGTCCTATCAAAAAAATGGCCCTATTCAAAATTAAAGGGCACAAAATTTACTTCAAAATGCACTAGTCAAATATGTTTTTGTTCCGATTTTTACCGACTCTACAGAACTTAGAAAAACAAAAACAAAAATAAAATGTTTTTTTGTTTGAAGGCGCTAATCTCAGGAATTACCAGTCTGTAAAAGAAGCAAAGTAGTATTCAATGAGACCCTATACGAGTTTTTTAAAAATTCAATCCTAAAGGGTGAAAACGGGAGTGTAGGATTTATTGTAATAACAAAAAATCCTACATTCACGTTTTACCCCCTTTGGGATTGAATTAAAAAAAAATATATAATAGCCTATAACCTTCCTTAATAAACGGGCTATCTAACAAAAAAATTTTTTTTCAAATCGGACAAGTAGTTCCTGAGATTAGCGCATTCAAACAAAAAAAATAAACTCTTTTTTTGTTTGAACGCGCTAATCTCAGGAACTACAAGTCCGATTTAAAAAAACATTTTTTTGTTAAATAGCCCGTTTATTGAGGAAGATTATAGGCTATTCGAGTTTTTTTTAAATTTAATCCCAAAGGAGGTAAAACGTCGGTGTAAGATTTTTTGTAAAAACAAAAAATCTTACAACCCCGTTTACCCCCTTTAGGATTGAATTTAAAAAAAATTCAAATAGCTTATAACCTTCCTTAATAAACGGGCTATCTAACAAACATTTTTTTCTTTAAATCGGACTTGTAGTTCCTGAGATTAGCGCGTTCAAACAAACAAACAGGGTTTTTTTTTTTTGTTTGAAAGCGCTAATCTCAGGAACTTCCAGTCCGATTTGAAAAATTTTTTTTTGTTAGATAGCCCGTTTATTAAGGAAGGTTATAGGCTATTCGAATTTTTCAATAGTTAAAAGCTTAAAAAAATACGTTTTTTTCATTTTGGTAAATTTTAGCAATTTTCAAAGTTCCGTAGAGTTGGTAAAAATCGGAATAAAAACATATTTGACTAGTGCATTTTGAAGTAAATTTTGTGTCCTTTAATTTTGAATAGGACCATTTTTTCGATAGGACCAGACTTTTTTATGTTATAAGCAAAAAACCGAGAAATGTGCAAAAAAGTCGTGGTTTTTAGCCCACCAAAATTTCCCCGCCCTATTTTAGAGGTCGCAAACTTGGATTTGACATCTCCTAAACATGCTTGAGGACACAAAAAAATAAAATCATTTGCTGCACAAAACGCAAGGTGGACTTCCTCTCGTGACTGGACTATTACTATTAATTGCCATTTTTTTTTGCTATTATCGAGTCTGGAAATATATTTGGCAACAATGGTATTAGCGTTTCCATTAAATTAAATGCTAAGTTCTTTGTAGACAGTAATCTAGCTGATTTTAACTCAGCACGCCTGACCTGGATTTTATCATTTTTTCTTTTATTGTGCCAAGCCGGTAACATTGCCGTTGTTAATAATAAATTGAAAATATGAATTGGTACTAGACCCAAATAACCCTGGCTGTTGACAAAAAAAATAGTGAACTAATTTTCATAAAAATCGGTTCAGTCGTATTCGAATGATGCCAATTCACAAACAGATTAATAGATAAATAAAAATTCTGGGCACTTGTTTTCCCACAATACCTGGAAAATCTGTAATAGTTATTTTGCATTGTTATAAATTTTGTTTCGTTTCGTGAATAAATATGTCTTACCATTATTTTTATGAGGATGTCGATGACATTTGCGAACCACAGATTGGGAACTTCTGTACTCTATTTCACAGATGTGTGGGACAACAAGGACTTGAACAGGCCAGGCGGAGTCCATTTGTATAGCGAGCGACCGTAACGACCCTTTGTGCTAACGTTTCGTTTAGTTAGCTGGATATACCCACATAATATAATGTATAATATTATGTACTATAATGTATTCGAGCACAACAAACAGGCGCAGAGCATAATATTATAACCTCGTCTCTCGTTGCTTTGTTGTGTTTAAATCTCTGTTAACTAAAAGAACCTGACCTGAACAACTGAATCCTTATTCTTATGGATGGTGAACACCTGCAATGCACAGTGCTGTTATTCACACTGTTTTTCATCCCTCGTGGACATTTTATATTATTATATATCGCCATCAGGACCGGCTCAGGACAAAATTTGTTGTTTCTTTACTCACTGCGAGAGAGGTACAAAGGGTATACTGTAGAGTATAGACTCTACAATCTACAGTACCTTTGGCTTTGTTCCTCTCGCATAGTGTAGACTTTTATTGAGTGCCTACGAGGCTATTGAAGAGTCCTTTCTCCTTATTTTTTCTTAGTCGAAACTAAACGTATCTACAGAAGGACCTCATTTTGAGCATTTTTCGTACAATAATGTACCAGGCTAAAGTGAATGGTTTCTGAAATATCAGAGATCAAAGTTGGAAAAATTGGAAATTTCTATATTTGAAAAAAAATAGTGCATTTCCAAAGAATTCGTCAATTATTTGTCAGTAAACATTTTGAGTAAGGTTGAAAAAATATCAAAAAAACCAAATTCTTATCATAGTACAGTCATTTGGTTCGAAAAATAGTGGTTACCTGGAAAGTTTTCCGGGAGTTTTGAAAATTGGTAATTTTATAGATTTTGATGTGCTCTTTCCGAATTTCGACTTTGCCATCTCGTATTTTTGCCGCTCGCGCCGCCATATTGGAAAAATGGCGCCTAAAAGCAGTTTTTTGACAATACCTCCTTTCCGACTTATTTTACGATAAAAACAGTTATATACAAAATGAAACTAGAGACAATTACCTACAATTTATGTGTCTACCTTTTTTTCATAAAGTCAATAGTTTAGGCGTACGAGCGCCGCAAAGTGTACTCCAACACGCGTTTTGGCCAAAAAACTCATTTCCACACCACCTTGAGGTAGAGTAAGCGGACACTGTTTTTTTGATCACATCACATGATTTCTTTTAAAGAGCGATTTGTACCAGGACGAAGCCGGGCCGGTCAGCTAGTTACTATTATATTGTATTGTCATCAGAACTACACAACTGCACAAGTATGCAAAATTTCATCTCAGCCGGTTAACGGGAAGTGGATGAAAGTTCGATTACAAGATTTGATTATTAGTTAGGTAGCAGTGAAACTAAATAAAAGCATTTAATAAAAATTTGGTTATTTCTGCATTTTGGCATCAGATATTTCAGAAACCATTCACTTTATCCTGGTACTTAATACATGATTTTAAATCCGTTGAAAAAAATGTAGGGTGTTATTTAAAATAACGAAGTTGTATGCACTGGGGAGAGTGGTTGAAGGTGGCGCAACGATCTAACACATATTATATTAAGTTGTGTGTCCCATATCGAGTACCCAACCCCCCGATGTTTCCAATTAGGCAATTTCGAACTCATAAAGCAAAAAAGTTAAATGCGTGGACAATTTTGCGCACGGACACGCAGTATAAAGCCGCTTGTCAAAAATAATTTTAGTGCGTGACATTTCTGAGGCTAACCCGTGTTCATATTGAAAATAAAAATCTCTAAATGATGCCCTTTTTTAATTTGACCGTACTCAATTTCATTTTGCGTTACATTATTTTTTATTTTTTCCTCTTGAATAATTTAGCACCCCTAATAGCCGATCGCATCTTAAGCCAGCCCTAGTCGCTATAAATTATAGTAAGCAGGTTGAATTGACATGCATAATATGAGGATCTTGAAAATGTTAGTCATTTTCTAATAGGTTGAATATTGCACTAGCCGAAATAAGACAACCTTTTGCAACCTCTGTTAATTTTTTATACGAAACAACAGCATTATATAAAATATAGATTACAGTGCACCCTTTATAATGATCACGGTTACTGCGGATAAACGGATAAAAAGAACAATTTTCAAAAATAATTCATAGCAATTCACATTCCGATAAAAATGTAAGCAAAAAAGTTTGATATGCTGTTTCAAAGTGAAAGAAGGTACTTTTGTACATCTTGCCAGTTGCCATGCATCATTTGCTGTTAAAAGTTTTGCGAAGGTCTTTCTCGTGTGCAAGGTGCATTGATTTTGTTTCCTTTTTAAAACGTACATTCAAGTTATGCACAATAGACAAGTTTTATTTTTCTCTTTGAAAAAATCACGTTTATTGTAAAGAAAATCGAACCGGCAGATTCAGTATTGTCCAATTCTTTGAATTGCTCAACAATCAGATTTGTATGTAATTCGTACACGTACATTTCTACATAGTATATATTGAAGTCGCTTTTCACGTCTGTCTGTCTGTTTAACCGCTAACTCCTCCTAAGCCACGCAACGGATTTTGATGCTGTTTTCACCATCAGTTAGATAATTTTTCACGAAAGATTTATATATATATATATATATATAGCATAATTAATAAACAATAATAATTAATAATTAATTAATTAAATTCGTAACCTGACCGTAAGAATTCTCAACATACTTATATCATAAAAACGACCGTATATAACTGTTCCACTCGTAGCGTAGAGGTAACGTCGCAACACTCTATGCACAGAGAATCGGGTTCGAAAACTGATGGCATCGTAGAATTTTTGGCTTTTTTTTCTAAATTCTACATGATATTTATTTATATATTTTTTTATTTTTGTTATATTCTTTTTTTGACAATAATTATAATTTTTTTGAAACTAAAAATTATATATAAAAGCGAACGAGCGAAGCGAGTGAGTAGTGTATTGCACCCGGGCTTTCTTATTTATATACGATATTTTCTGCACCGTAAAATTAATTTATTCCTTTGAATTAAAAGTAAGTATGGGACATGGCGTTCAATAGTTTGATAATTATTCACTGTCATCTTTCCATTTTTCTTTTTTTTATTCGTTTTAATCAATAATTATTGATTGCTTTGTAAGCGATTAATATTCTGCAGTTTTAAATTTAAAAATTCAGGTACAGTCAGTAGTCACTACCATAATCCTCCCGCACCGTCCTTTACCGGAGTATGTATTCATTTCGTCTTGGAAATTGTATCCCGCGCGTTTTAATCTGTTGTCTGTAATAGAGTGGCAGAGATGTTAACCTCGCACTCTTCCCTGTACTAGTGTATCGAATGGTATGGAGCAGTGCTTCTCAAACTATTTAATGTGACGGACCGGCATTATTTTTACTGATGTATGACGGACCGTTACCTTTTTTTCCCTGGGGCGGATGAAACGGTGACTATATATACAGGAGCAGGTGTACATTAGCGTTAGCCTGTCAGTTAGCCCACTGGCCGGGGAGTCTCCCTCGGCAAAAATTTCAAAAAAGAGGATCCAAAAACGCAAATTCGAAGCAAAATTTGTCGAAGGTCAAAGGTTTTCGCATTTTAACAGATTTGAATGTAGGGCGTTGCATAATAGCGTCTGACAATTTTTTTTTAATTCTTGTGTAAACTACCTGCGGACCGACAACATTTTGCTCACGGACCGGCACCGGTCCGCGGACCACCATTTGAGAAGCACTGGTATTGAGTTCCTTAACCGAAACTATCGAATATTCGAAGTAATTTCATATCCGTATCCATAACCGAAACCGATAAAATCACTCCTAATATATCCTGCATATCCAGATCCGAAATCTCATATGATCATATCCCTAACAACCCTGGGTTAGTGACAGGACTCGAGTGAGATTTTTTCACTCGAGTCATTCGCCTGTACAAAACGAGTCACTCGAATGCCACTCGAATCAAGATAAGACTCGAGTGACAATTTTTTTACTCGAGTGAAGATATGATTCGAGTCACTCGAGTGACAATGTAACTCGAGTCATTTTTTTACATACAGGCAGGTCATAATAATGAGTAACCACTAACCACATTCAGTGTAGCTCTCACTCATTTTAAGCACGAACTATTAGCAAACAGCTTTACAGTTTACACAAACATTTAACAAATAAAACAACTCAAACTATGTACTGAATTTCAAATGAAAGATTAAGGCATGTATAGTGTATGCCATACATCGGCTAAGCATGTCTTAACACTCGAGTCACTACAGGCCATTCGAGTGTTTCGAGTCAACTCGCCAATCGAGTGGATCTAGCCGATTTGAATCACGATGATTCGAGTCACTCGAAAGCCGAGTAAAAATAAATTTGACTCGAGTGCGAGTCAAATAAAAACCACTCGAGTGAAACACAACTCGAGTCCCATCACTACCCTGGGTTTATTGTACCAAACCCGTGAAGTGATGCCGAACTAGTCAACTCGTCTACACATCGAACTTTGGCTGAAATGTAATGTTTTCAGTATTGTATTTTGAACACAAAACGATCAATCGTTTTCATATTTCTTACAATAACCATTACTATTAATCAAAGTTTGCCATAACGTTTGGTCTTTAAAGTTTAAAAAAAACTATACGATAACATTCTAGTTATTACAAAAGTTGCTAATTTGATGAAAATTATCTAGCGTTTAAAATCTTCTTGATCTTTTACAAACGATTAGATATCCATATCAGTGCTCAGTGGTCATTTTATACAGTAAATTTTTTAAAAAACCTGTGGAAAGTGATTTCGCGCAACAACTAAACTAAGTACCTTAAAATAAACTTTTAACCTTATATTCCAATAGAAAATTATAATTTGTTAACAATTTTTTAAATTAATAATACAAATTGTCTTTGTATTCTATTAGTCCACCACCCCCTTCCCTCAAAAAAATTAAGGGGTCTCGGTGTTTGGTATTGCCCATCCAATGAGATTGTTGATATCCCGCCTCTGATAATAGCTGTAATAGAACAGCGGGAACCTTAAATATTCTGGCATTTATAGTATTTATGCAGATATATATATCAACAAATTGACCATATGTTCAAACTTTAATCATTGATAATTTCACAATTTAATCTTATAACTGGACCGACATTCGACATTTACTGCCCAATTTGGGAGCGATTGATGCACGACATATTGTACTTGATTTAGGTAAGTATATTTATTATTATAACTATGTAAGTACATATGCTATTTACGGCACATATTATTATAATGCAATGTATTTATACTAGGTTTTTTTTCTTTGTAACATTATTATTGTTGTCACAGAGACGAGATTAACGTTGTTTTTTTTTTCGCATGATCGTATCTAAAGACGAAACATAAAATTATTGAGATTTTGCCGAGAATAAATTTCGAGAAATCTCAACAAAATTGTGGAATAGTTACATGATCAAAAAAAAAATAGTTATTGTTCATAAAATAATAACACATAAACTGGTGAATATATTAATTGAATTTTCAATTTGTTATTAAAAATAATAATAAATCGAAAATATGAATTAGGTACCTACCTACTAGATCCCGATAATCCTTGTAGCTATGTAAATCTCCGAACTCCCGATAAGTGTGTGTTTTAAAGACCACCAACAGCTAAGGTTATTTGGGCCTGGCACCAATTCATATTTTCAATTCATAATTTTTTTTTAATAATAAATTGAAAATCCAATTGACACTTTTACCAGCTCTCGGGTTAGAACCCGGGAACTGGGGACTTGTAATAGAGGAACCATAGCAACGCCATGTAAACAACAGCATTGCTACACGCTCGGCTATTTTCAAGCCCAATTCCCGATAAGTCTGAATCTAGAATTTTGCATCCGCAAGCACTCAAAACTTCAGATCCATCACCATATAACAAGGGGTAGGTATAATAGATACATTTAGAGAAAACTTGACCGCCTCATGCGCAGAGACCTGCAGATTTGGTTCGGATTGGTCTGTTCTATTTTTGAAGGGGTGCGCTGTACATATTATGTCAGTGGCGTCAGTCACAGTGCACTGTTTTTTATTTACTTGTCAAGTTGTCATTCAGTGTTTACTGTTTACGTTATATTACCTACATGCTGTTAAAAATCGATTATTGAATTGTGTTTGAAGTACATTATCAGTGATGCATGTTTATTAACATTTTATTTCCTTTGTCTTATTAATCTGTTTTGCGTAGATTCGCAGGTTTCCATTAGGATTTGGTTTTCTCTAAATGTATGTACTGTACTTCCGTATAGAGTCCAACTTAAGCCCTGTTTTTTAGCCGAATTGTGTAATGTTAAAAATAGCGAGGGAAGATATTTATTAGATATTGTAAGCTGAACGCAATTAGGTATTTAAGTTTAAAAAAAATTATTAATTTTTTAATTTTTTCTAATAATTTAACATAAATAATATTGAAAATCGAAAAGAAAAATTTTTTTAAAGCTATAGATAAATTACTAAAAATTAATTAAAATGTATAAAAATTTAAAAAATATCACGTGACTTCAAAACGCGTCAGGAATGTTTGTGACGTCGTTATGTTAAAATGTGTCTGCATTTGTTGGTATTTGTGTATATGTATTACACATACTATCAAAAATAATAAATTTTTAACTTGGTAACCATGGATACAAAGACCATAGATAACATAATGACGTCACACGCGTTCGGATTCTTTCGGCGCGTTATCGGAACTGAGTTTAAAAATTAATTTTTATTTAAATATAACTTTTTAATTAGTAGGCAAAAAATTAAATAAAAACAGTTTTGCTATAAATCTTGATGTGGTCCTTCCATTTAAGTAAAAAAAAAAAATCGTTTAAAAACCCAATTGCTTTGAAGTTGAAGTGCTCATACTCATGTTGTCATTCGACCGCGCCGCCCGCTTTCGCCACTCGATTATTCAGTAAATTCAACATTCGACTTCGGCAAAATCATTGAGGGCTTGAGAATAGGCGAGCGTGCAGCAATGCCGTTGTTTATGCCTAATATAATGTTTCCACAAATCCCAGGTTCTAATCCGTGAACTGGCAAATCAATTGGATTTTCGATATTATTAAAAAATAAATGGAAAATATGAATTGGTGCTAGGCCCAAATATCCCTAGCTGTTGGTGGCCTTAGAAAAAAATCTTAGGTCTGATTTTGACCGGAGTCGAATGTTTTGTCGAAGGCTTAATTTTTGGCTGAAGCTGAAGTTTTGATCAAATTGTACTTGCAAACCATGAAATGGGCAACTACAGTGAATTGGGATCGTACACCCGAAATGTGCAGACTGACCCAATAAGCGCATGTGGAACTTTTTATTGTTATTGTACATTAGAGTGAAGCGAAAAAAATTTTTTTAATTCCCACCTCTACTATGGTAGGGAAGTAATGGATTCAGTCCGAAAACAATATTTCGAGATTTTAACAGATTTTCACGTTTTGAGACCCTAGCAATCGTTTAAGATCATTTTCTGACTGATGTCTGTATGTGTGTGTGTGTGTGTGTATGTGTGTGTGTGTGTATGTGGTCAATTTTTCGCCTTCGATATCTTAAGAACGGAACAACATACGGGCATGCCGATTGTTCTATTGTGTTTATCAGCCTTTAACTTAGATCTGATTAGATTTTGAGTCAAATCGGTTCAGTGGATCCTGAGATATTCAAAAAACGTCCTCAATGTCACGTATTAACATAGGTAAAAAAAAATATAAATGAATTCTAGATGTTATAATATGAAAAAAATGTAAATATTTTTTTTCTCTAAAATGTATAGTTTTCGAGAAAAAAAATATTTTACTAAAAAAAATAAAAATTGTACGTAAATCAAGGTAACCATGATTTTTGCTATATTAAGCTAGCCATCAATAGATCACCAAACAAAAAAGAGGGCCATGCTTTTTTCAAAGAATAAAAATTAAATTGTGTTTTAAAGACCACCAACAGCTAAGGTTATTTGGGCCTAGTCAAAGAATAAAAAAAAGAGTGTTTATTTTTTGCAAATATTTACTAGGTGGGAAGTATAGGACTGGTCATCAGTCGAATTTTTTTAATTTTGATATTCCTGTATTATCAATCAATGATCCATAGTCTTAGAAGTAATCGTGCAGAATTTCATTTGTTTAAGTCAATATCTTGAGGTGGTGCATTGACTTCGAATTTTTGAAAAAAATGCAATTAATATGCTACCAATAGAATTTTATTTAAAACGATATTATTATGTTTATCACAATATCAATATTTAAAATTATTAATAGAATTATTAATGATCACAAATATTACATTTTAATGCCCTAAATTAGAAGTCTCAGCACCTTATTTTTTTACGGAAATACTGAGATTTGGTGTCAAAAAGTGGTATGTCTTGCCTAGCTTTTATCCTCGTACGAATGAAACCATCTCTAGCTTCAGGTCCGCAAACAGATATTGAAGCCTCTGTTACGAGTTTGACGCGCCTTTCTACTGCCTGAGTGTGGCAAGGATATTTTTCAATTTCAGGAAAGTTACATCCTGAAGAAATGTTTGAAATTTCTGTGTCGCTATATTTTATTGTCAGTGGAGGTTCTGTTATTTTTTCTTTCTCCCAATCTATTAAATCACAATAACTCGACGCTTCAACCTTAAGTTCTGGAAGTTGGAACTCACGAACTTTCTTCCCTTTGGACTGTTTTCTTGCCTTTAGAATTCTCTGAACAGCCAATTCTCTTATGTGTAACGAATCATCTTGTAACATAGCCAACAACATGTTTTCTGGGTGTGCGAAGAAAGCATTTCTTTGAATAGTTTTTAAGACAATGCTTTTTAAGTCATCTTGCAAATACAAACATCTTTTAACCATGTTAAAGACATGGATCGGTCCATATTTACATGATGATTTTGTCTTAATATCAAACCAGGTTGGTGCATAAACTTTCATGACGAAAGTAGCTAGTTCCTTCAAGTTGTTTGTCGGTTCGACTGTTCCAATATACATACGAAGAATCCTGTTGGCGCAAGTCAACCATCGAGAATGTGACAGTTTTCTTGGATCTTTGTTAGCTAAGCTTGGTGAAACAGTACCAACAGAAATTGCGGAGCACATTTGGAAAAGGTATTTTTGATCGGTGCTTAGCAAATCAATATTCAGATCCGGGAGTTCGATGGGGATAGGTTCAAATGCCTCTACTTTGAAGTCAAGGCACTTGTCAAGTTTTTTTCCTATGCTGCCAGAAAAACTATTAGGGCCTGTTGTAGTACCATCGAGACTCGAGACCAAATGGCGAAGTGGTAACTCATTTGCATGTAACAAGCACACAAACCATTGTAAAGGTCGTTTCAGATGTTTTTCTAGTAAGACAATGACTCCATTTTTGCATCCAGTATTCACAGCAATGCCATCGCATCGAATTGCCACCAAAGAAGAATGAAATTCGAATTTCATTTCAAGAAAGTCAACAATGTTCTTTTCGATCGTAGTTGCTTTCCCTGAATCCCTTACTACGGCCGTATTCATAGTTAACCCTTAAGTAGTAAGGGACATTTAACTCTACCCTCAAATCGAATATGCATTTCATAGTCAAAATTGACGTCTGTAAGGGCCCTTACATCACTCTCACCTTAAGGGTGGGTAGTATGTCCCTTAAGTGTCGAAAAAGTATGTGCGTCTTTATTTAGACAAAGAAGTAAATAGACGTAGTTAATAATTACAATTTTTCTGCTAACCTAACCTGCATTCTTTGTGTAAACAGCGTAATATTACGTAAAATAAAGATTATAAAAATGGATTTTGACGAATTGTACGATAGTAGTGATGAAAGTAGAACGTTTAAAAAAGAGATATATACGCGATCTTGAAAATCATTTTGAATTTTACGAAGAAAATGAATTTTCGAAAAGATATCGATTCAACAACGAAGTTGTAATAGATGTATTTTTAACCGTTGGTATTCCATCGTTTGACAAAAATTAATAATCGTGGCTAACCGTGGTTAATCGTGGCTAAAAACACGCATTTATATCAAAAATGACAACTAAACACAACTTTTCGAACCAACTATTCTAAAGGAAAAAATCATGGAGGTTTACTATAATTCTTCCCTCATTCAAGGAAATGACTATGAAACGCTTCTTTGAATAAGGTGCCCTCAGCACTTAAGTGACCCTCAGCGAAGGGACCCTTATCACTCACCTTAAGGTTTAACTATGAATATGGGCATTAGTCATTAAATTTAACGTATTTGTCATTAAAGAATTGATTGGCAATTGATACAAGTTTGTGCATCCTTCTCTCCTCTAGCTCTGTACAGATAGATAGAATGTGCAAGGTACATACATAATGTATGATACAATATTATGCATAGATGTGCATACATGCTATAATGTCCATATACATTGTAGGTACACATGTATTGTATATAGTTTATTATAGTCAGTATATGGTATCTTGACTGGTCATAAAGATCAACAATGCTTATTCACGTAAACTTTCACAGAACATATGGTCACCATGTTCCAACACATATATACATATACCTATCGTGCATATTATGTCCAGATAATTGTAGGTAGTATGCGTTTAAAAAATTGACGTGGCAAAAATCAAATTTTCTGACATTATGTTCTGCATAATAATTTCTCTTTTCTTTGAACTTTTCGATTTGCGAATGGCACTTACTTTAAATTATTTTAATTATGAATGCTATATTATGTAGACGCTGACGAGCTGGATTAGATCACAGTCTGAATATTGATACCCTCGAACCGAATTTAATCCGTAACAGGAAACGGAAATGCGAGTCAATTTAAGAAACGGAATATATTTTAATCATTATGCAATCGCTCACACAAAAGCGTTTGGATGCAGGGCTTTGCGATTGTAGCCGCCATATTAGGCTTCAGAGAAGATTGCCAATCTTTTCGCGAGACATCAAATCTTTCTTATCGAAGTGCGTTAGAACTTACAGAATTAATTCACTTGTTGGAATGACTACCAGAGTCACCTTGATCATTACTTAAACATTATGAAACAGAGATAAAAACCATGAGAACAACAAATTAATTATTATTACCGTTGTTGGTTGGCTGCCAGAATTTTACATGTCAAAGTTCGCATCCCTTTCCTTTTTGACGTCCTGCACCTAAATTTTTCACTGGCTAGCTATCTAAGGGCCAGCGTACACATGCATATTTACCATAATATCATAGATAGAGCCAGAGGAGGGAAGCCACCCAGAAAAGTGTCGATGCAAAAAATAGAGATGGAGAATAGAAGTGTTATTCTATCTTTTCCTATCATAAATATACATAACCATGGTTACAGATGTAAATTAACAACACCTACTATAAATTTTTAAATTCACAAATGCGTCATAAGACAAGGAAAAGAGAAACTATCCGTTTTCTATCTCTCTTTTCCAACCTGACACTGTCACCTACAGTTGTGCTTATGACTCCCCTAATACTCTAGCTATGATATCTTTATGACATTTACTCGCGGGATCGCGTTACTCTATTGTGTGTGTGTTTTAAAGACCACCAACAGCTAAGATTATTTGGGCTTAGCACCAATTCATATTTTCAAATCATTATTTTTTATTTTTTTAATAATAAATTAAAATTCCAATTGACACTTTTACCAGCTCTCGGGCTAGAACCCGGGAACTTTAATAGAGGAACCATAGCAACGCCATGTAAACAACAGCATTGCTACACGATCGACCATTTTTAAGCCCGCGCTACTCTATGCCATGGATTCCGATGGGTCGGGAATCGGTACCATCACCCTACAAAGAAAGACATGCACAAATCGGTAGTATGTTCAATTTTGTGCAGTTGGATCTTTCATTAGAGCACCTGTCATCAGTTTTCTGTTCTGTGACATGGAGAACTTTATATTAATGTTCAAATGTCACAGATTTACGTAAATTATATATTATAGAAATACATGGCAATGTATTGAGGTAGATGAGAAACAGATAAACTATAATTTATAGTCTCATACTGGCGTTATAGAATTATTAAATTGTTCGGTGGTAACTGTTAATAAGCTAATTTCTATAAAGCATAACCATATTTGATATGGTAATTAATTTTACTGTCCATATTTCATTATGTGAATATTGTGTAACTTCGTACCAGCTGCTTTTTAGTCATATATGTAGTTTAAGCGCTCCATACAATATAATCAAACATATAATATCTTACACGTAGTCGTTCGAATCGATGCATTAAATGTTCGTTCAAGATAGCCAGGTCACCGTTAGACAAAAAGTTGTATTTTGCGTAAGTACGGTCCATCAACTTTAGAAATAATTACTCTAAAAGTCTTCATTATTTCGATATTTACATCATGTCATAGACATAGTGTTCATCAGGAGTAAAAAACATAATATGTCTTGAAAAATATCCTAAAATCTTACAACAAAAAAAAGTAATTTAAATTATCTGCAAAAAAAATTCTATACAATTTTTTTTGTAAAATCAACAATTGTTATTTGTTAGAATCATCATATTACCAAACACATGTACCAAACACAAAACTTTTTTAAGGAATAACAAAAATTTGACTTAAGGATACCAACCCCTTTTCTCGCCACAGGCCATCGCACCATTAGGATCCCAGACAAACTGAGGACTCAGGAGTTCAGACTTTGGATAACATACATAATGATTACAGTTAGTACCTAAATAATATTTATATCTTTATATATTATTGTGTTCGGTACATAAAGTATTTATGATCTGATATGTTTCAGAAGTGGCAACATTTAATAGGTGGATCACATTTAGAGGTAATATGACATGCCGGTTTTTAGGATATCGGGTAAAAATTGTACTGTAGGGTATTTTTTGCGTGCAAAAACATGTGGTTTAAATCACAAACTGACGTGTTGTCACAACTACAAGTATTGGTATTCAATTTTATTTAAATGTGCCGGAACATAATTTATGCCGGGTTTATCGGTGTTAAATTTTTACACCGAATAACATGCACAAATGGCAACGAAGTAACAGCGAATTAACAAAACATCGTATAATGTACGATAAACCCGGCATTAGTCTCATTTAAAGCTATAGTTAAAAAAATACGCGTCAACTGGAACGTAAACTGAAATATTAAAACATACCTAAATTATAATATATAAACATTTTTTGTGAGACACCCGATATACGTCCTTTTTATTATTATTACACCTGCCAATTTATCTAATTATATAAAATTTCTGATAATATAAATTATTTGATATTGTGAATTGCAAAGGATGAAAAACGTGTTTTTTTATAATTATGCATATTCATCATAATATGTGACAATGTAATAATTTTAATTTTATTATTTACTAGCGGCCCGGTCCAGCTTCGCCCGGGTGCTATGAATTTATGATTTATAGCGGACCCGGGTGGTATGAAATTATGATTTAATAGCGGTCACCCATTGCTCCGCTCACGTATATTTAGTAAATTGTTACCCCCCCGCGAGAATCTCCCCCCCTGCGTAGCTTTCTATTAGTGAAAGAATTTTTAGAATCGGTTTAGTAGTTCCAGAGATAAGAATTTATGATTTATTACTCCCCCCCCCGCGAGTACCCCCACGCGAGAATCTCCCCCCTGCGTAGCTTTCTATTAATGAAAGAGTTTTTAGAAACGGTTTAGTAGTTCCAGAGATAAGAATTTATGATTTATTACCCCCCCTCCGCGAGAATCAAAATAACATATTGCGTATATCACTCAGGGATACTGTAGCTTTCTATTGTGAAAGAATTTTTAGAATCGGTTCAGTAGTTTCTGAGATTACTTTTTTCACTCGGGCGAAGCCGGACCAATCAATTATTATTATAGCCAATGTCTTAAAGCAAAGAATCACCTATCGGCCATTGAAAAAAATTTGGAAATCGGTTCACTGAGACCATTTTTTTCACTCGGGCGAAGCCGGTTTTTTTTTCGAGACAAAAGGTAGCCTATGTCCTTCCTCAGGATGTAATCTATCTCCTTACCAAATTTTATCGAAATCTGTTCAGCGGTTTAGGCGTGAAACAGACACACAGACAGACAGAGTTACTTTCACATTTATAATATTAGTAATGTAAGACGATGTTATTTTTAATGGGTTGAGAAACTAAGATCTACCCTAAATACAAAATATTCCCAGAACTAAAAATGTAGAATAGCGTGTACTGTAGATAAGGGACGTCGTTGACAGACGATAAACTGCAGAAATGCGTGGAGTTGAACAAAGAAGCGTGCCAAAAAGTAATAAATTAAACATTACTTAAAAATATAACCAATAGCTGAACAATATTAACAAAATGCAGTGAGACGAAGAGGCAGTTCAGAACTTCAGAGGTTGACGCAGTTTCTGACTAGATTTGAATGTGGAAAGTCATGGAAGTAGTGCTCTGTCTTTTGAATATCTTTTTATTGAGAATGTTGTGTTATATTCCAATAATAATAATAATGGTACTTAATCTGTGTAATGATTGTATTGTGGTGATTATGTGCCAGCATCTTCAAGGATTAACAATAAACAAGTAAGTCATCAGACTTACTGAGTATTTTATAGATTTAAGGATGGTTTGAGTTATCAGTAACAGAATACTAACTGGGATGATGTTACTGATTGAAACTGGAAGTACTTCAGTGGAGTTACTTGTCTTGGGACTTGGCACAGGTCAGACAGCTGTTATAGATGGATTTCTATACCAGTTGACTTTCGTGAGTCAGGGATGTGAAAAGTTGGAAGAATTCATGAATAGAGTTTAACGTGAATGTTGATAAGTAATGTAGGTAGCTGATATAAATGGCTCATTTATACAAGCTATCTACTATGGTGAGTTATCACTAAGCATTCTTTCGTAATATAGAAATGGTGAAGTACCACTGATTATACCTTCTTAGTTTAGAAATGGTGTTGTAGCATAATGAATGGCTAATTGATGATAACAGATTATATAATAACACTAGGTCAACAAGGACCGATATATTGTATAAATAACAATTGTTACGACTCGAGTCTAACTGTATAACTTATTGTTACGGGCGCACTTTTCTGTTTTTGCATATTGCACGAGTACTGTCGCGAGTTTGCCCTTCAGTACTACGTGGGCCTCGGGTACTGTCGCGTGTTTGCCCTTCAGTACGCCTTGCGCATAGTTGTGTTATCTTCATAGAGCGTACTAGCTTGGTATGACGAAATATGTCTCTATGGAATGTCGTTTGAGATGCACTTTGAGTGGGTGCTTCGCGCGATTCTACCCTTAGCACCCATTGCACACTCAAAGCTGACACTGTTTGTGTGTTCGCCCGCAGTGTTGGGAAACAGAGCCCAGTTTATAAATTAATACATGGATAACTAATTATGATGGATTGAATAACCAGATAATTATGATGATATGATGAGTAGTTTGAATCTATGAATACTCATATGCGGTTTATGACAGGAACATGTTGATGACCGCTGGAACTGGACCGCTAACCTCACGTCCTGGCAAACATACGGAATCCTGACAGATCCGCTGGTATGTGACAAACAATTACCTAACTGTACTGCATTGACCGTAAGACCCAATGCAGTATGTGTAAGATCTTCATATGTATTTTATATGCATCGAGATCAATATATCAATACCTATTTGTATTTATTTAATATCGTTATTGGTCAAAACAAAAGAGACAAAAATAAAACAAACAGAGGTCTTACAGTAAGGATTAACTTTTTTATCGTACAATTTTATTTTTTAATCACGCTGTTAATTGACGGTTGCTATGGCAACGATCAACAATTTGCCAAAATGAAAACGCAGCAACCAATGAACACGTAGCAATCAAAATTTAACAGCGTAATTAAAAAAACAGCCTGTCAAAATTGATTTCGAAATTCCGATATTAATTTCTACAGTGTCGGATTTGATAAAATGTTTAAAAAATTTGTCCGAAATTCTGAAATAGCTGAAATCTCGGAATTCAGGTATTGAAGCCCTCGTCAAAATTAAAATATTATTTCACTACTTTTTTGTCACGATACAATGCACAGATGCTTGTAACAGGAATTTGAAATTATAGGTTTGTTAAATTATTGTCAATTTATTATCTAGAAATATATTATACATAATTAATAACAAACGGAAACTATATTAAGTATAATAATATATATCGCATGTTGTAGGAATTGTGTAACAAAACATAATATAGGTTTAACATTCGCACATATAAGAGCAGTTCCCAAATTGAGGTTCGCAAAAAAATTCTGCATGGTTGACAAAATATTTATTCGAGCGACATAATTCTATTTAATATACTTGTCATTGTAAAAAATTAACCAGTAGTTTAGCATTAACAGAACTCCTCAGACTATGGAACTGTGTGATTTTCGGAATTCCCGGACTCTTCGGACTGTTTGACCATGATTCTAGCAGTTCCAGGTCTACAGTTAGTACTCTCAGCGTTGATTATCCCCTCTACATGTAAAATGTGTTTTTACCCGACTGTTGAAGGATGGTAATGTTTTTCGGGTGTATAAATGTATCTATGTTTTTGTTCGTGACGTCACATTTCATGAAAGTATAGAGGACGTGCGTTTATATATTATCTACTAAGAACCAAGAAACAGACTTCAAAAATACTGTTTTGTTCCTGTATAAACAATATAAGCTATATTTCTATAAAAACAGGCACTAGAGATGATCTTTGACGTCACTCACTGGTTTTGATTTTTTAACTTCCCATTGGAAGTTATTATAATGGGTCCGAAAATCGAAATCAAAATGTATAACAAATTTTTATGTTTCAAGGTCACCACACTATTTTTAGAAAGATGTCTGTGTGTGTATGTGTGTGTGTGCGTGTGTACGTATGTACGTACGTACAAGTAGATTTTACACAATATCTCGCGAATAAAAAATTATATCGACTTCGTAAGGGTGTCAATCGAGGCGTGTTAACGTCATTTTGATCCGACATAAATTTGATAAAAATCGGTTCAGCCGTTTTTTTTTTTTAATTATTGTTAATAATAAATAATAATTATGTTTTAATGATTAAAATGATTACTTTTCTGTGTAATATCTAATTTAATTATTGTTATTAAATATTTATCAAACTGGGAAGTTCGTCGTGTGGACCTCAAGGGTCGCACTTTAGTCCTAATAAACGACCCACCTCACGGCTTGTTAGAAATGTATTCATATTTCAATAAATTATTGCACTTCAACGAATCATTAAATGTTTCTCAGATGTTAGAGTGGTGTTCAAATTAACGTAGTAATTCAGCTTATTTATTCTCAAAACTGCCCCTAGTGGGAAAGTTTTGGGGTAGTTCTGATTTCTTTCATTCTACCTGTATTTTCGGCTCCTGAATCCGAATCTGAGGTTTGCTAACAAAATATCGTGACGCAACATTGATAAAATCGCAAAAAAAGTGAAAAATTTCTGCTTTTTCCTGAAGTTTTGCGTCAAACTCGAAAACTATTTACTTTTAGTAAATGGCCTGTTTTAGTCGCGTCAATGAATACATAAAACAGGCAATCTTCGGAAGTCCTCAAGAACAGCTCCGATTTTGATGATTTTTTTTTTGAAAATTTTGTTTTTTTATATTATTTAAAATCAGAAATCTTTTGGAGCGGGGACGGAATTATTTCTATTGTTTAAACAATATTTATACTATTTATGCAGGAAAGAATTTTTTTTTATACAATATCCATTGAAAACTTGGATAAAAGAGATATTTATGTTATTTTTAAATTATATCTCAATATACCAACAAATTTTACAAACAATTTTAAGTTTTTAAGTTTTTTTTATGTAATAATGACATAAAATTAATTTGTTTAGCAAAATTAAAAAATCTTTATTAACTGAAATTTATTATTTTATATACAAAAAAAAGCAAATTTAATTTTCATTTGTATGTACTTTGCGTTTCGGAGATTTCATCTTCTTCAAGTGTTGGGTGGTTATCACAGTCACTTCTACTGCAAACATGTTTTTACCTTTTGACATAAAACTGAAACACTTGTTGCGAAGTGCTCTGTAGAGTGACCACTTTGAAATTTTTTTAATTTTTTACTCACTTAGATAATCCATGAATAGGTCTACAGTTTCTATGTATATGTAAACTTAATATTTCTCGAACACTCTTTTTAGTAGAGCACTTCGCGTCAAGTGTTTTAATTTTATGTCAAAAAGTAAAAATATGAACATTAATGCTTATAACTTGAAAATTTTTCAAGTTAGTGAGATTGAACCTTAAATTTTTTATAGGTTACTAGACGGACATTTTTTTATTCGGTATGGAAAGTACTCGTAACACGTGTCAAAAAAAAAAAAGTAAGGCTCTATGATGATTTCAACTTTGACTGGTTATAGCTTCTAAATTTTTAACGATATCGATATGGAACAAAAATCACGATTTAGAGCGTTCCTTGCTTTATGAACATGTGTATTTTCAATTTAAAATTCGATAAAGAACACAATAAATAAAGCTAGTGAAAAGGACATTACGTTTTAACAATTGGTTTCCAAGGCTACAAAAAGCGCGTCCGATTTTCAAGAAGCTCTAGTGCGCTTACTATTTGTACCACAGAAAATTTGTAGGGATCAAAATTGTAGGAAATGTAATCCTATTTAAAATGACAGAATCGTTTTTGAGATATTTCGAAACAGGCTCATCAAAAAGTTATATGGAAATATTTTGTGAAATATTCTTTTAAAAACTGATATTTTCTCTTTATTAATAAATTGCAAAGCATATATTGATTTTATCGCAAACTTGAAGAGGGGAAATTTTTTAGAGTAACTAATTAGGAACAAAACAAAAAAAAAGTCGTCTGATTTCAGACATTGGTTAAGGAGATATTAGCGTTTTCCGTAAGGCTTACACAATTATATTCAAAAGGGGGTGGCGGAGGAAGCACAAGGGGGATAACCGGGGACTTTTGTAAAAATACATGTCTAAAGGTGTTCTACCATCTGTGAAAAATCCAGCTCCTTGGGAATTATTTGCGACCTAAAACCATTATTTCCCGGGCCACACGTAATGCATACGTATTTCTTGACCCATACAGCGAATTTTTATGATGTAAATATTGAATTATTGTTCAAAACTTTTTTTTATCATCTACTTTTTATACTGAAATTAATATATGAAGAATTTTTTAGGAAAAAATAGAGACAAAAGTAAATTTTTTATATAAATATCATAGATATTTTTTAAATAATATAAATAATTCTTTCCCCGCTCCAAAAGGTTTCTGATTTTAAATAATATAAAAAAACAAAATTTTCAAAAAAAAAATCATCAAAATCGGAGCTGTTCTTGAGGACTTCCGAGGAAAAGGCTTCATTGACGCGACTATTTACAGAAATTAAAGTACGTAAAATTCTCTACAAATATTACTATTTATTTTTTCTTTCAGAAGAACCGTTCGGTCTTAAGTGACAGTCGAAATTTGGCGTATTTTGACGGTCTCTGCAAAACCCACTTTTTCGATCCAAAACTTTACTTTTTTTATTAAAAGGCTGTCAGATAGTGATTTTCACCTATAGATTTGTGGTGTTAAAAATGGCTTCTGACGTGTGTTTTATTTGTGATAAAGTACTGGATAATGATGTAGAAAAGGTGACGACGGTGCGGGAAAAAGGTTTGAAAACATTTATTGAGTCTAGCAAGAAGAGTAAGGATGATCATCATGTTCAGCTAAGTAAAAAATCTACAGTTGAGGTTCATGAGCGATGTCGTAAAAACTACAACAAAGTAAGAATGATTACCGCTCATTTGAAGAAAGTTGAGGAGGGTATGGAGCAAGTCCAAAGACGTTCTACTGAACCACCTTTCAATTTCAAAACTCAATGTTTTATGTGTGGTCTCGTCATAACACCTAGGAGTTCATAGAACAGCAAAGAAAAAAGAAAACTAATCGCAATATGGTGTATCAGGTTCGAGTTTTAAAAGTCAAAGAAACTGTTATGAAAGAAAAACTAAATAGCAATATTTGTAGAGAATTTTACGTACTTTAATTTCTGTAAACAGGCCATTTACTAAAAGTAAATAGTTTTCGAGTTTTACGCAAAACTTCAGAAAAAAACAGAAATATTTCACTTTTTTGTGATTTTGTCAATGTTGCGTCACGAAATTTTGTTCGCAAACCTCAGATTCTGATTCAGCACTCCAAAATACATATAGAATAGAAGAAATCAGAACTACCCCAAAACTTTCCTAGTGAAAACACAATATTACTGAATTATAGGTATATACACCCTATTGTACAAATGTATTTTCAGTTAATTTTTCTGCTAACTAAAATGTACGTTTGATCGAAGATTATTCTTGAAAGTGCTCAAAACACAAAATATGCCACGCTGCATTTTGTACTACTTTAATATAGATTGGAGATAGTTGCATTATATTTTGAACCAAAATGCAGCTTCTTAACTAATTTAGATTTAATAATATTCACCAGGTTTCTGTTGTTCACAAAAGTGATTCAGAGACTGAAAAAGTTTGGGAACCGCTACGCCCTATAGTAAAGGTATTGTTGTGCTGATGAGTTGAAGTTGAGTTGACGAGAGTTAAAAAGACGAACAACAACAACCACTTATCGGAGTTACCTAACCCAATCACACCTTTTTAACACCTACAACACACCACGCTCTCTTGGTGGTGCCGGTGCAGAACGCGACTGACTCTTCTTGGTATTCTGTAAGACTGTAACGCACATGGTCGTCACGTATGGGACCACTGCCAAAATCTATGTGATTTCAGATAATTGCATCAAATTGATTAATAAACATTTGTGAGTGTGCAGGATGAGCTTTCCCATTCCGCGATGTTCGCGTTTGTTCACGGCGTGAATTCTCGCCGCGACTTTACGGCGTGAGTCTGGAACGGACATTAAATTAACCATTCTTATGGTTAGTTATAAACGGTTATAAATGTTAGACTCGTTTTTACTGAACTGATCTGACCAAAGACCGATGTCCTGGTTTTTGCCTTGTCTGATGTCTCACTTTCAGAATTAGTAAAGAAGGATTAAACGCTTGATCAGAAAAATGCATGCTAATTGGTCAATGTCGATGGAAGATAGACATTGCCAGAAACCCCAACATTTAAATATCTTTAATATCTTAATATCTGGGGGTTTCGGGTTCGAATCCCGACAGTGGTCATTTGATTTTTTCTTATATATAGCTCAAAAATCATGGCAGCATAGCTGTCTGAGATATTTGTTATTTTCACCTCTAATTGTTATGTGAATAATATGGTGTGGATATAAGGGGTTTTAAATCGATTGATTTTATCATTTACCAATTTATCTTTAAGTAGTTTAAGCAGTTATAAAATTTAAATTATATAGAAATTATTAAGAAAAATGAATGGATTAAGTAAGAAATTTTGGTAACCGACAGATATCGACAATTATTATGTTATCTCCAATTCATTAAAAAAATAATAAATTCAAAACACTTAAGAACACGATACAAATAACAAAACACATATTGTAACTCAAATGTCGTCCCCGTCACGCGTCCGAGGAAAGCACTGCAGTTCAAGCGTGGTGCCGTCGCAACGTCAGCGGATCACGCGCGCATCCCGTCCCATCACGCGTCCGAAGAAAGCAAGGCTTTAGGAGTTCTTACTAAAGTCCATGACATGCCAACAAGCAACTAAAGAAATTTGAGGAACAAAAAAATGAATTAAAATTACCTTAAAATTATTTAATATACGGGTAACGTAGATATCTACGACCTCCATATATTTCTTATTTGAATTATAGTCAATTTTTTTAATAACATCAAACATATTATTTTTCATTATTATTTCGATTTTGTACCTCAATCAATGCCGTCTCGAACAATATTCTCTCGCGTGTCAAAACTTAATCATCTTGAGTCCACGGACTTTGGATCCACAACCGACACAATGGGGGCAGTATAGCCTAGTGGTTAGCATGCTTGGCACCGCAACCTCTTATAGACTGGACTGCCGTGGGTTCGAATCCCACCTGCGCTCATGGATGTTTTGTGATGTTATTTAGTTTTAAGTTAGTTGTTATTTAGTGTAGTTGAAAGACGCTAATGACCTTAGATGTCGACGCGTCTATAATCTACAATAAATAAAAAAATACAACCGACACGCGGAACGGTAGGGCAGCGAGCGTGCACTCGCCGACGACTTAAACCTATACATAAACCTTACAAATATAAATCGAGTTAGTGATATTTTTTTGTTTACATATAAATTCCGCGTGTTAAATTTTAAATTTAAATTTTAACATGTGACGTCACAAAGCTTATGACCCCCCCTGGCCCTTGTCACACGATGTCACATTTTGTTGACAAACCTCCCGCCCCCTTAACGTGTGACGTAATTTATGGATGGCCCCTAAAGTGTACGCTCTTCTTAAACTCAAATCAGTTTTAAATTAGCATTTAACACCTTTTGAACGAAACTGCGACGTGCGACACTGATAGGTGTGTAGGTAATAGGTATTACTATTATATAAACCGGTCCTTACTCCTTCTGACTGAAGTTCTGACACACGAGTCACAGAACATAGAACGTACCTGTGTTGGCTCGGTTTCTATCGAACACACTATACAGTACCTACTATACACGCCAGTCAACCAGTGTTGAGTGTAGCGGGCAGTGGGTGCCATAACAACATTGGTGTGTGGGTAGGAACGTTCAGTTGAGATTTGGCCGTGGTTAGTGAAAGAGCTGTGCTGTGCGTGTTTTTAACACAGAGCTCTATGAATGTGGACTGCTATTCAACAATGATGTGTTGCACATGGTGAACCAAACGTCCTGTGCATATTTCAATAAACGGTGAACAGATCGTGCCATAACACAAGAGGAAAACTATAATTTACCAGTTTCCGATCATCTGTTTTAATGATAAACAAAATATTTTATATACACAGTTTTAGTTCTTTCGAAGTGGTATAATTGAAACAAATATATTTAGTATTGTTCCAAAAGTGCTCTTATCAATATTTATAAATTGAAAATACCGTCCAAAGTTGTACCTGTATTTTAAAATAATCAAATTCTGTGATAAGATAAAAAACTGTTTGCAGGTATTTTATTATTATTTGTAAAGTGATATGAAACTGTTTAAATACCTACAATTATTATTATTGAAGTCAACTAAATAAATCATTAACACAGAGTCTGAGTATGTACTTAGCACATCAAAAGGAGTGGTCAACAATCAACCTACTTGCAGACTAAATCTGTAATAAGTCGACTCGAAAATATTAAACGTGTTATTAAACAATAAATAGCGCGGTAAACAATTATAGTAAAACATCTCAAGACTCCAGGCTGTTAATTAGCGTTACTATACCTGAAAAAAATAATTCAAAAATATCATCTCATAAAATCTCTCTTATGTTATGAAAGATGACCTACTCAGTAGGTACGAGCGCTGGAGATTATAGTCATCTCGACGACCTGGCGCCAAATGAAATTTAAAACAAATCCAGATAACCATCAACAAATATGTGAACTTGAAAGCCACAAGTATGCAGTATAAAATTTCCTTCAACTAAATTCTAAACTAAATAGAAACAGACCCATCTTCTGCTACTGTTTTTTTTTCATATTAAAGCACAAGATTGTTATTATCTAATATAGACATCTGTGATTTTGTTTTTACTATTTCTTTTCGGTAACAATGAATAAATAATGTTGCATACAATGATATCAAACAGGAATATCTAGTGTATTAATGAGAGATTTAAAAACTTAAATATAAAAAAAATACATTGTGATTATCGTAAACCTTACAGCGAACCGCAGAAGAATCAGTGATTGCTCTTTAGTAACCACTAAACCAGACGTGTGATAGTGTGAATTAATTATACGTTAAAAGTAATAACAATAAACAAGTAATAAAATGACCGAGAATTGTTACCTATTAAAGCTTCATTGATTCCTGGGTAACTTAAGCGTGCAAAAAGAATGACTTCGATTCTACTTACTTATTATTTATTGCCGGTGTAATGATTTAAAGCGAACATTGAAATAATTTAAATTAGTCTTTTCTGGCGAATTTCACAATGAGACGATGGAAAAAAGCTATGGGTAAGTTGATTTTATCATTAGAACTTTCAGCATCACTGTTTATTGTTTATATATTTTTGAGTTCATTTAAGGAATACTAATAGTATATGTTGCCGTAAGGGTTAAAAACATCGATAAATTTTGACAGAAAAACCCTTAAAAGATAAAAAAATTTATTGAGCAGCTATAGATATAAGTCAGAACAGACATAAAATATATTATAGGATAGAGTCAGTGAACAAAGACTTCAAAACAGAAGCAGCAAACACAGTGGGTTAGAAAATTTAGATTTTTCAGAACTAGATGTTCTGCGTTATGAACGTTCCGATCGTTTTTTTTTTAAGGTTCGGGTAAGCGCCAATTTAATGTAAAACAAAAAAAAAATCAGACTACAGATCCCTTAGGCGAATTTTTTGAAAAAAAGGTTTTACCTACGTGTGAAAGAACGCGTAATTTATTCATTTTTTTTAAGTTTTAAGTGAATTTAACAGATAACATGATGAAATCGCTGGCAGACTAATTCGATTTTTTTAATCATTTTTTGTCAGTACCTACTTATCGCGAATACAGCTCAATAGATATTTTTCTTTAACCTGTATCATCAAGTAGTGTTGAGCAGTATAATACGTCTCTACGAGATTACTGACTGTAAAAATTGATTAAAAAAATCGAAATAGTCTGCCACCGATTTGATATTCCTCATCATATTTATCTATTAAATTCACTATTAAAATTTGTTCAACAGTCTAGTAGACTTTTGTACGGTGGGAGCTTGAACTATGAGTGTGACTTTCGGGGAGAATAATCTTGAGCCTAAATTTAATTAGTTTCGTTTATCAATAATTGATATACTTAGTATAACCTCATCAAAACGTAATACGTTTTGATATTGATAAAAAGCTAATAGGTAATAACTTCGCTGAGTGTCAAATGCGCACAGTGGCGGATTTACCAGCAGGCTGAGTAGGCTGGAGCCTAGGGCGGCAGATTTTAGGGGCGGCAAATTTGGGGTCAAAATTTTTTTTTGTCTTACAGAAATTAAAAAGATTCATATTTATATTGGGATCCGTCAGATAGGTGGAGATTAAAAAACATGGCGCAGAGGGAGGGAAATTTCATATACGGTGTATACTTTTGCGTGTAATTTTATGATTTTCAAAGTGATAAGAAATGATAAATATAAGTGCAATTTGTGATTGGGCCGGTACGAATCCTAAACAAAGGAATTTTGTTGAAGGAGAACGGATTCTCAAAGCCGGGCATATTATCAAATGTCGGAAATATAACGAGAAAAATGCATGCAAAATGAACTGTCAAAAGCAGTAATCTTTACGACATATTGCTTAAAAATATCAAAATTAAAAGAAAATCTCCACGAAATTAATTATCCACGTTCAATGCGCCTTTAAGGTTGGGTTAGGTGAATAATGTAAACACATAACTGCAACATAATAAGTTATATTGTAATAAGTGGGTAAGTTACTAACCTCAAAATATTTGTATACAAAATTAATCCTATAAATTTGCCAATCATCAGGGATTCAACTATTGTTGTGCAGTATGATAATAAGTACATCTTATTATTAATATAAAATATTTTTTTAATTCATAAATACAATTTTTCCACATTTCATCAGAAAATAATTCTCTGTAAAGTAAGTTTTACAAGGCAATAACTGACAGTGTTTAATGCCCATGATATTAGAAAACGTCGCGAATTCCATTTTCGATACTTTTTGTTTATTTTACTTGTTTTATATTTGTAATAAACAATTTCACGATAAATTTGCACTGTTAGCATGTAAAATTTTCCCTCGTTTTAGTACAATTTTCTGCCACCAGTTGTCATATACTCATTTGACGGATCCCAATAGGTACCTACCTAAATGTTATTAGGTCTCCGCCTTATTAGTACTACATGATTGAGCTTTTATTAATCCCCTAGTTCACAATCATACTAATTACGGGAAAAAGGTGGTGTAATTAGGACGATCGATACGGTGCACAAATCATAAAGTTACAATTTCATTGACAAAAAAAATTTAATTAATATGATTGTGAACTAGGGTATCGAATTGTAGAGGTCGGTAGGGGCGGCAAAATTTGAATAGCCTACTGGCGGCAAATGTGTAAATCCGCCACTGAATGCGCATACAAATTTTTTTGATTTAAAGAAAAAATAATTTATACCTAAAAAACACCAGAGTTTTGTGTAGATATATATTTTTTTTGAGCATCGAGGCTTCAAGAGTATTTGTCAAGATGAAGTAATACGCCTATAGGTATATTAATTTTTGTACGTTTAAAGAAAACATTGTGCTGGGGTCAAAGAATTCGAAATTCCAGTTTTTCTAAGAGAACCTGCGAAATCAAAATCAGAATCTTTACTTGGAATTCCGAATAAAAAACCTAACTGAATTTGCAAACGATCTGGCCCAATTCTTAGAGAGTTCCTGGACCAATGTTACCGATAGGACCAAAATATGGGTATTGATCATATTTCGAGAAATGTGTAGAATGTGGATGACTACCCTAACAAAGTTAATGATACGTAATATATGTATTTTGTAATAATTGGATTTTTATAAATAGTACTGACTAATGACTATAAAGTATATTAAGTGAAACAAGAACTACAATTTCGCACATGGTAAAATCTTACGTAACAACCAGAAAGAAACAGTAAACAACGCGTGTGTAAACCTGGGGTAACATAATAAATTAAATAAACAATAAATTATGTACCTACCTGTTATTTGAATTATGCGACGTTTATAATTAGTGTGCAGTTACAATTTATTTATATTATGATTTACAATGAATTTAAATACAAGGTGTTAATTAAATGTTTAGACAAACTTCAAGGAATGAGTCTAATTAATTTAAGACAAAAAGATCTTATAAACATGGGTCCGCAACTGCTCCGTTTTCTAGATACAGGGTATTAAATAAAGTCGCCTGATATGATATTTTGGATTTTTTTATGGGGACATCTAGAGATGGGCATATCAGTGAATTTTCAGTAGCAGTGAAAACTGTGAATGCTACTTTTTATTCACTGCTACTTTTAGCAGTGAAAAATTTCACAGTTAAAATATCTCAGGTAAACTGGTAAAATCCTTTCAATGCGCAGTGTGGCATAAGCATTGTGCACTGTGCAGCGAACTGGGTTAGTTGTTAGGATATAATATAGCAGCGGTGAAATGAATTATGAAAAAATGCATTTCACAGTCACTATTATTACCTATTAGGCATAACAAAAGATTTGACCGGATGTAACGTAAAGCAGATTTGTATTTTGCATGAAGGTCACTGTGAAAAATGGGTACCTATATTTTTTTTTGTCCATGTATTTTTTGATACGTTAATTAACATTATCTAAATTTGAATTAATAGAAAAAATTATTCGAAACACTTTTGGACAATCCGCGTCAAGAAACATTAACAAAACAAATATATTTTTTTGCTTTTATTTCGCATTTACTTTTCTTATACTTCCTAATTTTTTACACTTAAATAACGTACACTGTACAAGTTATTAAAACAAATCAATATCTTGTGCCAATAGATAATGATATACGTAAATACGATAGGTACCTACCTACCTGATAAACCATATTTTAAATTTTTCACTGTTGGGTACAATAGGTAGGTAGCAGGTACACATCTGTGAACGTAATTGTAAACTGTGAACTGTGAAATGCTGGCGAACTGTGAACTGTTCACATTTCACAGTATGCAGGTAGCAGTGTGCAGACCATACTAGTTGGATGTGTAAACGTTAAGAGTGAAATTGGTAGCAGCTACTTTTAAGTGATATCTTTTAAGGTCGCTGTGAAAAATTGATATCTGTGAAAAAATAGCAGTGAAGTGAATACTTGCACATCACTAGGGACATCTTAAATCATTGGTGTACAGAACTCCTGTTCAGACTGAAGAAGACCTACGATTACGAAACAGGATAGTTAAATTATGTCCGTATGTAGGTAATAATAAAAAATACACCATCTATTTTCGAGAGTCCGTCAGTCTATATTTTGTGGTGAGGCGGGCGCCCCTGCATTGAGGTCGATGGAGGCCATTTCCAGCAGTTATTGTACGAAAATTTTGTTGTTTAGTTAAAATAAAGTTTTTTATTCGTTGAAATATCTACTAGTATTAATTAAAAAAAATTCGACTGATGACCAGTCCTATACTTCCCACCTAGTAAATATTTGCAAAAAATAAACACTCTTTTTTTTATTCTTTGACTAGGCCCAAATAACCTTAGCTGTTGGTGGTCTTTAAAACACAATTTAATTTTTATTCTTTGAAAAAAGCATGGCCCTCTTTTTTGTTTGGTGATCTATTGATGGCTAGCTTAATATAGCAAAAATCATGGTTACCTTGATTTACGTACAATTTTTATTTTTTTTAGTAAAATATTTTTTTTCTCGAAAACTATACATTTTAGAGAAAAAAAATATTTACATTTTTTTCATATTATAACATCTAGAATTCATTTATATTTTTTTTTACCTATGTTAATACGTGACATTGAGGACGTTTTTTTGAATATCTCAGGATCCACTGAACCGATTTGACTCAAAATCTAATCAGATCTAAGTTAAAGGCTGATAAACACAATAGAACAATCGGCATGCCCGTATGTTGTTCCGTTCTTAAGATATCGAAGGCGAAAAATTGACCACATACACACACACACACATACACACACACATACAGACATCAGTCAGAAAATGATCTTAAACGATTGCTAGGGTCTCAAAACGTGAAAATCTGTTAAAATCTCGAAATATTGTTTTCGGACTGAATCCATTACTTCCCTACCATAGTAGAGGTGGGAAGTAAAAATACGGAAAAAATTGTTTTTTTTTAACTTTAACACCGTGTATCTCGAAAACGGAACAGTTGCGGACCCATTTTTTCAAGATGTATAGTGTTTGCTGAAGATGAAAGCATAGCTTTCGAAATGTACATCCATCAATAACACTGTTGTGGTAAGAAGTAATAAGAAGTAACTATCTTTATTTTTGTTTTTATTCCAACCACAGTAGGTACTCATATATTTTTATCAAGATCTTTTTGTCTTAAAATCAATCAAAGATTCATTCCTTAAATATATGCTTAATTAACACCATGTGTAGATAATAGGGTACATACCAGTGGACAGTGATCAATATAAAACTTTGTTATAATGAAAGTTTATGCTCTAAAATATTTATTAGAATTTTTATTTTTATTAATTAAGTTTCGTAAACATATTTAAATTAATAAATAAAATCATGATTTTTAATCTATTTGTCACGTGACTTAAAACACCGCGTGACGTCAATTTTAAGTAAAAAATACATGTATCCACAGCAACGCAGCTTAGATTGTTTACATAGGTACAAAACGGTATTTTTCAACACTCTGTTTCTGGGTCTTTAAATAATATTTGTAGCTAATATAAACGAACTTTCATAAAATTATGACGTCATATTTGAGTAGAGCAAAAACGATTTTTAGCGGGCGGGGCTGACATAAATATTTCAAAAATTATTTTTGAGCTTATTTGAAATCAGAATGAAGTGATTTAGGTGTCATTTTGTTCATAATTTACTGCTCTATTAATATAACACAAAAAAAAATTTAATCATCTACCCTATTATATTTTTTTATTCTCTCGGGTATTAATAATGTCTATAGAATAATTTATCAATAAATGGCAAAATATTTAAGAGTATTAGCATTGATTAACATATTATATGGGAAGATAGTGATTCCATGTACTGAAAAATATACTATAGCTGCCCGCTTACGTTTCATTCCCCTGGCCCACAAACTCAATGTTGACTTGTGCTTCCACCTATATTATTGTTGAACTAACAGCTCAGATATTGTCAATGCTACCTCTAACTGATCCTAAATAATGATATAAGATATTTACATCACTGCCGCAGCTGACATTATTTTAATGTTTTGAAATTTGTTGAGACTGTATAAAACTTATATAAAGTGAACTTAGTTTAGTTACATAATTTATCTGTAAACGCTATCTGATTTTATATTTCTTTGTCTCTGAATAAAAATTGTTCAAACACTCGTAAAATATATTTTGATGTATTCATAGGCTAAGAGCTGATAACACTTTTTTCATGTGTTTTTATAAGACTTGGAACTTTTTTGAAAGATGAATTTTATATATCTCTACAAGGGGTATATAGTCTGTCATTCCAAACGCGGGGCAAAACCACCCCATATTTTTTTGTTCACTCTTGCGAAAAAAGACTTATGTGTGTTTATCATTAGTAAAGTCTAGAAAAAGTTTTGCCCCGCGTTTGGAAAGAGACTATTTACCCCTTGTAGAGATATTTAAAAGTTATCTTTTAAAAAAAGTTCCAAGTCTTCTAAAAACACATAAAAAAGTGTTATCCGCTCTTAGTCTATCATAGCAACTTATACTAATTAGTTAACAAAAGCAAGCAGTTTAAGAGAATTAGATAATCAAATTCATTAAGATTGTAAAATTTGTTGTTAAATAAAAGAATTTAAAATAAATCTTTCACAATTTTTCCAATCGTTAGGGGCCTACACACGATCAGTTTAACTTCGCAGTTTATCTGTGCAGTCAAACTGCACAGTTGTGTGAACTGTACGGTGTGTGGGCTATTTCAGTTTGCTCCTCAATTGTTCTCAGTTTGAAGAGCTGACGTGCGTGGTTAGACACGACTAGAAAGGGAAGTTCGGTTTTGCGCTCAGATTGATCTGAGCGCAAAACCGAACTTACCCAAAGACTACACATGACTGTGCCAACTGTTCAATTAACTGAGCTGACTTCGCAGTTTATCGGTGCAAAGTAGAGTCAAATGCGCAGGCCAAAAGCCTGCGTTAAAATTTGTCGGAACTATGCAGTTATCTCAGTTTATCGCTCAGACATGACGCCACAAGGGTTAAACTGCGCAGTTAAACTGATCGTGTGTAGGCCCCTTTAATGAATTTGATTATCTAATTTTCTTATGTATGAATATTTTTAGTTTGACATAATAATGATTAACATTATTAAGTTTAAAATTAAATAAAATATCAGAATGGTCCAAAAGTCTTGCCCTAATGTTAAATCCAATTAAATTCAATATAATGTCTATAGAAAGCCGGAATCAGTTGGCTAAAGTGCCGTAACGCTGTCTGGTCATCAAACTAATTCTGTAGACTACTGCAAAAATTTAGGATTATACATAGACAAATACTTAGTGGAATCGCTCATTTTATCATCTTTTAATTATTGTGATATTGTGTACGGACCATGTATAAACCAGTCAACATCGCAGCTTATCCAAAAATTTTAAAATATATGCTTCAGATATATTGTATACAACATAAATTTACATATCGCATACTTCGTAGACAACTTGATCACAACCGGGCAGCCAGATTATCTAAATTGCAATTTAAAATATTTATCAGATTATCATAATAATAATAAAAATACGATGTCACAGGATACAACATTGTCAATAAACTTGCATGAAACAAATTTTTATAAAAAATCTTTTACTTATGGTTCTGCCTCTATATACTTATAATAATATTCCTCGTGAATATAAACATCTCAAAAAAGAGGCGTTTCGAAAGAACGTTAGGGGTTGTCTATTAATAGTCACCGCGAAATATTATGCAATATGAACCAATGACGCAAGATTGTCTTAAATAAAATTACGATGCTAGTCACCAGATGGCCGATTGTCAACACAACTCACTTCTTAAAACTCTACAATTATTCTGTACTCAAAGATTAAATAATAAAACTTAGGATGCTAGTCAACAGATGGCCAATAGTGCGACGTCTAGCTGCCTCTATTAAAAGTGGCCTCATTTACGCTCATAAGGATCAAAATCTTCTAGTAATATGTTAAACAATGGTATTAGCCCTGCCTCAGCCAATGGAAATTACTCAGAAACGAGAAATTTAATTTAAAGGTAGATGTCTCCGCCCTAAAAATTGTATCGCTGTAACGTATTTTTTTTCTTTGTTGAAAGTGAAATTAATCCTTTTCAAAATTTTAATTAAATGAAAACATTCTTTTCATCGAATTTAGGAAATCAATTTATGTCGATTGAATCAATAAAATTGACTATTAGACACATTACATGATTACGCTACAAAATGGTAATTTTTATCATTACGATTTTCTCATAATGCTATCGACTTGAAAAGCCTCGTTATAAAGCTTCTGTGCCCGAACCTAGTTCAAATTCCAAGAGTCAGAATCACAAAAATATTTTTACTACTACTGGTTTTACAGTCTTTTAAGAACCTCGGCCTTGCCGATCACAAGAGTTCGCCATTCGTCTTTCGATATTGCCAACCGTCTCCAGTTTCGAACTCCCAGCCTGCGTAGGTCTACTTCCACGTCGTCAGTTCAGCGATTCCTGCAGGGTCGCCCTGTGGACTGGTTGCCTTCCATTCGAGCATGGAAGCACTTTCTTTGGTACACGAAAATCTTGCATCATTTGTACGTACCCCAGCCAACGTAGTCTGCGTTTGATGTATATAACTATTGATGGTTTTTTCATCGATCGCCTCCAGCTCTGCATTAGGATCCTCCATTCATTGTTCACGCAGATTGCTCCGTATATTTTACGTTTCTGATTCGTACATAACTATCGGTTTAATTATAGTTTTGTAAACCATTAACTTGAGGGGCGCTTGTTGGATCATAATATCTTTTGGCAACTAAAGTAACATCAATTTACTGCAACTAGCCAGCCTTTATCTCCGAGCTTATTTGATTATTTTCGTTTACAAGTCCTCCCAAATATTTGAACTGCTATGCTGTACTCGTTCGAACCCTTCCAACTCCTTAATGTTCCGCCATCGCGTCTTGTTGTGAGTGTTTATCATATATTTGGTTTTCTCTTTGTTGATCCTTAGCCCAAATCTGGTTGACTCCTCTTCCAATATTTTTATTTTATTTATAAGTATATTTACAATTAAAACGAGAGGTAATTTTGTTGTTTTTGTTTTGTTTAGAGACTTGAAATAGTATATTGCATTACAAGGGTCGAAGCATAGCGTTTGCAAAAATGACAGACATAACCCCACATAAATTTCACATAGATCTGACAAATCTAATATTTTTGCGGCTTTTTGAGCGCCCAAATTGCAGGTACCTCAAATCGAATTGTCAATAGAATTGTTGTGAAAAATAATATGCAATTATTCGGAACGAAACATAGCGTTTGCAACGCGTATAATTGCTGCCCTAACGTTTTCGCTCTATCTCCCTCTTGACAACATTGAAAACAAAAAACCGACAACTGAAAATGTTCATCCCTATAGGGTTGAAATCAAATTTTCAATAGCTTCTTTGTGGAAAAATAGTTTTCATATAGGTATCCAGAGATTTGACATTTCTTGGATGAGGAAATTAATAAAAACATTTTTTATCTTCAAAACTATAAAAAAATAAACAGATATAAATTATATAAAAGTGATAGGTAGTAATTTAAAGAATTCATTTAAATACTAATATGTCTGTAAAAATGTGTAATTTAAATAGGTACCGATTGATGTTGTTTTCAAAATTATGATGTGCTGAGTTGCCAAAAATGTATAATCTTCTGTGTTGACAATGTTTTTATTCAATTATATAAATGTCTAACCAAGTTGCAGATAACGAGAACTCCGAGAAAGTGCTTTAGTAAAATATATTGAACTAAACCGAAACCCGAACGCTATTATTTTGATTCGGTTTCATTCCATGTGTTTAAGAAATTGAAAATTTTCAAAAATAGGGAAGCTACTGATTTCACCCCGATTTTCGAAAATCGAGTTTTCATCAGATCTCGATGTTTTGTGATCCTAGGAAGCTAGTCTGACTATTTTTACGATGATGTCAGTCTCTCTCTCTCTTTCTCTCGCGATTTGCGGCATTCGAAAGGGTTCCACTGAACTTAGATTTCCTGAAAATTTGAATCGATTCGGCCTAATACATTTTGAGAAATTCCAAAAAAACCGAAAAAAAAGTTGTTATAGCGATGTTTTTTCAAAATAACTTCTAGAATATTGTACCGATTGATTTCATAATCTTATCAGCTCTTCTCCTCAGAAAACTGCATCGAATGCCGCTAAGCGGATTAAAATCGGTTAATCCGTTCGAGAGATATCGTAGTCAACAGATTTCGAAAAAAGTGTTTTTTTCAAAATAACTTGAGATTTCTCAACCAATCGATTTTGTACCTCTTACAATATTTTTAGAGCTTAAAAAACTGCGTCGAAAGCCGTTTTAAAGATCAAAATCGAACAACACGTTCAAAAGTTATAGCTTTTCAAAAATTAAAATAGTTTTGCTATCAGCAATTTTCAGATTTTTGAGCTCAAAGAGCTCAAAAATCTACTTTTGGGTATATTATCAAGTGCTTCGAACTCAAAGCGCTTGAAAATAGCGGGAAGTTCCAGGGATGGCCTGCAGGGTCAACCGATTTACAGATTGTTTTAATTTTGATTAACACTTATTTAACATGTTATTACAAGCAGTGGCTGTATTTTTATCATAACGTTTTTTCCCTACAACCATATGCATATTTGATAGCAGAAAGTTTTATTATTTTATTCTCTTGAAATATTGCATAGTGTATTGTGTATCAATAAAGACGCTATTATTATTATTTTGCCAGATTGGAGTGAGAAATCTAATTCAGAGATCGCTCAGAAGAAAGAATTCCACCTTTCAATAATTAATATGTAATTCATCTGAAATCATGGTTTAATGTTACGCCTGAGTAGCTTTAGATCGCATCGTGATGCTCTTTGTTGCTGCTTTTAAAACCAGCGTAATAGTTCATAGTTTGTGTTCATTAAAGCAAATAAATTTTTGTACATAAAATAATGGATGTTATTAATGTAAATTATAAATAAAAAATACGAAATTATTTTTTCTAGTTTTTATAGACGACGAGTATCATGATTTTATAATGTGATCAGTAAATAATAACTATAGATAGATAGTTTGTCAATAAAAATTCGAAACTATCGCTGGGTATATTGATCCAAAAAATCCAGCCCTAATGTTTGCATATTTATAATTTATAGTAAAATATATTTTGTGTATAGATATATTGTGTGCACTATTTACAACATCGATATGACATGACAAGTTGTCAACAGTCTGTGAGGATCGGATTCCGCATGCATCTTCAGTACATATGCCGTAAAACCAGCTTTTGTTTATCCTTTTTATGAACGAACCTAAAATTAATTTGTGAAGTCCGGGGGCGTATGTTTTCAGGGTCACTACTCTATCTTTTTTTAAAAATAAATTTATTTAACATGTAGTCATTAAAACAAACAATAAAACGTTAGGTTCTGATAATAGTTAATTAATCAAAACTTGTAACAGGACTTGTGTCTAATATCGTTTTCTATAGCGACTATTTTGTGTGATACTTAGCAACTTGGGAGGGAGAACGCGTTTTCAAAATTTGTATGTTTTTTTGTACTGGCACTTTTGAAAAGAACTGAACTGGTTTTAATGAAACTTGATACACTATCAGTTGGTAGTGGTACATAATCTTACAGTATAGGCAAGGGCGTCGCCAGCTTATGACTAGGGGGGGGGGGGGGCAATGGGGCAATATTATGGAGGATAAAAAATATGAACGCCGAGAGCATGAAGCGTTACACTTTGGAAGTCTTTTCCTCGATGACGATTGTAATAAGAACGGTTCTAATATCAATGTATAAAACTTCACAAGCGTTTTGGCAAATCTGATATAGTCGTGATGAAAATGGCGGCGATTTTAAAAACGGATGTCAAAATCTTAATGTTATTCTGAATATTTCAATACTTTCTACAATATACATTAAACCTTGTGAATTTATTTATGTTTTGTCATGCGATGCGGAATTTATTAATAGGTAAGGAAGTCAATTGCTCGCACTTTGGTCGCTTTGCGGCTAGCTACATTTGATCTCTAGGGGGGGGGGCAACTGCCCCCCCCTGTCCCCCCTTGGCGACGCCCTTGAGTATAGGTAAGGTACTTTTTACCCGACTGAGGATAAAATATGTTTCCTATTAAAACCGACATTACCGCAAGCGAATCTGGGATATATCGATATTTTTGATGTGCAAACATTATAGAGTTGTTACGGATAGTTTCAGTTATGGATATTTCATTAATCAGTAGATTTTAATTTAATTTAATCACAATAAAATTTAACACAGTAATTAGCCTTAAAAACAAGTAATTGTTATATCTGCTTATTTTAAAGTAGATAGTAGATACTACCTACCCTATTGATAAAACAAAATGCAAATATTAACAAACTTTAAACAACTCCGCCCCTATCCGAAACATTTATATCGGATTAGGTTTCGGTTTCGGATTTTTTTTTTGTTTCGGATATCCGATAGTTACGGTTACGGAGCTCCATAACATCCCTAGTAAACATCTTAGCTCTCGCTCCACGATAGGAGCTAAATGGGAATTCGATCGTCAGACGACGCGTATTGAAAATCAAGATTTCCGGGATATTTCTGAGGCGATGGTTGAAAAATCCATTATTAAAGAATTTGAGATAAATATTATATTAAAAATAAATCAATTTTAATGTTATCATAACTATTTTTTTATAAATAGATTTTAATTTTATTAATTTATCACCATCGGGGCTATTCAAAAGGGGTCGAATTTCTGAACAAGACTAATTTATGCGAGTTAAAACAACACTTAAATTCCTGGACACGGGACAAGTCGACGTATTTCGTGATTTTCCCGAAAATCCTAACGTTCTGGCAACTCTGGCACCCTGAACTATTCCCCCCCCCCCAAGCCGGTACTGGTCTCGAACAATACTGTTCATGTAATAATTATTCTTATTATAAAATCATACCTACATCAAAAATATTAGAATATAAAATTTTGTTGTTTGTTTCCTGAGATGATAAAAATACCAATTGATGGTTTAATTTTAAAATAATAAACGCGTAGAAAATATTAATTGTGTAGTTAGACTGAGTGTCTGTTTAACGGGTGTTATTTCATTTTTGGCAATCCATTCACGAGTTTTCGTTGGCTCAATATCAAACACGAGTACGGTGCAGAGTGCAGATAATATATGCATAAAGAAGTGTGATGCACAGTGCCTCCAATAAATCTTCGTAGCAGTGCCCCTAGAGCTCAGGGGGTTCGATCCATGAAAAAAAATGAAACAGCAATAAATTGGAAAAAGGGAGATAAGAATAAAACTGGGATTTATGCAGTTGGTGAAATCACTACTAAGTTGTGTTACCTATAATTATGGACAATATTTATTAAAGAAATGTAATTTGATATATTTAGTGCATTTATTCGTTTGCTAGTTGTACGAAACCCTTGGCGCGTGAATTACACTCGCACTTGACCGTTTTTTTTTTTTGCAACAGATGATACGAAATGTTTTCTCTTCATAATGTTGACTCAGTGTACTGACTTTGTACACCTATAGTTAATTACGTGTATGTGTGTGAGTAAGTGTCTGCTGAGTTGGCAGCTGTGCGCCGATATGCGAGGCCGAGGGCCAGCAAACCGACCAGCCAGCCAGCGTCGCGACGCGCCGGATGCGATTAGCAACACCTGTGCACGTCGTCCTCCGCGAGGTCTCTGCATTCCAACATTGCGCGATGTGTGACCGTATCTTATATTATATATCTATATAGAAAACAATTCTTATAAAAATAAGGCCAACCGCCAAGTCTCGCGATCGTGTGGCAGTAAAAAGTTCTGAGGTCTAATAGAGTTAAATCCAATTAATTGTAAGTGAAAAGTAGTGAAATCAAAAACTTGGCTAATTTCAAAGTTCACTAAAGAATAAAAATCTAGAGATGATACAAAATACTAAGAACAGTTATTTTGGAACAGTTTCGAACGAGGAACAGATTGAAACAGTTGTCAGTTTAATAAAATACCTGTTCCGGGCTGTTCCAATGATTCGACTGTTTCGAGTAACAGAACGGACATTCTTCTGCATTAAGAAACTGTTGGAATGAATCATATTATCATGTGCAAAAAAACTAATCAGTTAAAATAATAATCTGGAGTCATTTAATATTTTTGTTTTTAGTTATTTTTGTTTTCATTTCTTTGTTGATTTTAAATAACGCTATTTATTTAATGGTAAAATCCACTTTTCACTATTGATTTTCTGTAAAAGTATATTTTTAATATATTGTCGACAAATTTATTTTGTTTTTTTTAATAATTAGGTATCTTAAATTATTAAACTTGAATAATAGAATTAATTAACGAAAAAATACAAATAATATACACTTCATAATTTCAAATTTTTATACGTTGCATGTTACAAGCTATTCCGAGAATGTCAAGGTTCCAACGTTGGAACTGTTAAAAAGTAACAGGTTTTTGGAACTGTTCCGTAATCGGAACAGGAACGGAACGGAACTGTTATTAAAAAATAACAGTTTGTACCACCTCTATAAAAGTCGCATGACTAAAGCGCTAGGCCTTGCAGTTTTTGTTGGGATTTCAATTCTTTTTGTAGGATGTTGCTTATACGCTAAATCTAGCTCTCATACCAAATTTCCACTTAGAAGTTAAAGATCCTTTTTTATGACATACCTATAGCAATCTGAACCCCCACACTTTGAATGGTTGAAGAGGGGAAATAACAGATGTTTTAATTTTCACTTTACTTGTACGCGAAATCCAGCCTGCATACAAAATTTCAGCTATTTAGGACTACGGGAACTGGGAAGTACCCTAAGGGTTTTTGTTGATCTGTGAGTGACGAAATCAATGAACTCTGTGTATTAATAAAAATATCACGGCTATAAAAATGAAATTCGGTACATTACATAATTTTGATGACCCCATCCTATATCGTGAAAATTTGAGACCTGAAGTGTTATCCAAACCGAAGTTACGCGAGTGTTCAAAAAATGCGCCGAATCGCTTCGAGAAAAGGTAGTCTAGGCAGTGCTTGACTTGGCGGGGACGCTACCGTGCCCCCAGATAATACCATGCTCTATAATTAGTAAATAGACTAAACGAAGATAGATATCTATACAATATACATGGTGACCAAGAAGTAACGCCGAAGATTTTGAAGGCTTATTCTTTATGAAAAATCCTTTACCGTTTTTATCTCCAAAGTATCTGCCAGGTCATCAAATGTGAAGTTTGAAAAACGTTCAGTTTACATAAAATACGGATCATCGTATTCGAATCTAAATACATGACAATTTGCGTTTTCTAAATAAATTAAATGAATGGATAATTTTACAAATTTTTTAGCTATGAGTAAAATTTTTGTTTATGAGATGTTCTCAAAATTACTAGCAGTTACAGATTTATCTTAATACATTTAGACAAAATTTGCTAGGAGTTGGAGGGGGGGGCATTTGTTTGGTGGCCCATGGGTGGCACCTAGTGTAAATCGAGCCCTGCCGGGAAGCGTGGAAATACTACATGCGAGCCGCGAGGATGCTCTTCAGCTCTTTCATACCACAATAAATCTATTGCTCTGCATTGGAAACAACAATATACTGAAAAGAAACTGTTCTCGGAAAGTACACATCTCCTTAATATAAAGGTGTATAAGACAGTTATGATTTTACGACTTATCTTGTTCAATTTACCTCTAAATATTATTAAATTATAATTTACACCATAAAAAATAGATAGAACTCTTGTGACGAAAAAGAAAACGTTTTTGGCCGCGGCCGTTGTGCTGGGAATATCACGTGGGAGACGGGCAAATGAATTTTCAAGTAGCGTGTCTTTCTGAAAAGTGCGTATTTTATTTAATTTATTTTACCAGGCATGTGCGCGCTACACAGCTCATTACTATGCATATAGTAAAGTTACATACGCGGGTCGTATGTACTTAGATTTGCGGTAGGTCAAGAATAGCGTAGCTGTGTTTACGGGATTCGTTTACAGTAGCACAGAGTGGAAAGCGTGTGGCTAGTCTGTCGAAAGACATGGAATGCTTTGCGAGACACTGATATCAATATAACTGGATACGAGATCAATACCTACAAGCTTCTGTAAATTAAAGTATACGTCTTCAATGACCGACTAATTGTCAATACAGTCTCAAAACAAAACTGCATCTTCAAATATAAACAGTCCATCAATATACCTGATAAGGCCACGTCAGTGAAATGTCTAGGCCTACATATCGACAATGATCTTAAATGGAGAACGCACACTGAACATATTTGCCAAAGGCTTTCCCAAACGCTATTTCTCCTGAGAAAAGTTAGCCAGTTCGCCTCTACTGAAGTAGTGATTACCATTTATAACGGTCTTTTTCATTCCATTTTGCAATATGGCCTGATTATTTGGGGTTCGGACCCGCGTGCAGAAAAGGTATTTAAGTTACAGAAAAAAAACAGTAAGAATTATAGCTCGAGCTAAATCGGACACACATTGCAAGCCACTGTTTATACTAAAGCTTACCACATAATGTCTCTACACTCCCTTTTTGTTTTCGTCAACCTTATGTTTATAAAACAAAATATAGATAATTTCCGAACAGTTGATGATGTGCGTTCGCATGACACGAGAGGTGCAAAGAATTTACGAGTGCCTTTTTTCTCAGCCAATAAACTAACAAACGGACCAAACTATTGGGCCTTGAAATTTTTTAATACTTTACCACCTGACATCAGACTCCTTCCTGAAAAGATTTTCAAAAATACTATTAAAACCAAATTAACGTATGCATATCTATATGACTTTGAAGAATTTTTATACATCAAAGATGTATATTTAAATTCGCAATTTCCCGTATGTATGTCTCAATCCTTTGTCGTACCATAACTCGAGTAACTGTAATTTGTTTTTAATGAAATTTTGGACACACATGCGTTCCCATCATGGCAGGATCTGTATTGTTTTTCATTTACGTAGCTAAAAAAATAGTGCCCTATTGGCCATAAAATGTCAAAAAACCTTCCGTATCTTCGATACGGTTCAGCCTAGAAAAAAATTTATCGAAGCAAATTTGTTCGTTAATTCATTGCCTTTCCGACTGACATATAAAAAATGATGCATCTGCATCTACTCGTATTAAATTGATTTGTCTTGGCTTGCCTGAAATCAGATTTTTTGGTTATAGGCGTATCTTTTTGCTTCCCACCTCTACTATGGTAGGGAAGTAATGGATTTAGTCCGAAAAAAATATTTCGAGATTTTAACAGATCTTCACGTTTTGAGACCCTAGCAATCGTTTAAAATCATTTTCTGACTGATGTCTGGTTGTGTGTGTGTATGTGGTCAATTTTTCGCCTTCGATATCGTAAGAACGGAACAACATACGGCCATGCCGATTGTTCTATTGTGTTTATCAGCCTTTAACTTAGATCTGATTAGATTTTGAGTCAAATCGGTTCAGTGGATCCTGAGATATTAAAGAAAACGTTCTCAATGTCACGTATTAACATAGGTAAAGAAAAATATAAATGAATTCTAGATGTTATAAATATGAAAAAAATGTAAATATTTTTTTTCTCTAAAATGTACAGTTTTCGAGAAAAAAAATATTTTACTAAAAAAAATAAAAATTATACGTAAATCAAGGTAACCGTGATTTTTGCTATATTAAGCTCACAAACCACTTAGTACTAAGTGGTTTGTGATTAAGCTAGCCATCAGTAGATCACTAAACAAACAAGCCGTGAGGTGGGTCGTTTATTAGGACTAAAGTGCGACCCTTGAGGTCCACACGACGAACTTCCCAGTTTGATAAATATTTAATAATAATAAAATAATAATTAAGTTAGATATTACACAGAAAAGTAATCATTTTAATCATTAAAACATCAATAATTAAAAAAAAAAAAAAAACGGCTGAACCGATTTTTATAAAATTTATGTCGGATCAAAATGACGTTAACACGCCTCGATTGACAACCCTTACGAAGTCGATATAATTTTTTATTCGCGAGATATTGTGTAAAATCTACTTTTTTGGAGGTTATTTGGTTAAGAAAAAAGAACGGCTGAACCGATTTTAAAAAAATTCCTTTCAGATCATATTTACGTTAATACGCGTCGATTGGCACCCCAACGTAGTCGATATCATTTTTCGTTCTCGAGATTTCGTCTTAGAAAGAAATTGACACATACATACGTACGTACGTACGTACACACACACACACACACACACAGACATCTTTCTAAAAGTAGTGTAAAAATAGTGTAGTGACCTTGAAACATAAAATTTTTTTTTCCTTTTTGATTTCGATTTTCGGACCCATTACAATAACTTCCAATGGGAAGTTAAAAAGAGGGCCATGCTTTTTTTCAAAGAATAAAAAAAGAGTGCTTATTTTTTGCAAATATTTACTAGGTGGGAAGTATAGGACTGATCATTAGTCGAATTTGTATGTACTAGTTTACACTGAAACTGTTTAATTAATATTTAATGTTTAATTATATTCTTAATATTATTATTAAAGATTATATCTAATCTAATCTTAGCAGATATGTGACATACGTTATGTCTCCATTTTGCATTTTGATTTGTATTTTGAAAATACTAAATACAAATTACATAGTTGAGTAAGACCAAGCTCCGAATTTTTACTGGTTGAGATGGATATTACAATGAAAAGTAGCTGATCATTTTACACCACTCACAAATTGCTTAGTCTCATTTTATTTTCGTATTATTATACACTAATAACTTTCCTAAGTCCAATTTAGCAGCCTTGTGGTTCAATTTATCATACCGCTTGACTAAATTGGAACAAATCTCAAATTTTGTTGATTCTTAAATAATGTAAAATTAAAAAATAAAAGCTTTATACAGTATTCACTAAACTAATGGTCAGTGAAAAAAACATTTTTCTTAAAAACTTATTTTGAAAATACCATTTTGTATTTCTATTTCATATTTTGCATCTTCTATTTCAAATGCATCGCTACAACCATTTTCCACAGCTCTGCTAAATAGACATAGTAAGGTCTAGATCTAAAGACGCGATTGCGACGAAATTACAGTCAGTTTTGATCTCGATAAAATCACAGTTTAAAAGGCGGGCCAATGATCTAGGTGTACTGGGATAAGGTATACTATAAAATATTAAATGTTATAAACTTTTTTTAAAATACGTAGTCCTACAGAAAACACTACGGTACAACCAGAGCTGAACCCACGTGATTTTTTTTTATTTTACCCTTTTTAGATTGTTTCTAATCCCTATATTATTAAACGAGTAAATCTTGTATATATGTTTCTATGTATCTATATAAATATTTTCTCGAAAACGGCTCTAACGATTTTGATCAAATTTACCGAAAAGGGGTTTCGGGGGGCAAAAAATCGATTTAGCTAGGTCTCATCCCTGGAAAAATTCGTTTTCTTATCGATTTTATCATTTTAAAAAACAGTTTTTTTAACGTCATAAAACAGTGTCGTATTGTGAGTAGGCTTTGGAAAAAACAAACTATTTTCATTGTTTAAGTCAAAATTACTCTGACAGTCAATCTTTAACTTATTAAAATAATCAGTAATTATTTGAAAAGTAAAAAAATAGCAACAATAATCCCTATATTATTAAACGAGTAAATCTTGTATATATGTTTCTATGTATCTATATAAATATTTTCTCGAAAACGGCTCTAACGATTTTGATCAAATTTACCGAAAAGGGGTTTCGGGGGGCAAAAAATCGATTTAGCTAGGTCTCATCCCTGGAAAAATTCGTTTTCTTATCGATTTTATCATTTTAAAAAACAGTTTTTTTAACGTCATAAAACAGTGTCGTATTGTGAGTAGGCTTTGGAAAAAACAAACTATTTTCATTGTTTAAGTCAAAATTACTCTGACAGTCAATCTTTAACTTATTAAAATAATCAGTAATTATTTGAAAAGTAAAAAAATAGCAACAATAAAATCTAAACATAATTATGTAAGTAGTTTTAGCTAAAATTTAAATAAATAGGTATGTTATTTTTATATTACCTATATAAAATATGTATAGGTAAGTACGTTAAATGTAGTATGACGTATAATCTTACCTAGACCTTTTTTTCTCAAAAACGACTAACGATTCTGATGAAATTTACAGAATGGGGATTTTTCGGGGCGAGAAATCGATCTAGGTAGGAATTTTGGTTCCAGAGGGGAGCAATTAAAAAAAGGTGTTTTTTATTTATTATAACTCGCTCAATTAAAGTCAGATTGATTCGAAGTCTATTTCTACATAGATTTTATATAATATATCACAAGTGTTAAAATTGTAATTGAACACTAATATAAGAAGTGTCTTGCACAATATGTAAATAATATCAAAACGGCGGCCTGAAGGGCCGCACTTCTGGCGCCGCGGGTCTGTGTAAAAACACATCGATTTTTAAAAACTATGGTGAAGATACATGCAAAAAAAGTTTTGCGCAGGTTATAGTCTGACGTTTGTTATTAAAAGAATCGATTTTTGTGAGTTTTTCAGTAGGTACCTATGCAAAAAAAATATTTGAAATTTACTGGAAGTTGTTAAGATGACATCACAGAGAAAAAGTGCTTCGATAAAGTTGATATTTGGTATATCAATGCTTAAAATTGGATTGTTAAAATGGCAACGGGCGAGCAAAATTTCATCTGATTCGAACATTTTTACAAGATATTCAATCTATGAAAATCGGTTTTTGCGAGTTCTTCAGTCAACAAAACAATAACGGCGGTAGATTTGAAAATGGCGACCTAAATAATATTTACAGGAAAAAATGCTTGATTCAAGTTAATACTTAGTTTTTACGCTTAAAAGTACACATATAGGTAGTTAAAATATTTAACAGAAACAATTATTTTAAATTATGTTTCAGAAATAAATTCGTTTCGGAATAATATTCTGAGAAAATAATATCTCACAGCATACAAGTACTATTTTTATTGAACTCATCCGAGCAAAGCTCGGCACCCAGATATTAACACTATTAAACGTGTATGATGTCTTGTGGAAGAGTTCAAAGCGTGCTTTTGTCTACACAAGAAAGCAGCTTAGTCGCTGCGTTCAAACTCATGGAATAATTAATTAATAGATATATTAATTATTGTAGATTATAGACGCGTCGACAACTTAGGTCATTAGCGTCTACTAAATTAATAGATTTGAGAATTAGTAGCGAGTAGCCGTAATCTTAATTAAGTTATTTTCAACAGATAATTCGTTCTTACTTTTGCATTTCTAAGCTAAGATGAATACACGCCCTGACTTCTTTATCATTTATTTTTGTAGATTAAACTAAATATACAATAATTTTTGTTTATATTGTTACAGGCCGTGGCGGGATACTCACTTGCTACTGTGAGGGCCATTGTCCAGACGACCGACCAAATGGAACATGTGAAACTAAACCGCATGGACTTTGTTTCTCTGCCGTACAGGAAGTTAAGGATACGGAGACGGGAGAGATCGAACTCGAAAGATCATACGGTTGTCTGCCTCCCGGTGAAAGCGGTTTCATGCAAGTAAGTAGACAGTTTTCCCCCTCCATCCAGATTCATATTTTTCAGTGGTTTCTTATATAGAGCTGGACCTGTAATTGCACAAAAGTAATGAATTACAGTTCACAATAAATTAGTAGATTATAAACGCTCGTCAGTTGAGGTCATCAGCGTCTATAACCTTATACACTATTAAAAGTAACTCGTGATATCTTTCCAGAGTTACAGAACAAAGTATCTTACTGTGTAATTCCCAATAAACATAAAAATTTTTGCTAAATTATTCTTGTAATATCTGAATTCATTTTAAGTTTTTTTTTATTGGAAAAGCAGCCAATTACAAATTGTTTTGCAATATTAGAAAAAATCATTTTTTTTTACCAACCTATGTCACCATCGGGGCTCAAACCCGAATCTTCCACAATCGCGATGGATGAGTTATCAGTTACTCAACAGTGACACGGTTAACAAATTAATTTATTTCTAAACAAGCAAATTTGTCGATCAAATCGATGTCATGCAAGAGCTAGCATTCGAGAATTTTTGTAGAAGAAATGCTTCGTGTATGTGAGAGCTCAACATAAATTCATGTGCGAAATCAGTCTTCAGATTTTTTTTCTGTTTTTTTTTTTTTTTTTTTTTTGTTTCAATGTTTATATATTTACATAATATTTATCTTTTTCTAGTGCAAGAGTGACTTAACTTCACATTTAAATGGCAAAGCGATTATGTGCTGTGATGAAGAAGATTACTGCAACCAGTCGATATCACCAAAATATGAAATTCGGACTACAACTGAAGTTTCGCCGACAATGTCGTATGATGAAAGTATTTATTACATAGCATTGATTATTTCATTGACAATATGCATCACCGTTTGCGTCGTAACAATTGTTTTTGTATATCTTCGATATAAAAGAAGAGAAGAGCAGAGAAAAGCCATGTATCTGAAATCGGCACAAAACCTTGAATACTCTCAAGTCAACGGTTGCAACACAATAAACAGTTTGTTGGACAAGTCAAGTGGCTCTGGATCCGGTTTACCCTTGTTAGTTCAGCGAACAATTGCTAAACAGATACAAAAGGTACATCCGATAGGGAAAGGTCGATATGGAGACGTTTGGTTAGGCCATTGGAGAGGCGAAGAAGTTGCCGTTAAATTATTTTTTACAATTAATGAAGATTCATGGCGCCGCGAGACTGAAATATACCAAACTGTTTTAATGAGGCATGAAAATATACTCGGCTTTATCGCATCTGATATTAGGGGAAACGAATCGTGCACGGAAATGTGGTTGATAACAAACTATCACGCCAAAGGTTCTCTGTACGATTACTTGCAAACGAATACTTTAAATACAAGCACACTGTTGAAAATGACATTGTCTATTGCGAAAGGTTTAGCGCATCTACACCATGAGATAAACGGTACAAAAGGTAAACCGGCCATAGCACATCGCGACATTAAAAGTAAGAATATCCTCGTCAAGAATAACATGGAATGTGCGATTGCCGATTTTGGACTTGCCGTGCGCTACTTGAGCGACTCCAAGGAAGTGGACATAGCTCAGAATGAAAGAGTAGGAACAAAACGATACATGGCTCCCGAAGTGTTAGATGAATCATTAAGCAAGTCTAACTTTGAAGCATACAAAATGGCCGACATGTATTCTTTGGCTTTAGTTTTTTGGGAAATGTCGAGACGGTGTGTGACGGGCGACAAAATCGTGACTGCCGAAGATTATGCATTACCTTATCAAGGCGATGTTCCGAGCGATCCTAGTTTCGATGATATGTACCTAGTTGTGTGTGAGAAGGGCATACGGCCGCCTATTCCGCAAAGGTGGGAATCGGAAGAATTATTAAGGACTTTGTCGAACATAATGCGTGAATGTTGGTATCGGAAACCAAGTGGGAGATTGACGTCGCTAAGAGTGAAGAAGACACTCAATAAACTACATGTGGATCCGACTATTAGAATTGTTTAGTGTTTGTGTTCGTAAAATTGTGTAAATGTTTTGTTGTATTGAAAGTTTAGAGATAAAACGCTTGGCCTTGTGTAATGTAAACTAAAAGTGCCATTAAAACCCATCTGATTATTGTTTGTAAATTGTAGCTGTATGTGCGCTTGGTGATTGCAGAAAAGACAGATTATTAGGACTGCGTTAAATTCTGTTTAGTGTTACTAATTAATTGTTAGCGTTTCCTGACTAATGTAGAACACTCGATAGTTGAAAATATTGTCTGTCCAAAAGTGTAGGCATATTATGTTAATAAAAAAGTCACCGTTTTCTTGGTGTAAGACAGACGGCAGTGAGTGTAAAGCACTGTTAATAACGATTCTATTTCAAAGATTGTTTTAATGTTTAACTGTGACGACAAAATATTTATAATATAATTTTTGACTGATACGTATTTTTGAAGCATGATATTACATTATAAATTGTTTCGTTCTAAATTTTCAGGTGATATTACGCCAATTTTAGTGTTTTGATAATATTTTGAAATTTTTTATTAAAATAACGATAAACAGCAAATAATGTTTTTACAGTATTTGCTCTAATTTAATTTTTACCGCTTCCATCAATTTTGGTACATCGTAATTTTATAATATTATTTAAAAATCAGTTCTTTTGATATATTAAAAAATGATGAATAACAAACTGAAATACATATTTTGACAGAGATTTTATCAGGTTCAGAATAAACCTGTTAAATTGTGCTTAATGATATAAAAATATTCTCAATATAAATTATAAAATATAATACAACGTATGAATACTTGAAAACACTAAATTATCTATGTATGCAGAGATCCGTGACTGCGCCTAATTAATAGATATGAAAAGGCAGTTATTACTGCATATTACATAATGATATTATATTTTATGAAATTTTTGTGCAAAAACTTTTCTGTGAGGCTTGACTGCTACGGAAGATAATTAGTACCCGCTAATTTAAAATTAGAGTAGCCTTGATTTCATCAAAGATACTAAACTGTTGGACATTAATAAATTGTAAAAATGTAATTATAAACTTAATTGTTTGATCCAGCGATTAATGTGCTGGTTTTTTAACTCATCTGTTAATGACTCACTTTCTATCTGGTATTTTTTACTTAAAAAAATTATTAAACCGAAGAACTTGAATTTTGTGTATTATAATTTAAAATTATTACTGAAATATGAATATGAATGTCTTAGCTGAAATTAGAAAACAAAGCAAAATTTATGAAAACACCATTAATTTTAGAATAATTATTTATTAGAATAAATGGAATTTTTAAGTGATACACAGAGCTTGACAAAGTTAATCTAAAATTTAACTTCGTTAATCGTTATTCCGTTACTCAAAAAATTAACTTCGTTAATCGTTAAAGTGTTAATTTGTTGAAAATGCAACACAAATTAAAGTTAACCGTTACGTTAAGTATAGAATATTTTTTTAACGTTAAATCAGTGAGTCAACGAAACAAAATCTTATTATTATAACATAGAGTACCTACCTATAGTATTATCACTTATCAGCTCTGATATAGTATAGGTACTGCAACTAGGACCTAGGTAGGAAGGTAAGGTAGGCTACTTAGGGAAGGTACCTACCTAAATAAAATACAAACAACAACTTTTTGTTTGTTAGTAATATTTTTTAAATTTTTGAAGAATGTATGCATTAATATGCTAAAATTAGAGAATAACATTTTTAAAGAATATGTATACCGTAACTTTTATTCCCACAAAAGTTTTGTAAATAAGGTTTTGTCATCATCAAAGTCAAAGAGATATTTCAGAGGTTCTGAAACCGGGGTCCAGCAAAAAAATTCTAATTGCACGAGCATGACTGATGGCAATATGTACATCGCAGTACCTAAGTAACGGTTAACAGAAGTTAATAAGACCGTTAATAGTTTTTGAGATTGAAGTTAATTCGTTAAACAAAATGTTAACTTCGTTAATTAACGATTAACGGTTTGTGCCCAACTCTGGTGATACAAATATGTATTTAACAGAGATTTTATAAACTTTTATTAAATAGGTACATACTTTTCGTTATCTTTTTCATGTGAGATTAATTTTGTGTAAATTGTTAAAGAATTTTTAAAATTCTGAGTAATATAAGGTGTGGAATTTGTATGTAACAGCGTTCTGTACAAATAACATTTGCAGCTCAAATTTCAAAAATAAATATTTTAATATTTTACATACTCAAATATCGCAGCGAATAATAATACAATTACAGTCTACAGATACGTTTCAAAATAAATCGACAGAATATTTTATGCATTTTTATAATTTGGATATTCATTGAGTAGATATATTATGGAGTTTACACTCCATGCGAAAATTGATCAGAGCAGCTATAGCCTATATGATATCATCAACCAAAATGCAGCTATATTTAATGCAGGTTTAATTCAATTACTACGTAATTTTTTATTTTGAGGAATGTTATACCTCCGCCTACTTTCGACCACAATAATTGCGATGAGGGCCATGCAAAAGGGAAAGCGAAAGGAACTAGGCCCCGAACGCCGGCTCTAGGGGGCGTTAGAAGTTACTCTAACATACTCTATCAAGCTCCTCTAATTTGACATCTTATTTCAGAGGGGTGCCAAATTTACGCTATGCCCCGGGCGTAATTTTCCCTGTGCATGGCCCTGATTGCGATTCAAGAAATCACTCGGCTACATTCCTGTCCGAATGATTCACCTGACTTCCGCGTGATTGGCATTCACAGGCGAATGTGTAAAGGAGGCTTAGACATTTTCTTAGGGCTTGCTCTGACGAAAAAAATTTACTGTCTCAACAAAAAGTGTCGTTTTTTTCCTTTTAAACAGGCCCTAAGAAAGTGAATACTTCTGGTAAATTTTTTTTATTGTAGTTTAACTGTAACGTTTTCGATTGAACCACTTTTATATTGATCTAAAGTTCCTATTTGAATGGTTATAGCGATATTTCACTACAAAAGTATGACTACAAGACTAAGAGCGATAGTACTTTCAAATATTCAAAAAACAATAGTGATTATGGTGTACAATTTTGATATGTCATCACCGATACCGATATAAAGATATCGGGGCACCTAAAATGTATAAAAGTGAACTGCTTTTTCACTCACTGATTTAATGTGAACACTGAAAAATCATTGTATCAGCAAGTAAGAAAGCATTCCATATACTTCTACACATTTGAAGTAGGTACCCCGATATCATTGTTGGTATTAGCGATTGACGCCAAACTACAACAAAAATCACAAGGGTGTCTCTCAACTTCAAAAATGATAAAAATTTGTTATCGTTTTTAGTTTCATGAAATTTATTTCCAAATTTCATTGAAGTGATTTTAGAAAATACAGCAGAACAATATTATGTTAAGAAAGTTCAAAACTTCAATTACATATTTACAATGGAAATAAATACTTACAGTTTATAGTATTATCGATAGATGTGAAGTTAAAGAATATTGTTTTAATAATAAAATGTTCAGTAACTGTGTTCGAACTTTTATAAGTATAGATAATGCTCGACACTACGAGTTATCCATTCGCAACGCGTAATCGTACAGTGATTATGTATTTCTCGTAGACATATTTAAAAAAAAATCTAGCATTTATGTATTGTAATTAATGTTCATACTTTTGATTTTTTTTTATGCTTGCCGATACTCGTAACCCAGAAACTTGTAAGGCAGGAACTGTTCGTATTGTTTTTGTCAATAGTCATTATTGGTCATTTTAAATCGGTTAATATTTCGAATACACATGTAAATATTAATAATAATCAGCATTAATTATACACTTGTTGTTTCCTGCACAGAATACTTTTTATTTAGGTAGGTACGCCATAAAAACTGTGATTAAAAATTCTCTGTTTAAATATGTTGATTTGATAATGGAGCCGATGGGTGGAAAAGGGGCTTAAGTGAAAAATGGCTGTTTTTGAGATATTTCAGTTTAAAAATTTTAAAGTTGATAATTAGGCATCTGTGCGTATTTTTTTGAAATTTATTATTTTAAAATTTTTTGTATATGTTGTAGTTACTTTACATTCACTTGAAATCATGTTTAGACTTTTTAATTTTGTTTTTTTACAATAAAGGTGAGAGTACGCCCATGACCTTCTTGAATATAATGTAAATAGTGAGAAATAAAGGCCAAAATAAGCCCCAAAGCAAAAGATTGTTTTGCCAAAAATTAAATTTTAAATCCAATTTAGAAAATTTATTTTTTTTCTGCAATCAAAATTTAAAAAAATATTTATATGATGATAAATATACTCCAAAGTAAATCTATCGAAATAGGGTTTTCAAAATCGGGTCTGGATGTATGCACAAATGCCATGGCACAAATATAGAACAAAATAAACAAACCTAACGTGATTTTCTTTTAAATGATTCTGATTCGTTTTTCAGATACCCCGAATAATTTTAAAAAATACATTTTGCATACAGTCTAGACTTTTGTTTCAGTTTTAATTACATACTTCCATATACTTACCCTTTCGATATGATAATGTATTCAAGAAAGGCATATTAGACATCACATTTAAGTGCATGTAGCCACATCTATATTAGAGATAGCGAACTAAAAATTTTACTGAAGGTAAATCATATGCTCTGCTTTATAAATAACTAATCTTAGCAAAAAAGGCATATTATACTCTACGCCCTTTTTCCACCCATCGGCTTTATTAATGAGATTCAGAAGTCTGTGAAATGTGATTTCGGTGAAAACTATTAGCCTATAACTAAACATAATGAAATATGAATGGAGGTACATAAGATGGTCGGTAGCGAACTGTTTCGCAACTGCTCTCTTTTATTATAAAGAGTATATTGCTGATACGGTCCCGATTTATTGGCATAGATATTGTGTTGGCAAGTGAAGAAGCGTTTCATAGGCCCCAATATTGTTATATCAGTATCGACGACTATATGTCATTATTGTCGGCCAATGAAAAGACGCTCTTGTATACCCTTTAAAATTTTTTGAAAAAGATGTTCACAAATTTTACAATATAATAAGTTATGAAATACGATATTTTAACTGAAATATAAAATTTTAGTGAAAAACTTTTTTGAATCGGTTCAGTAGTTCCAGAGACTACCCACAACATACAAACGAACAAATTTTACCTCTTTATAATATTAGTAGGTATAGATAAATTAAATTTAGGCCGTGTGACCGAAAAACTGTGCATTTATTTATTTTTCTTTTTTTTTGTAAATAATATTAAAAGAGGGATTTTCCTGCATTATACAGGCTGTTTGGTAAACATACGACAAAAATTCAAGAGGTTATTCCCTGGGTTATTTTAAGAATATTTTGTCATTTGAAAATTTTCAGAAAGCCACTTTTTTTTCTTTTCTTTTTGAAATAGTTCGACAGTCAACGTTCTTGTCAGCAGTTTTTGTATATTAAAAAGCTTTACTGTATTCATGTACCTAATAAAATATAGGTACATATTTTAACAGGTCGCGTGGCTTCGAGCGGTAAAAGCCTAGAAGATGTTCTAATAGGAATGAGGGGTTAGGGTTGTGCTTCGTGAAAAGAAAGACTCATGTCCTTACTAATAATAATATAATTACAAAAAATAGATAAAAATGCTACTTACGCATCGTAAATGCTGGAGGCAGGACAGCCACACACACACCCACAACTAATAAGCTCAAAAACCGGGCACCGACTGCCGGCCGCGTCTTGAGGACCCAGCGGCTTGCTACCCCGCTGGCCCTCCCCTCCGCGCAACTCTACTTATTTATATATATGGTGAACCATCTCACTACGATGGTTCACATAGAAAAAGGGAACTATATATGGGTGAACCATCTCACTACGATGGTTCACACAAAAAAATCCAGAAGTGGTTGTCAATTATCCAAAAATATACGTTTGGCGTATTGTTTCAATAAGGTTGACGTGCCAAAAAGGCTTGTATTATGTGTAACAGGGCTGGAAGGCTAATAGGCGAGTTCAATGAATCAATGAATAAATTGAAGCATGCTCAGAAATGAGAGCCAAAACTAAAAGGCATTTCTACTGAAATGTCGGCGGTTGACCAGAAACCGCCGAAGTCATTGGAAAAAGAGAAAGCTTTCCAAACTAGGGTGAGCCACTTTGTTACAATATTATATTGTTTTTGTAGAGAAACTTTTATTGCCCCGTATCTTCGAAACAAAGCGGCTTTCCGAAAATCATCAAAGGACAAAATATTCTTATAATAATCTAGGGAATAACCCCTTGAATTTTTGCCATATGTTTACCAAACACCCCGTGTAATTATAATTATATAATTATAATGAGAGAAAATAATTTAATTTTACATCAAAATTATTATTTTTGCACACCTTAAGGCTTAAAGGAATGGTCATTCTAGTTAATTATTGTAACATAACTGCAATTAGAACAACACATAACTTTTTCATGAAAATTTCAATTGAAAACAAAAATATATAAAATTTAACAATGACGTTTGTACTCTTATAATTTCACTGTATAATTGCATACTCATAAAGCCGCGTAATCATCTGAGCACGAACGGGAACAAGGCAGTTCGGTACTTCAAAGAAAAATTTTATTAGATGTGGATGGCATTTGTGCGTTTCAACTGCCTCGCCTCTCGCCTGTTCGGTCAAGTACAGTGCACTGTTACTGGTCGTACAAAAATAAATTAACCCGCAATGACGAAAAAATTTAAGTTTTATCAGGGTATGAAAAATGGACAATTTCATGGAAAAACCGAACACTTTTATTATATTATTGTTAAAAAAGAGAATGCTTGTCGAGAGATAAGTGGCGTCCTCCATCTTGCCAGATCACTGGTCAGTGTCCGGACAGATAGATCGATGCTTCAGCAGACTTAGTTCGCAACTAAAATAATTTACAAACAGGGCATTCGTTGCCTTGTTCCCGTTTGTGCTCAGATGGATATGCGTCTTCACCAATTGTTTAAGGAACCCATTATTAGTATGTTCTTAAGGATTTCTTACACATGAAATAATTGATATATACATAACTGTTGTTTTTTTTCAACACATGCACGCTTTTAGTGTTATTTCGTGTTTGTAATGCGGATCTTAAATGGCCGTTTATTGACTGCTGACGTCATGATCCATTATGAAACGCTTTTCGATGCTATAATGAAAAACATTTGAAAAACTGGTTACAAACCATTATATTATACCTCTTTTCAGTGCTATAATGAAATATGGTTACTATGGCAACGAAGTAAATAAATACTGTATCAACGCCAATGTTTCTGTCATGCTTTTATTGAGATGTAGGTACCTACTGTTGTCAGTGAATCTAAGGTGTTTGACATTAATTCAATTAAAGTCTAAAACCATGCATGTGCTGAGTGCAATGCGTGTGCTAAATCTTTATGCGCCGTATTCGACTCGTGTGCGCTTGCCTACTACTCGTGCTGAAAACATCGCGCCTGACGCATAAAGATATATTTAGCACACTAGTTATACAATATACTATTATTTCGAATTTAAAAATATATACCTGCATAAAAAAATAGGGGCTTAAAACAAGGCCGTTAAAGACAATATTCTTTTGTGATGTATTTATTTCTTAATAACGAAAAACAGTTCAATAATTTGTTCCGCAATTCACATATAATTAACTAGTAGCATTTTTTTAATAAAATATGGGTTTGTCCAAAACTAAGCAAATGTTAAAATGACAAGACGTCTCAACTTTGGTGTTTTGCCCCAGTTGTAACTTTGTGTTTTATTTTTTGTTTATATCCTAAATGTATGGTGAATATTTTTTTTGTTATCTTAATAAATATTCCAATTGTGAATATTTTTACATCCTGATTCACTCTGTGAAGTATGTAAACTTTGATCGGTCGATTGTGAAATGAAATATAAATATAGGATTTACGTATGTATTTGTATTGTATTTTCAGTGGTAATTATTGATACGATATTTAATTTCAAATGTTAAAAAATCTTATAAGTGTGCAAAAATAAGACATCTTAATCTTTTCGTCTCTTGTGTATTTTATGTAAAGCTTTATTATAATCAGTGATTGGAAAACTACAACATGACCGAGAAAATGAGTGTTTTTTTCTAAGTAGACCTAGAACCCTGTCAACAAGACTTTCCGTCTGTCTGTTCATCGAGCAATTATTAAATATCCGCGAGTCTGCAGTCTGCACATGAGAAAAGCAAATAATTTGAAAATTTACATGCAAAAGTGTTTTGATGACTCAATGTAAGCGCTATAAATTATCAGTTGAACCTGGTTGGTTTTCAATAAGAACCGACACTCACTCCTTATAAAGAAAACTCTCTGTAGCGAAAGAAATTGCTCAGTTCCTTGAGTTTGTTGTAGGAGACTTTTAACTGTATAACATAGAACTTCTTTGATCATTGATGATAACCTTAGAACCTACCCGTAATTATGTGATTTATCATCGGTATATTTTTAAAATCTGTAGAGTAGACTTATCGAGCAGTCATCTGTTGGCTGCTAGATTGTTCTTTGTATATCTTTATTGTATATATTACTTTTATTTTACAGCAGTTATTGTACATAATGTCATATTCTTGTAGAATGTCAATTATTTCTTCAAAATAAAATAATAAAGATTGATATATGAGTTATGATGTATTATTGGCTGTTTTATTTGTAATTGTTTTTATATTCATCATTTTCAGATTTCATTCCTCCAGCTTCTTGACCCTAGAAAGGTCTACATACGTTTGCAAATCGAAATTGTAACAGTTTCGAGATTGATAATGACATTTTTTGTCCTAAAATAAATAGCTCTCTAGATTTTTGCAAAAATACACTTTTGGTGGCAGTTTCACCTCCATAAAAAATTAAGTAGGGGTAGTGAAGGGTGGGAATTTTAGTATGCTGGTAAATCACCCGCATTCCGCAACAATTTTTCGTAAAATTCCCTTTGGTAACACGTTTTTCCTCGAAATGTCACTTTTGTGTCTTTATTCGTCTAGGCCCTAAATTGTACAAGTTAGATCTATTTTAAACGTTTTAAAGGTCTTAAAATTAAGTATTGGAATCTGATTTGATGCAATAAAATATTTTTTTTATTCATCATTAACGTTATTTTGATATGATTCAGTAATAGGATAACCCATATATGATAAAATTACGCCCCAATACCATCATTGAAGTACAAAGTATTTTTTTTTCAAGTACTTGTACTCAGTTCTGCCCAGCGGCCAGTTAATACCCCACTTTTTGCACCGGGCAGTTAAAAATATAACATTTTTTGCTATTTAATATTCCCGCTGAATTTTCAAACGGAAGAAGATGCTCACATTAGGAGGTTTGATACATACTGTATCCGGCGACCGGCGTTGGTATTGAACAGTGAAGTTTCGATTTCCGTCTCAGCTAATTCGATGTCAAGGGTGTCAGCCATTATAAGCAAAGTAATTTTATTATTCGTATAAAGCAGGTTTTTCAGTGTAATTTGTGTATTTATTTACGATTGGAACGTTTTTTAAAGTAAGGTAAGCGAAATAACTGTTATATAGATAAAAATACTGTAAACGGTCGTAACTCATAAAAATCAAGAAAAGAATGCGCTAAAATATAAATCGCTTCAAGATCGTTTTGTTAATGTTCGTTATATAAAGCGTTTGTTATTTATTGGCAACTTGACTGTATTTTTCAAAGTAAATTAAAATCACCGTTCAAAATACAGTTCATAAATTATTCTTGTATGCGATCGTATGTAGATGTTAACTTTATTTCTAATGCATCATCATTGTCGTTTGTGTGATGCTTCGCGGCATGACGCCGTAGAACTTTGTAATAATGACGCGAGATCCTTCTGCGTATTTCAGGACTAGCCATGCCGGGTTTTAGCAGTGCGGGCACTTTCAAAATATTCATCGGGAATCTTGCTGAGAAAACTGGCGTCAACGATTTAAAACCTTTGTTTGAAAAGTACGGAAAAGTCGTAGAATGCGATGTCGTCAAGAATTACGGTTTTGTACACATGGAAAACGAGTCAGAAGGACGCGATGCAATTCAAAATCTGAACGGCTACATGTTATCGGGTCAGCCAATAAAGTGTGAGGCCGCGAAGAGTAGAAAAGCGCCTACAACACCAACAACGAAAATATTTGTCGGAAATCTAACTGATAACACTAAGGCGCCACAAGTTCGCGAATTGTTTAAAAAATTCGGTACGGTCGTGGAATGCGATATAGTTAGAAACTACGGGTTCGTTCACCTCGAATCTTCGGGCGACGTAAACGAAGCGATCAAAGAATTGAACGGCACTATAGTGGACGGCCAACCGATGAAGGTACAGGTATCGACCAGTCGCGTGCGTCAGAAGCCAGGCATGGGTGATCCGGAGCAATGCTACCGATGCGGGCGTGGAGGACATTGGTCCAAGGAGTGTCCGAAGGGCTTGGGCCCTGACCGGTTTCGTGATCGCATGTACCCGCGCGACCCCTACCCGCCGCCGCCTCCGCCACCATTTCTGCGCGACCGTATGATGGGTCGATTCGGGGTAGGCACTCAGCTTCGCGATATTTTTACGCTCCTGGCTTCTTTTTATGTTACCTTCTTACCTTTATTTGGCTCCTCCCGAAATCTTTTCCAACTCTCAAATCACTTTTAACACTACGAAATCCGTTCCTATAAAACAAAAAGATCTTATATGAAGTTATATTGATTTGTTTAATACCAAAACCAGTTGTGCTTCATGTTCCGTTTAATGTAATTATTGGATAAAATTTATTTTTTCTTTTTATGTAAATGTTATAGGATTCTTATGACAGTTATTATGACCGGCCAAGGTTTGATGATTCACGTGACTTGTTTGAACGACGCTATCCTATTGGCGGACGAGGAGGTGGTGATCTCGGTTTACCTCCACGCGGAGGCTCCGGAGGACGAGACTTTTTACCGCCGCCTCCATTGCCTCCAAGACGTGAACCGCTACCACCTATACCCCCAATGGGAATGCGTGGTGGACCGTTGAGAGATTCGAGCTTCTCAAGGGGAAGCAGTGAATACAGCATGTTCAGTAGAAGATCGCCACCTTCGAGTAGCTTACAAGGTTCCAGGATGAGGTAAGAGTAATTGTTGTTCATTTAGTAAAGTAAAAGTTTGTGTTGAGAAAATAATGTTTTTGTAGTGTTAAAATTCAGTGTAAAATTTCTGATTGATTGATTAAACTAATAACTTTAAATTTTGCATTATTCCATATAAAAAAATGCATCATCAGCACAAAAGTTGCGGTTTATTCTATTCCACCGTAAGCTGGAATATGACAGACATTATTCATTTTGGCATTTTTCTCAGAAAGTCGTAGTAGCTGATATACTTCATTTTATTAATTACATAGTGCCGATATTGATTTGTTGATTACATATTCTATTTTTTTATTTTCAGTCGCATGTATGAGGACTTCAGCAGAGACTCATTTGAAGACCGTAGGTAAGACTTCTAATTATTTTATTTTTGTGATTAAAATGTGAAAATCATTATTTAATTAACTCAGCTGTTGATTGAGCGTCTATAATCTACAATCTATCAATAATATTTAAGTACAGTGAAATTCGTTTATTATGACTCCTGCATATGATGATCAACCACTTATTATGTCGTACTTGTATCCAGTAGTTTGGTTTTAATATAAGCTAGTATGAATTGTCTGCTTAGAATGACCAAAAGGCTCTGGTTAATTGAACTGACCGCTTACATTGACCTGATTTTCAATTGTTTTGTCCGGTTATTATGACATTCGTTATTCGAAGAAAAAGGTGCTATTAGCTGGGGCGAGCAAGTCAAATTCGACACTCGAAAAAAAATTTGGTGTAGGCCATTAAACCGTTTCTTCGACATACTTTTGTGTCTTTTCATCATCTGCTTGCTATGTCATTCGTTTTTAGTATGACTCGAAAGCTATTTCCCTTGAATCCTTACTAATGTTATAAATGCGAAAGTAACTCTGTCTGTTACCTTTTCACGCCTAAACCGCGGAACAGATTTCGATACAATTTGGCAAGGAGATAAATTTCATCCTGAGGAAGGACATAGTCTACTTTTTGTCTAAAAAAAACCGGATTCGCCCGAGTGAAAAAAGTAATCTCTGGAATTACTGAACTGATTCTAAAAATTCTTTCACTAATAGAAAGCTACACCATCCCTGAGTAATATGGGCAATATTTTAATTTGATTCTCTCGGGGGAATGTGGGTATTAAATCATAAATTCTTGTCTCTGGAACTATACTGAACATATTCTAAAAATTCTTTCACTAATAGAAAGCTACACTATCCCTGATAGACAGAGAGCTGGTGACAATTTTTTTGTGTTATTTATTCATGGTCTTATTTTTGTGCAGATGTTGAAGGAGGCATATTAAAGTGCCCTGAGTAAGGGATTTTGATAAATAGCGGTATGGGAGGGATGCAGACCGCCCCCAACATGTATAAAAAAAATAGTCACAATTATTATTGCTTCAAGGCTGAAATTGTTTGTATAGCTTGTCGGTGACCCAGTAATGCCATTATAATATTTGTAGATCGATTGGTCAGTATTAAAGAGGTGGCAGATCACCCTAAACGTGTCATGCACCCGACTAAATTTATATTATTAGATCAAGGTTCAAATTTTAATATGTCGTTACGGCGACTGTTTTTAGCACACATTTCAATTTGCAGAACAAAATGTCGGTATTAACCCCCTCTCTTAGAGGGAAACTTACTCGCCTAGGTGTTTATATCGTTCTGCAAGGGGTTTAATACCGACATTTTGTTCTGCAAATTGAAATATATGCTTAAAACAGTCGCCGTAACAACATATTAAAATTTGAACCTTGAACTAATAACAAAAATTTCGTCGGGTAGATGACACGTTTAGGGTGATCTGCCACCCCTTTAATACTGACCAATCAATCTGCAAATATACAAGCTATACAAACAATTTCAGCCTTAAAGCAATAATAATTATGACCATTTTTTGTTACATGTTGGTGGCGGTCTGCATCCCTCCCATACTGCTATCTAGCAAACTCCCTTACACAGGGCACTTTAATATGCCTCCCCCAACATCTTCACAAAAATAAGGCATTGAATAAATAACATCAAAAAATTGTTACTAGCTCTCGGTCTATGAGTGATATAGGCTATATTTTATTTTGATTCTTGCGGGGGGGGGGGGGCTATAAATCATAAATTCTTAACTCTGGGACTACTAAGCCGATTCTAAAAATTCTTTCACTAATAAAAAGCTACACTATCCCTGAAAAATATGGTCAATATTTTATTTTGATTCTCGCGGGGGGGGGGGGGTAATAAATCATTAATTCTTATCTCTGGAACTACTGAACCTACTGTAAAAATTCTTTCACTAATAGAAAGCTAGGTAGTGGGAGAAATTCTTATCTTTGGAACTACTTAACTGATTCTAAAAATTCTTTCACTAATAGAAAGCTACGCAAAGGGAGAGATTCTCGCGGGGGGATAACAAATGGGTGACCGCTATTAAATCATAATTTCATACCACCCGGGCGTAACGGGACGGGCCGCTAGTGTCATTATAAGCGGACTTCACTGTATTCTCATACATTGCGAACAGCAGAGAAATCCTAATGTGGACACCTTTTTTTCACCTTTGTGATTTTTGTTTTTTTTTTTGCCCTTCAACTCAATTTGGAAAAAAGAAAACATTTAGAATACGTGAACTTCTGTTAATTATTAGCTTGTTTTTTATTTAGATTGTATTACATATTATTATATACAGTATTCCCTCGCCTACCGCGGCGTTAGGTTACATAGATAGGCCACTATTGGCGAGGAACCTATGCACTTATTTTAAATTATATTTGTCTCAAAAATCTGCGCTACCGTTAACGCACCCAGCGCTAAATCTGAAGATTTGAGAGTTTGATTCTCAGCAGTGAAATGTAATTTTTCCCTTTGAATATACTAAGTCTTATAGTCTCATAAAAAGTTGATGCGTAGGCCTACAAAGGGCCAATCACAAATATTAAAATTTATTTAGGATTTTTACATTTTAAACATAAAAATTTCATTTTACGCAATTCTATGATAGTACAATCAAATAGTTGCGAAAGCAGCAAAATATCAAATAATTCGTGGAACGACGAAATTTGGTGGAGTGGTAGGGACCGCCCACCGAAGTTGAATCCCGAATTCCCGACCATCCCCTAAACGAGGAAATTCCGTTAGGAGGTGATTTTGGTTTTTCCAGTTTATCTCCGAAAGTATTCATCCGAATTGCGATTTTTTTGTACGCAAATTAGCAGAATGAAATTCTCTACAATTTCTGTAAGCACATATTTCACCTGCGAGCGATATTGAAAGAATTGTGTCTCAGAGTATGTGAGAAGATATAGGAGGTGAAATCCGTTTTCGCCGTTTTTCTATACTTGCTTTAAATAATCTGATGCGCTTGAAATTTCCTACAATTAGGATGCGGCGAACATTTTTTTCAATTGCATCTACGCTCTGCAGAGGGCGATTTCACCCCCTATATTCTCACATCGCAATTCGGATGAATACTTTCGGAGTTAAACTGAAAAAATCAAAACCACCCCCTAACGGAATTTCCTCCCTTCGGGATGGTCGGGAATTCGGGGTTCAACTTCGGTGGGCGGTCCCTACCACTCCACCAAATTTCATCACTCCATGAATTATTTTAGTCTCCCGGTTTTACTTTATTGAACTATGAATGAATTTTATTGCCATGAAAACATTATTCACACAGTAATTAATAAGAGTTTGATAATTGAAAATAGAATATGATTTAGTTGTTTGTTTTAATTTTTGCAGTCGTGTAATGAGAGGACCATCACCGTCTCGAAGATATGCTCCATATTAAAATACAAATTCAAGGACCAAGGCCCTGAGATTTCAGTTTACATTATTCAATAATTAATGTTTTTATTATCTTTGATTATACAAGAGAATGTTTTTATTTTCATTGATCTAATCAAGGAGAATGAGTCAAATATCGGCCTTAATAATTACATAACTTTTAATCGTTAATTTCAGTTTTAAAATATGATGGTTCGTCACGCAACTCAATCATTTCTCGATATTTGTATTATTCAGCGTCTAATATTACGACTTGTTGCATACTTTTCTTATTACTCAAGAGTCGAGTCTATTTTGAACGTATAAACAGTTGGTAGAGTAAAATCGAATCTGTTTTTTTTTTTTGTTATTTTATCTTCATTCATTTTAATTTTCCCTTTAATATGTTATATTAATTAATGTCTTTCTTCCCATGTCGTAGTTAAGTAAGTACATGACCCATGTCAAATTACTTCTATAGTTTTATGGCAATAAATAATGATAAAAAGTATCCTGAAGTTTTTTTGTGGCTCTTGGTATGTTTTGTTTGTATGGTGAACTCGGTGAGGTATTTTTAATGACGCAAGCGCCAACTGTATGACTATATCCCACTTTTATAGAGCATGGTGTTAAAAAAGCAAGTGAACAAATTGGCTCTTCGTTTTGTGAACGATTTAGCTGCATCTTTTCACTTTGTAAAGATGATAAAGAATTTGAAAAATAAACAAATAAAAAAATAATTAAAGTTAGCAAAATCACTGAAATAGAATTTAGCTGGGTCTAAATGACATCACAAAAGTTCTATGATTATAGTCGGACCGCTTAACAGATGGAGTGATCACGAGAAAAGCATATGAATAGCTTGCGCCGCAGGCATGGCTTTCGCATATAGTTTCGTTCCCGAACGTTCAAGCAACCAATCAGGTACTTTGCACGCGGTGATCACGCAGTTTTCATTGCTCCATCTGTTAAGCGACCCGACTATAGGGTAGGATTCAGACCCACGACAGTCTATTTCAAACGCTAGCACCATCATGTTCTCAAATGTGTAGTATCTTAAAATGATATACTTAAACAGCCTTCAGTTGTATTAGAAATTGTCAATACAGAGAGATTAATTCATTTTTCGAATATTTTATTCATTCTTTATAATACCTGGCCATAGAACAACACATATTTCAAACTAAGACGATGCATTGGAATAATCAAATATACATTTAAAATATCAGGTACTGAGAAATTGTTCTAAAGTATTCTATAATTTTATATTTTTTTATAATATAGTTTCTTTGATGCATTACAATATTTAAGTTGCATGATAAACTATTCATCAGAAATAATTATTGATTTGTGTAATAATATACAGTGAAACTATAAGAATCTGTGCATATAAAGTCATACAACCTCACAAGTATACACTGTAACGGTTTTTAGTTTTTTTATTTTAAAGCACAAAATATCGTTTCCAACGACATCTGTGATATAGAAGTGTCTATTGTGACTTTTACTGAAAAACAAAAAACAATTTCATGATATGAATAATTAAGGATGGATCAAAGTTTCACTGTATGAAATTATTATTATATACATTTTTTTAATTTTTGAATTGCATAATATATTCATGCTTTTAATATGCAAAGCTAAAAATTCCACCAACAAAAGTAAATCAGCCTACTAATATCACAAAAAAATTAACAATGTATAAATGGGAAAATTTTTTGTTTTATTTGCAATAAAAAGTTTTTGCCCCAATTTTTTTTTTTTTTTTAATGACCCTTCGGAGGAAAAAGGACTCTTATCACTGATCCACATTCTGAATAAACCAGTCAGATCATAATATAACATCTTTTTTTTTCAAGTTCACAAAAACATTTTTCTTTTCAGATTAACATATTGATTAGCACAATTTAAGAAAGCAGAAGTTTAGTTCACAGTAACAATATATCTGATGTTTAGAAAATAATAAGTATTAAACCAGTATCATTGTTTGAAATTGATATAAAATTCTCAACTTCGCAGATAAAGTTGACAAGCAATGTTACATTTTTCTGTGATATGGGGGTTAGTGATTTATACAATTTGTTTACTGTACACTTTGATTTTCAATATAATCATTTTGAAAAGTAAATAGTGTAGGTATATATCATACATTTTTTGACGAGAAAAATTTAAATTATGAATAGTTCGAATATTGACAAAATATTTAAGTAATTTTTAGATAAGTGTGTAATTTTCACATTTTGATTATTAGTAATTTTTTTTTTGTATGTACTGTGTGTAGTTTGTAAGATTATAAAAAATAAATTACCGATACCTCTGATTTCTTTTTTATTTGATCAAATATTATAGTAGAAGAACCGGGTGCAATACAAGCCCCGTCCCACTTACCAAAAAACAATTATTAGTCCTCAATTGACAGAAATCGAAGCAATAGTGTAATATAGGTATTTTTTATTTTGTACCAAACATTTTACGGACTTTTTGTTATAACCTAAGCCTACTAAGATAATAAATTAAATAGAAAAACGAAAAAATGTACAATCAGAAACTAAAACTCGAAATGTATTTCAACTTTGTTAAATTCTTCGAGGCATTTTAATGCCTCGAAGAATAATGGCCGTTACTACCAATAAAGGTATTGTTACCCAATGGTAACTTTTAAAATATGTTTGGAGTTTTAGTTTCTATGATTGTACATTTTTTTCATTTTTCTAATTAATTTATTATCTTAGTGGGCTTAGGTTATGACAAAAAGTCTGTAAAATGTTTGGTACAATATAAAAAATACCTATATTACACTATTGTTTCAATTTCTGTTAATTGAGGACTAATAATTGAGTTTTTGGTAAGTGGACCAACTGAAGTGGGACGGGGCTTTGTATATCGTAAGGAAAGAGAATGTGAATACTTTAAACAAATAGATCGAGCGCTAGTGACATTTTTTTGGTGTTATTTATTCAAGGCCTTATTTTTGTGAAGATGTTGAGGGAGGCATATTAAAGTGCCCTGTGTAAGGAATTTTGCTAGACAGCGGTATGGGAGGAATGCAGACCGCCCCCAACATGTAACAAAAAAAATGGTCACAATTATTATTGTTTCAAGGCTGAAATTGTTTGTATAGCTTGTCAGTGACCCAATAATGTCATTATAATATTTGCAGATCGATTGGTCGGTATTAAAAGAGTGGCCGACCACCCTAAACGTGTCATGTATCCGACGAAATTTATATTATTAGTTTAAGGTTCAAATTTTAATATGTAGTTACGGCGACTTTTTTAAGCATATATTTCAATTTGCATATGAAAATGTCGGTATTAACCCCCTTGCAGAACAATATAAACACCTATTTGAGCAAGTTTCCCTCTAAGAGAGGGGGTTAATACTAACATTTTCGTCTGCAAATTGAAATATATGCTTAAAACAGTCGCCGTAACAGCATATTAAAATTTGAATCTTGAACTAATAATATAAATTTCGTCGGGTACATGACACGTTTAGGGTGATCTGCCACCCCTTTAATACTGATCAATCGATCTGCAAATATTATTATGGCATTATTGGGTCACCGACAAGCTATACAAACAATTTCAGCCTTGAAGCAATAATAATTGTGACCATTTTTTTGTTATATGTTGAGGGCGGTCTGCACCCCTCCCATATCGCTGTCTACCAAAATCCCTTACACAGTGCACTTTAATATGCCTCCCTCAACATCTTCACAAAAATAAGGCCTTGAATAATTCAATAACACCCAAAAAATGTCACTAGCTCTCGGTCTAAAAGTATTGTTTCGAGATTAACATAAAACGCTAATTATGCCGTTTTTTCTGCGGAGAAATGTTATAAAAAACTCATTTCCGGTGAGTTTTTTTAAGATTTTCAAATTAATTACAAGGAGAACGTTGGATACAACACTATTGATACTTACCTAATGCATTGTGCTAGTCGCAAACGGACGAATAATTGGCTGCACAAAAGAATTTATTATTTTCAGTGAATCACGTCCGCCTGAGAAAGTTGATTGAAAAGCTTGTCTTTTAAGAAAATATTGTTGTGCTGGCTTATTAACTGTCGAAAAACTCGTTCTGACAACTGTTTTTTATTACCGAGCGCGCAGTTTCCGACGCGCCTTGTTTAAATGCGGTTCCATGGTCTCGTTAATATTCTACCCTCTCATTGACAGTTGGCACAATGATGCATTCCGTTTGCATCAATTGCCTTGTTTTCAGGGACCGCCCTTTCTTAGTCTTCCTTATTGAGTAAAAATGTTAAAAAAACAAACACTGGATGTAAGTTTTTTTTTTTTCATTTATCCACAAAAAAAAAACCGACAGTTGGCGTTTTATGCTCGCCTTGAAACAGCCTTCATTTAAAGTATGACTTACTCGTCGTCCTAATGACAGAAGTCATATTGTACCGGGATCTTACACTTCTTAGAGTTTAGACTGCTAGTTTTATGAACTTTGAAAACGTGAAGAACAAATTGTGTGGAAATGAGAACTTCAGAACCAAATCAATAAAATATCGCTTAAAAATCTTTATTATTGTATTAGTCCACAGTCAGTGGCGGCTCCTCTTTAAGTGCGGTCTTGCGCCGCACTGCCAGTTGAAATGCAAACGCAACGCAAAATTAAAAAAATAAATTTATGAATGATTTACTTATGAAAAACGGTGACACAGTATACACCTACACAGAATCAAATATTATAATCGATTATTCATGCTTCGTGAGATCAATAATCAGTATTGAAATATTGAACAAAATATCTGCTGAGTGCTGATCTGTTGTAGGTATTTGAAATTTCATCCCAACCCAAGACAGTGCACTTTTATAAGCGCACGAAACAAGTAGCATTGTTCAAATGTAAAATTAGACAAGGATAGTAAAACCGTGAGACAGATATATTTACGTACTTTGATATAAGGGCACGTGGCGCGCCGAGCGAAAATAGACGAAATACACCGAAACAGCTTCGTACGTACAGTCAACTCTGAAGTTTTTATAATATCAAGTTAGTATACTAATAACAATACAGAGTACACATTTCAGTTTTCAACGCAAATTCCCGGTTTTTTTTAAAATTAAATTCAGTAATTTTATTAAATTTTGTGATTTGTAAAATTTTTTTGTGGTGAGTGGTGATAAATAGTTAATATAATCAAGCCGTATTATAGATATCAATAAAATTGTGATTTGATTTTCTTCGACAATAAACTAACCTAAAAATTTTATAAACATAATAATTACCTATATTTTCATAAACAAAAATGACTAGCATTGGAAGTGTAGAATATATAAAAAATAATCGATCGACCTATGAAGACAAAATACGGTTTAAACAATTAAAACAATACAAGACAACAATAAGAATCGGTCTATAGTTCTGAAATAAAGCAACATTTACATAACCAGCTTTGTTGATAAAAATAGATATATTTTATCATTTTCGGAGTGTACAAATAACAAAATGATTAAAAATTATTCATTAAAAATTATCCGTATAAAAATTATTATCACAATTCCAATGACTTCTGTAGAAAGTGAGTGGTGTTTTTCTACGCTGCAAAGAATTAAAATTTTTTTGAGAAATACTATCCATCAGGAAAGATTAAATGCGTTGTCAGTGCTATCCATTGAAGAGTGTTTAATTCATTCAATGCCGGATCTTAATCAGCAAGTGATAGAGCTTTTCTCTCATCATAAGCAACATAGAATAGATCTTCTTTATAAATAAGGTTTGTTTTTCTCTTAATTACATAATATATACAGTGTGTCCCCGGATTGAGTTCACAATAGGTGAGATTGACCAAAAATTTTCGAATTAGAATTTCATATTTTGGGATTCCGCCCTGCTTGGTCTGAAACTTATTTTTAGTTTACTTTCGATTTTTTTTTTAAATCAAGTAGGCCTTTACAGTTGAGCAAAACCTCTTTTCGTTTCAGGTAAAGTACCTTTTCCGTTCATAGTTTGCAAAAGTGTCATTAAGAAAAGTTGTTCACAATGAAAAGTTATGGCGTTATGCAAATTTTCAGAACGATCGGCCTACTTTGATAATAGAAGTAGAAAATAGGAGAAAAATATTTCTTTATTATTAACGATTACATGATAAATCTTAGATGAGAAAACAGGGTGATTTTGAGGTGTATCTAAGATAATGACTGTAAATTGTTTGCTTTACTACGACGCGATTGTTTTTCAAACAAAACAAAACAAAAGCGGATTTTATCAAAGTAGGCCGATCATTCTGAAAATTTGCATAACGCCATAACTTTTCATTGTGAACAACGTTTCTTAGTGACACTTTTGCGTACTATGAACGGAAAAGATACTTTACCTGAAACGAAAAGAGGTTTTGCTCAACTGTAAAGGCCTACTTGATTTAAAAAAATCGAAAGTAAACTAAAAATAAGTTTCAGACCAAGCAGGGCGGAACCCCAAAAAAATGAAATTCCAATTCGAAAATTTTTGACCAATCTCACCTATTGTGAACTCAATCCGGGGACACACTGTATAAGTATAATATGTAAAAATGTTATATTCAATACAATATTAGGTATACATTTTGCGCTGTGCGCACTGCCACAATTTTTGACCACCGGCCGCCACTGGATGTCAACAGTCTGTGAGGATCGGATTCCGCATGCATCTTCAGTACATATGCCGTAAAACCAGCTTTTGTTTATCCTTTTTATGAGCGAACCTAAAATTAATTTGTGAAGTCCGGGGGCGTATGTTTTCAGGGTCACTACTCTATCTTTTTTTAAGAATAAATTTATTTAACATGTAGTCATTAAAACAAACAATAAAACGTTAGGTTCTGATAATAGTTAATTAATCAAAACTTGTAACAGGACTTGTGTCTAATATCGTTTTCTATAGCGACTATTTTGTGTGATACTTAGCAACTTGGGAGGGAGGACGCGTTTTCAAAATTTGTATGTTTTTTTGTACTGGCACTTTTGAAAAAACTGAACTGGTTTTAATGTAACTTGATACACTATCAGTTGGTAGTGGTACATAATCAGTATAGGTAATGTTACAAAAGAGACGATTCTGGCAGGGCTAATATAAAAAAACTAAGAAATACTAAAGAGGCAGGCGCGAGAGTACGAGAGATATAGTCCGGGAGTTTGCGTTGCAAATGAAAAAGTCATAGTAAGCTGACTGATTTTGATATCGATAGTTGATCTCGTACAACTAATCAGTAAACCGACCGTCAGCTGCTCAAGTAGCGGTGGATTTGGGTGTGAGAGGCTGCGAAAGTGGTAAAAAAAAATTTAGTGCGCCGGCTGAAACTTGTTTTTATAAATAGTTGACATCATTGTGAGTTGAAAAATAATCGTCAGCTGCATCGTGGAAGGGGGATTGTGCGTCTGCTGGTCGCATGAACTTGTAAAAAAACACGTAAAATATTGCGCATTTCACTTTTTTGCACTGACAGCAGCTGAGACAATTACGTTACCTAGGATTATGATAGCGATATAATTATAATCCTAGGTAACGAAATTGTCTCAGCTGCTGTCAGTGCAAAAAAGTGAAATGCGCAATATATTACGCGTTTTTTTACAAGTTCATGCGACCAGGGTAACTATTGTGTAACTCGTTTTTAGTGATTTCACTCATGTGAGATTGCTCACGCGATTGTGTATTTTCACACAAGTGAAAAGTGAACTTTTTCACGTGACATTATTCACCATCGAATTTGTCCGTGAAACGTGAAATAAGAGTGAGACAGAGAATAAATTGAAAAAGGACACATATAAAAATACCTTAACATGACAGCTTTGTTCTTATAGATAGATAATAAAAGAAATGCAATAAACGATAATACACAAATTTGAAATATCTTAATTTTTTAAACATAATATAGGCAAAGACACATTATGAATTTATATAAGTATTTATTTATAATACATAAATTTGAAAATAAATTTCTCTTTAATTTTTTAAATATAATTACTTATACGCAAAAACACATTATGAATATACAGGGTGAGTTCGACCACCCGTATCAGTCGTTTTTTTCGAAAACGGTTAGTCGTAGAGAGTTGTGTCAAAAATTTGTATTATAAAAGCCCTAATAAAGAATCGATTGGTGATAATTTTTTTTCCGGGAAGGTCGGCTTCCCTATTAGTTTGCTCCAGAATGTCCAGAACTCCGGAATTCTAAATGTAACGATAGGTCGAAAGTGGTATTGTTGAAAAGATCTTTAAAAAATTAGCAAGTTTTGTACGGATTTTTTTTTTATTACTGCCACCCCTGTTAAGTAATATTTGTTTGAAATTACTAAATTAAAATGTCATAATAACGAACTTTTTAAAAGTCCGCATTTAGAATCTAGTTACCTATCTATCGATCATTAAACACTGAAGAAGTACACTCACAGTATAACCAGAAGAGCTCAGTAGTATGTATTAAAGAGTAAATGGAAGACAGTTTGAACACTTGTGACAATGTCTAAGGTTGCTAGATTCTTAATGCCGACTTCGATCGTTATTATGAAATTTTGATTTAATAATTTCAAACGATTGTTACTTAACAGGGATGGCAGTAATTAAATAATTTTTCCTACAAAACTTGCCTATTTTTTAAAGAGCTTTTCAACAGCACCACTTTCAACCTATCGTGCTTTCTAAAATTCCAGAGTTTTGAACATATAATAATTTACATTTATACTTATAGAAATTTACAGGGGTGGCAGTAATAAAAAAAATTTTCCTACAAAACTTGCTTATTTTTTAAAGATCTTTTCAACAATACCACTTTCGACCTATCGTTACATTTATAATTCCGGAGATCTGGACATTCTGGAGCAAATTAATAGAGAAGCCGACCTTCCCGGAAAAAAATTTATCACCATTCGATTCTTTATTAGGGCTTTAATTATACAAATTTTTGACACAACTCTCTACGACTAACCGTTTTCGAAAAAACGACTGATACGGGTGGTCGAACTCACCCTGTATAATATAAGATCGAAAATTAAATTACAAAGTTCACTTTATTTATATACTTCATCAATTTTTGATTCTCTTTACGTTCATTGTTATTTATCTGTCAAACACCGCATAATATAACCTCATATCCGCATTAATTTGTATTTTTAAAGTGAAAATATCCAACAAAAAATAAAATCCCTACTTTGTGGCCTAGTGATTTCACGAGTGAATCCATATGTTACACAATTGAGTGAAAATTTTCACATGACATGAAAATGTGAAAATGAACACATTCACAAAAGTTACACAATATCTCCCCAGTAGACGCACAGGCACAATCCCCCCTCCATGACGCAGCTGACAATTTTTTTTCAACTCACTATGATGTCAACTATTTATAAAATAATCATAACTTTTTTGTACGCACTCGTACTATTTTTTTGAATTAAAAAATTGATTTTTCCGTCATTTTTACGTAAAAAAAGGTATACTTTGTAAAAGTGGCCAGGAGTAACCTTTTTCAAGATATTTGCACTTAAAGTAATCGATGCAATGTGGTTTTAAATGGCAAATTTTGAAATTGAACATAGGTGGCTTTGAAAAATGTGTTGAAGTTCATGGTTGTACATTTTGAAAACCTTCTACAATAAAATAAATGTTTTTGATTCGCTATTTAAAATAAAATATTAATTAAAATAAGAAGTATTATTATTAAACTAAAATTTGCCATTTAAAACCACATTGCATCGATTACTTTAAGTGCAAATATCTTGAAAAAGGTTACTCCTTTGTTTATTGTGGATTATAGACGCGTCGACAACTTAGGTCATTAGCGTCAAGGTTACTCCTAGCCACTTTTGAAAAGTATACCTTTTTTATGTAAAAATTACGGAAAAATCATTTTTTTAATTCAAAAAAATAGTACGAGTGCGTACAAAAAAGTTATGACTATTTGAATGAGTGAAAAGGTGTGTAAGCAGTGGCGGCTCCTCTTTAAGTGCGTTCGTGCGCCGCACTACCAGTTGAAATGCAAACGCAACGCAAAATTAAGAAAAATACATCTACACAGAATCAAATATTATAATCGATTATTCATGCTTCGTGAGATCAATAATCAGTATTGAAATATTGAACAAAATATCTCCTGAGTGCGGATCTGTTGTAGGTATTTGAAATTTCATCCCCACCCAAGGCAGTGCACTTTTACAAGCGCACGAAATAAGTAGCATTGTTCAAATGTAAAATTAGACAAGAATAGTAAAACCGTGAGACAGATATATTTACGTACTTTGATATAAGGGCACGTAGCGCGCCGAGCGAAAATAGACGAAATACACCGAAACAGCTTCGTACGTACTACGTACAGTCATCTCATCTCTTTTATAATATCAAGTTAGTGAAGTTAGTATACTAACAACAATAATACAGAGTACATATTTCAGTTTTCAACGCAAATTCCCGGGTTTTTTTAATTAATTCAGTAATTTTATTAAATCTTGTGATTTGTAAAAAATTTTTGTGATGAGTGGTAATAAAATAATCATTAATCAAGCTGTAGATATCAATAAAATTGTGATTTGATTTTCTTCGACAATAAACTAACCTAAAAATTTTATAAAAATAATAATTACGTATATTTTCATAAACAAAAATGAGTAGCATTGGAAGTGTAGAATATATAAAAAATAATCGATCGACCTATGAAGACAAAATACGGTTAAAACAATTAGGCCCACCTCGATCAATTATGACAATTAAACAAACATGTAAATAAAAAAAAGGAATTTACGCGTTCATTTAAACAAGAATTGTATGATAAAGCATCGTTGTTCTGTGAATGTGATAAATTTAATGTTTTTTTGAGTTTTCCGTGCTTAATTTTTGACGGTAAAGCAACGTGGACTCAAAAAGGCGTTAACGATTTGATTCATTTATCCGAAAAAATAAAAAAGCACGGTTCTTCTCAAATTCATTTGCATATTGTTATGCAGTTAGTTTGTTGTCGGTTCTATTGATACAAGTCAACAATAAAAATGTGACGATGTTCTAAAATAAAGCAACATTTACATAGCCAGCTTTGTTGTAGAAAGTGAGAGGTGTTTTTCTACGCTGCAAAGAATGCTATCCATTGAAAAGTGTTTAATTCATTCAATGCCGGATTTTAATCAACAAGTGATGGAGGTTTTCTCTCATCAGAAGCAACGTAGAATAGATCTTCTTTATAAATAAGGTTTGTTTTTCTCTTAATTACATAATATATATAAGTATAATATGTAAAAATGTTATATTCAATACAATATTAGGTATTAGGCGCACTGCCACAATTGGGTTTTTAAACGAATTTTTTTTTTTACTTAAATGGAAGGACCACATCAAGTTTTATAGCAAAACTGTTTTTATTTAATTTTTTTGCTTACTAATTAAAAAGTTATATTTAAATAAAAATTAATTTTTAAACTCAGTTCCGATAACGCGCCGAAAGAATCCGAACGCGTGTGACGTCATTATGTTATCTATGGTCTTTGTATCCATGGTTACCAAGTTAAAAATGTATTATTTTTGATAGTATGTGTAATACATATACACAAATACCAACAAATGCAGACACATTTTAACATAACGACGTCACAAACATTCCTGGCGCGTTTTGAAGTCACGTGATATTTTTTAAATTTTTATACATTTTAATTAATTTTTAGTAATTTATCTATAGCTTTAAACAAATTTTTCTTTTCGATTTTCAATATTATTTATGTTAAATTATTAGAAAAAATTAAAAAATTAATAATTTTTTTTAAACTTAAATACCTAATTATTGACCACCGGCCGCCACTGTGTGTAAGTGGCGCCCCCTACATGTAAGAGCCATACCAAGGTCAGATTTAAATTTCTCATGTCAACAAATCCCCATATACCAAATTTCATTAAAATGCCTAAATCATTTTAAAAGTTATTTAAGAAAATCAAAAATAAAAATTAAACTTTGACACCCTGTATCTCTTTTAATATCAACTTTCGGAATAGACAAGCTGGGGTCTATCGCAATATTTTTTTGTAAGGAATTAGCTGTTACTTTATGTCCCATTCTTTTTAGGACACTCTATAAACATTTCCAAAAATGGTGCCAAATTGTTCAGGAGGCTATGAAACGTCGAGAAATTTTGGTCCGACCCCCAGGTCCCGCCATTCGACCGACGCCGATTATATGTGCCATATGGCAAATACACTAAAAATGTATAAGTATTTTTACATCCCTTTTCACAAATATGTCGTTGTTGCATTCGTAATAATTATATACATACCTGTTTTCACAAAAAATATATTTTTTCTGTAGATATATCTCTTTTCACAATTAAATGACGCATTATAAAAGCGTTCTGACTTACATCCCTTTTCCCAGAGGTACAAAATGACTTTAGGAATGTCGTGGCCGGTGGCAGACGTAACTCAATTTTCCAATTTTACGACATAAACCCCTTTACCCACTCAAGTGCCAATTGTGAACGCAAGAAATTTTACAGCCATACAGACACACACACATGCACAATTATTTTCATGCGGAAAATCACTTCTCTTCTTTACAATTCGAGAGTAGGTGGTAGGTACCATCAGAATCTGACCTTTTCTTGGACACGAATTTTCGACTATCACCATATTGAATAAGATAATGTATTGCTTGAAAATGGCCGAGCATGTAGCAATGCTCTTATTTACATGGCATTGCTATGGTTCCTCTATTACAAGTCTCTAGTTCCCGGGTTCTAACCCGAGAGCTGGTAAAAGATACAATTGGATTTTCAATTTATTATTAAAAAAATAAAAAAATAATGAATTGAAAATATGAATTGGTGCTAGGCCCAAATAACCTTAGCTGTTGGTGGTCTTTAGAACACACATAGAAAATGTATTGCTATGAAGTTAGTAAATAAAAATAAATGTACAGTTGTTTACTACTTCTAATCTGCTACATTGGTTTGTTATGTAATTTGTACTTTGAGTTCTTGATTTTCTTCTTTATTTTTCGAATTTGGTTGATTTTTTCTGGGAAAAATCTGCCAAAAAATTCAGACGTTGAATTACCACATTCCATACGGACAACGAAGCAAAACAACACAAAGCTGGTCTACATTTTAATTTTATAAGAAAACATGAGTTATATCTATGTACTATACCTATTACCTAGTCCTTTACTATATAGTTCCCGTTACAAAATAATGTAATGCAAATGCATCTGAAGACGGTCCTGTGTAACAACTCTACCGAGTTCAGGGTCATTAGAAAATGTTCGTTTGTAAGCAGACTACAGAAGTACAGACTAGTGACTACTTAAAAGTTTCTTAAGAAGCACTGGACTCTGGAGTGTTCAGTTAAGCCATTTATCGTGCATATAGGAGAAATTTGTTTTGGACTTTACATATAAAATAATATTTACTTTACCAAATTACAGAACTATACAATGTGCTTAGAGACAAAAGGGAAAAAAGTATATGTTTATAAAAAAATCTTTAAAAATGGTTCAAATATCATTTAGTGCACAACAAAAGATGCAGTGTAATATAGAAAGTGAAAGTAATAGGTGAGTGTTTAAATAATGTAATTAAGTAGTTGAATTTTACTTTTAGAATCTACTAAAATTTATCAAATTTTTATATTTTATAGTTTAGAAAATTTATTTTTGATGAATTTCTTAGTGCTATATTATTATAATATGTGAATGTGTGGGCCGGGCGTAAGGTGTTGTGTGCAAAGCTATTAGCCCGGGGTCCAGGGCCTATTTTTTGAAGTGATTACTAACAGGTTGAATTTTTGAGTGGCTTAGTTTTGACGAGTCTCCCATTTCTCTATCTCTGCGAAAATTCTCGGTATAGAGGTATACAAAGTTCTGCGCAGCCACTACACATTTGAACTGGCGATTTTTTAGTGTATTTGCCATATGGCACATACACTATTGGCGTCGGTCGGATGGCGGGACCTAGGGGTCGGACCAAAATTTCTCGGCGTTTCATAGCCTCCTGAACAATTTGGCACCATTTTTGGAAATGTTTATATATATGTGTATGTTACCACGATAACTCTCGAAAGACTGAATCAATTTTAACGAAATTTGGTACACACGTTGGAATCCACCACCGCACGGAACCTATTTAAAATGGGCCCAATCAGACTATTTTAAGGGTTGTTTTTAGGGGTTGAAAATTGTTTTTGGGCCCAAAAATACCGAAACAATTCTCAGAATCGTTTTAAAATTGAAATTTAACCCTTCAGTAACGATTAAAATGTGCTGCTAAAATTTTAATAAAATCGTCCAGGCAGGACCGGACTTACAAATTTTATGAAAACACTAGTAGCGGATACGGATTTATTTACTGAAGAATGTATTTAATTTGGTGTAAATGTTAGAAATGATAATAATATTACAATTAAGAAAAAAATTATTATTTTAAGGGATGTATTAAGGGGTTTAATTTTTTATTTTGTCCAAAAACAAACTTAAGTTCACATAATAAAGCCACAATACCAATATTAGCAAATACACTATATTGTCGGCAGGGTTTGGCACTGCGACCCAAGTTTTTTAAATTTTATACCTTACTTTGTTTTTCAGTTAAATTGCCAGATAATTTATAAAAAAAACAGGAAGCTGCGCTTGTCCTACAAAAGCGATGAGTTGGATCGGCCAGTTCTCCGCCCTCAATATGTAAAAATATTGAGGTCTGAAATTTTATTACTAACGGGCTGATTTTTACACTATTGTTTGCACCTCGCAACCTAGGGGCTATAGACCGAAAGCTAGTGACAATTTTTTGCTGTTTTTTATTCAAGGCCTTATTTTTGTGAAGATGTTGAAGGAGGCATATTAAGGTGCCCTGAGTAAGGGATTTTGCTAGATAGCGGTATGGGAGGGATGCAGACCGCCCCCAACATGTAATAAAAAAAAATGTCCATAATTATTATTGCTTCAAGGCTGAAATTGTTTGTATAGCTTGTCGGTGGCCCAATAATGCCATTATAATATTTGCAGATCGATTGGTCAGTATTAAAGGGGTGGCAGGTCACCCTAAACGTGTCATGTACCCAACGAAATTTATGTTATTAGTGCAAGGTTCAAATTTTAATATGTTGTTACGGGCTACGGCGACTGTTTTATATATAAATTTATATAACACATGCACGCTTTTAGTGTTTTTTCGTATGTAACTAGTTACATAATGAACCATTATGCAACTAGTTACATAATGAACCATTGTAACTGGTTTTTTTTTTTTTTTTTAATTCAATTAAATTCTAAAACCATGCATGTGTTATATAAAGTATAGTGTGCAACGCGTGTGCTAAATCTTTATGCGTCAGGCGCGATATTTTTAGTACTCGTATGCGGCTCGCGATGCACACTCGCCAAGGCTCGTGTGCGCTCGCCTACTATTCGTGCTAAAAACATCAGCACTCGTATTCGGCTCGCGATGCTCACTCGCCAAGGCTCGTGAGCGCTCTCCTACTACTCGTGCTGAAAATATCGCGCCTGACGTATAAAGATGTATTTAGCACACTAGTTACACTGACACAATATACTATTATATATAATTTCAATTTGCAGAACAAAATTTTTAATTAACTTTAAATTATATTTTAATTACTCAAGTTTATATTTTAACTTTGCCATTACCTACTCCAGTTTCTGAGTGGCCACTATTATACTAGGCAACTTTTTAATTGGCCTTAGTACAACTTTTTGTGTAACAATAAATACAAAAAAATAATAACGCTTAAGACGGGGCTACACCAGACTGGGCTATGCCGGCGACACTTGCCGCATGAGCCGGCGGCTTTTGCCGGATAACATTTAGATAAAAATATTTGTGAAAGCCGGCGGGTTGTGACGCCGGTCTATTTATTCCAGCGGCTTTGTGTCGGTAAATATCAAAGGAATTTCCGCGGCTTTGGCTTTTGAGTATGCGCGAGCATATTCATTCAGTCTAGATAGACTGTGTGATTAAGAAATGAGAACGAAGTAGGCTCTACAAATGACAATAATAGGTGTGTTTGGTATCGAGGTGTAGTGTAGTGTAGTGTAGATAACTTTTCACTGAAAAGTGTAAGAAGTTCAGCAAAAGTGTAAACTAAATGTACACTTGTAACAAACGCGCTAGTGTACATTCTGAGTAGATTGTACATGCGCATTACAAAATAAATAAATGACAGATTGACTGAGTTCATTATTTCTAGTTTTTACAGTTTTTTTTTTTGGTCGTAAAAATGTTAAACTCACTGCCATATTTATCTTGTACCATTACATTTTGAAGCTCATTCATTTTTAAGAGACAAAAATTGTAAAAAACAGAATACGAAAAAGGTATCAAATCTGTCAAAGCGATTGTCAGTTCAGACATATATCACGTGACCTCTAGAGGGCAGGATAGCCTAGTGGTTAGCGTGCTTAGTGCCGCAACCTCTGGACTGGACTGCCGTGGGTTCGAATCTCACCTGCGCTCATGGATGTTTTGTGATGTTATTTAGTTTTAAGATAGTTGTATTTAGTGTAGTTGAAAGACGCTAATGACCTGAGATGTCGACGCGTCTATAATCTACAATAAATAAATATAAACGTTCATTTTATACTATGTATAGAGATAATATAATGATACTAATACTAATGATACCTATTAATATTGATGACCCAAAAACAGAAATGATGATATTTTGGAAAAATAAATTTTTGGACCCTCTCCCATATAGTAAAAAGTGAACTCAATTTTTTGTCAGTTAGGTACCTCATTGAATGGGGTGTATCTTTAGATAGGTCTCCTAAAATACAACAAAACATTTTTCGGACCTTTTAATTTTAACCCTTCAGTCACAAGATATTTGCTTTCAAAGTCGTTAACAAAGCGTCCCCCTCTATATATTACGGTAGTACTAACCACACTAAGAAATTAGCCTAGTATTTTATAGGTAATCTTCCGCCGGCCGTCCAGGATTATTACCGAAAATATCGTACCTATGTGTCTTATAGCGCAGCCTTGTCTTGTTATTAATTAAAGCCAACAAAATACAAAATAATATTAAAAGACAAAAGTTTGTAATTTGCAGTTTGATAACTAATTAATAGAAAGAACAACAGAAAAACATGCACGGTTTTCGGGTCCTCGAATTTAGAACCGAAATATTAGTTACACTTGAATATTAGTTATGATGAGACTCTAATCACTGCAGAAATTTTTTAATTTAAGCATAATATGATTGGTTTTAGAAATATAGACGGTCAAATTGGTCACCCTTCAGTCAGAAAGTAGACTTTTAGATTTTTACTGCACTAATGTTCATGCAGATGCTGAATAAACCAGGCCCATAGCAACATATGGGCAAGACGCATGAATTTCGGCGCATGATAATTACGATTATCTGAACTACCGCCTATCAGGCTATGCTAAATAGTAGATAGACTAATAGACAAAAGAGATATTTAAAAAAAGCTGCCAAGTGCGTATCGGACCACGCACAGTGAAGGGTTCCGTAGTCGGCCGAAAATATCCCATTTCTAAAAAACTACATAACATTTATCTTATTCAAATCAATTTTCGTTGAAAGTATTTTATAAGTTCTTCCTTAAATTTTTTCTGAATTTTCTACCCCATAGTTGAAAAGTTAGAGGAAGGACTCACTTTTTCGACTTAAGAAGAGAATATCTCACCAACTATTGACTTAATTAAAAAAGTCATTTTGAAACATCATTTTTGAAGACCTATCTAACGATACCCCACACGCTTATGTGCACTGGAATTTTTTTTCATCCCTCATTTACATGCATGGAGTGCCACCTCGAATTTTTTTTTTCGTAATTTCACTTTACCTACCTTCCAAATTTCATCTACTTATACAGGGTGTCCAAGACTTGCGTTGTCGGCCGATATATTGATTTTGGGTGAAGATAGAAAAGAAGTTTAAATGCAAAAGTTGTATAAATTTTAATGGTGTATAACATACAAATATTTTCAATTTTACAGCCTGTCCCATTTAAGCGTGGCAGATCAAAGTTATGTTTTTTTTAACCTAGCACCCTGTTTTTATTTGTTTTTTCAATTCTGCACCTAAATGTTAATGGAAATTGTAAGGGAAGCTATGCTCGAAAATTCAGTAATTTTTGAGTTATTCAAGTTTTTTAGAAATTTTTAACACGTGCAGACCTTTACCTAAAATTCGACATAGCCAAAATAGAAATATTTATCAAACTAAAATTTTGAGGATCACTAGATAATGGATGGACAAATCAATGTCTGTCCTAAAAAAATGAATTTATTATACAGGGTGTTCAATATAATCTAATTCTTTTACCTAACTTCAGTCACGTGTAACTTTTGATTGCTAAATACAACGAGGTTATTTTTTTAGGTCTGGACAACCCTTAATAAAAGTGTTAGTAAATATCCTAAAGAATACAATTCCAGCAAAAAAATAACCTCGTATTTAACAATCAAAAGTTACACGTGATTGAAGTTAGGTACAAGAAGTACATTATTTTGAACACCCTGTATAAAAATTCATTTTTTTAGGACAGACATGATTTATCCGTCTATTATCTAGTGATCCTCAAAATTTCAGTTTGACAAAGGATTCTGTTTTGGCTATGTCGAATTTTAGGTCAAAAATTTCTAAAAAACTTGAATAACTCAAAAATTACTGAATTTTCGAGCATAGCTTCCCTTACAATTTCTATTTACATTTAGGTGCAGAATTGAAACAACAAATAAAAACAGGGTGCTAGGTTAAAAAAACATAACTTTGATCTGCCACGCTTAGATGGGACAGGCTGTATAATTGAAAATATTTTTAGGTTATACACCATTAAAATTTATACAACTTTTGCATTTAAACTTCTTTTCTATCTTCACCCAAAATCAATATATCGGCCGACAACGCAAGTCTTGGACACCCTGTATAGGTAGTGCCAATAGTTTCCGAGTAAAATAGCTGTGACATACGGACGGACGACGGACATGACGAAATTATAGGGTTCCGTTTTTGCCATTTGACTACGGAACCCTAAAAACCGTAAAATTTATAACTTTTATTTGCCCCCTCACGGAAAACAGAGTTGCTACGGTTCTGGAACAAACGTCTCTGACAGTGTCAAGTAATGTATGTAGATAGGCATGTATGAATGGCCAATTCGATGTTCCCTTGTAAAATAAAAACTGCTCGACCGATTTTGACAAGAGTATTGAGTATCACTGGATTCGTCATAGAAGGGAAGCTACCCAAAAAAGTTAGCTAAGTTTTAGATTTCACTCTTTCTCACTTACAGTTAATTGGTTTTGGCTAGTAGATCTGATTCGCCGGTCTGGTGACTTCATCCTCATCCCAGCATCCATTTTGTAAAATGGCCGCCGCAGTAGTGGGAAATCTGGGTCGCTGTCATAGAGTGGGAGATCAGACATTGATGTAATTGTGAGTATTTGTGTCACGATGAAGGCGTGTTGTAGACCCGCTCCCCTAATATGATTTGACAGATCCCTGACCTAATACCTAGTCGTTAATTTTTAAAGATGGCCGCCTCCGTAGTGGGATATCATGATGTAAACGGTGGAATTTTGTAACGGCGGCGTTGGCAAGTGACGTGCGGGAGATCAGATGTAAGGGGGTATTGGGAGGTAGTGCACTTTGTCACGATGCAGGCCTTTCGACCGACCTCGCATCAGAGAGGTTGCTGCAAAGGTTGGGAGAGAGCGAGCACGATGAAAGCTGAGTTTTAATCATCTCCTGATGATGCCAACTTGGTTGGCGAAACGTACGTCGAGAGTGTTTGTTATGGTTTGGTGTTTTGTGGTAATTGTAACATTTTGTATACACGGGGTTGAATGAGCATATGTTGCGAGCACGGTGTTGACCGTTTTTTTTCGGAGTAGATGTACGTGTCACAACTGACCAGTATAATTTGTGCGGAAAGTGGTGAACGCTAATTGATTTACATGAAAAGTTTATACGACCGTAACTACAAGATTATGTAAAACTTTAAATTTTAAGAAATCATAGAAAAAGAAAAAAATTTTGGATTTTTGAATAGACTGTAATATTTTTCGTAAAAAAACTAAAAACATTTGCCCTCTTGAAAAAATACTCTGTTTTCGGAAATAAAAAAGTTGAGACTCGTTCCTCCACCACAAAAACCCGTTACCTCAACCATATTTTTTGCATTTTCATGATGTCTAGATCTCACAACTTTTTACTGCTACGCGATCGCGAGACTTGGCCTTATTTTTACAAGAATTGTTTTTGGTGGGATATTATTATATTGGTATAAATTTTTTATAGATGATTCAAATACAACATGAACATTAGTGCAGTAAAAAAACCTAAAAGTCACCACTTTGACCCTCTAACTTTCTATATTTCTAAAATCAACCATACTTAACATGCGTAATATATTTTTGTGATTATTGTTTCATCATAATTAATCATTTGCCACATAATTCGGTTCTAAATTTAAGAGTCCGAAAACGAGCGAAAAGTGCACTAATTTTTCGGTCGTTCTTTTATTCAGGCGTGGACTGGCCAGAGGCGCTGGGTGCTGGAGAGTACTGAGGGTCCCCGGAGTTAGAGGAGGTCCGGGTCCTGCCATTTCCCTTTCCCAACAAATAACAAATTACTCAAGTCTCTCCCTCGGACCCCTACAAATGTTAGCGCCCCTGAAAAAAATATAGCCAGTACCTACGCACCTGCTTTAATTATTGTCAAATGATATCTTTCAGAATGAAGTGGTGATTTCGAATTGATATGATCGCTGCACCACTGAGACGATTTTTACGGTTATGGCCGGCGCTACTGTGTATTGCTGCACTCAGTGGGCTATTGCTATGGCAAAGAAAACACCCAACTGTAAATGCAGTTCACTCAAGGTAAATAATTAAAGTTTTAGTAGAATTATTTATCAAAATTATCAAAAATACTTACCAACTTTTGTCTTTGCATAGTCTTTGAAAACCTCATTAAAAAAATTTCACCACATACACACATAGATACACACACATCCTAATGCACACACACACACACACACACACTAGACGTTTTCTATTTTGTCTTTGTCACACTCATGGATGGAGGGCAATAAGATGGAGGCTGCAGAATTCTCGAATCATAATTACTATAATATGTAAAGTATATTACTCAATCTCAGATTTCGCTCAATGACCGAAATTTTTGCCCACAGGTCACAACGCGTTGTGGACAGATGTAATTATAGTGCAGTCACTTAGGCTAAAAAAAGGGGTCAACCTCGGAATGAAACAGAATAAGCTGAATATTTGTATAAACCTTTATTTTGGCATTCTAAATTTGTCTCAAAAGTCTTATAAGGTCACGTGTGAGCGTCCGTAGATATTCAAGGTCAAAGGTCGCGAAAATCACTTTTTTGGATATAATTTCCTTCATTTGCTCTAAATGACATTTGGAGTTATTAGAAAAGTTGTAGAACATAAGATTCTCTACATCTTTTGTATAAAGATTTTTTTTCTACGATTCCTAGTTTTACTTATTTAAGTAGTCGCGGCTTCCTCCCCCTCGGTTCGTACAAAACGGAATCATGCTGCTTCCTGGTGACCTAACAAAATGATTTGTGTCTTTCAATTTAAGTTGGACTTCAAGCTAACGATTAATAATAATTCACATAAGTTATTCTATCTGTATAGTAATAATATTATGTGTGTCATATTTATGATTTTATCTATCCCACATAATGTCGGTTCTTAAATATGAAAATCTCAAAGCACCTGAGTAGAGGTCTTTGGATGGTTCTAACGTAGCTTCATTTTAAAAATCTACCCCTAAGAAAACCACCCCCTTAAGAAAATCACTCTCCTAAGAAAATTACCCCTAAGAAAATCAACCTAAGGATTGGGCGTGTCCTAAGGGTTGAATCTCAACAGACAGATAGATAAAATAGACAGGCAGGCTGACAGACAGACAGAGAGACTAACAGAGTGAAATTAAAAAAATATTTAGTTACAACGCTATGTATCTAAAAATTTAAAATATGTGAGAATTTAAGTGGTGGAAAATTTATTATTATAAAATATAAACATCAGTAACTTATAATGTATATTCATCGTCCACCCCGTTAAACTTTGTGTACAACAGTATAGCTGTTCTACTTCATTACAGGGTGTTGAAAAAAAAGGGTAAAATATTTTAGGGGCTTATAGTATGACCCAAAATAAGTCGAAAAATTTTAATAAACATAGGTCCGCAAACGGAACCGTTAGTGAAATATTTCCACTTATCTATGCAATAGCGTAAGTTACTTATCATCCATTTAATAAAAAAACATGCTTTTTAAATTTAATTTGGTTTATTTTATTTTATTTTTATTTTACACATGCAGAAGATGTTCAAAATGCCCATCTTCCATGTCCACACAGGCTGTGCATCTTCGTAAGAAGGAATCGCGTACCTTCTCAAAAATACCGGGCTGTGCCCTAATTGTGTGGCACGCTTGTTCTCGCTGCTGTAATTGTTCAGACCAATAAATTGAATGTGATTAACCTACTATTTTGTTAACTCTAAGCTGCGAGATCAGAGCAATTGAAAAATAATATTTTACCCTTTTTTTCAACACCCTGTATATAAATAAAAAACCGGTTCAGTGAGATATAAAACATCTTGCGGTTAAGGTACTTGAAGGTCATTGTATTTGTTGCAACGGTAATGTTTAGTTAATTATTGCTTACTAGGTGGGAAGTATAGGACTGATCATCAGTCGAAATTTTTTTAAATATATTTATTAACAATATAATTACAGATTTCAAAAAAATCAGCGTGAGTACATAGATCACAGAGGGGTTCACGTCGTCGTTGCACATTATATTGGAGATGGAAAAATTAATGGAAAATCACTAAATATTACAAGAGGTGCGTAAAACTTACACGTTATGTTTTTATTCAGTGTCTTTGCAAATTTTTTAAAAATCGATATGTTTTGACATAGACCTGCGGACATCTTTTGAGTTCGAATCGGATCAAATGTTGTCTGCTTCACTCTCAGAGGTAATTCATAAGCTCGTAATCCAAATATCAACGTCATCGAAGCATTTTCTACTTGCGATGTTCTCCGCGGTGACCGCCAACCCTCGTATTTCAGTTATTATTTGGTCGCAGTAAATAGGATTCGTCGATTCTGTGACTTTCCAGACTAACGGAAAAGTTATTTTCCAACATGGCGTCGCTTTTCCGAACAAAATAAAAAAAGTCGACCTTATACTCTAATTAAGCGGGAAGGCATTCCCGACACGTTGATGTCGTCCAATCACGGCTCGGCAGCTTCGTTTACCAATCGGGTGGGAGGGCATCACTATATTTTTTTAAGTCAACATTATACTCTAATTAAGCGGGAACACGTTCCCGACACGTAGCCGTCGTTCATTCGCCGCTAGGCGTCTTCGTTTATGAATTAGGGTAGAGGGCGTTAACAGAATTTAAAAAAAAGTCAACATTACACTCTAATTAAGCGGGAAGACGTTCTGAACACGTCGTCGCCGTCGTTCATTCGCGGCAGTTTCGTTTACGATTTGTAACGACTGCGTTGGCAAGTGACGTGCGCTAGATTTGATTCGAGGGGGAGATGTCGGGAGATAGTGCACCTTGTCACGATGCAGGCCTTTCGGCCGACCTTGCGTCCGAGGCTGTTGCTGGAAAGGTTGTGAGAGAGCGGTGCTATGAAGGCGTTTGTTGTAGACAGCTCCTCCTGGATTTTTATTTTTCGCTACCTTGCTGTTAGGAGATAAAGATGTGAAAATAAAGCGCATAAGATATTAAATAAAGTATTTTATTGAATCATAAATAATACAGATATTATAATTAGTAGATAATCTTATAATCTGACAGGTTTATTCATTATTAATAATATTAAGATGTCTGTGTTTGTTTTTTCTTTACATTAGCGACGATGATAGATGGAGAAAAAATCATTATAATGATCTATCAGTTTTTCCACAAACAAAATTTCTCTCGATTGTCGCACACTGACACGTGTCGGGTCTGCATCTCGCACTATCGTCGGCCCATACGCAACTCACCACGTGTATGCCATTTTTAGAATTAATCAACTCTAAAGACCCAGCTGCAGCGTCGTTATATTTGTCTTTGAAATTCTCGAAATACTGCAAAGTTCTCGGACACATGATGCGATTGCCATATTCGCCAAACAACAACGAGTTTAGTTTCTCTTTAACGATGTTGACGCGTTCCATACTTGATCGCTTTAGTTGACAAATTGAAAAGTACACAGACGAGCGCACATATTTTATAATAATTTTTAATTATTCAATGTGCAATTAGTACATGTTTCAATGAGAGTGGTTATATTTTGTCTTAAATAATGCACGTTCCAAGTCAGCAGACCGAGCAGGTGTGAGGTAGATCGATTGAAAATCATCAATATATTATTGACTTTATTCATTGCATCGATCATATAGTTAATGTTTTCCACTTGAAATTTATGAAACATTCCACTGTAGGTACTGTTTATTTTGATAATCGATTCTCATTTGTTGTCTAAATCCAATAATTTTTCCAAAATTACAAGATCTACAATTACGTGAACGATGAGAAAACAGCCAAAGGATACTACAAACGTTGAGAATGTTCTGCACTCAGCGGCCCCTATTTTTTTAACACTAAATGCCGATTCCACAATTCTCTAGTATTAATGTCTGAAATATAAAATAAGAATTTTCCCCAATGTATTTTTTTAAATAAAAAAACAACATTACGTTTAAAAATATTTATTTTAAAAATCAATACATTATCTAATATATAAAATTCTCGTGTCACGGTGTACGTTATTGAACGCCTCCGAAACGGCTCGACCGATTTTGATGAAATTTTGTATGCTTATCGGGTAGGTCTGAGAATCGGACAACATCTATTTTTCATCCCCCTAAATGTTAAGGGTGGTCCACCCCAAATTTTTTTTTTTTTATTTTTTGGACAAAATTTTTTGTTTTAATTTTTTCATGATTCAGCACTGAAAAATACATACAACTCTAAATTTTCACCCTTATACGATCAACCCCTGTCTAATATATAGTCACGGTGTACGTTATTGAATTCCTCCGAAACGGCTGGACCGATTTTGATGAAATTTTGTGTGCTTATCGGGTAGGTCTGAGAATAGGCCAACGTCTATTTTTCATCCCCCTAAATGTTAAAGGTGGTCCACCCCAAAATTTTTTTTTTTAGTTTTTGGACAAAATTTTTTGTTTTTAATGTTTTATGATACAGCATACACAAATACATACAAGCCTAAATTTTCACCCCTCTATGATCAACCCCTATTTTTGTCACGGTGTACGTAATTGAACTCCTCCGAAACGGCTGGACCGATTTTGATGAAATTTTGTGTGCTTATCGGGTAGGGTGGAGACACGGACAACATCTATTTTTCATCCCCCTAAATCTTAAGGGTGGTCCACCCCAAATTTTTTTTTTTTATTTTTTGGACAAAATTTTTTGTTTTAATTTTTTCATGATTCAGCATTGAAAAATACATACAACTCTAAATTTTCACCCTTATACGATCAACCCTTGATTTTTAATCGCGATTTTTATATTAAGCTTTAAAAAATACATATATGGCGAACGAGCGAAGCGAGTGAGTAGTGTATTTATAATATGCAAGCGAACGAGCGAAGCGAGTGAGTAGGCGAAAATATTCAAGTGAACGAGCGAAGCGAGTGAGTAGTGTATTTATAATATTCAAGCGAACGAGCGAAGCGAGTGAGTACTGTATTAATAAAATTCAAACGAACGAGCGAAGCGAGTGAGTAATGTAATTATTCCTAGAAATTATTAACAACGTTTGCCGGATCAGCTATACTAAATATACGTGAGCGGAGTAATGGGTGACCGCTATTAAATCATAATTTCATACCACCCGAGCGAAGCCGGGACGGGTCCGCTAGTTATTAAAAAAATTCTTACAATTATCGCTTAAATCTAAGATTAATTTCATATTTTGGTGTTATGTATTTCAAAATCTTCATAATCATTTATCATTAATATAAAAATATATATTTATTAATCACCGACTCTCCCATCAATTCGTACCGAGTTTCCATAGCAGTACGAAAACTCACGGATTGTTCTTGATAATCACTGCTAATGTTTATGCCATCATAATCATTCTTTTACCACCATCATTTTCACTTTTTTTTATTAATATTTTGCAATAATGTTAGATTTTCTTGTTGTGTATTATCATATTGTGTTTAAGTATTCCTTTTCTTTTTTTGTCGAAGTTAGCAAGTTGTTGAACGGTGGTTTTCTTTTGTACGATTCCGCTTCCGCCATGCGTTTTCTTAGATTACTGTAAGCCGTTATAGTCGCATTTTCTGCGCTTATCAATTCTTTTGTAGTTGTTATTTCAACATCGTTGTTATAGCTGCTGCTGCTGCTAATCGATGACAATGACATTTCACTGGCGTAATAACGAATAACGCAAGTATATTTCCACGCCAAGCGTCACCCTGTCTCTAACGTTTAACGCTTTTTGTTCCGCACTGTCCGAAAATTTTATACGGTCACCCGTGCTAATTTTATTCGAGTTTAGCTTTGAGTATAATTTATCAATTATAAATATATTCGTGTTTACAGGCGACGTTCTTATAAACAGTATTTCCATGCCGTTAGCCTCCTGACCGAATATATACTCTACAAAACCTTCGGCCAAACAATAATGATATTCGGTCGGTAACTTACCGTCTATACTTTCGGGTATTAAACTAGCGTCTCGACTGAACAGACGAATCAAAAACAATCCGCGATAGTTTTGCAAAAGATTTTTCATCAACGACGACGACGACGACGACAAATCGTTTTGCAAGCGTAACAATCGCCTTTTTAAATTATTGTCGAAATAGTCTACAGTAATAACTGTGTCCTTTCGTTCTGTTGGCGTGCCGACGTTTGTCAGTTTTCTGTTATCAATGTCAAAATTGTTATTGACAATTTTAAATCCGACGACCGGAGAAACGCGATTTAATTTCCGCCAACTGTTTCTGCCAAACTTATCTACGGGCATTTTAGTCGATGTATATCTCACTCTCCTGTTAAAAATACAACTGATGAACAATCGTCAAACAACATGCAATTTATTCAATAACGTTTGCTTCCCTCAGTTCTTCTTGGGACGCATACAGCAATTAATTGAGTCTTACTATAAATTCGTTTAAATCGTTCCAGCACTATCTTCTTGTTTCTGTTCATTTTCAAAAGTGTCCTCCCCCCGCTTGCTAATTCTTCTGCTGTGGTTGCTGGTTCTGTTGCTGCTGTTTTGTTGATAATTTTATACAAAGGCATTATAATGTTTTTGTATTTGTAGCCGACATTGCTTTTGATCGCTCCGTTCGATTTCAGATGAGCGCTCGTATATAATAAAATGTTCATGTAAACGTTCATATCTTCTTTCATATACGAATCGGGTTTGTTCATAAAAATCAATTCATACAGTCCCGGAGTGGCCTTTATTCTGTGACCATCGATGGTAAAATCGTCCGAGTCAGTAAGGAAAGTCAATTCCATATTTCCAATCATGTATTTTTAATCTACATATTATTTAACTTCGTAAACGTGATCCTTTTCAATTGTAGGTTTTTTATTTAAATATATATCGCGTAGACTTGTGGTGATGACAGTCGTAACGATAGGCATATTCGATTATATCGGTGTCACATACTGAAGCTAACTCTTTTATAAATAAATGACTGCCAAAATTGCTTAAATTTTGAGAAAAAAAAACTGGAATAAATTTTGAAATTTGGTAATTTAAATTACAGACGCTGTGTGCATATCCGCGAGGTTCTCCCGTCAGATGATCGTGATTCAAAACAATTGGATCACGGTCTTCTTCGGTAAATTGTTTCTCACAGATATGACAGTCTTTGCGTAAAGGAATTACCTCGCTTAAAATTTCATGATGTTTTTTGAGTCTGACATGAGACTTTGAATAAATTTATTAGTGCAGTCCGCACCGTTGAAAACCTTCAGTTGAGACAGTGAATCATTATAACTACATTTGATATAGTATGCAAAACTATGCGGGATGTGTTGCTTCAAAGATAATGTAAACGACTGGGTAGGGTTGGGCATTACCGCATTTACAGACTTTAATATAGTTTCCGAATCAGCATAAATTACAAAAGGTAACAATTCTTTTCTTTCATAGTTTTTAAATTTTGAAATATTGCCGGGACTTTCTTGGCCTAAACGATCTTTTTTTAACTCTGCAGTAGGCAAATTTATCCTTATCTTCCCACAGTCGTATTCAAAGTATCATTGAAGCAATTCTTTACTACCAAAATACGTTAAACAAAAATCACACATGAATTTTTTATGTTCAGTCGAACTTAACTGAGACGACACTAGTTTAGACAAATTACATATCTATAGTACGTAATGATTGTTGTTTGTTGTATCATCAGTTAAATATAATAAATTAACATGATTGTTTTGTTTTGTTTTTTTGAGTGCTATATAAGGGTCCTATTACATTGCATTGTTTATCTAAACCAAAAACATTCACGCTTACAAATTGATTTTGTTCTTCAAACTGTTTAATATCTTTTAATTTCATGGGAAAATCAAGTTTATTGAAATTCAACACTTCGTTGTAATGAGGGTACGAGCCAACACGCGTAGGATTTTTATTTGTGTTTTGCACCGAACGCAACGCACTAACAACCGCCCAAGCAAAACATGTATTATCGTGATTAATCACGTTAATGATTGCTTTCTTAGATTTTATTTTATTAGGTAATTCAAGGTATGACGAGGCAGGTAGTGGATTATACTTCGTAATATTCACCTCGACGTGAGAAATTTTTTGAAGACACCAACCAGAATCGCGCTCTTGGAAATCTTCAACTTTTTTTATAATTTTAAACTTAAATTCATTTAAAATTGCATCAATATCAGTGGTGTCATTGAAAATAGTGTTCTGAGTGTTAAAGGACTTCAATTCACTTTTTATTTCATCTTTTTTTAATATAAAATAATAACGGTGATATGTTTTTCAACTTGCTTTTTTATTAAGTCTTTGACTGTCTCTCTGTTTTTTTCAAAAAAATTATTTATGCTCAGTTCATGTCTCTTAACATTGTTTACTTTATAAGAAATTATTCTTTTTTTAAAATCACTTTGCATTACTTGCACGTTTCTGTCGAGAGGAACAAAAGAATTTTTTTATGCAGATTACTTCTAATATGAGCGACAACCGAAACAATCGGCACTACATCGCCACAGAATTCACATAAGCGGGTGTTGTTGGTGTTGACTGTTGGTCTTTTTTTATCAGAAGATGTTGATGAATCAACGTTATCAGCTGACCGCTTCATGTTATCTGAGCTGTGTGAAGGATCTACAGCGACTGAACTGCAGACTGTTTTTGAGATCTTTATTAATTTATGAGAGACGGCCAAATGCTTTTTCAAGTTGCAAGGTCGCGACATGTATAATCCACATACAAGGCATTCGTGAAACCCATCTTTTAAATAATTGACAGCGTGACTGTTTTCATGTATATTTTTATTATCAAGTCTCGTAAAAACTCTTTTACAAATACTACACTCAAACATTTTTTTGTAATAATAATAAACGGATATCAAAATTATAATTGAAAATATTAAGTCTTTTAACTTTGAAATTAACAAAACTAATCAATGGAGGTGGCAGGGGTGGTGGTATACAAAACCTTACAAAGCGTACTACTATTTGCATACAAATTTTAAATCAGATTATTTCCACGTAATATATTTAAGCGAAACTATTGTTTTAAAATAAATATATTAAAATCATTGTTATTCAAAAAGCATCTTGCTACGAAGTGTTGAACTCTTTTAGGAATGTCTTTATTTGTCTCAATTAATTTTATGAATGAAATAAATTGCAAACTGTGCAAACATTTCGAACAATATTCCATTTTTATATTGAAACTTTTTGTTTTACAAAAATAGCAGCACTGCTGTGAAATTGCATGTAAATTACTAAATGACACAAAGATATGTACACATTAATAATATCCAACAAACAACATGTTAAAAAATTCATTAAAACGTTTTTCAATTAAAAATAATAACATACATACATACCGAACATACCTTGATTATTTTGAACTTATTGCTTATTTGAACTTCTTGATAATATACAGACAACTGTTACACTAGTAATGGTTACTATTACGTACTTTTTTCTGTCTTTATATAGCACTCAAATGATTTCTTTTTTGAGGGGATATTCAGTAATTCGTAATTATTATTTGTACGAAGGTTTTGCAATTGAGGATAGATATGAAAGGACATTTTAGAATGTGACCTTATACACTAGTATAGCGGTTAAGTAAGTAGGCCATGCGCTTATAACAACTAACGTACACCTCTCCAAAGTTTAACACTTTCGCTTTTTTAATACCTATATAAAGGATAATATTTTTTAATTGAATTGTCAGTCTCTCAGTGCCTAAGCTGTGCTGGTAGTTCGATTATTAATAAATTATTATTATAATTAATCAAATTTTATTTAATGTAAGTATATTTTAACATTTTTATTTGAATTTTATCTTGAATTACTGTATGATAATTTTAAAGAACTGATGAGACAGTACCTCCAGAGAATTATATTATACCGGGTGTTTTTAAAGTAAATTTTGAAAGAGACTTTTTATACCTATAAAAATTTTAGTTGATTTATTCAATCTGTTATTTTAAATGTATATATATTTTAGATGCAATCCTGTTACTTCGAAAGGAGCCACGTTGTGTTGCCGCATAGAATGGGGATTCATTATGTGAAGTGCATTAAAGCGCACCCGAACACGCCTTATGCTAGATGTGGCTTTAATTCCACTCACATAATGCATCCATGAGATTTGGAAAGCCACGAAGAGACCTGTAATGATCGACGGGTTTTTCAAAACGTCGAGAAACCCAATTTAGATGGAATCCTCTTACTTCGAGAAAATTCACGTCGTGTTGCCGCATGAATGAATGGGTGTTAATTATGTGAAGTGTTTTAAAGCCCACCCGAACACGCCTTATGTGAGATGTCGCTTCAATTCCACTCACATCATGCACCCGTGGGATTTGGAAAGCCACGAACAGACATGTAATGATCAACGGGTCTTTGAAAACGTCGAGAACCCAAATATTTTACCAGTGACAGACTTGGACATACCATGTGACGAATGTTGGGACGAAGACATACATACTAACTCGACCCATTTGACATCGCCAGACTTTTCAGGGAAACTTTTACTACGAGAAAGTGAAGACAACAAACGTTACTTCACAAAAAATGAAAAAAGACTATTTCGATTTCACGAACATTTAAAATTTTCGAAACAAAAAAATGACTAGACCTAAATTAAAGAACATAGACAGTGGCTTCTAATTTTTCCTTGTTTATTCTATAACAATCGTGATGGCGCAATCTGTTGATTGCAATGTTAAGAAATATTATTCACTACCTAATAATAATAATAATGCGTTTATTATTCACTACCTACGGGTTACGTGAACGCTTGTGGATTGAATTTCTTTGTTGAATTAATAATTATTATTATATTATAGACATATTAGTTTAATATAATTATTTTATAATTAGTTTGCTATTATTATACATATTATTTTTAATAAAATAAATTTTAAAACATAAACAACATTTTTGAGTACATTCGTTATGTTTTTACAGGTAAACGCAGTATTCCAAACGGCTTTGTAAAAACTTGTATAGCCGTAGGCAGTATATTATGTGATATTGCGTATCACTTGTAACTGTTATTGCATAATCTTATAACTATTTATTTATTTATTGGCAAAATCTGATCTAGCAGTATTTGGGAGCGGCTTTTGAATATTAAATGACTCTTATAAAAGTAGCATGCTGTGTACACGTTTAATTTTCTGATTGTTAAAATGGAAAAATTTCCTTATCAACGGAAAAAATAGAATAATTATTATTAATTTTTCATTAAAATTACAAAAATTTCGATCCAGAGAAGTCGTGTGTTAATTTTAAGCTTCTCTTTTTTATTTTCTAATTTTTCCAACCATTCCTATGGTTCAATCGATTCTTAATTAATCAATTATTATTCAATTTTCATTATTATTAAGTTTACCGTAATTAAATTTATTACGAAAGTGAAGTGTTTAGTTTTAAGTACATTAATTTATAATCTTCTAATTTTTCCAAAACTATTCCTTGGTTCTATCGTCTCCATTCGAATCAATTAATTATTTATTTATTGTTAAATTTTCATTATTAATAATTTTGCATATTTAATTTTCATTACAAATCGCAATCCACATTACCCGGACGGTAATGTGATATTTAATTTTGTTATTTTCGTTTTGTGGTTTTCTCATTTATTTCTTTATTAATAAATATTATTACAATCATTTGTGTCCTTTCCTTAATAAGGCAAACCTTTGTATCGGATCAACTCAGCGAATATTTTCTGGGATTGTTTAATAATTACATGGGCCCGATTTAACAACACTCTCTGAGCCATATTCGGTACAACTGTTTTCCCCCCCTCTCTCTCTCTCTTTTCTCTTTTCCCAGGTGAGATGCCAATCTACGTACTCAAAAATTTCCACTGCGTAATCTCATAATTATAAATAACACCAGACATCCTTGGACCTTGCGTTAAATATTACCACATATAATTAAGTATCGCGTGATTTACCGTAAACAAGAATTTGCAAAACTTGTATCGCGGTAGGCATTCTATTAATAACCTGGTTTGCTTTGCATATGTTGATAATTGTAAATTTTAAGTATTATAATATTTTACATAATGTAATTAAATGTCTCTTTGCGATTTACCGAATACAATAATATAATTTGTGTGTACTAGACTGAATTGTAAATTATAAACGTTCAATAGCTAAGAAGTAGTCTGCGTTTACAAACATTTTTGCATTGTGTCTACGGAAACGTTCTATCAAACAATAAAAATTATTTTTAAAAATATTTTGATTAGAGATGAGTAAGATTTTATAATTATTAAATTATGAAAACAAATCAAAATATTTTGGGAAAACTAAAAATTCGTTTTAGACTTTTCTAAAGTCACTTTATAAATGATGAAAATGTTGAAAATATGTTGGAGGTAACGTGTTTTTATGATGTAAGAAAGGGTATCCACTTTTTATTTTCAAAAATAGAGTGTTCTTTCAACAGGGCAAATGTTTTTAGTTTTTTATGAGAAATATTAGAGTCTATTCAAAAATTTAAAATTTTTGTTTTTTTATATAAAATTTTTAAATTGAAAGTTTTAGATATTCTTATATTTACTGTTGTATAGACCTTCTCTTGTAAATTAATTAACGTTCCCCCCCTTCCCGCCTAGCGCACGTCACTTGCAAACGCACTCGTTACAAATCGTAAACGAAGCTGCCGAGTCGCGATTGGACGACAGCAATGTGTAGGCAACGCCTTCCTGTTCAATTTAAGTATAATGTCCACTTAAAAAAAATTTAGCGGTACCCTCCCACCCGATTTGTAAACGAAGCTGCCGAGCCGCGATTGGACGACAGCAATGTGTAGGCACCGCCTTCCCGTTTAATTTGAGTATAATGTCGACTTTTTTCTTCCGTAAAAGCCAAACCGTGTAGCTACGGCCTGTTGGAAAATAACTTTTCTTGTTACTTGAAGGTGCAGGTCACAGGACCGGCGAATCATATCTACTGTAGAACCATTTTTAGTCCTGAGGTGTCCAGGTCCCTTTCTTCAAGCTCGCTTCTCAACTCCACCACTTTTAAATCACGCAACAGTTTTGCCGCCATTTTGAATCGTTCAAACCGCGTACCTGACACCAGTATAACAAAACTGTTTTCTTACGTGGGTGGAATAAATTATTTATTTACAATAATTAACAAATGTAACAACAATTCAAATACAATAACTGTATGTCAATGCTAACAATCAAACGATAATAATAACGAACAGTAATTCTTAAGCGAACTGAAGCGCTTTAATAACACTGAACAATTTATATGCTGTATTTATTTCAAATCGACACTGTCACACGACTGACTCACTACGGTGACTGCCCCTGCTTATATAGAGCTAGCAGCTTGACCCCGCACGCTTGCGCGCTTTCCAAAATATTCTGGTGGTTACCCGTGTCTTCGATATCATGCCACGCCTCACCATTGTTACTTGTTCTTGATGCTTCTATTGTCGCCAGCGGCGTAACATCTGGGGTTTTGCTACAGTATCTTTGTTTTGTTTTTAGATTTAATAAATTCTAATAATTTTTATCCAATTCCAAATGAAGGCAAAAACGGACAGGCGGTAGTTATTGCGCCGAAAGATTTATTGAAAATGCAGCAAGTATTTCAAATTAACCGTTTCAATTTACTAGCGAGTGATCGGATTCCACTGAATAGGACGCTACCAGATGTTCGAAAGAAAAGGTAAAAATAACATAATATAATAGGTATTCGCTGTACCGTACATGGGTAGATTTTAATATATTAATTTCTAAGTGAGATTAAATTATTGTCCAAAGTTCACAAATCACAAACTCTTAGAGCAAACGCAGACATGCTACTTTTTGTCCCGCGATTTTCAGGTATACTACCAATAGCGTAAAAGCCGTACACTAGACGCTGAAATACACAACTTACTGATGTATCAGATGAAATTATTTCGAGTAGCTGTGTAATCGTCAAATCGCGATGTAGTATCCTAAATCGCGCGTTTTGTTGGCCCTTAAATAACTTACAAACTTTCATTTAAAAAATAAAATTTATATGGTTAAGAATTTTAATCTGAAATAAAATTAACTTAGTGTTCATTCCATTTAAGACATTTGAAAAGTTAAAGCGGAAATAGATAGGTAGGGGAGAATTGGATAAAACAGGATGGTCTGGTAAAACGGGATACCACGTTTTATTTCAAAACAAGTAGTACGATTTATCGGGTAGGGGCGGAACTAATAACCCTCGATGTCTACGTATGCCCGGCAAGTGATGTATCTACTTTAGATTCACTGTAGATGGCGTAACAGGTGAAAGTGTCAAAAAGTTAGGTTAAAGGCAAAATTAACTGAAAATGAGTAGATTTAGAGAATACTATGTTTGTTTACTATAGTTATGCACAACGGTTTTTAGGAATTTGCTTTGTTTATTTACTAAAATATGGTCACGTGTTTCGCAATCAACAGTTGGGTAAAATCGGACACTATGTGATGGCTTAAAACGGGATACCTCCCGTTGTAATATAATACCGGGAGGTATCCCGTTTTATCCAACTACATGGTTTTTTTTATGAGAAGTGGGTTTTGTTACGTTTTTTTTTTGTATTTTTCACAATATATTTTAAATTTACCATGTTGTGTCTTTTTTCCTGAAGGACAAACGTTATGGAACTTGTAAAAGTATAGGTATCCCGTTTTATCCGACTAGGTGGCTAAAACGGGATACTTCCTACTTTTTCAGAAAAAAATTTTTTTTCTCTTATGTGACTTCTATTTTCTCATAAAGGATGGTGGCAATCAAAAGTTCCTTTATAAGGGAAACAAGAGCCAAAAAATAGTCCTTTGCATTACTTCTTTCAAAAAGTTGTGAGACTTAGAACACTAAGTATCCCGTTTTATCCAACTCTCCCCTACACAATAATTTTTCAGTATCTATGAGTATTTTTCTTTCTCTTCTGCTAAATGAAAATTTTAGGTTTTTCGTATTTTTCTCGGAGCTAAGAACACAATTTTGTTTATATAGTCGTAGCGAATTAAAAACAAAATAGTTTACTCGTATTTGTAGATATCGTGACGAACGCAGATTCTTAAATATTTTTCAACAATGCATTAGAACTGATGGCCTACCAAGTAATTTTTTGACATTCGTTTTCTTTTCAGATGTCAAAATAAATACAAAGATATTTCTCAGCTACCAACGACATCTGTGATAATCGTATTTCACAATGAAGCTTGGTCAACTCTTATGAGAACTGTTTGGAGCGTTATCAACAGATCTCCAAAATCACTGATTCAAGAAATATTACTCGTAGATGATGCTAGCGAAAGAGGTAAATACTTTAAAACAACTTGCGAAATCATCATAGTCTAACAGGCCGATTTTGGAACTTGCACAGTCGCAGGCTGAAGTGTGAGCCAACCAACAACTAAGCTTATTTGGGCCTAGCACCAATTCATATTTAAAATTTATTATTTCTAGGGTTCCGTAGCTCAGACTGAAAAAAAACGAAACCCCTATAGGATCACTTTGTTGTCCGTCCGTCTGTCTGTCCGTGAAGACCTTTTTTCTCAGGAACGGCCAGAGGTATCATGTTAAAATTAATATCGAATACTAAGATCTACAACCCTATAGTCCAGTAAAAAATTCAAGCTTCTAACTCAATTCAATAAAAATATTTTTAAAAAATTACGTATTTTTTATACTGACTCACTCATTAAAACCTACAGCGTACTTCCCGTTGACCTAGAATCTTGAAATTTGAGACGAAGAAAGGTCTCATAGCATAAGCAAAGGAAAAAATCCGAAAATCATTAATTTCTAATTCTGTGTGGAATTATCACGTGACAAACTTAATTTTTACGATTCCGTCAAGATCTCTTTTCTCAGAAAAAACTAATGATATCAAGTTGAAATTGGTACCAAATACTAAGGTCTACAATGCATTAAAAAGATACGACCTTTAAAAAATCACATATTTTGAGACTGACTCACTCATCAATGCCTATAGGGTACTTCCCGTTAACATAGAATCTTGAAATTTGACACGAAGGAAGGTTTCATAGCACAATTAAAGGAAAAAGTCCGAAAATAATTAATTTCTAAGTCTATGTGGAATTATTACAAGACACTTAATTTTTATTAAATTGTTGTAACGGTACGGAACTCTCTAAGGGGCGAGTTCTACTCGCACTTGTCCGTCTTTTTTTTGATAATAAATCGAAAACCCAAACGGGTTAGAACCTGGGAACTGGTGCTTTAATAGATAAGCTATGGCAACACCACACAGCGCATAAGTTCAGTGTGGAACAATCCATATTAGTGCAGTAGAAATAAGTAAAAAAACACCCTAAGGTGGAACTAATTCCCACAAAGACGGGGTTTGAATTTTTTAGTTCGTTGTTAGTATCGTTTTAATATACTAAAAGTTTAGAAAAATCTAAGTGTGCGAAATGCGTTTTTTTTTTGGCCGTCATCTTGAAAAAAACATCAAAAATTTTAAAAAATCACAAAAAAATCATGTTGGTAGCAAATCATGTATGATATCAAAAAATGTTTCAAACAAAAAATGTTTGCCGTAAAATTGTCCACATTTTTTGTCCCAAATATTTTTTCGCTAAGCCCGAAATCAAATTTATTATTGTTGAAAATATCCACTGTTAAAATTACGTAACACTTTTTGAAAGTTTGAATATGAATGCGAAGTACTCTAGTAAATGAGTATTAAAGAAATATTAAATTCGCATACAAGGTTTATATAGACGCCAGTGCTGGATTTACACTAGGGGCCTAGGGGCTAGTGCTCAGGGCGACAAATTTTCAGGGCCGGCAAAATTTGGAACGTAAAAACATACATAAATTAAAATAAAAAAAAACTTTTTTCTCATTATTAAGAATGTGTGTGAAATTATGAACACTGCAGTTTTATTTGAAAAAAAACTTCAGTGTGGGGCGGCATTTTTCACGGTGCCCCAGGGCAGCAGTTGGAGTAAATCCGGCCACGTATAGACCTATTCATGGGCTATCGAAATGCATCGAAAATTTAGAAAATCTGGTTGACCAACCCTACAGACACACTTTTTCGAAGGTAGTATTTTTGACGTGGAATTGGAACGCTTGACGCGAAGTGCTCTAATAAGAAGAGTATTTAAAAAAATATTAAATTCGCATACAATGGCTATATAAACCTATATACATGGGCTATCTAACTGTGTCGAAAAATTGGGAAAATCTGCAAGGGGCTACCCTACAGAATCAATTTTTCCATACATAGTACTTTTTGACGTAAAATTTGAATACTCGACGCAAAGTGCTCTAATAAAAAGTGTTTTCAAGAAATATAAAAATTCTGCATCGAGCTTATAGGCCTCTTCATAGGTTATCTAACTGTAGGGTGGCCGCTTGCAGAATTTCTTAATTTTTTGACACAGTTAGATAGCCAAGGAAGAGACCTATAACCTCCATAAAATAGAATTTTTATATTTCTTGAACACACTTTTTACTAGATCACTTCGCGTCAATTGTTTCAATTCCACCTCAAAAATACTACCTTGGTAAAAGTGTGTCTGTAGGGTGACCTCAACCAGATTTTCCAAATTTTTCAATGCAGTTCGATACCCCTTAATTGGTTTATATATACCTACATAGGTATGTACATAGGTATGTACAACTGAACCCAGTCGAGGCGTGCGGAGAACAATAAGTCACATTGAGGTCACATGATTTCAACTCCATTTTAAACACCTTGATTTTTCATAAGCCCTTTGTAACTTTTAGTAACTGTATCCAGACACACAACACGACGCCATTTTTTTTCAATTAAACAGATCAAATAAAGAGTAATTAACACTACGGAATACAGGCAATGAGTGATCATAATGTACCTGACAGGTCGTACTTTAGTGCATAGTTGCTGTTTCTATGGGTATCTATGTTCTGAGGCTAAAATATTCAATCCAAAGAGGCCTCTACACGAACATCTATGGTTGACTCCGGCTAAAATACGCACTATGCGTTTATGTATTATAAATAAAAATCTTTTGTTTGTCACCAGACCCCCAAAAAATAGCGACCAAGTAGTAGACGTAACCCAATTTCAACACTTGACTTGATTTTTTTTGTTTTTCGAACAAATTTCTTTATTTGGCAGTCGAATTTTTTTTCACTTTTAACAATTAATAACTGTCAGTGCAAATATCAAAATATAATGGCATATTGCTGAAATCAGAATTTGATAATCTATCCAAATCTGCAAAAAATTGGGGGTGCATTAAAAAAGGCGATGACGTCATTCCGGAAAGGGGTAGGGCTAAAAAAAGACAACTATCAAAAAAGATGCACATTTAAAAAATAAAATTGACGTTACACATAGAAGTACGATATTCAATAACGCTTTTCTATTATACTTATTATCTTCCAGATTTTCTTCGACAGTCTTTGGACAATTATGTATTGGAATTACCGATTCCCACTCGAATAATACGTTCCAAATCTCGTGTAGGATTAGTAAAAGCTCGTTTAATGGGCGCAACAGTTGCTAAAGGAGAAGTCCTTACATTTTTAGACGCCCACTGCGAATGTACTATAGGATGGTTAGAGAGTATGTTGCACAGAATAGCCGAAAATCGTAAGACCGTTGTATGCCCTGTAATTGACATAATATCCGATGACACGTTTGCATACATTAAAAGTTTCGAACTGCACTGGGGTGCATTCAATTGGGAGTTACATTTTAGATGGTTTACTCTGGGTGGAGATGAATTGAAAAAACGGAAAAAAGATATAGTACAACCATTTTATACACCAGCTATGGCCGGTGGATTATTTTCTATGGATAAGAAATATTTTTTTGAATTAGGTGCTTATGATGAAGATATGCAAATATGGGGTGGCGAAAATTTAGAACTATCGTTTAGAGTGTGGCAGTGTGGTGGAACTATTGAAATAGTGCCGTGCTCACATGTTGGACATTTGTTTCGAAAATCATCACCATATACTTTTCCTGGCGGTGTAAATGAAATATTGTACAGCAATTTGGCACGAGTAGCTTCGGTATGGATGGACGAATGGGCTGATTTCTTTTATAAATTTCATCCAAGAGCATCTAGTTTTAAACATATAGTCAATGTGGATAAAAGATTACAATTGAGAAAAAAATTGAAATGTAAAAATTTTAAATGGTATTTGAGTCACGTGTGGGCACAACATTTCTTTCCTATGGATGACAGATTTTTTGGAAGAATACGAAATTTAAAAAATGACAAATGTCTAACAAAACCAGTCAGCAAAGGAACAGTAAATCAACCAGTTGGTGTAGCAGTTTTAAATCCTTGCCTCAATGATAATACTCTAAATGAGATATTTGTGATGACTTCCGATGGCGTTATAATGACTGATGAATCAGTTTGTCTGGATGCGCCTGAAAAAAACGTTGGTCCTGAAGTAAAAGTTAGGATAACAGCGTGTAACGGATATTCGAGACAGAAATGGAAATATCACAATATGGTTAGTATTATCATTTTCTCATGAGATGTCAATAGGTAGGTACCTTTTATAGTAGACAATATTCAGAGAAGTAGAATGTTATAAGTGTTTTTTCCAATAATATAAAATAAATATAATGATATAATAATATACAAAGTTTTTTCACAATAACAGGAATAACTGAAAAAACTACAACTTTGTTATGCACAAGAGTTCAATAAATCAAACATGTTTATTTATGAGTAAATTAGTAACACTGATCAACAAGAGTTTTTGCCCTGAATTATGCGTTTATTTCATATTTTTTTAAAACTATTTACAGAGAAAATTGAGTTAGAATTTTTTTGTTCATGAACTAGAAAGTGCCCATTTCCTCTCTTTTGGATACGCCCATGTATACAATTTATTTTATTTATTTATATTTCCAAACATTGCACCAGTTACTTACATACAAAAATAGATAAAAAGGATACTCCCTCTCATTAGAGCAGCTCTGTGTCGAGAGGGAGGATATAGGATGTTTGTGTTTTGTGTCTAGCGTGTAGATGTGCATAGTTATAAGAGTACATTTACTACTCGATTATTACATGATTTTTTAATCCTCGCACACTTCCTACTTTGTTAATGTGTGTTTTTACGATTTGAATTCTTTTTCAGACACTACATTTGGAACATGTCCCAAGTGGGTTGTGCTTAGATGAAGTTAAAACGAAAAAACCAGACGCTATTCTAACGTTAAATAAATGCAGTAAAAGTTTATCACAACAATGGAAGATGGAATCTGTAGCATGGAAGTAATTTAAAGATGGTTATTGTAGTAAAAAAATTAACTCTGTCTGTACCTATATTAAATCGAACTTAATAGAGTTATTGTTACAAAATGTTTTGATTATTTTTAGATTTTATTTGAAAATTTCGGAAAATTCTAAAATATACCTTTATAAAAAATAAGTAGGGTATTTAGGCCGTTTCTGCGCCCACCACTTTGCAGCAAAATATCAACCAAATTTCGGAATGGCATTTGGGGATCAAGTCCTGCTTGATGTAAAAAAAGGTAGGTATACCAAAAATGAGTTGATTCAGTCTTCTACAGGGTGTTTTATAAGCAAAGTTGTAAAAATGACAAAAAAAGTACCTTTATATTTCAAAGTATAAAAAAATCCACTAAGAAAAGTTTTTTAGAATGCAATTTTATAATCCCGTACCAAATTTCAGAAATATATAAAAAAAATTCGTTGTAACAAAACAAAATTAACGATTTTTTTTTTTGATTTTTCTGAAATCTGGTATGGAGTCATAAAATTGCATTCTAAACGAGTTTTCTTAGTGGGTTTTTTCATATTTTGAAAAATAAAGGTACTTTTCCTTGGTCATTTTTACAACTTTGCTTATAAAACACCCTGTAGAAGACCGAATCGACTCATTTTTAGGGTTCCGTACTGGAACCCTATTACTAAGCCTACGCCGTCTGTCCTACCTTTAAAAGGCTGTATCTTTTGAACCGTAATAAGTAGCTGGTTGACATTTTAACAGAATATGTGTTATTATGGCGAATATCCTAATAAATATAATTCAAAAAGTAAAATTAAGGGGATTCCCGTACAAAAAACTTGTTTTTTTCAACGTTCTTTCACGCTTACCGTTTTTACGATAGAGAAAAACTCTATCGTAAAAACGGTAAGCGTGAAACTTGGTGTTATTATAGTGCGAACTCTGAACTAAAACAACAGATAATAAAAACCGACCAAAAACTTGTTTTTTTCAACGTTTTTTGTTTGTTTTTTTGCTCGATCTTATATTATACTGTTAATAGACTGTAGACTTAGATAGAGTATTAGTGGGCTCGTTAAGCGTTTCAACCTTGCACTTTGTGATAGAGAGATGCCACTCGGTACAAATGTTGGTCGGACTCATATCTTCACTTCAAGATGTGGAGGCATTTTGGGACCCGCCACCGGGCCCCTGGACAGGGTGGTTGCGTAACTTTCAGGGGCTAAACGCCTGTAACTCAGCAACCGTTCCTCGCACAGTCCTGGGGGTAGTCTCATTGGATTCAGCGCACTCAATTTCATACGAGACGGCCCTCAGAGTAACTCCGAAACCTCCACCAGCCCGCGTATAAGGGTGAAATACAAGTAGTCCATTGAAATGTTACGTTTGCATTTTGGGTAGGACAAGCTTTTTTTTTCGTTGCGTGGGAGGGGGCTGTGTAAGTTTAAAAAAGAGTTTTCGGGGTCGACGGCCGCCCCATTTGGCCGCCACCTTGAAAAGGGGGCGTAGTGGGGCCGTTAAGTGTTTAAACCATGTACGACATGATAGAGAAATGCTACTCGGTACGAATGTTGGTCGGACCCATATCTTCACTTTAAGATGTGGAGGCATTTTGGGCCCCGCGACCGGACCCCTAGACAGGTGATGGTTCGGGCCGTTAAGCGCCTAATCTTGCACGACGTGATAGAGAGATGCCACTCGGTACGAATGTTGGTCGGACCCATATCTTCACTTTAAGAAGTGGAGCCATTTTGGGCCCCGCGACGGACTTCTAGACAGGTGGTGGTTGGGGCCGTTAAGCGCTTAATATTGCACTTTGTGATAGAGAGATGCCACTCGGTACGAATGTTGGTCGGACCCATATCTTCATTTTAAGATATCGCCTGTCTAGGGGGCCGGTCGCGGGGCCCAAAATGCCTCCACATCTTAATGTGAAGATATGGGTCCGACCAACATTCGTACCGAGTGGCATCTCTCTAACACAAAGTGCAAGGTTGAAGTTGGATTCGTCGCTTGGCGGCCCCACTATATAGACAGTATACAAAGGTATGCCATTGTATCTGACGACGTGAAACAAGTACTCCGCAACGTAATGATTAGCGCGCTCGCATGTCACTACGAAGACCTGGGTTCAAATCCAACTGACGATACGCGATTGTTTTTTTTATAATGTAAACATTTTGGAATTTTTTACTTTAAAAATTAACTTAATTAAATTTGATACGGAAAAATTTTGAAACACTTAAAAGAACAAAATAAAATATAAGTAAAAAAGAGTGTGTGTGTATTTATGTACGCACGTCAGAAGTTATACCTCTTTGGCGTAACAAAACAAAAATAACTCCAAAAATTTTATACTACCACGAAATTATTTTACATTTTGTTAGTGAGTTTAGGAATGTACACTATATTAAATAAATTATTATAATCTTTCAAAATTAATACTGTTTATATATGCAAAAAAATGGGCAGTGCTGTCTCTAAACATTACGTGAGGCTCCAATTTAACGCTTGCTAAATTAGACTGCCGTCCCCGTGGACAAAGCCACACGTTTTTTCTACCGATCGACAGATATACCCATTACGGCGAAAATTCTTGTCGAGGACAAGTGGCCTTAAGGTGCATTTTCATGTGACGCTTAACGCTGATTTCTAGCGCCAAATGCGGTCACGTGATAAAGTTTCAACATGGACGCCAACTCGAAAAAATGTAGCGTCAAACTTAATAAATAAATATCAGGTTTTGCAGAAATCTTAATATTATTAACAAACAATTAAGATTTAAGATTTAAGTAACATTTCTATTAAAATTTTAATGTTAGGGGGGTTAAAACTGTAAAACGTTACAGTACATAACATACATATTACATACAATATACATACGTACATACATACACCCGAAAAACATTACCTTCCTTCGGCAGTCGAGTAAAAAGATAAATGCAAGCCAAAGGCCCGCCAAAATTAAGTTGCTTTGCTACCCAATGTCAAGTTATAAATTTCAGAGAAACAAGACCATTTTTTGAGATTTTGTGTTTACTGGAACTGATGCACGTTATAATTTTTGTTTGACATGTTTTTAGCCTAATGGCATGTTGAAATGAACGCCACAATCTATCTTTTTAATAACTATTTTTTTTTACCTAAACATTTTTCTCATACATATGCGAACTTTTTAATCGATATGTCACTAATGAGTAATGACCCTGCAATATGCCATTATTTTGTCTCGGAAAAATCCAGAAAGGGTAGTTTTACTGATAAACGAAGATCCACGGTCGGTGTAGCTGAGCGAGCAGTCAGTGTGGTAAGACCAACGTCGTAGGATTATCGGCGCCCCTAGCAAAATTCTGATGTCGCGCTCTTTGCTTGAAAATAATCATTTTCGCATCGCTGATTGCGCCCTCTCGTGGTTAGCGCTCCTGGCCCCAGCTACGACGCTGGTAAAAACGTACCTACCATTTATTTCAAGTGGCTACTACTAATATGTATGAAATAGCAATGAAACAAATTGTAGATAATACATAATTGATTTTTTTTATTTTATATAATATGTATGCAATAAATATAATTTTATTGTGACAGTGTTATTAAGTGTTAAGATCAATACTAATAATATAACAGAATACGTATATTTGATTTAAATTGTGTTTAGTGTAATAATCAAATCTAAAAGTGCACTCCCTGTGTATCCTTTTGCCCTTTTACCAAGGTCATATTATACCTAAAACTGATACTTTCGAGATACATTTTTTACAGCTTTTCTTTATAATTATTAATTCTCAAAAATGGATGAAAACTTTAACAAGTCAATATGCGTTATTTTAATTTCTTTCAATGAAACACATTGTGAAAATTAAAATTTTATATAAAGAATTCAACTATGAATCATTATACAGAATGGGCCAATGAAAACAGTCCGGGCAAGTGTTGGCCACTTAACATTAGTTTTGCGAAAAAAGCTCGCACACGTCAATTTTAGAATCAAGGGGGACATCTAAATCGATTAGTATTATTTACGTAACTTTAACCCTGAGAGCAGGGTGAATTGCACCCCAAAGATTTTTAATGGAAAGGGGTGTCAAACGATTCGCAGTTCGAAAGGCCTCTCAATTCTTTTTACAACAGTCATTTTGTTTTGCAAATCCAATCATTAATTGCGGAGAAAATGACATTTTAATTTGTATCAAGTAGTGCGTAAGCGGTCTCAGGTTGGCAGGACGGAAGGGAGGGGTATTGCCGCGGCCAAGTCCCACACTACACGCAAACGCGGGTGGCCGTAAATAAATGACTTTGTCCCTTATATTAAAAAAAAAGTAGTTCAATTGTTGACTATTTAATACAAATGTCATTTTCTCCGCAGTTAATGATCGGATTTGAAAAACAAAAAGACTGTTGTAAAAAGAATTGAGAGGCCTTTCAAATTGCGAATCGTTTGACACCCCTTTCCATAAAAAAATTTTGGGGTGTAATTTATCCTGCTCTCAGGGCTGAAGGTACGTAAATAATACTAATCGATTTAGATGTCCCCCTTGATTCCAAAATTGACTTGTGCGAGCTTTTTTCGCAAAACTGATGTTAAGTGGCCAAAACTTGCCCGGACTGTTTTCATTGGCCCACTCTGTATACAGAATGTTTTCCAAAGATAATAGTACAAAACAGTTTGCTTAGTCCATATTATTATTTTATTAACTAGCCGTTTTTATCCAACGGTGCCCGGGAAGAGAATTTACAAATCCTATATAGGGGAGTCAAATTAGATTTTCACATCGGAAAAATTCCTCGTTCGATGATTTTTGTTGAAACGTGTTCAGAAAGGTGTGGAGAACAAAATATCAAAATGCCACCGTGAGAAATTGTGCGGAAAATTTTTTATTAAACAATGTAGGTGCTAAAATACGATATTTCATGAAAAACTTTTCAAATACAATTTGTATAAAAAAACTGACAGCACCATTGGAAAGAACAAAAAATTTTACTAAAGAAACATAAGTATGACATGCGTTTTTCGAATTAAAGTTGAGCGAGCTGTAATTTGTTAACTAATGCTTCAAGTTTCCCTACGTCGGCCGTCCGCTCACGCTGGAATAGGTTTGCGGGAGCGCGCGCGCTGTACATAAGTGACTACTGACTATAACTTTTGATTGGCAAAATGATATAAAACCAATTGGACATTAAAAAGTAACATTTTCTCGAAGTATTATGTGTGTTGCAATAATTTTTGGAGTACTTTAATTATTGCATATATCACTCGAAAGTGGAGCATTGCATAAATTCTTGATTATTTCATAAAATTCGTCGAAATATGAATAATTTATTGAAAAAAAAAAATAAATATTTTTAAAGGGATTACATATCTAAAATACGTCTTCAATCAAAAAAAAATTATTTCACAAAATCTAGGCCTTCAAAATTTGTCAATTTTCGAAAAAAGCATTTTTCCGCTATGAGTATCTAACTTTGATCGTTAATATTAAAGTTTTTAAAAGTGATATCGGCACTTTATAGGTGATCAAATTAAAGCTGAAGATATGTTTTATAAGTAATAATGATTTATTTTGCGATAATTATAAGTTTTCATGCTGGTTTTTTTTCTAACTAGACGATTTTTTAATTTTTCAACGAATAAACCGAAAAATTCAAATGTGAACAAAGTAAAATATTATGTGAAATAAATTTTTCTAATTTTTTTGACTGAAGACGTATTTTAAATAATCTCTTTAAATATGCTATCCAAGTATTTTTTTTTCAATAAATTATTCATCGACGAATTTTATGAAATAATCGAGAATTTATGCAATGCTCCACTGTCAAGTGGTATAAGCAATAATTAAAGTTCTCGAAAAATTATTGCAACACACGTAATACTTAGAGAAAATGTTACTTTTTAATGTCCAATTGGTTTTATATCATCTGCTTTTGCCAATCAAAAGTTATAGCCACTTATGTACAGCGCGCGCGCTCTCGTAAACCTATTCCAGCGTGAGCGGACGGCCAACGTAGGGCAACTTGGAGCTTTAGTTAACAAATTACTGCTCGCTCAACTTTAATTCGGAAAACACATGTTATATTATAATATGTTTCTTTGCGCTTACTTATTTATTTGTTATTCATTTGTTGTTTTATTGTGATTTTAATCTTTGTCGTACTACTTGTTATTATTGTTATTTTTTTTCTTGTTTTTGTTATTAGATTACCTTGACATGTCTTATATCTTTTGGATCTACTGAATTGCTAAAAAAATATTATTATTATTACGGTGCAGATGTTGAGCATATTAGTATAGATTTTTTTAAAATACATTTACATTTTATACAGGTGTTCCGTAAAGAATGCGCCAAAAAGTGATCCTATATTCTAGACATGAAAATAATAAGATTCAACCCAACTTACCTTATAAAAATGTCGTTCGTTTAACAATAAATTGTTTTCACCTAATTTTAAAGTTGATGCTGTGTATTTGGACACATGATTGAAATTTAAATTCGCCATATTTCGAATACGGCTTCGTCTAGTGATATAAATGAAGTATACCTTTTATCTTTAAAAATGATGGATTTATCAAGGATCCTACATTAAATCACAATTATGGCAATTTGGAAAAAATAGGGACATAAATGTGCTCCTAATAGGCTGCAACTAGCGCCCTCTTTTTAGAAACTCAAATCTGTTTAAATTTTCTATTTGCCTGTCCTAAAAAACCCATGAATACCAAATTTAAACGTATAAGTATCTCAAAAACTGTTCGATTTATTTAAAGAAACTCAAAAATAAAATCTAACGTTAACACTCTGTATATCCGAAACGAACGAGCAAAGGTTGGGTTAAATCTTATTATTTTTGTCTAGAATATAGGATTACGTTTTGGCGCACTCTTTACGGAACACCCTGCATATACAGGGTGTTCACGCAAGGAGTGAAGGCAAGTTTAATTCAAAAATGAAGACGCTTACGGAAACATGTTTCAGACAAAAGTTGTTATTCGATCTACTCTATAGCTGGAAAATATTTTTAATTACACAGGGCCAACGTTGTTAGGTTTCTTCTTCTTCTTTTCAAGTCCGCTTGGTCTGCCAGATTGTATACGATTGTCATCTCGAAGATCTCTACTTTTCCTTCGAGCTATCGTTGTAGGTTGCACTAGAATTTTTTTATTTCTAGCAAATCGAGTGAAGGGAGAAAACAAAGATATTATTTGTGACGAAGTCTGAACTTTTTCTAAACACGACACGATTTTATTAGCATTACTTCATTAGAAAGACATTGATCTTTTTTTATTATGTCTGAAAGTCTTGGAAATTCCGTGCAATAATCCTGACTGAGCATTTCAGCAATTGGTAAAAAACCACGTTGTTAAACTATAATAGACAACGCGAAGCAAGCAAATATCAATCAGTTAAATTTACTCGAATACAGGCGTGCGAACGTGGCGATTAAAATAGATTAGATTTTGTTACACGTTATACGCCGAAACTGAGTTCACAAATTCTATACTATAAAATAATATGATCAGTATCTGCACCGTAACAGAGTAGACTATGTAGCTATTTTCCTGTAAACAAAAACCACTATTATTTCAGTTACTCACCTGAATAATTTTGTATAGGATTTGTAAATTCGCGCCCGGGAATGACAGCCCACTGTTATAATAGCGTAATAAGAATAGTCTAAAACCTTCTCAAAATTCAGTCGAGTTAATACAGGAACTCACTAATGCTGAGTTTCTGATAGGACTTTCAGCTTTACTAGATTTAAGAAGCAGTCAATTGTTTTCGACTAAATGAAATACAAGTTACAACTTATTTCTGTAAAGCATGTTGTGACTTTTTACTTCAGCGTTTTTCTTTTTAATGTTGAGACAATCGGGAAGTATTTTATTTTTAATTTTGAACATTCTAAGATCTATACGGCTCATTATCAACCTTATTGATTATTTTTATTAATTTTTTTGTTTTCATTAAAGTAATAGAAATGATGAATAAATAGTAAAAAAATAAATTTTAATTTTAATGATGATGCATCAAAGAGAAAATAGCATGTTGTTTTCTTTAAGCTTTAATAACAGTATTTAATTGTAAACTTTTATGCCAAATAATGTTGTATCATGTAATGTAATTACGGCTGAACTTCCATAACTCGAATTATTCTCTAGGTCGAATTTTATCATGATTCTTGATGTTTGGATTTATTTTATTATACATTGGAAAAAAAATGATTGGATCAGAAAGAGCCATGACTCATAATGTACGTATTTATAATATAGGATTGATATCGTAATTTTTGTTGTTCTATTTTAGTTTCAATTATTTTCATTTTACTTGACATTCAAAGGGCAAGTAAAATAAAAATAATTGAAACTAACATAAAAACACTAAAATTACGGTAGCTATATAAATACATACATAATGAGTTATGGCTCATTCTGATCTAATCATTTTTTCCCAATGCTAAATGGCCTATGTACTATACCTTACCGGTTTACAGCATTTTTTACCCCTAGTCCAATAATTTTAAACATAAAAACGACATATCTGCGGAATAATTCACAGTTAGCTAAATTCTGATATACACCTTCATTATGGTGTTTTGAAAAACGTGTAAAAAGTCCCCATCGATATCGTGCCGACGTTGCCAGATATTTGAAGTTCAAGTTCATGATAGATGTGTTTTTAGCAAATTTCTCGGTTCCGTTAAAATGGTTATTATCAATCTTGTAGAGGACAAAACTCTCTACAACTTTTGTATAAACATTTTTTGTCTATGATTCATAGTTTTACTTATTTAAGTACCCGCCGCTTCCTCCCCCTCGATTTTACATAACGGGATTATGTTGCTTCCCGAGGGCCTAACAAAATGATTTGTAGTTTTATTTTAAGTTGAACTTTAAGCTAATGATTAACTATAATTTTATCGAAATTTATGCAGTAGTTCTCTAGTTATAAGCAACCAAACATACAAATCGACAACTGTCAAACAGACAGACTGACAATTTTTTTTTTCGAAAATCCGATATTTATACTTGACATAAATTGTAAAGACTATTCGTAAAGTAATTTTGTAAATTTTACAAAATTCCTCTATAATTTTTATAGACTATTCGTAGAGGAATTTTGCACAAAAAATTAAAAGTATGGCTACTCCGGGCTTACTCTTAGTAAAGTGCGTTGGTATGAGAATGCATACTCACACTTAATCTGTACTCTGTCAACCCTTGTAAATTTTTTTTACAAAACTAAGTACTTTACGAATGGTCTTTATAATTGATGTCAAGTATAAATATCGTATTTTCGAAAAAAAATTGTCTGTCTGTCTGTTTCACTGCTGTCGATTTGCATGATTGGTTGCTTATAACTAGAAAACTACTGCACTAATTTCGATAAAATTATAACTAATCGTTAGCTTAAAGTTCAACTCAAAATTAAAGGTACAAATCATTATATTAGGCCGTTGGAAGCAGCAAAATCGAGGGGGAGCAAGCAGCGGGTACTTATGCAAAAGTTGTGAAGAATTTCGTCATCTACAAGATGATAATAACCATTTTTGACTAAAAATGGAACGGACGAGAAATTCGCCAAAAACCGTCTATCGTGAACTTGAATCTCGAATATCTGGCAACGCCGGCACGACACTGATGGGGACTTTTTACACACTTTTTAAAACACCATAATGAAGGTGTATACAAAAATTCAGTTAACTGGGAATTATTCCGCAGTGGAAATCTAACATTACTGGGCTATCCGTTGAAATTCGACTTCAAGAAGTTCAATTGATAGATGTACAATAATATGTTTTCTAGCTATAGTCATGTAACTTCACTACTTTGTTTTTATCTATTAACTATTCTATCAGTTTTAGGATTGAATAATACATGTAATATTTAAAACGGTGCCATAATTTTCTAAAAATGCAAAAATCAGGTCTTCTGTTCTATTTTACACATTTCTACTTTACTCTACGGATTTATGCATTCAATGATATCGATAAGCCCTACATTCTAATTTATAATGAATTAATATCAATATTCAATATAATAATGTAAGAGTAAAGGGCTGACCAAAGAGAAGGCAAGACATGGGTTACATTAGAGAGGTTTATATTTTAGTTATATTTTATTCTCAATCAAGTCACTAGCCTACCGAAAAATATACTCTTTTATATTAAAAGCTGAATCAAATTTTGCTAATATTAATTAAAGCTGATAATGATTTCATCAATAATCAATAAAAAATATTCTGTATCAGAAATATGTACATTCTCAATCATTAACAAATAATCAGATTTTCATTTTTTAAGTAATAGAAATTCATCACATTTAAAAATAAGTATATAAAGTACTATATTAAATACGTTGTTTGTTTTTAAGAATAATAATCAGAACTATTTTTGTGATGGAAAACCCTAAAATGTCGTTTTGAGAGCTTTTCTAAGAAAAACGCAAACAGGAACTGTAATCTAGACTCTACGTATTACAGGTGCACTGGTATAACGAAACAAACGCTATGTCTACATCTGTGCGTAATATTAGTTTAAGAAATCCAAAACGCATTTTTTAGAAAATAGAATATAAATAAATTGATAAAAACAAGAAAAATAAAATTTCTCTGACATCACTTTTTATAATAAGTAGGTATACCAATAAGTATACTAGATCCACCATAATATATATTAATCATTAGTTCAAAAGAAATACCTATAAATAGACAAACTTATTTTTTATTTGGTTTTATTTTTATAATGAAACAACTCGTATTAATCATAATAATATATTACGATAGGGTCTAAGTATAGAAGTTAGAACTGTACTGATTGTCGCAAGCCTCACTTCCGCGACACCCGATAGAAGAAATGTTTAAGGGGGAGGGTCAGTAAAGATGCTTACACATAAAAAAAACAAACTTATCATGGTCACTGGCTTTTATATTTGATACTAGCGGTCCCGTTCGGCTTCGCCCGGGTGCTATGAATTTATGATTAGTTATGTTTTTAGCTTAAACAATTTCAGCGATACAGCGTGTCTTTCATAAAGGTTTCCACTTTTTAGGATACCGATTTATATAATTTGTTGAACACCGATCTCTTCGTCCTTCGATTTTAACAAAGAATACTCAAGTCAAATTTCGTGTTTCTAACTTGAGCAGTCTCGGAAAAAGACTATTTTTATAGTTCCCCTTTTCAACCCCTTAAGTGTTAATTAAAAAAACAAAAACGATCGAACATGTATTTGCTTATTTTTAATGAAGAGTTCGTATGTTGAATTCAATACCTCACACTAACGATTTTTGAGATATGAACAATTTGTCAAAAAACAATACACCCTCTTTTGACCCCTTTAGGGGTTGAAAATCTCTTCTTAGTGGATGTTTACGTCACATACGGAAACTACTGTCCAAATTTAAAATTCATAGCTTTAGTGGTTTGGTCTGGGCATTGATTAGTCAAAGAACCCTACATCCGCGTTTTACTCCCTTAGGGGTTGTATCTAAGAAAATGTTCGAACATAGATTTGCTTATTTTTAAAGAAGAGTTAGTATGTTGGATTCAATACCTCACTTTAACAATTTGTGAGGTATGAACATTTTGTCAAAAAACTATACACCCCATTTTGATCCCCTTAGGGGTTGAATTTCGAAAAATCCTTTCTTAGTGGATGCCTACGTCCTATAAGGAACCTACCTGCCAAATTTCATATTTGTAGGCTTTATGGTTCTTGAGATTTCGTGATGAATGAGTCAGTGAGTGAATGGTATTTCGCATTTATATATTAAGATATATTATATAATATAAAGAGATGCAAGAAAAATAACTATTTGTTACCCGAGTACTCGTTACCCAACTAGATCCGAAGTAACTATTACCAACATGAAAAAATAATCATTACTTTTTACAAAGTTACTCGATACTCGATCTAACGGATTAGATTTTGTATTCGAATCATCTATCTATAGCTAGAGTATTGTAACATAACCTGGTGTACTGTCATAATATTATGTTATTGTTCTGTGGTTCATATGGTACCTATGCAACAATGAATAACATAAACATGTGCAGACAGAAACCACCTTTCCGTTTTAACATGTAAAATGCCCGAGTAGTCCGAGTACCTGTAATGAAGTAGTAAGTAATGAGTATTGTACCTAAAAATAACGAATAGTTACAAGTACTGAAAAGTAATGAAAACTTGCATCTCTGAATTATGGTGAATCTGGTGTATACCCAATATAACAACGTTTTGTCAATTGTTATTGTTCATTCTCATTTTCTTTTAGCTTTGTAAAATATTAGTGATCCTTACATGAGACAAAATCGAATCAATATCCATAATATATTATTATAAAAACTTTTGTTGGCAGTAAACACTTGATGTGTTTCTGTCTCATTTAATCATCATTAATAACATTTTATCAGTACTTACAAATAGAGTTCTATTAAAAAATATAGTTCATCAAAATTTCGTGTGCGCAGATGATTGACTTTATTACAATTTAAATAATGTGCAAATTACTATACATATATTATGCATACTCTGTAATTTCATTTTACAAGTAAATGAACTAAATGTGTAACTAAAGATCGATTTCTTCAGTTTCTATGAACATTTATTTTATTAATTTATGTACAAGTACTTACGCAATTTGATCTACATTTGCACATTTCTTTTTTTGTATGTATGCGGGTGTATTTTATAAATTAATTTAGAATAGGTACTATTTTTTTTTATTTTTGTGTCAAATTTTTACATGTGACTAGAGTCTGACCGAATGGCCGTTTTTTAGTCGAAGGCATTGTATAATACTAAAAAAGAGAGGGAAAATACTTCTTATTGTAGGCAACTGCGTTCAAGTTGGAGTGATATGCTCATGCTGTCATTAGACCGCGCTCACTCTACGCCGCTCGCTGCGCCCGCGCTCCCTCCACACCGTGACCATTCTTCATACTCCGCCTATGTAGGCACAGTTTAAAAACTGTGCTGAGGTTACATTTACATACTCAGATGCATACCATTATCGCTTATAGATTTGCATAGGAGTGGGAGTATTCAGATTTTGTAACTTTATTGTCCTACCTTTCGATGACTGCACTTCGAAAAAGTGACTACCTACTTACAATTTTAGAGTGTATTGGGACCCGTCAAATGAGCATATGACATCTGGTGGCACAAAATTGTACTCAAAATAGAGATGGGCATATCAGTGAATTTTCAGTAGCAGTGAAAACTGTGAATGCTACTTTTTGTTCACTGCTACTTTTAGCAGTGAAAAAATTCACAGTTAAAATATTCCAGGTAAAATATTTTATGACTTCCATATTATTATTTTTTTCACTGTTAGGTACAGCATGGCTGTGAAATGCTAGTGAATTAATATGTGAATTCATATTTCGTGGTGTCAAGAAGTATGGTTTGCAAAACTATTGACTGAGGGTTTTTTTTACCAGCTTTGACCTCCATTGTGTTTAACAAGTCGGGTTAAAACAGGGTGTATTCCTCGGAACCTAAGGACATATTTTGTCAAAGTATCTTTTATTACTTCCATAATCCAGATGGTCGATGGTTAGCTCATTACAAAGATTTATTGCTGTACATATTCACAACTGTTTTTCTATCAATGACCAGCGTAAAGCAGATTTGTATTTTGCATGGTGCCACTTTTAAGATCACTGTGAAAAATGGGTACCTATCTGTTTTTTGTCCATGTATATTTTGATACGTTAATTAACATTATCTAAATTTGAATTAATAGAAAATTTTTTTTATAATAATCAAAAGATCAAAACCTCTTATGTAAGCGGATATAAGGGATTTTAGTCAATTGATTATTATAAAATATAAAGAAAATAATTGTTAAACACAGTTATTCAAATTCTGCATTTGAGAAAGAAATTAATTAATCGAAACACTATTATAAATAATCCGCGTCAAGCAACATTAAAATATAACGTACACGGTACAAGTTATTAAAACAAATCAATTTCTTGTACCAATAGTCTAATTATCTAATAGATAATGATATAGTGACGATATACGATATAAGTACCTACCCCATAAACCATATTTTTCACTGTTGGGTACAACAGGTAGGTACACATCTGTTAATGTAATTGTAAACTGTGAAATACTAGCGAATTGTGAATTACTCACATTTCACAATATGCAGGTAGCAGTGTGCAGACCATATTGTAAACTGTGAACTGTGAAATACTAGCGAATTGTGAAATATTCACACTTCACAGTATGCAGGTAGCAGTGTGCAGACCATACTAGTTGGATGTGCAAACGTTAAGTGTGAAATTAGTAGCAGCTACTTTTAAGTGATATCTTTTAAGGTCGCTGTGAAAAATGGATATCTGTGAAAAAGTAGCAGTGAAGTGAATACTTGCACATCACTAACTCAAAACGAGGGAAAATTTTACATGCTAACAGTGCAAATTTATCATGAAATTGTTTATTACAAATATAAAACAAGTAAAATAAACAAAAAGTTTATCGAAAATGGAATTCGCGACGTTTTCTAATATCATGGCATTAAACACTGTCAGTTATTGCCTTGTAAAACTTACTTGACAGCGAATTATTTTCTAATGAAATGTGGAAAAACTGTATTTATGAATTAAAGAAATATTTTATATTAATAATAAGATGTACTTATTATCATAGTAAAATCATTTGATGATTAACAAATTTATAGGACTAACGTTGTATACAAATATTTTGAGGTTAGTAACTTACCTACTTATTACAATATAACATATTATGTTGCAGTTATGTGTTTACATTATTCACCTAACCCTGCCTTAAAGAAGCATTGAACGGATGATTAATATCGTGGAGATTTTCTTTTAATTTTGATGTTTTTAAGCAATATGCCGTAAAGATTACTACTTTTGACAGCTCAGTTATCTTGTTTTTTTCACACATTTGATAATATGTCCGGCTTTGAGAATCCGTTCTCCTTCAACGAAATTCCTTTGTTTAGGATTCGTACCGGCCCAATTGCAAATTGCACTTATATTTATTATTTCTTATCACTTTGAAAATCACAAAATTACACGCAAAAGTATACCCCGTATATAAAATTTCCCCCCCTTTGCGCCATGTTTTTTAAGCTCCACCCATTTGACGGATCCCAATACTATTAGACTGCCATTATAGATCATAGGTGTGGATGGAATCCGACAAAAAAAATAAACTCTTATTCAACAACATAAACGGTGTTTTTAATATCTCATCATGAGTTGGTTTTGAAAAATAAAAACCAACTTTCTTAAAAGTAAATACTCTCTTTTATATTTTTATATAATTTAATCACAAGATACCTACTCATTAGTTATTGAGAAGTGAAGAAATCAATCTTTTAAATTATACACTATAGGTACATCTTCATTTGGCGATTCTTGTACAAGTCAATATTAAGTTATAGCATTATATTTTACTCAATCAACGGTTATAGCTCTGATTACAAAAAATATTGTAGATACGAAACTCCACCTAACCAGATAGGTACTAGTTTTCACCATCAGAGGCACTCGTTCAGAACACATACCTTCTATTATAGTAGTATTTATAGATCTACTTTAAGTTAGAGTGTACATTTTTTTAAGAATTATCTCCACATATAAATGAAATTAAAATATTAATAAAAGAATACGGCGATTTGTACAATTACTCGTATGGTTCCGTTTTATAATGAGTGCGCATGTTGAAGTATTTTTTTATAACAAAAAGAAAAACAAAGAAGTGGAACAAAAAGAGATTATTCAATTTAATTTTTGAATACAATTCTCCGACTTATTTCTATTACTCTGATTTTATAAATGTCCCATAACTGACAGAATTAGTGTTAAAAAAATTATTGAATGCAACAAAACTTTTAATAGACACGACTATTTCTGCGTTCAATGTATTTGTGTATCTATATATTTTTTATAATTAAAACGTCGTTGAAAAAAAAATCTGAAAAGATTTTGTAGCGTTATTAATCTATATATTATTATAAATATAATAAAACTGTAAAGGCGCGGCTTCATGCAGTCGCTCCACGCTCGTTTTTAGCGACAAATTAAGTCTTAATGCAAACAAGAATTTAAAAGAGGCCGCCATATTACGTTGACGCAATCACTAGGCATCGCGCATGCGCATAATAGCTACTGTTTAAAAATCTTCCGCATGGAAACCTAATTTGTCGACCTGTCTGTATTTTCGACTATACACTCATAGATTGCTCAAACCGTATCTTGTCTAAAGCCGGACTCAGACGACTGGTGTACTTGACAAGTACACCAATATTGGTATAACTACTTGGCAAGTACCCCAGCTCACAAAGCCATTAACAGGTAATGGCGCTCACACGACGTGTGCAATGTTTGTTAAATACGCCAGCAAAATGTTGGCGGGATGAATAGATGAGTGTTGACCATCATGAATAGCGGTCGTTCAGAAAATGTCGTTGCTTGTGAAGGGTTTCTTTAACCCGCTTCTTATACAGACTGAATAGTAGCGACGCCAGGAGACACAAATTATGTGTACAACTCGTGTGAGCGCAACCACAAGTATAGACATGCATCGACTGGTCAGGTGTACCAATAATGGTGATGCCTTTGACTTGTGCCATTTTTACCGACAGACGACGGGACTCTGACCAGTACTCACCAGTAACCAATAATTGTACAAGTAAACCACTCACACGACATGGTAAGTATACGCCATTACCAAGTATTGGCCAAGTACACCAGTCGTCTGACTTCGGCTTAATAGAAACACGCGTAAATAACATATCAATACAAGTCGGTCAAATACACCTATTGATAGGTCGCGGCAGCGTTTTCGAGCAGTTTGTGTAAAAATTACGCCGGCACGGTTGGGCTCCATGAAGATGTATGATCAAAGGTTTGCTATGAATGTGTCACAGGGCGGGATAAATGTCAACTATAACCAACCAATCACAGGCTTACTATAATCCCGCGTCATTTCGAGAGCGGCATATTTCTATGTTTAAAATAACATTGAAAAATACACTTTTGTAAATTTTAAATTATCAAAAAAAATTGTGTGTATGTTTATTTGCTTATAACTTGAAAACTCGCAAAACGGCCGTATTACTGAGCCACGAAGTAAGACACTATCATCTGTATCGTAATGAATTTGAATTCTACTAGCAATATAATATAAGTAACTAATAAAGTTGGACACGTAACGTCAAGTAAATTGAGTTATGAAAATATTAAAGAAGCCATCAGACAACATAAAATTAAAGACAAATTCTCTTGGGAATATTTGATTTTACGTTATTTAAAAATATTTGTACACTGTACAATTAATGTATTCTATATTGAGTATGTACACAGTGTTTTTGAAAATTTAGAAATTAATAAAAATTATTAATTTTTCAATATATAGCAAAAAAAAAACTGTAACAACCTAATACACTTATTTTAATTTGTTATAATTAATGAGGCGCGTAAATGTGTTAAAAAGATAACAATATTACTGAAAAAACTGACAGCTAATTATAATTATTTTCGAACTAAATATAATTTTGTGATACATTGTGAATAATAATATTAATAATACTTTATAAAAAATGTAAAAAATGCCTTTGTTGCAAAAATACAAATCCAATATTATTGCGTTACCAATTAACAGGCACTTTAAAAATTATTTTGTCTTCTTCACAAAGAAATACAAAGTGTAAATTTTTTTATTGAAATCACACATATTTTGGTTAATATTCTAGTTACTTCCATTTATCACTGATATTCAATTAATAAAACTAAACATAGGTTATTAGGTGTTGTATAGATATTAAACATTTTGGCAAGTTATTAGTCGTATAGACTTTAAGGTTGTATATAAAAAAAATCGTATTAATATAAAATTCGCTTACCTTATAAATTCAGTAAAATATAAATAAAAACATTTTAGATTTAACTAGTTACAATTTATCAGTGGGAAACAGTATAAGTAGGTATAAATAGATACAATTTATAAAATGGTTGTAACTAGTACATTTACCCTGTATTCATTAAAAACATGTATTTTTAATATGACCATGGGCAATACATATAGGTTTTTAAAAAATTCCATAAATTATTTTTACCGTCATTCTTTTTTTAAGCTGGCCCACCATTGTAGGCATAATCTGCTTTGTTGTGCATTACTAAACGATCATCTACGAAATAGAATGAGTCCGACCTTGTTTCAAACGGACAAGCTATCATTTCACGAACTGTAAAATAAAATTACAATTAAACCTGCAGAAATGTTTAATCTACCACACATCGCTGCAACTTTCATCTTAATTTATTATTAATTATTCCAAATAGCCGGAGAGCTGATGACGAATTTTGGGAAAGTGTTTTAGGCACCTTGAAATAAAAAAAAATATTACTCTTTCAATATTGGTGGCAGACCGTTTGCGGTTATTTTGCTACTGCGCAGCATGTTACATTTGCAAAAAAAATATCGCCAAAAACATTCTTTAGGCAACTTGAAATTAGTTTAATTTTTTATTTTAGCATTTATAGAATACAATAAAAAAATCCCAGATCATTTGGACGGTTTTAAAGTATAGCCAGACTGCCCCAAAGTCAATTTGTTTATATAGTACTACGCAAAAAATATATTTTAGGCACCCCGAAATTTTTAAGATTTATTAATTAATATTGAAAATATGTGCAAATATTAAAAATTTCAAATTTTTTCAATAATATCTTGAATTTATTAAAATCATGAAACTTCTCATTCAGGGGCGGATAGGCCCACCGGGACACCGGAATTTTCCCGGTGGGTCGCTACTTATATTGACGAAAATGGGCTGATGAAAAATACTGCTATTGTACATACATACAAATATTCATGGTCATGTGGGCTACTAAATTTTAATTTTCCCGGGCCGGTCGATCATGCCTATCCGCCCATGTTCTCATTAAATACGTAGCAAATGAGAAAAAAGATTAGGCATCGAAAAAAACTCAACGCAGGGTCGCGTAATTTGCCGGCAGGCGCCAATAAACTGTCTCTCTTGCACATTTGACTACGCGTAAGACTTCTTTGTCACACTCATTTAAAATGTTTCATCACGTCTGGCAGTTACTTAAAACCGTCGCCTTCGTCTGGCTATTTGCACATATTTTCAATATTATTTAATAAATCTGCTATAAAAATTTCAAAGTGCCTAAAGAATGTTTTTGGCGATCATTTTTTGCAACTGTAACATGCTGCGCAGTAGAAAAATAACCGCAAACGGCCTGCCAGACTCTCCATTCCATATTCACCAATATTGAAATAGTAATAATATTTTTACTTTCATGGTGCCTAAAACACCTTTCTAAAATTCGTCATCAGCTCTTGAACTAAAATGTTGTATGCAGTGTCGGGAACAATTAAGTGATATATCCCCTTTATATTCTTTTTTTCTTTACAGACTATTAGTTGTCAGAAACCATAAAAAAATGTTTTATACAAAAGTTATAGAGTGTCAAGGGGGACAGAAGACTGTGATATCAGATTTAACATAGGTGGTGCTGTGAAGGTCAGGCGAAGGTCAGCTTCGATTTTTTAATTGTAATAGTGCATTTTTATTCCAGAATACGATACAGTATTTAATAGTGAACAGTAAATTATTAAGGTACATATGAGCTAAAGTTAATAAATATTGAGATATTCAGAAATTAAATAACAAAATTCAAGCCAAGAAGGCCGGTGCGTAAAATTATGGCTATCTGCTATGCCATAATTTATCTAATTGTCGTTCATTTTGGCTGTTATTTAATTTCTAAATATCTCAATATTTATTAACTTTAGCTCATATGTACCTTAATAATTGACTGTTCACTATTAAATTCTGTATCGTATTCTGGAATAAAAATGCACTGTTACAATTAAAAAATCGAAGCTGACCTTCGCCTGACCTTCACAGCACCACCTATGTTAAATCTGATCTCACAGTCTTCTGTTCCCCTTGACACTCTATAACTTTTGTATAAAACATTTTTTTATGGTTTGTACCGTTTACGAGATATTTCACTGCATTGTTTAAGATGTGCCACCCTGTATATCTATAATAAAAAAATGAATAAAAAATATCTGCAAATGATACTGACCTAATTCAGGTGCCAAGGTAGGAAACTCATAAATATGCTCACAGGTGTTTCTGGAATGTGGAATGCAAAAACCAAACTCAAAGTCAAATGTTTTCAATAATTTGTCACGAAAGAAATGACGTTCGATCATCCGGAATCTATTCACAGGTTTTGAGCCTACCGTGAATTCCACTCTGTACAGAAAGAAAAACAAAAACAGTTAAGAATAATGAATTTAAATACCTTTAAATAAAAAATCATAATATACCTATGAACAAATAGAATATTAATGATAAGAGATAACTAAGAAAATTATAAAAGTATTCAATTTATTTTCAAAACTTTGTTCCAGGTGATACGAATATGGATTACTTTTCAGGAATCATAATTAAAAACTAAAATAATTTTTTGTGAAAACTAATGTTTAAATTAAAAATGTTTTTTTGAAAAAATTATTTTTTACAAAAAAAAAAAAAGAAACTGGTTTAACTGACTTACAACAATTTTCGTCAGTTTAAAATAACAATTTCATGAAATTACGTAAAAATAGTCGATAATTTCATCAAAAGTGAAATTTAATTGTTCTATATCAATTTGTTTTAGTTGTGGCTAGATTAAAGAAATTAATAAATTATTAGTAAATCAAATATTAACGTTAATATGTGGACCTACCATACCTACTATTTACCTATTCAGAAAATAATAAAAAATTCATGATGAAAGTAGATATCAACGGCAGACTTAAATGTTAATAGTGATAACTAAATTCTAATTTCTAATGACGTTCAGCTTACAATTAAATTTAAAGTTAAAGACTACGGTCTACGACTCAACTTTATGTGAAAATTGTGCTTTCTTTATTATGTTTAAAATTATATCCTACCAAAAATATAAATGCGAAAAGATGATCAAAGTTCTCGTCTACCAGTCTGTTCGGCCATCAAGAGAACTGAAATTTAAAACCGTGCCAAGTTCCATTCTAACCACAAACTCGAAAAATTGGATTTGGGACTTAAGTTCTGAAATAAATTGAGGTACTACAATATGTTACCTCTTCAGGCTTTTACTCAAGTTTCCAGTTTTATCAATTTTTTTTTGCTAGATATTAAAACTTGACAAGAGAAAAGCCCGAAGAGGTGATACTGTACAAAATTTATTTCAAAACACGTTCCAAATATCATTTTTCGAGTTTGGGATTAGCACCGTTTTAGATTTCAATTGTTTTAACAAACTGCTAGACGAGAAGTTGGCTCCTTTTTTCACATTTTATGTTTTTGGTAGGATATCAATACTTTTTGCAAAGTAACTAATTTTCCCCATACAAATTCACAGATATTCTCTAGTTTAGATGTTTAAGGTGAGATGTTTAGATTTTTCTTTATTTGCATCGAAAGCCCCACTTATATGCCAAATTTCAAGTTTCTTTATGCACGGGAAGTAGATACCATACAGGTTTTGATATATCGGTGCCAAAATTTGAGATTTTCTAAAACGTATATTTCCTAGACGCTTTTTACTAACTTAATGGGAACTGGGAAGCGAAGTTATGAGAGTGGTAAATACAGCCAGTCGTGAATCATGTATATACACGGCGTGCGAGAACTTGGCTTGGCGCACTACTGTGCGTCTAGATTTCAATTTCGAAAAATGTTTATATTGAAAACACTCGAATGTTTTTCTCAAATTTAAAGTAGGTATATTAGTGAGGTGTGAATATTGTCTAAACATTTTGTTTTTGTTATTGTTATGGATTAATTTTATTTGTTAAGCACTAAGCTGCTGTATTATTATTATTGGATTTTGTATATATAGGTACTAGCCGTAGCCCGTAGGTTACTTGCTAATAATTAAATAAATAAATAACGATACGATAATTTTTAACCAAAACGATAATTCATATTTTAAAGTATCTCGGTGTAGGAAGTAATTTAATAATAATTAAAAATAATTCCTCCAATGAATTAGGTACTTTCTCTGCTTCATTTAAAATATTTTATATATAGAAAAGGGAAACTTACGTTGCTCCAACAGTTTTGAGTTTTAAAAATTGAGGAGTAAACTGGTATCTTACAAAACGTCCTGCATTTAAGTCAAGAGGTTCTTCATTATCAACATCCTTCGTTTCCTGACATACTTCTTGGTTCACATCCAATGTTGGTTTCGCAATTTCAAATAGCACTGCACCACTTTCAAGATCTCTTATTTTGAATCTGGTAAAATCTATATCGTAGATATTTGCATCAGGCGAACATAAATATGTATCCGTAATTTTTGACAATCTCAACACATCTTCAGGTCTAATTATATTTTCTGCATCAGTTTCATTTGGCTGGTCTAAATTAGAATTAGAAGAAACCGTTCCACGATTATTACTAACACAACTCATTTTTCTAAATTATAAGTTAAAGAATTATTTTGAAGGATAATTTAATGATATTTCACATATTATGCACTAAATTTTTAATTGAAAATTTATTTAGGATTGACATTTGCCTTGACAGATTTCAGTTGTTTCTGGGCAGGAATGTCAAGAGAAAACATTTGTGGTCTACGGAATAAACAATACTTTCTATCTCTTTTGTATGCATAATAATAATTTGGTAATCCTTTATATACGCACGTTCAGAAAAATCTGCGACTATTTTTTCTATCGAATAACAGCTGGCGCTGAGTTTGTCCCTTGAGATTTGTCTGTCATTTGTCAACGCACAATACGTGGCCAATATCCATATTAAGTTTATTAATCAGACAAAAAATCTTCAAAGATGTTATGTATAAAATTTCTCGGTGTTTGCTTAATTTTGATATCATGTTTTAGATTTAGTGTTTCATATTTTATTACGGTCGACGCTCATGCTGAAGAATGTTTTTTTGACAAAGTGGAAACCGGAACGAAAATGGGTATGTTAGGTTATGTGAAAATATTTCTGGCAATTCTCTACGGACATTCTGCCAAATAAAATTGTTTTACTTGCGTTTTACCTAAAAAAACATATTAATCTAATATTTAACATGAATGTAACATGAATCTAACAGACTTTGACAGTTTTTTTTGTTGATACTATTATTTGTGAAAGTCTTAGACAGGTTAATTTTAGCTTAGGTATCTATTAGTTTTAAAGACAATTTTTAATAGTTTTGAATATTTAAATTATTGGTAAAATTTCGTCTAGGTAACATACAAAATGGACACATACGATATTCTACTCCCCCCCTTCGAACGTTTTTTGGGAAACTCCCCCTGCACCATCCCCTTTTCAGTCCCAAAAAAATGCCATTGCACCAACACGTCCCCCTGCGAGAAACTGCACGCCTCTAGGGTTCGTCTAAAAAATCAACAAAAATCGTGTTCATTTTCTATCATTTTTCCTTTCGTCTGTTACACACTTAGGTTTTATACATTTTTAACATACGTTTTTTGATGAACTCCGCACCCAAACCATCCCCTCTACACCAACACCCCCCTACGAGTAACTCTGCCTCCGCGAGGGGTACATATTAAATGTACAAAAAAAATCTAGGTGTGTAACAAACGACATTTTACCAAATTATTTGTGGTGTTTGTGATTTTTGATAAAATACTTTGTAAATTGTAGCTGTTATTTTGTGACAATTTACTATGACCAATGAAAAATACGTAGGTAACAAAATATGTAGGTATTTTATTGTTCATATAAATCTAAATTTTGGCTAACAAAATAAATTTCGTCCGATATTTATCGATAAATTACTAACGCTTGTCTGATATTGCCTTTTAACAAAATGTAATTTTAAATACATTAATAATAACACCCTTAATTTTATACCACAATACGAATTCACTGTAGTATGTGAATTTTTGTTACAATTTTAAATAATTATTTTCAGGACTTATGTTTGAGATTGCTGAAGGAGGCTTTTTAGATATTGATGTCCGTATAGTAGGACCAGATGGAAAAATAATTTATCAAGGAGAACGTGAAACATCCGGAAAATATACTTTTGCAGCTCATGCTCCAGGAGTATATACTTATTGTTTTTCTAATCAAATGTCAACTATGACTCCTAAGGTTTGTGTCATTTGTTGATTTCTACTTTTTTTTGTTCCGTATAAAGCTGTTAGTTTACGCTCTCAGAAAATATTAGAGCATTCTGAGCGCAACATTTGGGGCATAAAAATTAGAAATGAACTGAATAATAAATTTTCCAGATAGCCAGATAACTTTTGTTATCGGATACGTTTTACCGAATGTCCATCAGAATATCTCGAATGTTGTTACTAATATTAATAAAATTAAAGTACCTACTATTATATAAATTTGCGCCACTTTTTTTAAAAGTTATGTTAATATTCGGCTTGATCAAGGCATGTATCTAGCTGTACCAGATAAAAGAAGCCATAGTGCTTGATATTTAGTGCATCCTTATTAAAAAATTACTTTTGGTTTGGAATTGATATGAGAACAATACAAAGACGTTCAAGTTAAAAAAAAAAAAATAGATATATTTTGATAATAAATAAGATCTTTTATTTCATTGCAAAAATTAGGCTGACACAAGAATAAACAACGGTTTTTTTATATAGGTTGTAATGTTCAACATGGAAATTGGCGATGCTCCAAAAGAGAACGAAGCAGGTACAGATGGCGCAGAGAGTCATACAAAATTAGAAGATATGATAAGAGAACTGTCAGGTACTTTGACTGGTGTCAAACATGAGCAAGAATATATGCAAGTTCGCGATCGCATACATCGAGCAATAAATGAAAGTACAAACTCAAGAGTAGTTATGTGGTCTTTCTTCGAAGCTCTTGTACTTGTCGCAATGACACTTGGGCAAGTTTATTATTTAAAAAGATTTTTTGAAGTTAGAAGAGTGGTTTAATAGTTTATTAATTATTTATTTGTACTTTAAATGATACAATAAAATTTTCTTACAAAATATGGTTTGAACTTTAGATTAGTGTTAAAAATTAACTGAATTATACTATTTTATAGAAACTAGATGGCATATTAGATAGTAGGCACTTTCCATACAATAAGTATTTACACTTAACAGTACCTTTTTTACATTCTGTATCGGCATAGATTTGCGTATCAGTATGTTTGGAACAAAATGAAAAGTAGAAAATGGAAACAGGTATTTGACCTGGGATTATTATTATTGATAATCAAAATATAAACTTTTATAATGAAGTTTTGTATTAATTGCGAAGTTTATTTTTATGCTGTTTAAAATTTCAATATTTTATAATCTTTTTGGCTTCTTTCGTGTAATTTATTGTTAAAGTCAGTATACCTGATGAGCATGGCCCTTTTAGTCTCTGCCTTGTAAGAACCGATTCACACTATAGGTCAAGTCACGGTCCAGTTACGGTCTGGTCAAATACACCAGTGTTCACATTATATGATTACAGTGCATTGAATCTATGGTCAGAAGTGAAACACAAATTTTCTAAAAATTATGACGAATTAATTAAATAATACAAATCAAAATACTTCCCACTAGCAGTTTTAAAACAAATATAATTATTCAATATAATTTAGTGTAGTTTTTCATAAATTTTGTAAGTCTGACCCTGTGGGGCCTATTTTATAAAAAATTTAGGGGCACATTTTAATCTCTAGTAAAAAGTTAAATTTCAATTTGGAAACAATTTCGATAATTTTTTCGGTGTTTATTACTTAACGGTGTGGTCACGGTACGATTAAAATCTCCATGAAAATATTGTTGGGAAGAATTACCAGTCTGGAATGTGATCTGAATCAATGGTGGACAGTGTTTCCCTATAATTTAGGCACAAATGAGAGAAAGAGAGCTATTGTAGACGACTATCATTCTCTCTTTCTAGAATTGTGATTGATTCTTCGCCCTAACATGTATGGTTGCTATGAATATGAATATTCAATTTTCAAATAAAGTGAGAACATAAAAAATATAAAATATAGACATAGAGACGAAGGACCAATCACAATAATTTCTAGAAAGAGATAATTGTATTCGTCTACAATAGCTATCTCTTTCTCTCATTTTCTTCATCTCTGTTATTAATAGTTTCAATTCAATGTTGAAAATAGGGCTTTTCGCACGAGCGCTGTGCCATAACGTAGCCACGAAACCGGCCGTTGCAGATAAAAAGTTTTTGCAGTCATTTTTCATAAAATAAGCCTATTATTAATTAACTATTTTTTTAGAGTTCTTGTTTAAATTCCAAGACGGATATTTTTTAAACAAAACCTTCTAAAATTATTTCGCTTCGTGGAGACCTTTTGACAACTATACTAAATGAGAGATAATCAACTTCCGGTATTTTAAATTGTTAGATATGACTTATTTAAGCAACAAAAAAATTAAGTTAAAAAAAGGGGTTGACAAATTTTTTTTTTTAAATTTATTATTTTCACTGTTTTTAGATATGAAGAAGATATTACATAACAGTATAATAAAATTATTAGCGCAATTTATTTAAATACATTTTTAAAACAAATGGTCTAATTACATTTTTTTGAAAAATTTTTTTTGGCTTCCCTATTCTAGTTATGATATTTCTATGGTTATAGCTCAGAGGTTGACTATACTCTATGTCGATGCTTATACTCCTTGACTGTGACAAGGAGGTCAAATTTTGGATAGGTATTTTGAATTTTTTATGTTGTAATATTGGCTGTCAAAAGACAAAGTAACAAAATTGACATTGTCGGAATTGTCCTAAAAGCATAATAAAGAGCAGGTTTGTGTAGTTGCTGGTTGTCTGGTTCGAACTTCGAAGAGAATCTGGCATACAGCTGCCAAAAACATATTTAATTTATTTTTAATGTAAGTCTGTCATAAAATAATTACTATAAAATCTCTTTGGTTACATTAACTGTGTAGTGAGGTTAAAATACGCTTACGGCTTATGATAAAATATCTATAATACTATATAATAGTTCTAGTCAGTATTAAATCTAAATAGCATTAATATCATTACAAAGTTTGCTTCGCACATCATTTGTTGCATCTTTTTTTAAATCTTAGAATAATATTGTGAATGACAATAATGCGTGGACTTGGAAATATCAGTGTCATTAGATTTTTGTGATGAACCCGCTGTGTCAATTGTGGCTGTTCAAAAAATAAATTTAAACTTTCAAATACGCTGTTATTTAACACTTAGATTTTCAAGCAGTTTTAACCAATCTGGTACATCTGAACGTTTAAAAATCAGGTCGATACAGAATTTGAAATGCCATTTAATCATTCACATGGACAGACTGTTGCTGATGCTCGTTTGGTTAAAATTGTTAAAAAAAAGAACGAGATGTGTTGGAGTCGTAAAAAGGATGAATTATTTCTTAATTTATATTTATTTTTCAGATATCTTTTATGCTATATAGCCATGTCATCAGCTGCGAAAAAGAGCGTGAATAATCAGGAGAATATGGCAAGTGAATCAAGTGTACCTACAGAAAATCGACCAATATGCTTGATAGTATTAGGCATGGCCGGATCGGGTAAAACTTCTTTCGTCAATAGACTATCTTCATTTGAAGTAAAAGAACACAATCCATACATTATTAATCTAGATCCAGCATGTAAAGATACTCCTTATCCAACTAAAATCGGTATGTATAAAAATTACTTCATCAAAATATAATTGTTATTGTTAATGCGATTTCTAGTTTGTATTTTTATAATTAGAAATGGTAATGTTTTGAGTATTTTAATTTTATTAAGTGGCTGTATTTTTAACTTCCAATTCGTAAATCTTAATTTTCATATAAATACCACTCAATTGATTTGAAAAACTTTTTCACTGTTTAATAGCTTACTTTTCCCGAGTAATATAGGCTATGCCTATACAGGGTGTTTCAGGCTTAATCGATCAAACTTTAATGGTAGATTCCCCCAGTCGTCCTGATTCAGAAAAGTGTATATTATCTCGCTTCATAAAAAAGATACAGGGTGTCAAAGTTTACCCCATTGTACACCACTGGTTGGTCTTATCAAATCGAAACTATCTTCATAAAATTGTCCCTAGGGAGGAGAGTATGTATGCAAAATTTTATTTGAATCCAAGCATTTGTCTGGAAGTTATTGCAAAAATGTTTGTTTCTTTTGTAAACTTTGACACCCTGTATCTAAGATACTTTTTAAAAGTATCTAAGGTACTTTTTAGATACTTTCATCTTGTATCTTTTGAGAAATTGACTGTTTAGTATCTTGTATCTAGATACTTAGTGTCTTCTGTGTCTTCTGCAGCTCTGGCAGCTAGTACATTGTAAAATCATTAAAGCAGTGCTTTTATTTGAAATTGTTTATTTCATTTCAGATATTAGAAATACACTAAATTACAAAGAAGTAATGAAACAATACAGGTTAGGACCAAACGGAGCAATTGTAACTTCATTAAATTTATTCGCTACAAAATTTAATGATGTTATAGATTTTATAAAAAAATCAAATCCAGAACATAAATACTGTGTAATAGACACACCTGGTCAGATAGAAGTGTTTACTTGGTCAGTGTCTGGCACAATAATCACAGAAGGATTGGCATCATCATTTCCCACTGTAATTGTGTACGTAATTGATACAGTGAGGTCTGTGAGTCCAGTTACATTTATGAGCAATATGTTGTACGCATGCTCTATTTTATACAAAGCAAATTTGCCATTTATTGTGGTCTTAAACAAGGTTAGTCATATATTATCTTTCTATGCATTATACAGAATAAGTAATGGGGTCGTCTCAAAAAAAATTTTTTTTGACGGTTGGAATATGCATTACAAATCCTTACTAATATTATAAATGCGTAAGTAACTCTGTCTGTTTGTCTGTTACCTTTTCACGCTTAAACTTCTGAACAGATTTCGATAAAATTTGGCAAAGAGATAGATTGCATCCTGAGGAAGGACATAGGCTACCTTTTGTCTTAAAAAAAACTGAATGGCGTAAAATAGGGGATGGAAAGTTTGAATGGGGAACCCCTTATTTCTCAAGTTAGGGATATGAAAATACACTATAAGTACTAATATTATAAACTGTAGGCAAGTACGCGAAGCGAGGACAAAGACAGGCGACTTCGCGTCGCACTGGTAGAATTTCTCACGGGGAGGGGGGTTAATAAATCTTAAATTCTTAACGCTGGAAATACTGAACCGATTCTAAAAATTCTTTCACTAATAGAAAGCTACACTATCCCTGAGTGATATAGGCAATATTTTATTTTGATTCTCGCGGGGGGAGGTAATAAATCATAAATTTTTATCTCTGGAACTACTGAACCGATTCTTAAAATTCTTTCAATAATAGGAAGCTACGCAGGGGGAGGAATTCTTGCGGGGGCTAATAAATCATAAATTTTTATCTCTGGAACTACTAATCTGATCCTAAAAATTCTTTCACTTATAGAAAGCTATGAAGGAGAGATTCTCGCGGGGGGAATAACAAATTAACAATATACTAAACATACGTGAGCGAAGCCATGGGTGACCGCTATTAAATCATAATTTCATGCGACCCGAGCGAAGCTGGGATGGGCCGCTAGTAGAACATAGAACAATTTTTTTGAGAATTTTAAAAACTTTACAGTATTTCTCAATGTAATTTTAAACACGGAAATATGCCGCTACAAAAATGACAACATGCAGCCAGCTTGTGTTTATTTATTTATTGTAGATTATAGACGCGTCGACAACTTCGGTCATTAGCGTCTTAAATTACGTTAAATAACAACTAACTTAAAACTAAATAACATCACAAAACATCCATGAGCGAAGGTGGGATTCAGACTCACGACAGTCTAGTCTAGAGGCTGGTACCAAGTACGCTATCCACTAGGCAACACTGCCCTCGCCAGCTTGTGATTGAATGACTAGATCTACTGTGTCACGCCCACTGATCTGTCAAATTGAGAGCAAATCACTAGGCAGATAATTTATATATACATCTTTTTCTATAGATAAAGAAGTGTGACTGTCTTCTACGTCATCGTATTGCGGTTTTAAATTAGGTGTAACATGACCCCCCATTGCTATCAAAAAATTTTTGAGTTGATAGAAACCCTGGCGTCATCTTTAAATTTCTAAAAATAAATAATGTATCTTCAAAAGATAGCTTATGTGATAAGAATTTAGCTCGATTTTGTCCGAACTTTTTAATTCATTTTGTTCAAAAGTTAAGACGGGGGAGACGCGTACACATAAACCACCATTGATAAAGAATTTTTATCAACCTTTTGGCCGGTTTATCGTACATTTTAATCACGGTGTTTTTTAATCACACTGTCAAATGAAGGGTTGCTATTGTAACGAAACGCAGCAAGCAATGAACACGTAGCAATCAAAATTTAACAGTATGACTAAAAAACACCCTAATTAAAATGTACGATAAACCGGCTATTATTGTTCTTGATCCCACCCATAATTTAAACATACAGGAAGATTGTAACTCGCGGTTGTTTTCAGTTTAGAATTAAAAAAAAAAACAAGCGAAATGTGTTTAATAACAATATAATTATCACCAAATTCGCTGTTATTTTGACCTATTAATTATAATCTTTGATATGAATTTAACATGAGATGATTAATTCATTCATAATTTTTTCTATCTATTATTATTATATTTGTTTTTTTTTTTTAAATTTCGAATTGATTTTTGTTTTTTTTTTTATTCTACAAAAAAAAGAAGGTTTTCGTCAAGCAAACATAATAGTCCGAGAGCCGACCGTGTGAAACCCCCCTGTATAACATAATCAAATGAAAGGTCGTTAGTAGCCTTACACGAAAAATACCCTGGCGGGTTATCTTAGCCACTCCTTTGAAAATCGAATTTTTTTACAATAACGACACCTACCTGGCAGCGAGATGAAACCATCCAATTTGCGACGCGGACAGTTCCTCTGTTGAAATGTTCGCCAACTATATTGTGCGACGCGAAATGTGGCGCGAAATTCAATTTTTTAATTTTAACGAATAATAGCGGTAACCATAGCAACTCAATATCATAGTGTTTTGTGGCCATAATCGCCATCTTTTGAAAATATGTTCTCCAACTAACAATATGGGACCAAGAGATTATATTTAAGATTACCAACCCTGATTTAAACTACAATTTGCCGAAGTTTCAAACCGCTGCCAGGTATCGGTGCGGTAAAATCATAGACAGAAATCTAGGGACATAATAGGAGCGAGTGGGGAGGTTGCTGTTAAGTGGGGGCGGTAAGGAAGCAAGTGTGCCCACATTCTATTGGTCGCTTCAGTTGCGCAAGCGCTGTACGAGCAATAATTGAGCATGCGCAAAGACGCGGACGACTGCATCTGGCGCAATTGAGCATGCGCAAAGACGCGGCCAATAGAACGTGGGCATGTCCATAAGACAGGCATGCACCCTTCCCCGAATGGCTCGCCCCCTCATCTAAAGTGACACTTTATACTACATCCCCAGATTTCTATAGCTATGGGTAAAAGCGAACTGCTGCGTTATGGGATGTCGTAGCATAATGACCTTTCATTTGATATGCCACTCATCTTGTTATAATATTATACGGGGGGTTTCACATAGTTGGCTCTCCTACTATAAAATGGATATGAAAAATTAATAAAAATGGGGGAAAATGGAATACTGTGAAAGGGTTAGGGATATCAAATGAAAACATCTGGGAAACGTTACAGTGAGATCCAGAAAATGTGAATCATATGGGAAAAACTTTTGTTTTGAAGTTATCGAAAATTTAATTTCGCCAATCGGTTCTGCTTCGTAAAAAAACTAAAAACGAATAATAGACATGTACCTATTTTATTTTTTGTTTTTTCAATTTGGCGGGAAATTAACATTTTTTGAACTGATTTCCGAAAAATAAGGTTATTTATGAAAATATCAAAGAAAATTATTAAAATAAATGTTTAGAATTCAATTATTAGTGTATGTACAAATTTTTTGAATACCTAATACAAAAAAGGTTGTAGAATTTTCATTCTTTTTGATTTTGTTAAATTTTGTGAAAATTTATTTCGGATTTTTACATTTTAAAAGATAATATAAAAACTCAAAATTTGGAATGACTGATTGTCAAAAAAATATACTTTTTAATCGACAACAACAAAATTAAGAATAAAAAATCACTTAATGGAAATACATCACTGTTGCATAAGGATATTTGAAAATTTGTATAATTTATTTATAACGCACTAATTTTCACTCCAGTTTATTTAAAAGAGACATCAATATAGTTGTCACTCAATTTCATTGTAAAAATAATTTGTTGTTAAGATTATCATTTATTTGAATATTTCAAATTGAAATGTTTGAATTTGGGAAAAAACGTTTTACGAACTTTTTGTATTGTCTGAAAATTTGTACATACACTAATAATTGAATTCTGAAGAATTTTTTTAATAACTTTTTCAATTTTAATTTTTCGAAAATCAGTTAAAAATTGTTATTTTCCCGCCAAATTGAAAATAACAAAATTAATTTATTCTTCGTTTTGTTTTTAGGGTTTTTTATGAAGCAGGATCAAATTCTCGATAACTTCATAAATAAAAGTTTTTCCCATATATTTTTATTAACAAGACAAAATAAATTTATCAAAAGATTATATATTTCATGTTACAGTACACAAATTATTGTATTCGATTGAATAATTTCATATTATTATGATACAATATAAAAATAATATAATTGTATGGATTTTTACACTTTTCTAACGGCAATATCCGGCAACCCAGCCAGGTTCCTTGTGACAGTAATTGGAACAGCAGTTTCCTTGGCTTCCATCAGGTTGACATCCATTTCCATTTGCAATGCATGCCAATACTCCGTCTGGTAGAGCAAATGCGACGACCACAAAGAGGACGGCAATGATAATCAAACTTAGTTTCATTTTTGCTTTTTTCTTTCAAACTTGAAGCTTTCACTTGACGTTAATTTCTTTGGTATTTTAAGTTCACTGTAGTACGTTCAAGAACGTTCTGTCATTTTTGTTGTCTTCGAACGGTGTTTTATATCATCAGTTCTGGTGACATGAGGTCGAGATCTTGAACTTTTCGGTATAAATGCTAGCTATTGATATCACACAGGGTTTTCCATTAATCACATATGAAAGTACATTCAATGCAATTATTTATGGAAAACAAAATCGTTCAAATAGTCTTCGTTGTGTAGTGTGTATACGAGTGAGCCAATTTTCAATGACCTTTTCACATAATTAGGGCTCTATTTTACGGATAATGCAAGTAATATTGTCCTTTCGGTGTGCAATAGCTGTTCTTGGTTTATCAGCACAAACAAGAGATTTAAAAACCACAAAAAATAATCTAAAGGCGATAAATCGCACGATCTTGGTGGATAGTAAATATCTCTATTTTTTTTGCCAAAATGTGGGTCAATTTTTAACTGCTACAGGGTCCGATCAATCAACTGTCAAATAGTCATTTGGCGTAAGTTCTTGTGTCGGTTGAATCTTATAAGAAAAAAGATCTTAGTCTTTATTCAAAATTCAAAACCCAAGTTCTTATGCACGACGAGGAATTGACACATTTGGTTCTTCATTAACATTTTCTCAAATAGAGTCAATATTCTCATCCGAAAGAGCGTTTCGACGACGCACAGGTGTCGGCTAATCTACTACTGAAATTTCCTGACAATTCAACGAATAGTGCCTTCTGTAGCCCATAAATTTCACGTAGTGCACGGAACGTTGATCGAGCAGAAGGGGCATTTTGATAATACGAATTATATTTATTTCGATGTGTTGTTGTAATGTACAACATTCCATAATGATTTGGCAAATCTTACTGAACAAATTACACAACTGTAATAGTATATTGTGTGACAAGTGTGCTAAATACATCTTTATGCGTCATGCGCGATGTTTTCAGCACGAGTAGTAGGAGAGCGCTCACGAGCCTTGGCGAGTGAGCATCGCGAGCCGAATACGAGTGCTGAAAACATCGCGCCTGACGCATAAATATTTAGCACACGTGTTGAACACTGTACTTTATATGACACATGCATGGTTTTAGACTTTAATTGAATAATTTAATGTCACTGACAGAAGTACATCTCATAATAAAAACATTGGGCTCAATACAATATTTATTCACTTTATTACCATAGTAATCATATTTCATTTATAACACCGAAAAGAGGTACATAGTTCATTAGATAACGGGTTTTTCAAATGTTTTTCCATTATTCATCGAAAAGCGTTTCATAATGGATCATGACGTCACTCGTCAATAAACGGACATTTAAGGTCCGCAAAACTGATACGAAAAAACACTAAAAGCGTGCATGTGTTATATAAATAAATTTATTGCTCAACAAATGATATTATGACCGCGTTTTGTTTTTAAAGTTCTATCGCTTCAATTGGAAAACCCTTTATATGCATGTCGTGGCTGATGAAGCGTTGAGAACTGCTAGACTATAGAGTACAAACAATCAACAACTAAGTAGGAAAATCCAATCAAACTATCAGAGGGGTCCACTGTAAACAAAACGTTGATAAACAACAAACGGACACATTTTGAGGAAAGTACTTGCAAATATGTTGATAAATATGGGAAAACAATTTGCTAATCATATTATGACCGTGTTTTGTATTTAAAGTATTTATCTCTTGGAAAATCCTGTGTAGTGTGTTGTTTAACATTTTTATTCAATTAACTGGTTATCGAATATTTATATTGAAATTTTAACTTTACTTTTCAACGCAAGCTCCCTCTAGACTGGACTGCCGTGGGTTCGAATCCCACCTGCGCTCATGGATGTTTTGTGATGTTATTTAGTTTTAAGTTAGTTGTTATTTAGTGTAGTTGAAAGACGCTAATGACCTTAGATGTCGACGCGTCTATAATCTACAATAAATAAATAAATAAAATTCAACGCAAGCTGGCAAAATCGCTATTACTTTGTAAAAAAATAAAGATGTAACGATGTTTGACGTGTCATTTGAAAGACAAGAAATCCCCGTTCAATTATTATTTAAAATTTTTAACGTGCATTTGTTAGTTTATTTAAAGGAAAGACCAACACATTGAAATATTTTTTTCAAAAAAGATGGAGTCCCATGAAAAACACTAGTACAACCAGAACTGAACCCACCCAATTTTTTTTGTTGATAGACCGATGTAGTTGATCACAGTTTTGCGATGGAATGGATGAATGATTTTGAAGCTTATCAGGAGGCTTTACATGCTGAAGACAATGACGATTTCAGATATAGATTAATGGACAGTTTATCTATGGTGCTGGATGAATTTTACAAAGACTTGCGTGTGTGCGGTGTCTCGGCGTTGACTGGCGACGGTTTTGATCAGTTTTACAAACTTGTGGCAGACGCTGCTAATGAATATGAAACGTAAGTGCTTTTTTATGCCAATAAGTAATTACTAACTTAATTTTAAAGGGTTTTTAATTGTGTTCTTATTTTATAGAAAATATAAAATCGAATGGGAGAAACTTCGAGCAGAGAGCAAAATAAAAAAAGAGAAAGAGCATAAAGCAAAATTAGAACGGCTAGCATCTGAGGGTCCCAGTGCAGCAGGTAGTTTTTTTACGAATTTTAATATTTGGATGATACAAATATGCTTTATATTAGCGATCGGCAATTAGCGGCCCGTGGGCCAGATTCGACCTTTAAGGTTGTGGGCCAGAAGGGAGAGTGTGGTCTGTCTGTCCGTCTATCAAAGGCACGGACAGAGAAAAATAAGTCGCCAGTCTAAAACAAATCGAATGACACCTCGATTTTGAAAATCGGCCCAGCAGATTTGGCTCTACGTGGTAACGAACTAACATACATAAATAAACTGTTAAAATCATAACCCTTCTTTTTTCGGATAAAAAGGGCAATCTGCCGAATAAATTAAAATGGATTATTTTTTTGATAGACAGCTTCGTTTCGTTATTTTATGTTTATGTTCCTTACAAGATACAAGAGGACAGAGGTCAAAGGATTTTCCAAATTTTTCAACAGTTAGATAGCACATGAATAGTTGTATAATAGCCTGAAGCCTCTAATCTCTATATAGGAATTTATAGTAGATTGTATATCTAGCGGCATTATGACTAATAACTAATATTACTGACGGGTAGTGATAGTATGTTAAAACGAGCAATAGCGAGTTTTAACAGTTACACGAGTTATTTTATCATTACACACGAGATATGGTATTTTTTGCCATACCCACTATAAAATAGCTGCTTTTTACTTTATTTTCAATATTTAAAAAAATTTGACAATTCATTTTGTCACAAACTTCACATCTATAGTAGGCCGAGAGTAGCTGTCAGTAGGTAATGGGGGCGGATCAGGGCGAATAAACATAAATCACTAGTGTGGGAAAGATACGTTCTCATACACCAGCCTGTGAAAAGTCACTTTACATGCATGTAAAGCAGCTATTTTATAGTGGATATGACAAAAATATTTTTGTATTCCTCGATTGATTTATATTTTACAGTAATGGTTTTGTATTAAGTTTACACTGTAATTAATTTTATTGAACGTGAATGTATGATGCAAAATTAACGATTTTATTTTACCATCTAGGAGACGCGTCAACATCTAGCACTTCAATCACTGAAATATGGTCGGGTAGAGAATTGAGTGATGTATATTTGAAACATCCAGCCAACGAAAGTAGTGAGGACGAGGATGGTGAAGAAGTCGAAATGAAATCTATTGATAGTGGTAAATAATTCTCGCATATTGTTTATTTTTAACCTTGGAGTAGTCGCGTACCCTTTTGTAACAAATATAGTCGCGTGATGTTTTTTCGACATATTAAAATTGAAATCAATTTTTAAATAAGAAAAACAAATTTTTTTGATATTATTTTTTATTAACTATATATTTGAACCTTTAAGATTTCTTTAATATAAATAACAAGTAAAAAAATAATTTTAATAGAAACTTATTCAGTGTCCGGCGCGTCTTCATTCCCGTCATTGTGTGTATTGAGCTGGTGTGGTCCTGATTCGGGTCTATAGGCCGTCGTTGGTTGGAATTGCTACCTAACGTTTCGCTAACACGAGTGGCGAGCTTTTTCTGAAGAAGCTCGCCACTCGTGCTAGCGAAACGTTAGGAAGCAATTCCAACCAACGACGGCCTATAGACCCGAATCAGGACAACACCAGCTCATCAACTGGCCGCGAAAGCCTCAACCAATTAGGTATTTAAGTTTAAAAAAAAATATTAATTTTTTCTAATAATTTAACATAAATAATATTGAAAATCGAAAAGAAAATTTTTTTTAAAGCTATAGATAAATTACTAAAAATTAATTAAAATGTCTAAAAATTTAAAAAATATCACGTGACTTCAAAACGCGCCAGGAATGTTTGTGACGTCGTTATGTTAAAATGTGTCTGCATTTGTTGGTATTTGTGTATATGTATTACACATACTATCAAAAATAATAAATTTTTAACTTGGTAACCATGGATACAAAGACCATAGATAACATAATGACGTCACACGCGTTCGGATTCTTTCGGCGCGTTATCGGAACTGAGTTAAAAAATTAATTTTTATTTAAATATAACTTTTTAATTAGTAAGCAAAAAAATTAAATAAAAACAGTTTTGCTATAAAACTTGTATGTGGTCCTTCCATTTAAGTAAAAAAAAAAATTCACTTAAAAACCCAATTTGTCATTGTGTGTATTGTGTGCGACTAAGAGATAATAATATAAGATCGAACATTGAAATAACCACAAAACACCAAATCACTAAATTTTGTGGTTATTTTTAATATTCACTGTCTTCACAACAAAGATTCCATCACTCTTCATGAGTAATTATGTGATATGAGTGAGACAAATACACATTGTAGGGCTTTCTTACAATTAATGTATCTGAGGTTGCACTGACGAGCAGGAGGGTAGATAAAGTTTACGCGGTAAAAAAAGGCATGTTTTTCAATTTATTATTTTTAATAGTAATAAAAAATATATACAGGGTGTTTCATAAACGTTGCATCAAATTTCTAGAGGTTATAGAAGGCATCAAAATAAGCAATTTTATCCAAGTGTACAAGCTTTCACGGCCGGCATTGTTCCAAGTCTTCATGGTTTCCGGGCTTGTAGGCCGTGGTCCGGTGGTATTTCTATCTGACGTTTCGACTACAACTGCGATAGACATTCTCAAAGGCGATGTGGCAGCGATCGAAGTGCCCTCCTGGGCGGCTCACAGGTCAGTGTGAGCCGCCAAGGAGGACACTTCGACCGCTGCCACATCGCCTTTGAGAATGTCTACCGCAGTTGTAGACGAAACGTCAGGTAGAAATACCACCGGACCACGGCCTACAAGCCCGGAAACCATGAAGATAAGCAATTTTAGTCAATAAACCCCTGTCCGGAAATGTGCCGTTTTTGCGGTAGGATAAATGACGTTTTAAGATGTCACTTTCGCAAAGACATTGATGAATCCTGCCAAAGATGCCATAGTCAGGATGGCGACGTGCCGGAAATCTCGCGACATACAACTCTTCTGCTCGTCTTGAACTCCCGTTAGCTTTTCCGTAAATAAATGCATATCGGCGAGTTCGGCATTAGAATATTGGGCCATGTCGATAACAAATTAATGCAACTGACATCTTGTCAATTGTTTCAAGGCGCTCTTGGTTGAAATACGCTACTTAACGAGATGCAAATTCCGTTGATGTGTAAAAGAAACAAAGAAATCTTTGATTTCCTTTAGAGCGAAAACGGCACATTTCCGGACAGGGGTTTATTGACTAAAATTGCTTATTTTGATGCCTTCTATAACCTCTATAAATTTGATGCAATGTTTATGAAACAGCCTGTATATATTTCAAATTCCAATCCAGGCGCGAACCTGCAACGGTAGACTAATGTTTATTTGCGCATAGCCATCTCAGTTGTATATGAGCACTTAGCAATCTGATATATACTATGTTTTGCGTCACCTCATTTCCGTTTAATATGGCATTTTACTCCTCAAATCGACGAGACAGTGCCACCTAAGAAGTTTCATTTCAAAAACTGCGCTGTCTTTTTGACGGCGCGCGAGCACTTTAAGGTTAAATACGGACAGTTCCTGGGTTCACGAGTTCTTTTTTTTTTCGTGTCAACAAAATTGAAAATATGAACATCAATTGTAATAAATATATTCCCGCTTTATGAGCTCCTGTTAAGAATTGACTCGTTAAGTCGGAAACTACCTGTATTATTAAAATATATATTCAGAACTTAATAATAGTTGTATTAAATTACAGATGAAGACGAAAAGAAGGAAGCTGAATCTTTTAAAACTTTCTTAGCGAATCAAGTAAAGAAACAAAAAAGCAGAGGCCCATCAGTTTCAAAACAAAATACTTGATTTTCTCTTTTAATTTTTTTTGTAATTTTTATAAATAAAAAAAATGTTTTATGGAAGTAGTATGCACTTTTTTAACAGACTTCAAAAAAAGGAGGTGGTTCTCAATTCAGTTGTGTATATATATATTATGTTTGTTACCTTATAACTCAGTCATTTATAAACCGATTTTGAAATTTTTTTTTTTATTTGAAAAGCTATACTTTCAGATTGGTCCCATAGAAATTTCATCAAAATCGGTTCAATAGTTCGGCTGATTTTAATAAAAGTCAGTAACGGCGTGTGATTCTGTAAGGTAAATGTCACTTTTTGACATATCAGACAGCGTAAGAAAGTCGGTTTAATAAAAGTGAGTAACGGCGTGTGATTCTTTTAAGGTAAATGTCACTTTTTGACACTAAAAAGTAAAAAATAAAAACTTTTTAACAAAAAAAAAAAAACCTCCATCAAAAAACCAGTAAAAAGAGGAAAATAATGAAATTTTGAGGTCTGTGCCAATTTAATAAAATATGAAGTTGGTTAAAAAGAAGATAATAATCACTATAATATACTTTTTACCCGACTTCATATTTTATTAAATTGGCACAGAACTCAAAATTTCATTATTTTCCTCTTTAGTGGTTTTTTGAAGGAGGTTTTTTTTTTTTGTTCAAAAGTTTTTTTTATCACAATTGTTTTGTATCTGCGTTTTTTAACTTTTACATTATAATATACAGGTGTCCAACATAAGCGTGAAATGCATGGGGATTTCCTAAACTGTAAAAGATAGAGATTAGGTTAAATGAGAGAAAATGTGCAGAATTTCCAGTAGGTACTACTACCACGCACAGTCAAACTTTCTATATTTTGCTCAGCTTGCGGCAGACAGTTGAAAAACGAGATTTTTCCATTTTCATTTTTTGTTTATAACTCGCTTATTAAGTAAGTTAGAAAAAAATACTTTCACAATATCAAGGCACTTTTTTATGAAGATTTCAAATGTTTTCATCTTTTTATTTACTTGTATAGGTAGATATTAGTATTAACTTTGTTTTTTTCAATACAGGTCAAAGATGGCCATGACGCCATTCGAAATAGATTTTTTTTTATCTTTAATTTGATATGAGGGTTGATGGACTTATTTTCAAAAATAACAGAGTTATACGTAAATCACTGATTTTTAATAGTAGGCTATGCTAAATTAATTGATAAAATAATAGAAGGCTTAGCAAACAGTTGAAGTTGCAGGTAACCATGTCAAACTTTTCACTATTACTGTAATATTCCATCACAACCTTTTAGAATATTAGTAATTAATAATAAATAAATTACATAGAGACGAACGCTTACGCTTAGAACCTGATAGGAATGATGTTGCAACTCCAACTGTTTGCTAAGCCTTCTATTGTTTTATCGATTAATTTAGCATAGCCTGCTATTAAAAATCGGTGTTTTACGTATACCTAACTCTGTTATTTTTCAAAATAAGTCCATCAACCCTCATATCAAATTAAAGATAAAAAAAATCTCTTTCAAATGGCGTCATGGCCATCTTTGACCTGTATTGAAAAAAAACAAAGTTAATACAAATATCTCTAAACGTATACAAGTAAATAAAAATTTTGGAGCATACAAGTAATTCAAGAATTACAAGGCGCGATATTCATGTAGGTACTGTGTGTAAACGGTTTTATTGAACATAGGGAAAATAACACTGAGAAGTTTTATAATTTTGTAGTAGGCTATGAGCCATAAGACCTAATATAAATATGTATTGGATTACATAGAAAAAATAGTACAGTGAATTTATATTAGAAATCGTGTCCATCGTGATTATAATAAAATTAAGGAAAATCGCAGGATAGTGGACAAATATTTGATTTATTAAATTAAATGTACGACGTTTCGTTTATATATTTAAACTTTTTCAAGTACACAAAAATAACAATATTATTATTATTTTTGTGTACTTGAAAAAGTTTAAATATATAAACGAAACGTCGTACATTTAATTTAATAAATCAAATATTTGTCCACTATCCTGCGATTTTCCTTAATTTTAGTACAGTGAATTTTTCAAACAATTTTCCATAGCAACGGTTGACTATTAAGCGTTATTCGGAACCGGCTAAATAAAAAAGTCATGATGTGTCGTAAGACACCCGCTATGCTTTTTACGCATTGTATATAAAACCGAATTTATCAAAGATATAAATAATACAATTAAAAAGTTATTATTTGATCGCCATTTTGAAATCTGACGCCATTTTATTTTTTTGTGTCTTATTAAATTCTCAAATATCAATTTTCAAAAGGATCAGATAATTTTTACAAAGAAATATATACCTATGACCGCCATTTTGAAATATGACATCATTTTATTTTTTTGTGTCCTATAAAACTCGCAAATATTAATTTTCAAAAAGATCGGATCATTTTTGCAAAAAAGTACATATGGCCGCCATTTTAAAATCTGACGTCATTTTATTTTTTTGTGTTCTATGAAACTCTCAAATATCAATTTTCAAAAGGATCGGATAATTTTTACAAAAAAGTACATACGGCCGCCATTTTTAAATCTGACATCATTTTATTTTTTTGTGTCCTATGAAACTTTCAAATACCGATTTTCAAAAGGATCGGATAATTTTTACAAAAAAGTATATATGGCCGCCATTTTGAAATCTGACGTCATTTTATTTTTTTGTGATCTATGAAACTTTTAAATATCAATTTTCAAAAGGATCGGATAATTTTTACAAAAAAGTACATACAGCCGCCATTTTGAAATCTGACATCATTTTATTTTTTTGTGTCCTATGAAACTTTCAAATACCGATTTTCAAAAGGATCGGATAATTTTTACAAAAAAGTATATATGGCCGCCATTTTGAAATCTGACATCATTTTATTTTTTTGTGACCTATGAAACTCTCAAATATCAATTTTCAAAAGGATCGGATAATTTTTACAAAAATGTCCATACGGCCGCCATTTTTAAATCTGACGTCATTTTATTCTTTTGTGTCTTATGAAACTCTCAAATATCAATTTTCAAAAGGATCGGATAATTTTTACAAAGGAGTATTACATATTTCCGCCATTTTGAAATATGACGTCATTTTATTTTTTTGTGTCCTATAAAACTCGCATATATCAATTTTCAAAGGGATCGGATAATTTTTACAAAAAAGTACATATTATGGCCGCCATTTTGAAATCTGACGTCATTTTATTTTTTTGTGTCCTATGAAACTTTCAAATACCGATTTTCAAAAGGATCGGATAATTTTTACAAAAAAGTATATATGGCCGCCATTTTGAAATCTGACATCATTTTATTTTCTTGTGACCTATGAAACTCTCAAATATCAATTTTCAAAATGATCGGATAATTTTTACAAAAAAGGACATACGGCCGCCATTTTGAAATCTGACGTCATTTTATTTTTTTGTGTCCTATGAAGCTCTCAAATATCAATTTTTAAAAGGATCGTATAATTTTTAGAAAGGAGTTCTACATATTTCCGCCATTTTGAAATCTGACGTTATTTTATTTTTTTGTGTCCTATAAAACTCGCAAATATCAATTTTCAAAAGGATCGGATAATTTTTACAAAAAAGTATATATGGCCGCCATTTTGAAATCTGACGTCATTTTATTTTTTTGTGTTCTATGAAACTCTCAAATATCAATTTTCAAAAGGATCTGATAATTCTTACAAAAAAGTACATATGGCCGCCATTTCGAAATCTGACACCATTTAATTTTTTTGTATGCTATAAAACTCTCAAATATTAATTTTCAAAAGAATCGGATAATGTTTACAAAAAAGTACATATGGCCGCCATTTTGAAATCTGACGCCATTTTATTTTTTTGTGTCCTATAAAACTCTCAAATATTAATTTTCAAAAGGATCTAATAATTTTTAGTGTGCTTTATTTCCTGATTTTATTACATTTATCCCAAACGTTACCGGAGAAAGACCTTTTGCCTGTGAAAATTCAAAAGTACGATTTGCACCCGGACGAAACTCGGGCCGGTCAGCTGGTTACCATAATATTGTATTGTCACCGGAGCTACACATGTGTGCAAAATTTCAACTCAATCGGATCATGGGAAGTGGGTAAAAATTCAAAAGTGCGATTTACACCCGGACGAAAGCCGGGCCGGTCAGCTAGTTACCATAATATTGTATTGTCACCGGAGCTACACATGTGTGCAAAATTTCAACTCAATCGGATCATAGGAAGTGGGTGAAAATTCAAAAGTACGATTTACACCCGGACGAAGCCGGGCCGGTCAGCTAGTTACCATAATAGTGTATTGTCACCGGAGCTATACATGTGTGCAAAATTTCAACTCAATCGGATCACGGGAAGTGGGTGAAAATTCAGAAGTACAAAGGGACATAGAGACAGAGAAAGTCAAATTGTTCGGGAAGGTATGATGAACGTCGAGAAATTTTGGTCCGATCCGATCGACGTCAATAATTAGTTACACGTCATTTTAACTCAGTAGGCCAGGGTTTTTAAACTTAAATTCAAACATCAGCAGTCAAAAAATTGAATAACTATATTGAAATAATGCAATATAAGACAGGGCATACGCTATCTTCCAATATCCATATCACACTGTGCAACAGACAAGGACAACCGAAACAAGTTCGCGATTTATTAGATAAAGTCGCATTTATTTAGTTTAATAATCATATAAATCTGTATAAAAAAACTGTTTTGACACAATATTATACATGAAATCTATCTAAAATTTTCTGCTCTTTCGTTTAAGACAGGTTTCGAATTGATCTGACTTAAATTGAGCAAACTATAAGCAAAAAACACCGTTTTTTCTAATTTGCTCCCCTCTGGGGCCAAAATTCAAAAATCGGGCGACGTTAGGATCAAATAGACCCCGAAAGGAATCGAACAAAAAAAAGTTTTTGAAAATTGGTTCATCCGTTTGGGCTGTACGCGTGACACAAAATAGCGTGACAGATTCACAGATTGACAGACGTTCAGACAAAGCGAGTGTATATAGGCGCTTCTAGCTTCGCTAAGATCGCGCCTAAAAATATGAAAACAAATTTGAAATCTTCATAAAAAAGTGCCTTGATAAATGGGAAAATCTCGTTTTTCAACTGTCTGCCGCAAGCCAAGCAAAATATGGAAAGTTTGAGTGCGCAGGGTAGGAGTACTGGAAATTCTGCACATTTTCTCTCATTTAACCAAATCTCTGTCTCTTGCCGTTTAGGAAATCTTCATGCACTTCACGCTTATTTTGGACACCTGTATAAACAAATTACGTCCGTTCAGTTAGGTTTCCCATGACAGATTTTTGAATTTTTTTTATGTTAATCGTTAGTGCTGTCAAACCCTAACATTTTTAAGGCTCCGTACCACAAAGCTTTAGTTGTGCCAACGATGTATCTGTCCGTCTGTCTGTCACATGCCTCAAATTTCTAAACGAAATTAGATAGGGACTTGAAATTCACACATAATATGTATTACCGCGGCCCAAAGACAGAGAGAATAACAAACGATCAAAAAGGTTTGTTTAGGGGGGGGGGGTGCCCATACATGCAAACGGGGGTCAAAAAAATTTTTTTTGTACCTATTGTGGGGTATCGTTGAAAAGGGTCTTTAGAGTAGATTATGATTATGTTTTTCAATGGTTTTATTAAGTTCGACATGCCCTATGTATTTATGTATAGATCAAAATTAGTGAATGAAATTTGACTCACTACCCGTTATCCACACGTGTGTAAGTCCGGTGACAATGCAATGTAGTAAGTATAATATCTAATATCGTTCTAAATCCAAAATGGCGGACGTCTCAAGATAGCGGCTCACCTTTTTCAATACAACCCCCTTGAAATGGGTATCAAATGAAATGGTTTCATGAGTAGAATACGATAAGCTACGTGGCGTCATTCTAAATTCAAAATGGCGAATGCCCCAAGATGGCGGCCTCTTGACATGCGTTTAAAATTCAAATGAAAGGGTTTGACGAGTAGAATAAGATAAGCTACATGACGTAATTCTAAATTCAAAATGGCGGACGCCCCAAAACGGCGGTCCTCCTTTTTCTTCACAACCCCCTTAACATATGCGCATCAAATGAAAGAGTTTGACGAGTAGAATAAGATAAGCTACGTGACGTCATTCTAAATCCAATATGGCGGACTCCCTAATGCAAAAAACTCAAGATTGAGGACTTAGATTTTGTTTTTTTTAAATTAAATAAAAATTAATGTATTATGACGTCACACTTGTCCAAGAAACAGGAAAATGGGAAAAAATGATGTCCAATGTTTTTCATAAAAAAATTAAAAATGTAATAAATGACGCTATTGAAACAGCATTTGAAACTCAAATATATTTATTGAAAATAAGACCCTCCAAAAAGTGAAAAATGGTGATATAATCCATGTAAAAAATACTCCAGTTCCAGGAAAAATTCACCAGGAAAATAAGGTACCTACCTATTCCAAATAAAAATTCCCAAAATGTCAAAAATATTATGATTAATAAACACAACAAATAAAAGTAAACAATGATAAATGCGTTTTAATCATGAATACTGCTTTGGTCAAATGTCAATACAACTAAAAATAAGATGAGCCAGAAATGAAAAATTCATCGTTGGCAAAGACCATCTACCTATACTCTATAGGTCTTTGACCGTGGGCTACTTTTCATACTCTACGCTTATTTTGTAATTGTGATATGCGTGGTCGAATTTTTTTCTATTTTTTTCGTTTCCTTAAAATTTTATTCCATTTTGAATCTATCCATACTTAACTAGAGAACGAATAATCGGAATTAATTTTTTTTTAAACGAGTACTTTTGAATGAGGTGCAATATATTTATATGACCCACATTGCTATATAAAAATTTTGTTTTGATAGTGCTGGCGCCATCTTTGAATTTCAAAAAAAGTAACCTCAAAAGATGTCTTATGTGATACGATTTTACCTTGATTGATTTTGTCTGTACTCGACTAAATTCGTACAAAAGTTAAGATGGGGAGGGGGATCACTAGACGCGCGCTGTATATAATACCTAAACATTTAAAAAAATGGTCCAAATTGTTCAGGGGGGGGGTATGAAACGTAGGGAAATGTTGGTTCAACGGTTGAACCAACATTTCTCTACGGGACCTAGGAGTTAAACTTCAACCCTTAGGTCCCACCCCGATGTCTCAAATACCGTGGGATACACTAGGTATATCTATTTATTACGCGCTTAAAAAAAATTGTTGAAGAACCAGTATTACCTACGCTGCCCTACGCAGTATTTATTATGGCTATACTACACTGTCAAATATTCAATATGGAATAATTTTTATAGTAACTCATGCCACACAATGATTTTACTTTTGCTTCAGACAAGAGCTCTAAGAGGGCTTGAGAATAGCCGAGCGTTTAGCGATGCTGTTGTTTACATGGCGTTGCTATGGTTCCTCTATTACAAGTCCCCAGTTCCCGGGTTCTAGCCCGAGAGCTGGTAAAAGTGTCAATTGGATTTTCAATTTATTATTAAAAAAAAAAAATAATGAATTGAAAATATGAATTGGTGCTAGGCCCAAATAACCTTAGCTGTTGGTGGTCTTTAAAACACACACAATTAAGAGCTCTAAGAGCAATATGTCATTGTAACATGGTCCCGACTACATGATACATCATGCAGACGGCGTTTTTTAAAACATTGGAAATATTTTGACTGTGTACGATCTATACATACTGGAATGTGCAATATTTGTAAAAAATACAAATAATATTTACATACGTAATCACAAACGCGAAATAAAAACAAATTGATACCTACCAACAACAACTTGTCCGTTTACAGTGGATAATGGACCGCTAAATAAACGCATTAGGGTGATTCCACAAAAATGGGAATATTTGTGTTCCAGCGAATTAGCTACAATATGAACAAGCTGGATATTATTTTTTTCTAAATACTCTGAAATATTCAAATAAATATTATCCAAAATACAAATTTTTAAAAAAATCAGTCCCCTGGTGTGAATTAAACTCGGCCCGTTTACCTGGATATTTTTAATATAATATATTATAATGTATACTACACTAAATAGAATTTTCTTTCATTGTTGTAATTAATTTTCAAATTCCGGCACGTCCAGCCTATCAGAAGTTATGCCACTAGCTTTGCCATTTTTCGACAAAAAAATAAAATGGCGTCAGATTTCAAAACGTTGGCTATATGTACTTTTGTAAAAATTATTCGATCTTTGTGAAAATTGATATTTGAGAGTTTTATAGGACACAAAAAAATAAAATTGCGTCAGATTTCAAAATGGCGGTCAACTAAAAACTTTTCAATTGTATAGTTTATAGCTTTGATAAATTCGGTTTTATATACAATGCGTAAGAAGCGTAGCTTCTCTCGGGTGTCCCATGACTCCTCATGACTTTTTTTATTTAACAGGTTCCGAGTTACTCTTAATATTCAACCATTTCTATGGAAAATTGTTTAAAAAATTCACTGTACTATTTTTTCTATGTATAGTGGGGCCAAGCGACGAATCCAACTTCAACCTTGCACTTTGTGATAGAGAGATGCCACTCGGTACGAATGTTGGTCGGACCCATATCTTCACTTTAAGACGTGAAGGCATTTTGGGCCCCACGACAGGGCCCCTAGACAGGGTGGTTGCGTAACTTTCAGGGGCAAAACGCCTGTAACTTAGCAACCGTTCCTCGCACAGCCCTGGGGGTAGTCTCATTGGATTCAGCGCACTCAATTTCATACGAGACGGCCCTCAGACTAACTCCGAAACCTCCACCAGCCCGCGTATAGGGATGAAATACAAGTCATTGAAATGTTAAATTTTTTTAGGCTACGTTTGCATTTTCGGTAGGACAAGGTTTTTTCTCTCGTTGCGTGGGAGGGGGCGGTATAAGTTTAAAAATGAGTTTTCGGGGTCGACGGCCACCCCATTTGGCCGCCACCTAGAAAAGGGGGTGTAGTGGGGCATTTAAGTGTTTAAACCATGCATGACGTGATAGAGAGATGCCACTCGGTACGAATGTTGGTCGAACCCATATCTTCACTTTAAGATATGGAGGCATTTTGGGCCCCGCGACCGGGCCCTTAGACAGGTAATGGTTGGGGTCGTTAAGCGCCTAATCCTGCACGACGTGATAGAGAGATTCCACTCGGTACGAATGTTGGTTAGACTCATATCTTCACTTTAAGAAGTGGGGCCACTTTGGGCTCCGCGACAGGGCCCCTAGACAGGGTGGTTGCGTAACTTTCAGGGGCAAAACACCTGTAACTTAGCAACCGTTCCTCGCACAGCCCTGGGGGTAGTCTCATTGGATTCAGCGCACTCAATTTCATACGAGACAGCCCTCAGATTAACTCCGAAACCTCCACCAGCCCGCGTATAGGGGTGAAATACAAGTAGTCCATTGAAATGTTACATTTTTTAGACTACGTTTGCATTTTGGGTAGGACAAGGTTATCTTCACTTTAAGATGTGGAAAGATTTTGTGCCCCGCGAACAGACACTTAGACAGGTGATGGTTAGGGCCGTTAAGCGCTTAATATTGCACTTTGTGATAGAGATATGCCACTCAGTACGAATGTTGGTCGGACCCATATCTTCACTTTAAGATATCACCTGTCTAGGGACCCGGTCGCGGGGCCCAAAATGCCTCCACATCTTAAAGTGAAGATATGGGTCCGACCAACATTCGTACCGAATGGCATCTCTCTATCACGTCGTGCATGGTTTAAACCCTTAACGACCCCACCACACCCCCTTTTCAAGGTGGCGGCCAAATGCGGTGGCCGTCGACCCCGAAAACTCATTTTTAAACTTATACCGCCCCCTCCCACGCAACGAAAGAAAAAACCTTGTCCTACCCAAAATGCAAACGTAGCCTAAAAAAATTTAACATTTCAATGGACTACTTGTATTTCACCCCTATAAGCGGGCTGGTGGAGGTTTTGGAGTTAGTCTGAGGGCCGTCTCGTATGAAATTGAGTGCGCTGAATCCAATGAGACTACCCCCAGGGCTGTGCGAGGAACGGTTGCTAAGTTACAGGCGTTTTGCCCCTGAAAGTTACGCAACCACCTCTAGGGGCCCTGTCGCGGGGCCCAAAATGCCTTCACGTCTTAAAGTGAAGATATGGGTCCGACCAACATTCGTACCGAGTGGCATCTCTCTATCACAAAGTGCAAGGTTGAAGTTGGATTCGTCGCTTGGCGGCCCCACTATACATAGAAAAAATAGTACAGTGAATTTTTTAAACAATTTTCCATAGAAATGGTTGAATATTAAGAGTAACTCGGAACCTGTTAAATAAAAAAAGTCATGAGGAGTCATGGGACACCCGAGAGAAGCTACGCTTCTTACGCATTGTATATAAAACCGAATTTATCAAAGCTATAAACTATACAATTGAAAAGTTTTTAGTTGACCGCCATTTTGAAATCTGACGCAATTTTATTTTTTTGTATCCCATGAAACTCTCATATATCAATTTTCAAAAGGATCGGATAATTTTTACAAAAAAGTACTTACATATGGCTGCCATTTTGAAATCTGACGTAATTTTATTTTTTTTGTGTCCTATGAAACTCTCAAATTTCAATTTTCAAAAGAATCTGATAATTTTTACAAAAAAGTACATATGGCCGTCATTTTGAAATCTGACGTAATTTTATTTTTTTGTGTCTTATGAAATTCTCAAATATCAATTTTCAAAGGATCGGATAATTTTTACAAGAAAGTACACAATATGACCGCCATTTTGAAATCTGACGCTATTTTATTGTTTTGTGAGTTTTAGGAACATTTTTATGTATGAATTTTGAATTTCAATAAAGGTTGATTACAGTGGAGACGGAAGAATAAGACAATGTTTTTTTAGTCAAGTTTGAAGAATCCTACGGAAAGTAGCAGCAGCAGTGGAATTTTTTCCTTAATTGCATCTTATTCCTTGGCCTTTTTTGTATCGGTTCGTTTTTGTTTTCAGTAATTATCTCAAATAACACCCGAGTTATAAAGAAAAATTCAAAAAACGGCATTTATTCTTTATTAATGTCGTGGTCATAAGTAGGCTGGGAATGTATCGGTGTTTAGGAACAAAACAAATGAGTAATTTCTTTGGCAGTCCAAGTTTATTGATGGTTATTAATGTTTATCGTTAAGTTTTTCATTTATGTGGATAAATAATGGTGCAACAAATAACTCCTGAATAAGTTGCAATCATAATGGCATTGACTAATGATGGACGCAGCCTACTTATGGCCACGACATTAATAAAGAATAAATGCCGTTTCTTGAATTTTTCTTTATAACTCGGGTGTTATTTGAGATAATTACTGAAAACAAAAACGAACCGATACAAAAAAGGCCAAGGAATAAGATGCAATTAAGGAAAAAATTCCACTGCTGCTGCTACTTTCCGTAGGATTCTTCAAACTTGACTAAAAAAACATTGTCTTATTCTTCCGTCTCCACTGTAATCAAGTCTTGATCGAAATTCAAAATTCATACATAAAAATGTTCCTAAAACTCTGCTCTATCAAACAAAAAAAGAATTTTCAAAATCGGCTCATTAATTTTGAAAATACAACGAATCGAAATTACATATACTTTTAGGTGATCCACTTTTTATGTAACTGAGTGTACAAAACTCTCAAATATCAATTTTCAAAAGAATCGGATAATTTTTACAGAAAATATAATATGGCCGTCATTTTGAAATCTGACGCTATTTCATTTTTTTGTGTCCTATAAAACTCTCAAATATTAATTTTTGAAAGGATCGGATAATTTTTACAAAAGTAACGTTACACTTTTTCGTGACGTGACGTCACATCTGAAACGTTGGTTAAGAAGCATAGCTTCAAAAAAACAAAGCATCTACTACCTACTTGCTTTTGCGTGATGTATGAACATACGTTTTTGTTTGAAACACAGGCTGGTTGCTTTTGCGTGATGCCAGAATATTTTAAAACTCGCAGTCGCATAAGAAGTTATTCACGTAAATGGGATCAGTGGTTCTCGAGTTATAAGCGTATAAAGGGACACACAGACAGAGAAAGATGGTCTTTGCCCTTGGCTCAACGCCATCCAACGGACGTCAATAAGTTACAAGTCATTTTAACTAAGTAGGCCATGATTTTTAAACATAAAAATTAAACATCAGCAGTCAAAAAATTGATTGACTTTATTAGAATATAGCATCCGTTTTTATTATAAGACAGAGCATACGCTATCTTCCAATTTCCATATCACACTGTGCAACAGACAAAGACAACCGAAACAAATTCGCAATTTATTAGATAGTCGCATTTATATAGGGTGGCACATCTAACAATGCAGTGAAATATCTCGTAAACGGTACCAACCATAAAAAATGTTTTATACAAAAGTTATAAAGTGTCAAGGGGGACAGAAGACTGTAATATCAGATTTAACATAGGTGGTGCTGTGAAGGTCAGGCGAAGGTCAGCTTCGATTTTTTAATTGTAACACTGCATTTTTATTCCAGAACACAATACAGTATTTAATAGTGAACAGTAAATTATTAAGGTACATATCAACTAAAGTTAATCAATATTGAGATATTTACAAATTAAATAGCAAATTTAATTTGTCATTTCGGTTCTTTTATGAATTGAATTCAAACCAAGAAGGCCGGTGTGTATTATCATGATTCATGGCTATCTGCTATGCCATAATTTATCTTATTATCGTTCATTTTGGCCGTTATTTAATTTCTAAATACCTATCTCAATATTTATTAACTTTAGCTGATATGTAGGTACCTTAATAATTTATTATTCACTATTAAGTACTGTATCGTATTCTGGAATAAAAATGTATTGTTACAATTAAAAAATCGAAGCTGACCTTCGCCTGACCTTCACACCATCACCTATGTTAAATCTGATATCACAGTCTTCTGTCCCCTTTGACACTCTATAACTTTTCTATAAAACATTTTTTTATGGTTTGTACCGTTTACGAGATATTTCACTGCATTGTTTAAGATGTGTCATCCTGTATAGTTGAAATTGCATATAAATCTGTCTAAAAAAACTGTTCTGACACAATATTATACATAAAATCTCTCTAGAATTTTCTCCTCTTTCGTTTAAGACAGGTTTTGAATCGATCTGACTTGAATTGAGCGAACTATAAGCAAAAAACATCGTTTTTTCTAATTAGTAGGGATGGGAAACATATCGATAGTTATCGATAACTTTTGGCGTTATCGATAAATATCAATATTCAGATGTTCTGTATTCAACAGAGAAAAAAATCGGAGTATTCAATAAAAATAACTTAAATCGTGAAATTTATTGCTGGAAACACATTGTCCGTAGTGCAGTCGTGCCACTCATGACTTAGCACTGCCGGTTACCCCCTGAAAGATCAAAGACTAAAAAGTGGAGGTGAACCACACGGCGACCAATCAAAATCATCAATGTTGATTCAAAAGTTAATATTTTTGCGGCGAAATTTTGAATTTTTTAAATTTAAACTTTATAGAATCATTTTATTGCCTATATAAACTATGGATAAACGTATTTCTTCAGTTTTTTATTACCTACCCTTAACCTTTTAAGAATTAAAATTGTAAAAAAGGATACAAAAATATCGATAGTTATCGATAACTTTAAAAAAATATCGATAGTTATCGATAACTTTTTTTGTCAATATTCCCATCACTACTAATTAGCTCCCCTTTGGGACCAAAACTCAAATATCGGGCGACGTTAAGATCAAATAGACCCTGAGAGGAATCGAACAAAAAACAGTTTTTTAAAATCGGTTCATCCGTATGGGCTGTACGACTGATATACAAAAGCGTGACAGATTGATAGATGTTCAGACAAAGGGGGTGTATATAGGCCTAAAAAGCAACATTCTCAATACTTTGGGTGGTCCTAGGCGTCAATGCACCTAATTCAACTGTTATATATTTTTTTCAATACCCACTACAAAATAGCTACTTTCGATGTATGTATAGTGACCTTTAATGAGTCATTTAACAGGCAGGTGTACGGAAAGTGTCTTATTTATCGCACTAGGGCGGTAAGTAAACGGCTGCCATAGCAACTTCTGTTTATTCTCTCTATACGCCTGCCATTACTAACTCACGAACTTCACGGCATACTGTAGAAGTAAAGATGAACTGAAAAGTAGGTATTTTGTAGCGGGTATGGCAAAAAATACCATATATATCTCGAGTGTACTGCGTAATGTTATATCGACTCGTGTGACTGTAATTACTCGCTACCGCTCATTTGTACATACTGCCATCACTCGTTGTAATATAGTCCATTACACATCTAGATATATAATCTACTATTTTAATAACGATAAAAAAGAAGTTAATGGGTGCAATACGGAAAATTTAAACGAATGTGTATTTAAGTTAGACTTTCAATTTTTTATTAAATAAAATTAACAAGCAAATAAACTTTATTATTTTATTAAAAATAAATTATTCATCAACATTGTCATCATCTTCCGGTGCGTCAAAATCTGCAGTTTTAACATCTGCGTCTTCTCCAAATTGAATAGTATTGTCAATTGTCAACAATATATCTGCTAAGTTACTATTATTTTTAATATTAAGGGGATAAAAACGTACTAAACTGTAATCTAGAATAACATTTCCAATAGCTTCAGTAAGGCTTCTATATTTACTATTCCACGATGATTTATTAATGTCTAAATCTGACAACAAGCCGTGTGGATCTGGTTCTAAAAATCTGTCCATTTGTTTTTTCGCACTTTTACTAAGTAAGTCCATTTTACTTAAAATATTAATATGGGGGAGTTCTAAATTAATCATTGCACTCAGTGCAGCCATTGTTCCAGATAAAAATTTTGGTCCGTCGGTCATAAACTGAACATCTGCTATGAATACGGAACACAACCGAAAATCCCAATGCTGTAATGTGTCGACCAGTTTTCGAATTGCTGTTAAGTGGGTGTATAATTCTATCTGTCCTGGACAATCAAATATTATATAATCGTCGTCACCATCACCTAATTCTTCTTTTAACCAATCAGAATTTTCCACCAGATATCTAGAAACAAAAACAGTTGTAATTATTATTAAAACCGGACGTAAAAAATAAAAATCATAAATGGAGCTATTCACTTATTTAGCCCAATAATTTTAGATTTCCACTGCAGAACAATTCCCAGTTAGCTCAATTTTTGTATACACTATCGTTATGGTGTTTAAAAAAACGTGTAAAAAGTCCCCATCGATATCGTGCCGGCGTTGCCAGATATTTGAGGTTCGAATTCACAATAGACGGTTTTTTGCGAATTTCTCGGTTCCGTTCCATTTTTAGTAAAAAATGGTTACTGTTAATCTTGTAGAGGACAAAATTCTCTACAACTTTTGTATAAACATTTTTCATTTACCACCATCTCTAGTGACGTCACATTGCACTTAACTCCTTCTACCCTGGAGCCCGATCATCGTAATCACAAAATTGTTACTATCTCTCCTTCAGTGTGTGACGTAATAATTGGATGGCCCCTTATATAATATAGTTTCTCAGAAATTAATGTTAAGGAAAGATTAATATTAAGAAAAAAAATCAAATCAATTTTGTTGAAATATTATTTTCTACAAAATATTTTTACCGTAGGTATTGATAACTGCAGTCATATCATTTTGCTACCAGGCAAATTCTTTAACCAGTCCCCGCTTAATTCTTTTTACAACAATAATCACAAAAAACGTAATTTATATACAGATAGCACTTTGATTTTTTTGATGCCCTTCGACCCTATAAGCCATAAGGGCAGACCGTTCGCTGGTTCTAGCCGTTCCTGGATTTTTAAATAGGTCGAATAGGCCGCGGCCTAGGGGCGGCAGCGTCCTAGGGGCGGCAGATTTCAGAGGATAAAAGTCAAACACGTCCACTGGTTTTCTCATGGTTTTTTATACTTTGAAGCCTGGATCAAACTCACTACTCAGTCTCTCAACGTTTTTGAGGAATCAATCTCTGTCTAATGTTTACCCTAACTTGGATATAGCTCTCCGCATTGCACTTTCCACTCCGGCTACAAATTGTTCTGGGGAAAGGAGTTTTTCCTGTTTAAAACGCGTGAAAAATTATCAAAGGTCTTCATTGTCTCAAGAAAAAATGAATTCTCTGGCTCTTCTCTACATAGAAGCAGAGATAATGAACACCATAAACTATAATGATATTATAGATGATTTTGCTATTAAAAAGACCCGTAAAAAATTGTATATCTTGTTTCTTTTTTACGCTCTCTTTCTTAATGACTAATTCATTCGTTTATTTAAATAATAATTTTCCATTTGTAGTAAAGGAGGCCCCTTTACTACAAATGGAAAATTATTATTTTAGAAAGGTATGTACATGGGGCGGCGGAAATAAAGTGGCCTACACTCATAAAAAATATAAATCCGGCACTGGTTCTAGCCATGGTCTTGATCAACAAATGACAACTATATAAAAATAATGACATTACATAAATCTGTGTTAGCGCACTAGTAAATAATACTATTTTACTATTTAGTTAGAGAGGTGCTGATTAATATTAAACTGATAAAATTGATATTCAGAAATATACATACTCAATACAAAATACCAATGCTCCGTTTGGTCCGAAGTGTAAATCTTCATCTTCCATAGCATCATCAACATGAATTAGTTGCCTGATGTCTACTAAAGGTTCATAGTCAAAATGTTCTGCAGCTGGATCTAAATTTACGATTTCAATTACTCGATTTTCATCGGCTGCATGTTTCTGAAGAGCGGAACAGTATGTAGACTGAAATTTTAACATATTTTATGGAAATCATTAATTTGATATTAAGTTGTAGAAATGATAGCTGCAAACTATTATAAACACATACATCAGATTTTATAACAATTTATAACTACCTATTTGATTTTAGGTTAACTTAATTAATTTACCTTGCCACAACCCGCTGGGCCTATTACTAACTGACCGTAACGCATTTTTATATTGTAAAATTAAGAATTTCAAAGTATGTATTTATTTTGTTTCAGTTTCCTACAAAACCTTATAGAAATAATTAAAATTACAACTATACAATTAAAACTGACATGTACACTGTGGTTTTGACACTTGAGTTTTCATTTTGACGCACTTTCCCAAACGGAGTCATAACTCAAAAGTCAAAACATATGCCAAACCATTGATGTATGGTCTAACTATTGTCACTATTGACTTGAAATTAATTATTTTACGGATGGTTTTACGTTACGTACGTATTTAAAAGAATGCCTCAATTGATAGCAAATAAATTTCACAATTTTCGGGTAAGAATAAGATGACGTTATTTTATTTAGGCTTGTAATAAACTGCATAGTGCATAGTATAATATTTGATTGATTTTCCAAGTTACATATTATATTTTCTTACATTATATTTTACGCACAGCACAAATTACCAGTAGCTATACAAAAATATATATATATGGGTGCGTGTACTTATGTACGCGCGTTAGAAGTTATACTTTAAAAATCGATGTGTTGATGCGGGCCTGCGGCGCCAGAAATGCGACCCTACGGCCCGCCGTTAAAAGGATCGGATAATTTTTACATAAAGTCAATATGACCGCCATTTTAAAATCTGACTTTCAATTTAAAATTCGATGAAGAACATAATAAATAAAGCTATTGAAAAGGACTTAACATTATAACAATTGGTTACCAAGGTTACAAAAAGCGCGTGATTTTCAAGAAGGTTTAGTGCACTTATCATTAGTACCTACCACAGAAAAGTTGTGGGAATGAAAATTGTAGGAAATGTAAACCTCTTTAAAACATTATATAGTGGAAGAATTGCTTAAGTCGACCGTTTCTGAGATATTTCGAAAAAAGTAATAAAGGTGGTAAAATTTCGTGGTTTTTTGGCCGCCAAAAGTTGTCTTTTAGAAATCTCAGATGGCTCCTAGGCTAACATTTATTAGTATACCCTAAGGTACCATCATACCAAATTTGGTGCTTTTATCCACCATGTATCGGTAATCTTGAAATACAGTTCTAAGCTACTTCTATAATATTGCTATATAGCAAGTCTGGACCGAGCATAAGATCATATTATTATTGTTAACTCATTATTATTTTTTCAAATTTCTTTCAAATATTTTTTAAATCTTTTTTAACATTTCGTTCTATATTTTTTCATTCATAGGTTTTTTTTTATTCTATTTTTCTTTTACAGTCTTATTTTTGTTTGTTATTAATTTTAATTTTTTCTTTTCAGATTATTGTATTATTTTTATTTTGTCATTATTTTATACTTGAAAAGGACAAACATATTTTGTCGAAACGTCGAATATTTTATTATATCTATTTATTTATATGTCTGTTTTTTTGGTTATTTTCTTTTATTAATTTATTATTATTTTATTTATTGATGAAATATTTTGTTTGTAACAATTGCATTCCTGTGTTTGTTTAATTAAAATAACGGAAATTTTTTTGCCTTAAATTTTTTATATTTTTAATTACATGTAAGTATTGCTTTTTGGTGAGTTTTTACAATGGTTTTTTGAAGTAGAAAGCAAAAATCAACTTAATTAAAAGGTATATGGATAGTGTCATAAAAAAAATATTGTACTCTGTAGAGAAAACTATTCGTTTTCTATTTCCCCATAATCGGATATGACATTTTTCTATGCGTTTGTAGTTTTGTACTATAAAATATAAATTATTATTGTAACCTACGGGCCGCCGTCAAAAGCATGTCAAAAGGATCGGATAATTTTTACAAAGTCATTATGGCCATCATTTTAAAATTTGACGTAATTTTATTTTTTGTGTCCTATAAAAAAAGTTGTTAGACACAGCAAAGTTGGTGATGGTGACGTTTTTTGTCGGTTTACTCCCCTGCGGAACCCTGCTGTCGAGCGCACAATGTTCGTAAAAAAGTGTATTTCACAAATATTGTCGTATTATTTGGCAACACTTGTTATGTACTTAATTTTTTATTAAGCAAACAAATTGCGTCAATAAACTTATAGGGTTTAGAGTTCAAGATACATATTATATTATGAAAAATATATTTTCAGTGTTTAATTTTTGCGCGTTCAACGCGCACATGAATTGGGTACACACACCACACTGACAAGGCGCGGTTATATCAAATCATAACATGTTAACAGTCATGTCAATGTTATAGAACATCTCTATTTTTTCTATGATACGTCATAATTATACCACTTCCAATTTGCAGTTTCCACCACTGGTAACTTGTGTCAATTGTCAGGTGACATTTGTACACTATCGTTCATGGGGCAATATACCTAGTGAAATAGTCGCACTCGCAAGGCGAAGGCGATCCGCTGGACAGCATAAACGCTTCTAGACTGCTCTGTCAGTTTTACGAATAACATTTGCGACCTTGCATAGTTCAAATGACTTTCATTAGATCTATTGAATCGTTGAATGTAAAATGATGTTATCATTTAGCGATCATCCGTGTCAGAGTCAGTTACAAGTTACAACGGCCTTATCACTTATCAGTTTTATCATTGAAGTAGTCTCGCATGACTTGTATGTGTGTGTTTAACATTTTCAGCTACAAAGCAGAATCGCTCGCGGAACGAAGCAGTGTGTATCTTATGAAGTGTTGGAAATTGAAATTTTTAATAAAAAAATGAAAGGTGATACCGTGAACTTTGTTCGTAATCCATTTAGAAGACCATGGATGGACCAACATGGTGCAGCGGCTCCTGCAGCTGGGAATAAGGGAATTAAAGGTGTTATTGCTGGAGGAATAACAGGTTGGAATTTACTGATAATTATACGTATATAAAATAACTTCCTTTAGATACTTTTAAATGAGTCAGCAATTTAAACACTGCAATTTTTTGTATTGAATACATTCTATTGTAATTTGATAATGTTTTTATATACTGAATAGTGTTATTTTATTTTTAGGTGGCATAGAAATTTGTATAACATTTCCAACAGAATATGTTAAAACACAATTACAATTAGATGAAAAAGGCGGCCAAAAACAGTATACTGGAATTGGAGACTGTGTCAAGAAAACAGTGAAAAATCATGGGTTTTTCGGTTTATACAGAGGTCTTAGTGTATTGTTATATGGTTCAATTCCGAAGTCAGCTGTTAGATTTGGAGCCTTTGAGACATTTAAAAAACACTTAGTGGACGAAAAAGGAAACTTGTCTCCGGCAACCAGACTTTTAGCTGGTTTAGGGGCAGGTGTTTGCGAAGCAATATTTGCTGTAACGCCAATGGAAACTGTTAAAGTAAAATTTATCAATGACCAAAGATCAGGAAATCCTAAATTTAAAGGATTTGTTCATGGAACTAGCCAAATTATCAAGTCGGAAGGTAATTAAATTTATACTTAAGTCAATTTGGCACCTATATTTGAGTTCTTAATTGGATCATATAATTTGAAATCGAGTAGGTGCTTTTTTCAAAAGATTTAGTTTGAAAAATGATCGGATGTGAAATATTGGAAGTTTCTTTAAAAATTAAATTCCTAATGATATTTAAAATTTTAATGGAATAAAAAATTCATTAATACCTCTAGTTTTTAACTATTTTATGTTTTTGATTAAGTTCATTAGCTTGAGTTCTTAAGAGAGTTTTTTAATTGGGCGACACGGTAGCAATTATGTTGTCGTCTGTATCGATATACAGGTGTTGGGGGTATCGCAAATGTATAGAATTATATGCAATGCTTCTTCACTTGCCGATACAATATTAACGCCGATAAATAGGGTTCCTATAGGTAAGTGAAAAATTCCATATACTTCTATACATTTGAGGCGCCCCAATGTATTGATATAGTTGACGACATAATATGAAAAATGACAATGAAAAACGCCCTTAAACTTGAAAGTGTCTGTCCTGTTTTTTCAATGTATCAGTTCTCTGTCACTCTACTATCTTATTACGTGTACATAATTTTTGTTGTTTTTTTTATGTAATATAGCTACTATAGTATGTTTGTATGAAAATATGAAGAAACATTTCCCTTCAGTACTTGCGTGCAAAAATAGCATCGATTTTTTGATCTAGTGATTATTATTATTATTAAATTACAAGTCTATAAAAATATTTTCTAAAAGTTAATTATGTGCTTTAATTTTGTGTTTCAGGCATTGGTGGAGTTTATAAGGGCCTAACTGCTACAATTATAAAACAGGGTAGCAATCAAGCAATCCGATTCTTCGTAATGGAAACGCTTAAAGATAAATATCGAGGTGGCGATCCGGATAAACACGTACCAAAACTTGTTGTTGGTTTATTTGGTGCCGTTGCTGGAGCAGCGTCAGTTTTTGGCAACACTCCTGTGGACGTTGTTAAGACAAGAATGCAGGGTCTTGAAGCGTCGAAATATAAAAATACGTGGGACTGCACTCTAAAAATTTGGAAGAATGAAGGACCAGCTGCATTTTATAAAGGAACTGTGCCCAGGTTAAGTAGAGTTTGCTTGGATGTAGCCATTACATTTATGATTTATGATAGTTTTATGGATATTTTCAACAAATTTTGGCCTTGAGAATATTTTCAATATTTTTCATATTTGTTATAGTGTGCACAATTTATGTATTTTCACTAATTTTCTAATTTTACATTCTTCTAATGATTTATTATTGAAAATACTCGTATATGCTTTTATCAGTTTATTTATTTGCTTAAACGTGGATATTTGGTTAAGTTAACCACCACTGATGCATTCCAGTACCAAATACGTTAATTTGATGTCTCAGCAGTTGAATATATAAACCAAGAATACATTAGACACGGCATTGACAGTAATTATTTAAATTTAAAATTTAGGTATGAACAGTATTTTTGCATTTTATTAGTGCTGGTTAACTTTTATAAAAGATGTGTTTATTTTAGTTTAGAAAGTTTTTGATGAAAAAAACTGTCAGGAAGAAACGTGTTTAATGGTCAAATGCCTATTTACTATATCAATATAGATTTGCCTTTGGCTATTTTTCCATCAACAATTTTCTTTAATAATTTAATCGGCTTTTTCATTCATAATTTACTATTAGTGTCACCTTAAAAACATTAGTATATGTCTTTTTATATGTACAACAACTGCATAGAGAGGGGAGTAAGTATGACCATGTAGCTGTAAATATTGAAATAACATTTCTTGCAAAAGTAATTTGTTTATAAGGAAAATAATCAACTGTTGAGATTCAATCGTAATTGGGTGTACAGAAACGTTAGTGACTTAATTGCTTTTATTATTATTTATAACATGCGCATTCCGTTTTTCTGAATATATTTTTTTAATTCTACTTACTCAATTTCTGAAAGATATTTAATATTTTTATTATAACTTCTTTATAAATACACCATTAACACAAACATTCCGAAAGACTGACTATTATTATAATATGTCGATTTACTGAAATCCAGGGATAGACTAAATTAAAATTGTTTTTGTCAAACGAGTATACATGCTTGACGATTTTAGTTATTTTTTCTAGTTTTTTACTAGTAATTGGAATATGTATCGAATATAGTTGGTTAAGTCTTACTTCTTATTTAACATATCTATATAATATAATTTTTTTAACTAAATAGTATCTGTAGGCTGTACCTACTAAAATTTAACACTTCGAAGACTTGTGAATATATGAAAGACTGCATTTGGGATTGTTGATCAATTTTCAAAAAAGCAGTTATAGTTCACATGTATATTTATTTTTTCGTCTATGTGTTTGTTGTTCTTTTTTATTGATAAAATATGAAACAGATATTGCTCCATAAATTAGATTAAAATAATCGGCCAAAAAAGCTTTGTTGTAAATTGTAATTAAAATTGAAAGGTAACTATTCATCCTGTACATTATTTTTTAAAGAAGTGGAAACTAAATTCTGTAATTTTATATTAAACAGATTTTCCTTGCCAAAGGTTTTTCAAATCGCACACATTATTATTTTTAATTCTTTCTGTTGTCTTTTATATGTAGGTACAAGATTGATTTTTTCTCAATAAAATTTCATCTTATCTGATCTTATGCATGAAACATCCATAAGAACTATCGAGAGCAACAAGAATGTGTATACCTAAACAGTAGTTATTTCACTCGCACTGCGCCTGCATCACAGTTGGTCGCGATTTAGATAGAGCGAGTCTGTTCCAGCTATGTAATATAGAGTTCACTGTATTTTAATGAGCCATTGTTTGAACAGTTGCTAAGTGTTTATTTAACGGAATTATGGTGGAATTATGCAACAAAATATTGTTTGATGTATTGTTTGTTTGTTTAAATAAATAAACATTTGAAAATATGCAAATAGTAGCCAGGTATACATTTAAAATCGCTGTAGTACAATGATATTTATTATATTACGAGTGCATAGTTATTGGTTACTCAATATTTCGAATTCGAATTAAAATAAATAAATTTAAACGCAGTGGAGTCCCAAATTAGTATCCAACATAAAATGAAATGGTAGATGCAGGACGAATGAAACATAAATTAGGTTGAAGTCCAGTATAAGTTAGAAACATTTGTATGAACTCGCATTTATTTAGTTTTTTTGATTTTGTCTTTTTTCCATATTTTTTACAAAAAAAAAAAAATAACTAAGTAAATCACGTTCATAGTTTGTATATATAAATATATGATAATCGCAACTCTAATGGTGGCTGTACACTCTTGACCGAGAACTCTCGCTATGTCTCCCCCGAGATATCTCGGCCGAGAGGTCTGCGCTCGAGTGCGACCATGTACACTCTCGCTAAATCAGTTGCAGTTGTGAACTCCAAGGAAATGGACGAAGAAGTTGCTGTGAGAAGCGAGAGTATACAGTGACACACTCGCAGTTCGCGCAAGACCCTTTGACTCGGGCGCAAAAAACCGACGGGACGGAGATCAAGCGAGGAACACCGAGGCTAGACGAGCGCTGCTATTTACACTCTCGCACTCGCCCTGCCTCGGGGTGTCTCGGCGAGAGTGTACAGCCACCATAATGTATCTACTCAATAATATCAATTAAATCTACAAATGTTTAACAAAGATTGAAACCATAATCGAAATCGTAACCGTTTCATTTCAGTGACCAAAACCGAAACAACTATTTTAGCAGAAAACAAAACCAAAACCAAATGAATCGGAATTTTTATAATTATTCAGTTTTTATTTTTTCCGTTATTTATTAAAAATGATATAAACTCAGCCAGCGCAAATCTGGAAGTTTTGAGTTTTAGTCCCGATGATGACGGGTTAAATAAGTAAATTTTTCTGATATAGCATTGTAACGTGACGTCATTGGGTGACTCTCTTAAATATAAAATTACTATTTATAATTGAGTTTTTGATGCTTCGTTTATTTAAAAGTATATTGTTAAAAACCGAAACCAAAACCCGATTAAATTTCTAAAACCGAAACCGAAACCTGAATGTTATTTTGATTAGGTTTCAATCTGAAAAATACGCTCTTTTATTGACTGGCAATAGAGCTTTTTTGATTGAATTTGAATAACTTAAAAATCTCAGTAATATTGTAATTTCGCAGTTTGGTTTGAATTCAAGTTGAGCTAAATTTAAGAAAGGTACAAGCTGGGTGAATACTATTACTGTCAAGCTGATTAAAGTTCAGGCAGGACCGGAATAATCACTTGTGGGCTGTGGCGCCCTTAGACGCAAATCTCAACTGTCAGGTGTACAAAGTAGTCAACAATTTCTATAAAAGTTTCTTTAAGCCGGATTCCCACTGGCCAAAACTGGTGTACTTGGCAAACATTTGTCACTTGTGGATACTTGCTACATCTTTGGATTGATTGATTATAGATTATAGACGCTCGACAACTGGGCTCATTAGCGTTCACGTCGTTGAAACGGATGTACTTGTTCAATTATTGTTGCAACTGGTCTTTTCCAGCAAATAATTGTCATAGGACCGTCAGTAATTTTATAGTTGACAGAACAACTTCGGTGCGTTTCTACAACTTGGTAATGTGACAAATATTTATCTAGCACACCAACCATGGTACTACTTTAGAATTGATTTAGAGGAAGACTTAATCAACTTGATAAATAATTTTTTTTAAACTTATATATTTTTGCTGTGTTATTATGAGTGACACAAAAAAATCTCATAACAGGCTGGAACCTATGTAGTATATTAAAAAGCTTTTGTTCTGTTTAAGCATATTGCATTTTTATACTGTAATCATATTAATCAGTGGAAAATTGCCAAAAGAATATTTTGGATATGTAAAGTGATAAAATCGAAAAAGTAATTTGAAAGAAACTAAAATACTATAATTATAAAATGTTCAATGTTAATGTCTGCAGTTATTTGAATTATTTATTAGCATTGTTCAAAGCAATGTTAATATATTTTCAACGTAGTATTTTATTCAGCCTTTAAAAAAGGCAACATTTTTTTACTATAACTGTTGCAGTAATAATATAATTCAGAGCAATAGTACCTGTATGCGTAACATTGAACACAATTATCTAATGTTTTTAATAAATTTATATTTTTTTCTCTTGTTATATATTTTTTTGTAAATTGGTCAAATTTTATGTAATTGTTATATTTTTGGTTATTCTATTTGTTTATATGTCGTTTTTTTGTTAGAATTAAATCCTGTAATATTTTATTTATTGTTTTGATTTTTTCGCATTTTTTGCTATTTATAAGTGTAGAGTACTGTAATACTATATTATAGTACTAGTACAGACTATATAGATTACGAGCAGAATGACAGCGTGGCAGATTTCGAAACTTTTCTGTAAGTACTTTTTATTGTTTATACGCCTCACTTTTAGTTAAATCAATTTTTTAATAAATTGTATTACTGACATTGCTATCGTCCGTGAGTATTTACAATTTCTTAAGCCACAAGGACAAGTACAAATTTTCTTCACTTTCATTGTTAAATTCGGTTCCATGACAATTGATCCCAACGACATTTGATCCCAACGACAATTGATCCCACGACATTTGATCCCAAAAATTGTCTATAAACTAACAGAGCCTGATAAGAAATAAAGTTATTAAATTTTATTAATTTAATGAAATAATTTAATCGATTATTCTCTTTGTCGGGAAATTTGTTTGAATTAAATTTGTAGACGTTGTGATATATTTGTAATTACATTGTTATTAGAATTCTAACGAATGTAATAGTATAATGTGTTTATGAGTTAATAATCCTTTAGAGATTATGTAATGATCAAGTTGAATAATTCACTTTTATTTATCATTGCCCGGGATACGTCGTAATTTTGTCAAATATTGTTTTTTATAAATTTTGTTGAAAAATTATTGTACATAGAAACTTTGAAACGTCAGGTGTGCAGTCAGTTTGGTCTTTCGTGCTTTTCACATTATAAGGAATTGTTAAATATGCCATTAAAGTTTATGAAAAGTCAGCGTGATAATTTGTTATTAATTCATAAAATACAATATTTGACAAAATTACGACGTATCCCGGGCAATGATAAATAAAAGTGAATTATTCATCTTGATCATTACATAATCTCTAAAGAATTATTAAATAATAAACACATTATACTATTACTCCGTTAGAATTCTAATAACAATGTAATTACAAATATATCACAACGTATACAAATTTAATTCAAACAAATTTCCCGACAAAGAGAATAATCGATTAAATTATTTCATTAAATTAATAAAATTTAATAACTTTATTACTTATCAGGCTCTGTCGGTTTATAGACAATTTTTTGGGATCAAATGTCGTGGGATCCATTGTCGTTGGGATCAGTTGTCGTGGGATCAAATGTCGTGGTATCAAATTAATGGGATCAACTGACGGCACACCGTTAAATTCGTAGTTCTTGACAAAATGACATTACGTAGTGTATTATTATAGTGAGATACTTAGCTTAGAACTGTATTTTAGGATTACCGAATGCTGGCGGATAAAAGCACCAAATTTGGTGTGATGGTACCTTAGGATATACTAATAAATGTTAGCCTAGGAGCCCTCTGGGATTTCTAAAAAACAACTTTTGGCGGCCGAAAAACCACGAAATTTTACCACCTTTTTTGCTTTTTTCGAAATATCTCGGAAACGGTCAATTTAAGCAATTCTTCCATTATGTAATATTTTAAAGAGAATTACATTTCCTACAATTTTCATTATAATTTATAAGCATTTAAGTTTAAGCGAATTGAATGAAAAATTGCCAAATAGAAGAAAAAAACTGATTTTGAAGTAAACTTAAATGCTTATAACTTGAACATTTTTAAGTTATCGAGATAAGACAAAAAACATCGTTATAGGGTATTAAATTTCCTATGAATTTCAGGACGGGTTTTTTTTATTTGGTATGGAAGGTGGGTACTTGAAACGCGTGTTGAAAAAACACTTAAAACTCAGTGATGATTTCAGCTTTGACTGCCTTTAACTTCTCAATTTTAAAAGATATCGATATGGGACAAAAAGGACGGTTTAGGGCGTTCCTTGCTTTATGAACATGTGTATTTTCAATTTAAAGTTCAATGAAGAGAACACAATAAATAAAGGTATTGAAAAGGACATTACATTTTAACCATTGGTTGCCAAGTTTACAAAAAGCGCGTGGTTTTCAAGAAGCTGTAGCGCGCTTACCATTAGTACCACAGAAAAGTTGTGGGAACGAAAATTGTAGGAAAAGTAATCCTCTTTAAAACATTGCATAATGCAAGAATTGCTTAAGTTGACCGTTTCTGAGATATTTCGAAAAAGCAAAAAAGGTGGTGAAATTTCGTGGTTTTTCGGCCGCCAAAAGTTGTTTTTCAGAAATCCCAGAGGGCTCCTAGGCTAACATTTATTAGTATACCCTAAGGTACCATTATACCAAATTTGGTGCTTTTATTTCACTAAGCCACCTCACTATTAGGTAATAGTCATTGGTGCAACTAGGATTTAAGGCTAGGGGGAGGAATTCCAGTATGTCTGTCTCTGGGAGGGACTGTGACCCCCTCCTCCTCTACTTACATGCATGCAAAGCATCTATTTTATAATGGGTATGGCAAAAAAACCTTTACGCATAACGCAGGTACTACTAGAGACGTTTGTTGAACATGAACATGATTAGTGCAGATAACCTAAAAATCATACTTGAAGGTGACCACTGACCGTCTGCAGTATTTCTAAAACCAATCAAATGTTCAGCGTAATATTTTTCTGTGATTTTTGTCTCATAACTATAGCTAAGTTCCAAAATTTAATATAGTGAGTCATGCACTTATACTTCACTATTTATATAAGCGGCACAGTTTTTATGCATGGGACGCATATGCGGACGCGTATGCTTACATTTGTTTAATTTCATTGCTTTTAGCTCCATTAACCTTGTTACGAACTATGGCATGACTCACTATCTTAAATTTTGGAACTTTCAATAGTTATTTGACACATATTTCGGTTCTAAATCTAATGGTCTGAAAACAGACGAAACACACAATTTTAATTAATTTTCGGTCGTTCTTTAGTATTGCCACCGACCCATGGGTAACCGTAAAGCTACTAACAAACCACTAAGCAGTGCCGCTGAGTGACTTCGTCTGAAGCAACCCTATTCTTATATAAAATGAGGTAGGCGCATACGTCGCTAGCTCCTAGACTCTAAGGTTGATGACACACACCAGCTGATGTTAGTGTTTTTCAATGATGCAAAACACACCTCAGCGAGAATTTCCTGCCGAGTGAAAGCCGACTCTCAGCCGCCTCGACACATCGTTCTCCACAAAAAAACGCCTGACTGCCGAGTTGACACCGCTGTGTGTGTCGTGTCGAGGCGGCGGTCGCCTCAGGGGTGTGCCGTCAGTTGATCCCAGCAATTTGATACCACGACATTTGATCCCACGACAACTGATCCCACCGACATTTGATCCCAAAAAATTGTCTAACTAACAGAGCCTGATAAGTAATAAAGTTATTAAATTTTATTAATTTAATCGAGGGAAATTTGTTTGAATTAAATTTGTAGACATTATGATATATTTGTAATTACATTGATATTCGAATTCTAACGAATGTAATAGTAAATATAATGTGTTTATGAGTTAATAATCCTTTAAAGATTATGTAAAGATCAAGTTGATAAATTCACTTTTATTTATCATTTCCCGGGATACGTCGTAATTTTGTCAAATATCGTATTTTTTAAATTTTGTTGAAAAATTACCTATTGTACATAGAAACTTCGAAACATCAGATGTGCAGTCAATTTGGTCTTTCGTGCTTTTCACATTATAACGAATTGTTAAATATGCCATTAAAGTTTATGAAAAGTCAGCGTGATAATTTGTTATTAATTCATAAAATACAATATTTGACAAAATTACGACGTATCCCGGGCAATGATAAATAAAAGTGAATTATTCAACTTGATCATTACATAATCTCTAAAGAATTATTAAATAATAAACACATTATACTATTACTCCGTTAGAATTCTAATAACAATGTAATTACAAATATATCATAACGTCTACAAATTTAATTCAAACAAATTTCCCGACAAAGGGAATAATCGATTAAATTATTTCATTAAATTAATAAAATTTAATAACTTTATTACTTATCAGACGCTATTAGTTTATAGACAATTTTTTGGGATCAAATGTCGTGGGATCAATTGTCGTTGGGATCAAATGTCGTTGGGATCAATTGTCGTGGGATCAAATGTCGTGGTATCAAATTGCTGGGATCAAATGTCATGGAACCGCCTCAGGCAGCTAGTCGGCGCAGAACCGCTGTGTGTGTCATCACTAAAGGATACTTCAGTCAGTGCCGAATTAAACCTTGTGGAGGCTCCTAGACAGTCAAAATCTCGGAGCCCCTCGCAAATTATCTGCTATTAATACGTTTTAAATTTTACCAATCAACAGTACCAATTTTTTTACATAAAACAAATTCTAAAAACTGCCGTTCCCTTGGGGCACTTCGAATGATTGTTTTCCACAAAAGGCGCGGGCACATAGGCCGGTGCCTACTTTGCTTATATGATAATCCGGCACGTAAAATGATCAAGCGGATTTCACATAATCCTGTTTAATTTGAATCTTGTTGTTTATAATCTAGGGCCTAGGCCCTATAGAGTATAGACTGCATAAAGAAATGGAAACGAATGTAGTTAGGAAACTTTACGTGTCATTTAACCCAAATTTTACATCGATGGGGATTAGCTCATTCTCGTACTATGATTTTGTGTAGCAATAGGACATTAGAACAATACTAGGACTAGGTAGTAGGTACCTATTGAAGGACATTTTGAAAAAATGAAAAAAAATTAACAAAATAAGTTATACCTAGGTATATAGCTAAACAATATACCCAATCGCAAGAAAAGTAGAAAATGTGTGATTGATATTATACCTACATGTTTAAAAGTAACACCAACGAGTCCACCGATATCACTGAGTTAAAACGTATAGAGACGCTACAAGCATTTTAAAGTGAAGCCAGTCGCCATATTTATTCAGTTCTCATTTTATATGTAAGAAGAAGAAAAAAGAGTAAGGGGGCCGTGTGGTCTAGTGGTTAGCGTATCGGCCTCTAGAATCTAGATCAGAAGGTCGTGGGTTTGAATCCCACCTGTGCTCATGCATGTTTTGTGATGTCATTTAGTTTTAAGAAAGTTGTTATTTGATGTAGTTGAAAGACGCTAATGACCTGATATGTCGACGCGTCTATAATCTACAATAAATAAAATAAATAAAGAAAGGAGTAATATTCCCAATCAATCCCGTGTTTGGCCGCCATATTTGTTATCCCCTGTGACGGCAGACCTGGCTTCAACTTTGTATAAAGCAGTAATGTATACGGTAATCGGCATAGCTTTTAACTCAGTGACCGTACTGCACTCTTTTAGCACTACATAGTACCTCCATGGTGTAGGTACTAGTACTTACATGGTGTAGGTACAGTGTCACATTTCGTTGTATTTCTAGAATCTAGGGTATCTCGTTTGACGTTAGGTACCTACTTAACTATAATAGAAAAGAACTGAATTGTGGAACAAAAGTTTTCTCGAAACGAATTCAATAGTGAAATCATTATTTTGATGATTTTCATTAATGAAAATTTTAAAAGTTACCATGAATATGAGTTTTACATATTTTTCAAGGAAACACAGTGGGGTAGGTTTGTTTTAGGGTTCCGTACAAACATGGTAAAAAACGGAACCCTTATGGTGAGACTTCGTTGTCTGCTTGTATGTTACAGTCGATTATTATGCTGTAGACTTAAAATTTGGCATAGTTATAAAAGCTTGTTTGCCCGCGGAAAAACGACACATAGGCAAGTTGCACATTTAGTTTTCCTCTATCTCTACAAATACAACGGAAATTTGAACACTGTAGAACTGGTAAACGTATCTGTTGAATTTTCAATGTATAGTTAAAAAAGTGTGGGTGTGTACTTATGTACGCACGTCAGAAGTTATACTTCTTTGGCGTAACAAAACAAAAATAACTCCAAAAATTTTATCCCGCGTGCCAGTACTAAACGTTTGTAATAATGACGATAAAATAATAAAATAAAGATATTAAATAAATTAATTTAATTTAATAAATTATTAATTTATTAAATATATTTATTTATTATATTTATATCTAATTATGTATTTAAAAAAAGCATGTTTGTGTTGAGATTCGAACCCGACACTTATTGCGTATGACGCGACGGCGCTATCCGTTACACCACGCACATCTTACATAGCAGTGCTATATAATAGGGTATTATAATCATGAAAAATAATAATGTAAACAGTACGGGTGTTGGAGTACGAATTCATATTTAACGAAAGCGGCATAAACGAGCGTTTGTATAGCAATAACTTTTATTAATGTTATTCAAAACTGAAAACGCTCTTGTCACATTGTGACTGGTGATAATAGGGTATTTATAATCATGAACTTCCGACTAACTTCATGGTGTTACTTTCGACTAATTTCATGGTGTTAAAACGTAAAATTTCACTCTCATCATTTTTCCATAACGCGCCAAAAGAAGTATAACTTCAAAAATAATAAATTTAAAATTTGAATCGGTATAGAGCCCAGATAGGCCTGACATTTGGTGACCTTAAATATAAAAATCTGTAAGATTTTACAACACTATAAAGGGCCATTTGACACATCAATATCATAATAATTCACATTCATTGTTTGATTTTTGTCTGTGCCATACTGTCATACACCAGTTACTTAACTAAAATATTTGAGAATTAAAGCCTAAACTTGACTCAAAAATGATAATCCGGCGTTGCGCATCTGTATAATTAATTCATAAATAAGGCCATTAGCGTGTTATTACCACACCTAAATGTTTATTGATAATAATTAGGGATGGGCGATTTAAAGACCTTTGGTGAAGTTGACTTGCAGATCGATTTCATCAGATTCCACAACTAAAGGTACGTGCAGTACGCAGCTCGGATTCTAGATGGTAGCATGTATGGTAGATGGTGGCTGAAATTATAAGCATTTATAGGTTTGCACAACGAAGTTTTGATACATTGATACAAGCTTAAGTCGCGTTTGAAATGTCAGATAGCGAAGACGAATATTTGTGTTCTTCTGCTACAAAGTGGTATATTTTAAATACAAATTTGGGTAGGAGCTATCATGTCCACCCTATTAATAGAAAACGATCTAAACATGGCGAATTTCATCATTTATACCAAGAATTAAAATTTTACCCAAACCGTTTTTTTTGAATATTTACTTATGGAACCTAACACTTTTAAATACGTCTTAGAAAAAACTCAAAACAAATTAAATAAAAACTGGCAAAATTTCACTTATTAAACTAGTCACATCCATTGCGAAACTTGTAACGGCCATTTGACAGTTGTCACACGCTGATTGTAGTAGTCAGCGCGCTGAAAGAATGGTGAGATACATTCTTGAATCTACCAGCTCTTGTAACAGCGCTTATACCTGCTACACTCACTGCTTCGTTGTGTACGCTCGCATATATAACAATGCATTAATTTAAGCAAGCCCTGTTATGATCTACGCTACCATCTAGAATCCCAGCTCCATACTGCACGTTCCTTAAAGGAAACTGTGCAAGTCGATCAAATAGATGACTTTAATCGATGTCTCGTGTCGTTAACCGGAAATTAAAGGAAGTAAGGAGCGAGAGGAGAGCATTGATGTTATAGTAATTAATTTCTATAAGGTTTTGTGTAATAATAGGTTTAGGTATAATAAAAGAATGTATAAACGAGAAAAAAAATAGACGAGTGCTTTGTTATTGGTCGACTTGACTAAATTGGAAGATAACTACGGATGCAAGTCGACTATTGATAATATTATTAGTATCCACAAATAAAGCATATTAGTTGCATATAAAATGAATATTGCATTTATTTTCTAGCAAATTTTTTATTCTTGTTAAATATTATTGTTATAAAGTCAGACTATTTTGTATATGTACGATTACATTATTTTGATATCAGCTTACTAATATGAGTGTTTTTATAAGAAGTAAACAAGTAGATATTCACTAGTTAATAAAACGCTTTAGATAAAATTTGTTGTTTGATTCTTTTTCTTTTTTTAATACCTGTATTAATAGAGGCAGGCTCAAATTGGACGTGCGGGCAACACTAAAAATCAGGGACGCCGGAAGAGCTGTTGTGTGTATTGAGAGTCTAACACGCTTGAAATTTTCACGCTTTTTCGGGGATGCCCAAAAAAGCGGGTATTGCCATTAATTGCCATATGAGAGAAACCGTGCGCCAGATAAGGAGGCTTTTCAACCGTTTTTTGTAACTTCCCGCTAAGAAAATTGTAAATTTTCAAAAATTCTGGAAGTTATTGGTTTCAGCCAGATTTTCGAAAATCGAGTTTTCAACAGATCTCGACATTTTGAGGTTCTAGGAAGCAATTCTGACTATTTCCAAGTGGATGTCTGTATGTGTGTGTGTACGTATTGTAACCATCAGCCTGTATAGTGTCGGTAGCTTGAAAGTAGCCACGGATATTTTGATTGGCTGCGTATATCAGTTAATTGCGTAAAACGAACGTTCTCGATTATGCGAGTTAAAACAGAACTGTCTTCTTGTGAATAGAACGCGACTTTGAGATTCATTCTGCGTTTCGCGTTGATCTGATTAGAATACGTAATTTATGATTTTGGAGGGGTGTCGGCCACAGTGTGTAAACCTTGAATAACTTTTGAACGGATCAACCGATTGAGATCGGGTTTGCAGCATTCGAAGGAGTTTTACTCAATTTAGATTTCCTAAAAGTATGAACTTAAACGATTAAGTTGATTTTGAGAAATCCCAAAAATAAAATTTTTGAAAAAATGTTTTTTTGAATAAGTTCTAAAATACTTTATCGATCGATTCCAAAATATAACCAGTTCTATTCCCAAAAAAACCGCGTCGAATGGCGCAAACCCGATCTCAATCGGCTGATTCGTTCGAGAGATATCGTCGAAAAATTAAAAAAAGTGTTTTTTCTAAAAATAAACTTTTAGATTTTTTGACCGATCGAATTTTGAAATCTTATCATTTTCTGCGCTCAAAAAAACGGCGTCTAATGCCGCAAGGCCCATTAAAATCGGTTCATTCCTTCGAAAGATATCGTTGTCAAAAAATTTTCAAAAAAAAGTTTTTTTGGAATAACTTTTAAATTACTGAACTGATCGATTCCAAAATCTAATTTAAAAAATAATAAAAATAAATCAAAAAACTCCGGTCGCAGTGCCAAACCCTGCCGACAATATAGTGTATTTAGCATTCGTTATTATGTGAACTTGAGTTTGTTTTTAGATAAAATAAAAAAATTAACCCACATTACTTAAAATAATTAAATTTTCCTAAATTTCAATATTAGACATGGATTTTATCAGTACATCTGCACGAAATTAAATACACTCTTCAGTATAAGTAAATCCGTACCCTCAAACTAGTGTTTTCAGAAAATTTGTAATTTCGGTCCTGTCGACCCGATTTTTTAAAAATTTTAGCAGCACATTTTAATATTTACTGAAGGGTTAAATTTCAATTATGAAACGATTATGAAATTTTTTTTGTTATTTTTGGGCCCAAAAACATTTTTGAATCCCTGAAAACCACCCTTAAAATGGTTCGATTGGGCTTCATGCGGTGAGGGTTTCCAACGTGTCTACCAAATTTCGTCAAAATTAATTAACTCTTTCGAAAGTTATAGCCCGTACACACATATAATATACATATATACTGGGTGTTCGGTCTCAAAGTCGAAAATAGGGAATTAACGTTGTGTGCCATTTTTAAGTAAGTATTTTGGCTTTTACTTCTACTCGTATAGACTATATAATAAGAAAACAAATAGGTAATTATTCATTTTTATTTTAATTATTACAAAAATGCTTACGTCCACCAATTACGAGTACCTACAAAAGTTTTTTGAGAATAATTTTTATTACGGTCCACTTCTTTCAGTGTTTTGTTTTTTGCCTACTTAATTTGAAATCATTACTGCAAAATTTCAAATTGGTATTTTAAAGTAAAAATGTCATTTTCGGTCTTATTTTTAGAATCATTTGATGCGCAATAATTTTATCTTTCGATAGGTATCATTACCTTTCTTGTACGTTGAATTGACGAACACGAATCAGCAAAAATGAACAATACCATGTTAAATCCCTATGTTCACCTTTGAGACCGGACACGGGGTACATACAGGGTGTTCCAAAATTGCTAGGACAGAGCTACCACGTGTAGTAGAGGTCAAAATAAGTCGATTGGACCCAATTTATTTATATACCAAAATGTACCGTTTGCCTGTGAGAAGAGTTCAAAGTTTACATAAAAAAACACATTTTTGTACGCTGTTCAGAAATGAGTGAAACAAATTGAATGCAATTTGACAAAAGTTCATTTTAGAGGATTAATCTCCTTTCGGTAATCAAAGAAACCCAAAAGAAATTGTAGAAGGGTTAAAACCACCCTCACCCCCTGACATTTTTTTCAGAACTTTCTTAGGGGTGGTAATACGGTTAGCGAGAAGACTGATTAATTATCTTCATTTTGTTACTCTTGTAAAAATTTCGTATTCCGCGTAGTTCCGAAGGAAAAAAATGTTTTCTTAAATAATGCTAACAGATATTCCTAGTACAAGTTTAATAAAATCGTAATATAAAATTTTATATACAAAATTTTATGTAAACTTTGAACTCTTCTCGCAAACGGTACATTTTGGTACCTATATAAATAAATTGGGTCCAATCGACTTATTTTGACCTCTACTACACGTGGTAGCTCTGTGTCCCAGCAATTTTGGGACACCCTGTATATACGTATACTAAGAATGTCTCACCTAAGTTGTCGACGTGTCTATAATTACAATAAAAATAAATACCTAAATAAAAAAAAATATAGAATGTCTCGGGCGATATCTCATATTTTATTACGAGCTTTAGAAAAAAGTTTTAATTAAAAGTTGGATTGGAAAAAGAGCACTACTTACACTTTAAAATTATTTTTAGCTATACAGGGTGTACTACTATTAAAATACACACCAACCATATTTTTCAAGTTGAGTACTTTTTTTGCATGTGCTGCCCTCCAGATACTTTAGAGTTAAATTTAATTATACAGGGTGTTAGTTGCAATACTTAGTTGGAAAATGCGTAACTTTAACTTACCTTAAGTCAATTTTTTTAAGTAGTACACCCTGTATATCTTTAGGTAAGTTAATAGAGTACGCTTTCCTCTACACATTTTATATCGAATTATATACAAGGTGGGCTATTTAAAAAAAAATTTAAGTAGCACACCTTGTATATCTTAAGGCATAAAATGTATAGAGGAAAGTGTGCCCTATTCACATACCTAAAGATATATAGGGTGTGCTATTTAAAAAAATTGACTTAAAGTAAGTAAAAGTTTTGCATTTTCCAACTATTGCAAGTAATATAATTAAATTTAACTCTGAAGTATTTGGAGGGTAGCACATGCTATCATGCTATGGACTAATTACTTGACATGCAAAAATTGACTCAACTTGAAAAATGTAGTTGGTGTGTACTTTAGTAGCAGATAACAAAAATGTAGAATTTTGCAGAAAAAGTTAAATATTTTGGCAACGTCCCAACCGAATTTAAAAAATGGCACCATTTTATGTAGGCCTCTGAATGGACACTGAGATGCCTTGAAAATATACAGGGTGTTCTACTTATAAAAATCGTACACCCTGTATAGCTAAAAATAATTTTAAAGTATAGTTCTCTTAATCCAATCCAACTTTTATTTAAAACTTTTTTTCTAATGCTCATAATAAATGAGATGTCGTCCGAGACATTCTTAGTAACTCACCCTGTATACAGGGTGAGTTCGACCACCCGTATCAGTCGTTTTTTTCGAAAACGGTTAGTCGTAGAGAGTTGTGTCAAAAATTTGTATTATAAAAGCCCTAATAAAGAATCGAATGGCGAGAATTTTTTTTTCCGGGAAGGTCAGCTTCCCTATTAGTTTGCTTCAGAATGTCCAGAACTCCGGAATTATAAATGTAACGATAGGTCGAAAGTGGTATTGTTGAAAAGATCTTTAAAAAATAAGCAAGTTTTGTAAGAAATTTTTTTTATTACTGCCACCCCTGTAAATTTCTATAAGTATAAATATAAATTATTATATGTTCAAAACTCCGGAATTTTAGAAAGCACGATAGGTTGAAAGTGGTGCTGTTGAAAAAAAATAGGCAAGTTTCGTAGGAAAAATTATTTAATTACTGCCACCCCTGTTAAGTAACAATCGTTTGAAATTATTAAATCAAAATTTCATAATAACGATCGAAGTCGGCATTAAAAATCTAGCAACCTTAGACATTGTCACAAGTGTTCAAACTGTCTTCCATCTATATATTTAAAACACAAGCCCTATTTCTCTAGACAATCCGCCAGCAACCCCTGCTCAACCGATTGACATAATTTTTTTTTTAAAATGAGGCCTTTAGTCCACAGATATGTTATCGCTATTTTTTTTTTGGTGAAATTTCTTTAAAAGGGGTGATTTCAAGCGATAATAGTAAAAATGACGAGGGGGGCAGTGGGGTGAAGAGAAACGTAAACAGAGAAAATCCATCGGCGTTCACGATACATGAGTGTGAGAGAAATGCAAATGTGCAAATGTGGTGAAAATATCGGTGTGTCTGAGACGCAAGTAAATAGTGTGTCTGAACGACGTATGTCATTCTTTAAGTCAACTGTTTAAAATCCAAGACAAATGCACCGCGAATATATCACTCAATATCGGCTGTCACTTTAAAACTAAAGATGAAAATCGGACATAAAAACGGATTTAGGGCGGGTACTTTTTGTCAATATTAGATAAATTGTGAATTATAGATTCTTTTAAATGTACCCTCGAACCGATAGCCATAATTTAAGATTATAAAATCCAATTTTCAATTTCGCCAAGAGCCGCCGTTTGCTTAATGAGTGCGACAGAGAAAAGACAGAGATGCATATAAAAGTCATGTTGCATATTTGACATCTCGATATTGTCAATTATAAAACAAAAGATGTTCAAAATGTTAAACATTTAATAGCTGTCACTTTGTTACTGCAAATGACAAATTAGCTTCAGTTTGGGTTTAGGACCGGTACTTTTTGTCAAATTTATGTAAAATGTTAATATTAGATTCTATTAGAACCTATGTATGAGACGGAGCCTGCGATATTTGCTTGGATATTTGATTTTAAAAACGACCAAGAGCACAGATATGTCTCAATGAGTAAGACGAAGATGCAAATATACGGGATGTCCATAGATATATCCGGCTCTCGAACTGTCAGTTGGAAACAAATGATCCTCGATTTTTAATTAGCGCTAAAATTCAAAATAATCGTTAGGTATAAAAATCTTATTTTATATAAAAAATAGTTAACAAAAGTGTAAATTTACGTTCATTTAAAGCGAAAATAGCATTTTCATATTTTATGAAAACTGTTTTTTGTATAAAATTTGGTCAGAGATCACGAAAAAATTTACAGTTCAATCTGACGTTAATAGATAAGGAGTACAGTCGAGAATTCCAATTTGACATTTCAGATTCTAACCTAACATATACAGACAAAAATATATTTTTTACATGTTTTTAGTCAAATAGGCGTTTAATTGAAGGTCTGCGAAAAGTTTAGAGACGGCACTGCCCAGTTTTTTCAATATTAAAGCTACATTATTTTTGACAGATTACATATTCTTTTCCGATAGTATAATCATAGAGATCGGTTATAAGAAAAATAAAAGTACTAATCATGTCAAGAAATTAGCATGTGTAAGGGGCAGAGCCCCGTACTGAAAGAATATGGATTGGCCGACTCTTAACTAGGTACGTTTGTAAAAATTAACCGATTCTTTTGAAAATTGATATTTGAGAGTTTTATAGGACACAAAAAAATAAAATGACGTCAGATTTCAAAATGGCGGCCATTTGAAATTTTTTTTGTAAAAATTATCTGATCCCTTTGAAAATTGATATTTGACAATTTCATAGGACACAAAAAAATAAAATGACGTCAGATTTTTCAAAATGGCGGCCATATGTACTCTGTTATATAAATCATCCGATCCTTTTGAAAATTGATATTTGAGAGTTTCATAGAACAAAAATAAATAAAATGACGTCAGATTTTTCAAAATGGCGGCCATATGTACTCTGTTGTAAAAATCATCCAATCCTTTTGAAAATTAATATTTGAGGGTTTCATAGGACACAAAAAAATAAAATGACGTCATAGTTTTCAAAACGGCGGCCATATGGACTCTTCTGTAAAAATTATCCGATCCTTTTGAAAATTGATATTTGAGAGTTTCATAGGACACAAAAAAATAAAATGACGTCAGATTTTTCAAAATGGCGGCCAGATGTACTTTTTTGTAAAAATTACCCGATCCTTTTGAAAATTGATATTTGAGAGTTTCATAGGACACAAAAAAATAAAATGACGTCAGATTTTTCAAAATGGCGGCCATATGGACTCTTTTGTAAAAACTATCCGATCCTTTTGAAAATTGATATTTGATGTATATGTACGTGCAAATTTTTTTTCTCTTTTAAATATAGTACTTAGTTTCTCAAATACCGACAAACTCATCGATTTTTTCTGAAGATCATTCGTACGTAAGTATTACACTGATAGATACGTTCTATAGCTTCTAAAAAACTACTATTTTACGTACACTTTAAAGTTATGTTTGAATCAAAAATATTTATCAAAAATTATATTAAAAACATATCGTTAAAAGCTAGGTTATGTGTTTTACTCACGCGTTCGTATACACAATGATATTGAGAAAGCTTGAAATATATATTTCTTATTGTTTTCTTAATAAAGTGATTCATATTACATATAAAAAAGGTTTGTGTTGGCAAACATTTTTTTGGCGATAGCCTTTACTAAACCATTGTTAAAATAAAAATATATATGAGCACTGTGGTTGGAATAAAAACAAAATAAAATATAGTTACTTCTTACCACAACAGTTTTATTGATGGATGTACATTTCGAAAGCTAAGCTTTCATCTTCAGCGAATAAAACTGTTGTGGTAAGAAGTAACTATATTTTATTTTGTTTTTAAACCATTGTTCTTTGAAGACAGTGTTAAGTCGTCGCAAAAAAGTTTTGCACGGGTACACTAGTTTACTCTTTAATACATACTACTGAGCTCTTCTGGTTATACTGTGAGTGTACTTCTTCAGTGTTTAATGATCGATAGATAGGTAACTAGATTTTAAATGCGAACTTTTAAAAAGTTCGTTATTATGACATTTTAATTTAATAATTTCAAACAAATATTACTTAACAGGGGTGGCAGTAATAAAAAAAAAATCCGTACCAAACTTGCTAATTTTTTAAAGATCTTTTCAACAATACCACTTTCGACCTATCGTTACATTTATAATTCCGGAGTTCTGGACATTCTGGAACAAACTAATAGGGAAGCCGACCTTCCCGGAAAAAAAATTATCATCATTCGATTCTTTATTAGGGCTTTTATAATACAAATTTTTGACGCAACTCTCTACGACTAACCGTTTTCGAAAAAAACGACTGATACGGGTGGTCGAACTCACCCTGTATATAAACATTTTCAAAAATGGTGCCAAGCTATTCAAAATGATGTGAAACGTCGAGAAATTTTGGTCCGACTCCTAGGTCCCGCCATCCGACCGAAACAAACGTAGAACAAACGATTGGCGTTGAAAAAATTGAAAAAAATTAAATTGGTCCATACAACTCCACATTCATTCATTCTGCTGAGAGTAAGGAAATCTTTTGTCCTTTTTGGTGAATGAGAGATGAATTTCTTAGATTGCCGAATTCCAGCGTGAGATTTTGTTTTCTTGCTCCCACTTTCGAACCCCCATTCACAGAAAGATTCCAGGTCTATGAACTTTTGGCGTCCCCTTCCTTAGCAAGAAAGTCTGTCTTTTTATTGCCCTCAATACCATTATGTCCTGGCAGGGCCGTAGCTAGGGGGGGGCATTAAGGGGCAATGCCCTACCTTAAAACATCCAGTGCCCTACTTTAAGGAATTATAAACAAGCCGCAAAGACTGTCACGACAGAATGACAGACTTGATCTATCTGGCATTTGGAAAAACAAGATTAAATTCGTTGGACTAAATGAAGTTCTTCGGAAATTTGATAACATGGCAAGTTCTTTATTTATTTTTTTTTTTGAATAAATTGTCATTTACCGTTTTCTTGCTTTTGTAATTTGATATCACCAGATGAGGTGGGCAATCCAATTAAATAATTGTAGTCTTTTGCTTCAGCCCTACTTTAAACTTTCAGTGCCCTAACTTGAATTCAGCTCTAGCTACGGCCCTGTGTCCTGGGACCATATAAGGGTAATCCTATTACTGGTGCTTAGATTTTCCACCGTATTCAGGCAATCCCAGACAAGTTTTCACTCATGGCAATATGCATTGAGAGCCATTAGAGCTGCTCTGCTGTCCAATAGAATATAAATTTTTGCGAACTTGTATCATTTTTGCACGCAATATAAAGCGCAAATCTATATAGCGTATATTTTCGCATGGAAAACATTTGCTTCGGGGCCCGTTGGAGCAGAGATCCTTGTTTTTGGGGCATATACTCCTGCTCCTGTTCTTTTATCCATTTTGGATCCATCGGTGTAGTACAACACGAGAGATTCCCTGGGGAGTGTTGGCATACCTACTTCCCAGTGCTAATTATGGAGCAAAATGGTTTAAAATATAGCGAATCAAATGGTACAAAAAAGTTAGAAAAAAATCAGTGGGGGGTTTTAGAGATTTTTTGGGGTTTTACTCTGGAGTAGGGCGACCGGTGCAAAATCTAATAACAATGGAGCAAAATGGTACAAAATATAGCGAATCAAATGGTACAAAAAAGTTCGAAAAAAGTCAGTGGGGGGGGGCTATTAGAGATTTTTTGGGGCTTCCAATTTCTGTCCCACTGCTGGAGTAAAAAATTTGATTGTGGAGCAAAATGATACAAAATATAACGAATCGAAATCCATAATGAAAGCACTTAATTGTTGACTGGGAGGGGCGTCGTTAAGTTAGCCTCTGCCATTTAGTTTTCCAAATATCTTTCTTGCTAATGCGGAGCAAAATTTTTTGTTAACGGAGAAAAAAAGTGCAATATTAGAGTAAAATTCGGACATACTTCAATTTTGAAGCCCGGTTTTACATACATTACGAAAAACAAGTTATCATTGCCATTTTTGGTATAGACATGCGTATACTATGTCATTAATATAATATAGTCCACCTTGAAATAGTGTAGAGCAGGGGTGCTCTAACGGACGACAGCACTGGATTTACACTAGGGGCTAGTACCCAGGGCGGCAAATTTTCAGGGGCGGCAAAATTTGGAATGTAAAAACATTCATAAATTAAAATAAATAAAATACATTTTCTCATTCTTAAGAATGTGTGTAAAATTATAAACACTGCAGTTTTATTTAAAAAATTTTGAAAAAAACTTCAGTGTCTAGAATTTTACACACATTTTTAGTAAAGATAATAAGTACCTATCTTGTTATTCACAATTTTTGAAAGTTTTTGTCCCAGTCACAACTTGTTTGATATGATCATTATTTTAGTTCAAATTGCGAACTGCAAAATGCACAGATCACTGTTTCCGATGAATCATTTTATTTATTTGAAAATTGTATGCCGAACCTTTACCCATTTTATGTAGGCTTTAGGTAATGGGGCGCCATTTTTCATAGTGTTCTAGGGCGGCACTCAGGGTAAATCCGACCCTGGATAGAGATAATAGTTGTAACAAGTTTGGTGGCTAAACAAATATTAAATTAATTGCTCCCCTTTATTCCGATCGACACAGAATAACGCACGCGAATTCTGCCTGACGAAATATCTGTCGTCAATCTTCATGCTTGCGTTTGACACTCAGTAAATATACGTGCCATCCTATGAAAAGTACACACGCAGAAGACATGCAGTGCTCATGCATCGACATCAAAAGACTTAGTTTCATTCAGAAATAATAAAGTAATTTTTTTTGTATTATAATTTAACTAATATACGTAGTAAAACCTCTTTAATAAAAGATGTATCTTTTCCTGCCTAGTCGATCGTTTGCCGTCTAATTTTTTTAATGTAGATCGCCCATAGTATAATTTTGAGTACCCTTGGTGTAGAGTAATATATAATTGTTTTTGATAGACTCTTTAGACTTGTTCCTAGTAATTAGTCCAACACGCGTGAGGCATCGCCGGTTGATAAGTTCGTGTGCTGTAGTGGTGCAGAATAACGTCATTTTTCTCGCGCGCTTAGGCTCGTCGCACATAGCGCTCCTGATATGTGACTGAAAAAAACCGACCAAGTGAAAGTCAGATTCGCGCATCGAGGGTTCCGTACTGCAAAAAAAGTTTTTTTTACTTCTATTTTATTTTGTTCTTTTAAGTGTTTCAAAGTTTTTCCGTGGGTATCAAATTTAATAAAATTAATTTTTTAAGTAAAAACTTCCAAAATGTTTACATTATAAAAAAAAACAAACAAAAACAATCACATATCGTCAGTTGGATTTGAACCCGAGTCTTCATAGTGAAAGTCTCGCGCGTTAACCATTACGTTGCGAGTGCTTGTTTCACAGCAGCAGATGCAGTGGCATACTTGTGTTTAGTCTTATACTTGTCTATAGTCTATTAATATCTATCTAATATCTATATACTATTGTTATAATATAAAATTCTTAGTTAGTGCTAATAATCGCATGATTGAAGCACAATATTTTTTTTTTCGTTTTTTTTCCTAATAAAATAAAAAAAAAATTCTTAGTATGTAGGCGATATGTAGGTATGTTAGGTTGGGTCAAAAATATCAATTATTTTTTTTACAAGTGACACGGAAAAATAGGTTGCTAGACACCTTAAAAAATTCTCACCAAATATGAGCTCTTAATTTTAATAGGAAGATCCTCCGCATCACAGTTTTTTATTTTTTTCTCAGTCCAATAGAAAAAAATTCATACCTCAACATTAATTGATTGTACAGAAAAATGTTTTAAGAGAATTTTGTAGGAAATTTAATGCTATACAAAAAAGGTATCTTATATTTTTTCCGCAAACCTCACCATTTGAAAGATATTGAAGATTTAAGTTTGATTATTTTAAGACAAATTTTATTTTTGTTTATGAATTTTATAACTCGACAATAAATGACTATTATAAATCTTCAATATCTTTCAAATGGTGAGGTTTGCGGAAAAAATATAAGATACCTTTTTTGTAGAGCATTAAATTTCCTACAAAATTCTCTTAAAACATTTTTCTGTACAATCAATTAATGATGAGGTATGAATTTTTTTAAGGTGTCTAGCAACCCATTTTTCCGTGTCACTTGTAAAAAAAAAAAATTGATTTTTTGACCCATCCTAATGTATGTGGGCATGTGTGTACGTTCCAAATGATTTAACTTAAAATCTATTTGATGGATTTTAATGATTTTTTTTTAATGTTCCTTATGATCCCAGAAGTGCTATAGGCTATGTTTTATTCAACTTTTTCAATTAATTTTTGAGTTAATTAATTAATTAATTTTTATATGTTCTCTGCTACTAACAAAACGTGAAATTCCTTTGCAGTTTAGCGTATTGGCGGAATCCTATTAACACCAGCCCGACTTTGCTTTGCAGGGGGAGTGATTCTCGCGCGGAGGGGGGGTTAATAAATCATAAATTCTTATCCGTGGAACCACTGAACCGATTCTAAAAATTCTTTCACTAATAGAAAGCTACACTTCCTGAGTGATATAAGCTATATTTTATTTTAATAAATTTCTCGCGGGGGAGGGGGGATAATTCCTGTGGAATAGTAACAAAACGTAACTCTGAAATTCTTTTGCATGTTAGCGTATAGGCGGAATCCTACTAATATTATTAACACCACCAGCCCGACTTTGCTTCGCAGGGGGAAAATTTCTCGCGGGGGGATAATAAAAATAAAAGGATAATAAAAAATGTGTAGTTCCTGTGTTATAGTAACAAAACGTAATTTTGCATTTTTTTGTATTTTAGCGTATTGGCGGAATCCTACTAATATTATAAACATCACCAGCTCGACTTCGCTTCGCAGGAGAGAATTTCTTGCTAGGTGGAGGGAATAATAAATCATAAATTCATAGCACCCGAGCGAAGTCGGATCGTGCCGCTAGTAATATTATAAATGCGAAAGTCTGGACGTTTGTTACTTAATCACGTCGAAACGCCTGAACGGAACTGAATGAAATTTTGCATGCAGGTAAATTATGATCCGGATTAATACACAGGTTACTATTTTTTCCGGTGGATTCAATAGTTCTCGAGGCAATGAAATTGTCTTTCCTTTATTTATTTTATTTATTTATGACCCGGATTATTACATAGGCTACTTTTTATCCCGGTTAATTCAGTAGTTCCATAGGGAATCCACATATTTCGGGGTTTTTCCATGTTCGACTATAGCACAATGAAATAAAAAACTAAAAAATCGCAATGAAAAGCCGGTTCTTCCTGAACAACGCTTTGCGATATCCGCCTATACATATAGTTATTTTTAAGGCGCTCCTATGTCCACACGGGCGGAACCGCGGGCAAAAACTATAATATACCTATAGATAGTGTTGCCGTCTAGATCTAGACTTTCTAGACTCTTGTCTTGTCTTGTCTAGATTTTCAAGACAAGACTTGCAAAAGTCTTGTCTAGAAATTTTCAAGACAAGACAAGACTGGCTTTATCTAGATCAAGACTCTTGCCAAAACTCGAGACGATTTTCAAGAGTCTAGATAAACTAAGTAGTAGTATGTAAAGGTTTACTTTACCTACTACTACTAATCTAGAGTCTTGAAAATAATCTAGAGTCTTGATATTAGACAAGACAAGACAAGAGTTTGTTAATCTAGACTTAGATTAGTGAAGTCTTGATATTTCAAGACAAGACAAGACTTTGAAAGTCTTGTCTTGTCAAGACGGCAACACTATCTATAAAAGGCTGTTTGGCCTGTCAAAACGCGTTAAAATCAGAAACTATTCAAAAAGAGCGAGCGATGCCGCGGGTACTGCTAGTATTACATAAAGCACAACTTGCGAACGGGTGATATGCAGTCGACGCATCGCTTTACCAGTGTACTCACGGTTGCTCGCCATCAGGCGCTGTAACCATTCTCGTGCTGTGTCGCCACCTATCGCACAGTTCGAGTTGAACCCTCTCCAGTGCCTGTTCGCTTGTATCGTCTTCATCGTGCGTTGTGTTGTTACGAAAATATTATATTGTTACCCACAACTTAACCGGAACCGTGTTATAATTACATTAATTAAATATGTTTTGCTAATAAAGTACACCTAAAGCGAAATTGAATTGAAAACGTTGACAACATTTATTTTGATTTCAATTGTACGTTTTTGTAAAATAAATTGAATTATAAAAATCTACATTTATTTGGCAATTTTAAAGTCTAGTTTTAAAATGTTTGCGCAATTAATTAAATAGGTATTATAAAAATGTTTTTTGTTTACAGTTTCGCCATTTTAACGTAAATGGGCTTAAAAATAATATTTTTTCTCTTATTTTGTAAAACGGATTTAGAATAACGTTACATTTTGAGTAACCAAGTAGCTTAGTATCTATCTGTAAAATAGTATCTATGTTGTAAAATAAATTATTGAATGTAGTCAATTAAATGTAATTTATGTGAGGATTAAGTTTTAGTAGGTAATACTAAATGTAGAAAATTAAATAAATAAATTATATAAAAATTATAGTGTTTCGAAGATATTTTCTGTAGTTATATACTAGAAAATTCATTTCGATTCATATATCGTGTTTTCTTATGACGAAAGTAGTAATATAAATCAATTTAAAAAATATTCGTCTCTAAATTTAGTTTTTAAAACGATCAAATGCACATTTAATATATTCAGAACAATAATTTAAAAAAAACATTATCAAATGCAGACTTGGTAACTCACGTAGCTCTGTTCGAGTTTTTCTTTTCATACAGTTGCAAAGTGTGCTTTGTATCGAAACAAGCGAACGTTGCGACGCCAGGTACTACGTAGAAGCGAAACCATTCAAGTGTTTTCGCACGGAGGTTTTGTTTTGTGGTGTCATTGTGTGCTATATAGAGTGTGTTAAGAGCGTTAAGGGTGTGGTGTAGGCACACATACGTAGGCAGTGTACCTCTACGTTATAATAATATTACTCTTGACAAATAATTAATAATAATAACAAGATAATTAAACTATAGTGTTGCGCCGGGTAGGTATCGGTTTTTATGACGGGTGCGGCAACGACATGGTTTTCTGGTGGAGGTGTCGGTACACTAGTGTGCGATGACGGTGAACTGTAAGGGCCTTTAAGAGCCCTCGTGTCATGAAGTTGAGCGGGTCATGAAGCTAAGCGTGTCAGCATACAGAGCCCATGCGGCCGCTCACAAGAAAATCCTCTCCAGCTACCAGCTCAACTACGGAAGCACCTCCGTGGCCTCCTCGTCGACATGCAATCCTCCCGCCGCCTCCGCTGCCGGCGGCAACACAACGTCCGCGGCGCAGTCCTCATCAACAATTCACCACCCTCTACAACAGGTCAGTGTCACCTTTTTTGTGGTAATTTAAATGTACGGCATACATGAGAATAATCGATGGACGCGTTTGCGGTCACAAGGAAAAATAGAGATTATTTCGAATTTTTTGCTATTTTTAACCGACTTCGAAAAAAGGAGGAGGATATCAATTCCGAATGTATTTTTTTTTCTTTTTTATGTATGGACACCCATTTCTCCTGCATTAATTGTGAACCGATTTTGATGATTATTGTTTTATTTAATAGAGCATACCTTCGGGGTGGTTCCATATAAATTTTACCTAAATCGGTTCAGTAGTTCGACTGATTTTTTTTATTATGTATTTTTTATGTATGTTTCATAACTCCTGTATTTGTGAACCGATTTTGATTATTCTTGTTTTATTTAATAGGACATACCAAGGGTGGTTCCACATACATTTTCGTTTTCGTTTTTTAGTTAAGTAATCAAAAACCAAGACATAAGTCGGTTAATAATGCGCAAACTACATATTAACAAAAAAAAAACCTTCTTCAAAAAAGTCATTAAAAAAAGAGAAAAATAATAAAATTTCGGCGGCAATTTAATAAAATGAAAGTAGACATATAAAAAGTTTTTGCATTTAAATTGGCGCCGACCTCAAAATTTTATTATTTTCCTCTTTTTTTAGTGACTTTTTTGAATGAGTTTTTTTTTTGTTATTATATAACCTCAGATACTGTAAATTAATCTTAGTTTACTGATAATTTTACCTTATGACCGCAAAGGCAGTTCTGTTCGCTGTTATTTGAATTCGATTTCAGTAGTAGCAGAAATGACCTTGCTACTATACTGCAATCAAGCTCAACTTAGAGGTCATGACATTAATTACTATTGTCTCGTACCATAGACATCAAATCATTTACGGTCGTATTGTAGTCTGTAGGCCTACTGTTTATAGTTAATAAATTATATAGTTCAGAAAATCCAGGTTCAACTTACTTACTATACCTAACATGCAAATTATAATGACATTTATTGTTTCGTAGGTACCATAGACATCAATTCATTTCCGTTTGTATATTTAAAAAAATGTGTCCCTACAAAATCCACAATGAAAATTTGGAATATTAATTTAAGGCATTTTTAGAGATTTTCAGTCCAATTTATGATGAGTTTTTGTAAAATTGTTACCTGGAGGTTGACTAACAAAGCAATCAAAATATGGCGGTGTATACAGGGTGTTGAAAAAAAAGGGTAAACTATTTTAGGGGCATATAGTATGACCCAAAATAAGTAAAAAAATTTTAATAAACATAGGTCCGCAAACGAACCGTTAGTGAAATATTTCTACTTATGTATGCAATTGCGTAAGTTACTTATCGTCCATTTAATAAAAGAAACATGCTTTTTAAATTTAATTTGGTTTATTTTATTTTATTTTTATTTTATTTTTATTTTATCTATGCAGAAGATGTTCAAAATGCTCACCTTCCATGTCCACGCAGGCTGTGCATCTTCGTAAGAAGGAATTGCGTACTTTCTCAAAAATACCGGGCTGTGCCCTAATTGTGTGGCACGCTTGTTCTATGCGCTGCTGTAATGGTTCAGAGCAATTGAAGGTGACAAACAGCCTACTATTTTGTTAACTCTAATCTGAGAGAGTAGAGCAATTGAAAAATAATAAATTATTACACACATAACTGGAAATATATCACAAACGGTTCGTTTGCGAAGCCAGAAAACGCAGAAATAAAGAAATTTATAAATTTAAACGCTAATATTATTATTTTAAATAGGTATTATTTATTTTTTAAGGTAGGTATAAATTATATAATTATTGATAAAAAAAATACTTTGAGTGGGCATGTAAAAAAAAATATCTAATGACAAAAAAATAAACATTCTTAATGCACGGGATTTAATGAAAACGGGACAAAAGCGGGACGCCTATTGAATCGGGACTCGTGGTTCAAAATCGGGACTGTTCCACCTAAATCGGGACGGATGGTCACTTTAGTCATACTATATGCCCCTAAAATATTTTACCCTTTTTTTCAACATCATGTATATATTAAATATATTTTAAAATCTTTGTTAATTTGACAATTCAGGAAGCATTTCAATTGAAAGTCATCATTATAGCCAAGCTAGTTTATTGAATTTTTACAAATGTATCTAAACGAATAAAAATATATTGTATCTACAATTGCTGTGCGTTGTGTAAGATACTACTTAACTCAATTTATCTATTTAAGTAGGGTAATGTTCAACACAACATTTAGGTTGGATTCTACTACTAAAAGAATAAACACTTCAAATGAACTTGAGCCACAAAGCGCTTCGTTTTCAAGTTACAGAATAATTATGACAGGGGATGTACTATTCCTCTATAAACAATTATTTTCTCTGCTAATTGTGAAAACCCATCAGCTATGGAGTGTAAATTGTAATAACAAAAAATATAGCAGTCTATGAAAGCGTTCATAAAAAAAATTCACAATCGGACGAAAAGGAAAGTTTTTAGCATTTTCTATGTTAATCGTCATTTTGGGAAATCGCACCGCACATAAAATGTCGTTATATCTCCTCACCTCATTTGTTTCTTTAAAAGCTTTAAGGAACACTTCTGAGAGAACTTCTATATCATGATTTTAGTATTCTTCTGAAATATTATGCGAGTTGACTTCACAAATACGAATTAGTAGTGGCGTTACATTTTGTCCAGAATTTTTTTCCTTTTCAAAAAATGCAAAAATATACAGGTCGTTCCATAAACAAAATTTTTTGCGAATAACTGAAAAATCCGATTCTCAATTATTTTTTTGTTTTCACAATCGTAATCTACGTAAAAAATACTACAAAAATGTCCATTTAACCGAAGTCGTAGCTCCAATATAAACAAAATTAGCAATATTGCCGACTTAACTTTGGACACTATTCGCGCCTAAAAATATGACTGAATGATCCAGGAGTATAGGTGTTTTATTAAAACGAATAAAGTTTGAGCAAAATTATGTACGAAATTTACAAAAACGCTGAGCTTGATTAGGTTTAGCTGCTCAAATTTTTACAATTAATTTTGTAGGAATTATGAATACTTTCAGCTCGTCGTGAGAAACCCTGTATGCGATATTATGAATGTTATGTTGTAAAAAAATAATTAATGACGTGTAAGAGATATTTTTTGTATGTGCATTATAAATATGATGATATGCATACTCTTCAAAACGTTCATCCGGCTTACGTAATTTGTAATTATTTGAACGAGGGTTTAATTATTATTTTTAAAACTTTACAATAGCAGGGGCTGCAAATTAATTAGGTATTTTGGTCTCTTATGTTCGTACATGACCGAAGGGGTAACGAATACTATCTATACCGTGTGGTCATTTTACCAGCGACTAGAATTGCAATTGGTTTTATGAATATTTTTCCTGCTCTGCATTTAAATCTGCACCCAAGAGTAAATAATCCACAAGACGTGCCCCCCAGGGGGAACATTGGAATGTGGTTGCTATCGCAAATTGCATTCCAATGTTCTTTGGGAATTAACGCTTCCAGGGACTCGAGCTCGTACCAGTCGGTTTGTGTATGCCGGCTGGCGGATTCTAATACACGAATGAATTATTTGTTGTGTTGAAGACGCTAATGACCTGAGTTGTCGACGCGTCTATAATCTACAATTAATTAATTAATCACAAGACGTGACTCACGAACAAGGAAACTGATTTTCGACAGAGAAGTATGATCACATCAGTCAAAGGTCTATCGTAGATTTTCGGCCAAATTAGTTCGGGGGCGTAATTTGATATCGCACTTTCATTGGACGAGATCGGCGTTTCTTTCTCTTTGTAAGTCATTTTACTTGGCTAGAAAACGGTAGTGAGTAAGTCTTTACACTCTCTACTCATACTAACGCTATTAGTAGACGTGATGTCTGCTGTTTGATCAACGTAAGGACTATAGATTCTTGATTCTTGTGATTTTAAAAGCTCGTTAAACATGATCAAACAAGGTTAAATATTGAACTTTTGATTTGCGTTAGTGGCCTTAGTTGTCGGATGTTTATACTATACAAATATCGATCTGAAATATCTAAAATATGTACTATTAGACCGAGAGCTAGTGACAATTTTTTGGTGTTATTTATTCAAAGCCTTATTTTTGTGAAGATGTTGAGGGAGGCATACTAAAGTGTCCTGAGTAAGGGATTTTGCTAGATAGCGGTATGGGAGAGATGCAGACCGCCTCAACATGTTACAAAAAAAAAATGGTCACATTTATTATTGCTTCAAGCCTGAAATTGTTTGTGTAGCTGTCGGTGAGCCAATAATGCCATTATAATATTTGCAGATCGATTGGTCAGTATTAAAGGGGTGGCAGATCACTCTAAATGTGCCATGTGCCCGACGAAATTTAGGTATATTATTAGTTCAAGGTTCAAATTTTAATGTTGTTGCGGCGCCTGTTTTAAGCATATTTTTCAATTTGCAGAACAAAATGTCGGTATTAATCCCCTTGCAGAACGATATAAACACCTAGGAGAGCAAGTTTCCCTCTAAGAGAGGGGGTTAATACCGACATTTTGTTCACTTTCGTTTTTAAAAATGCTTAAAAGCATCGAGCACTCACTAAAGTCGTGATTTGTTTTGCAGATTTTAAAGTCGCTATGGTTTCTTGTTTGATGGTTATGTGTCTTCACAATATCATTGAACATGTGTATATTACTTTTTACAGAGCATGCGTAGTCTAATCTGTACTGATCTTGCAATGTTAGTATTTTTAATTTTTTGAAGAGCGGTTTGCAGGGCTCATGGCGGCTTAAACCGGATACATTTTTTTGCAATTTAAAAACTTTAATTACTTTTGAACTATTTCCCCAGAATATTATTCCATATTGCAATATCGAGTGGAATATGGAGTGGTAAATATTTACTATCGTTTCAGTGCTTAGATTACTGTTTTTTAAAACTCTTATTATGTACATTGCCCTAGAATCTAGATAGATTGGGAACAATGTGTTCAATATGTCCTTTCCAGTTAATATTTTTGTCTATAGTTATTCCTAAGAATTTTACCGTATTTTGGAATTTAATATTGTTGTTCAGAATATTTTATATGCTTAGGCATTTCGTAGTACCTAATTTCCAAATTTTATAATTTCTGTTTTTGTTTTTGCTGGAAATCTAGATTTCGACGGATTTCGACCTTTCATGGTTCCTACATACCGAAAAAGCGAGTTTTGGATGTCCGTCCGTCCGTTTGTCTAGAAGCCTGGCTAACACCGTTCAACAAATCAAAACCGAATTTTAAACATAGAGTAAGGGATTCTTCAGAGGTTTTTTTTTAATTTTCCCTAAATAAGGGTAGCTTACAGATGAACGAATATCGAAATGACGATTTTCTCGAAAACGGCTCCAACGATTTTGATTATGTTTCATAAATCGATATGCCGTTAATGATCTTACGTCCGAGACAAATTAATGGTGATATAGTCACAATGGTGGCCATTAATTTGTCTCGGAAATATCCAGAAAGGAAAGTTCTTTAATAAACGAAAAGCCGAGGTCGATGCAGTTTAGTGAGAAAGTCTGTACGGTGGAGTCGTACCGTTCATTCATATTAGAATGTTTACACATATCAGTGATTGATGATCGTAAACTCATAGTTAACTGAAAATTTTGAATTTTGGAAAATATAAATTAAAACTCATACGGGGTATACCTACGTCCTACAGATTTATAGTTCTCTTGTTTGTTTTATGAACATGAAACAAAAAAGTTTTAAACATCCCATCTATCAATCAAGAAAAACGTACATTTTTCATTTTAAAACAGTTTAATTTTACGACTTTTGAATTTTGCGTGGTTATGATCATAACAGTTTAAATTATAAAATGATTGTTAAAATATTTGCTTTTGTAGGTATATATTGATTTGATTTGCCTTTAACTGAATATGTGTCAAATATTGTTGCTTTTTAACGCGGTATAGTTGAAAAAATATCATAAATTTTTGTTCTAACTGTAATAATTATTTAAAAAAAATAATAAAAAACTTGAGAGAAAAAAGATGTTAGTGTTAGTGTCATCTCACAACTATAAGCACACAATTAGACTTTAATATCTCTTAATATACTTCTCACCTAGTAAACAATAATTAACTAAAAATTACTGTGGTAATGAATACAATGACCTTCAAGTACCTCAACGTTCATATTTGTGTATTTGTACTTGAAGGTCATTGTATTCATTATCACGCTAATTTTTAGTTAATTATTGTTTACTAGGTAGGAAGTATAGGACTGGTTATCGGTCGATTTTTTTTCAATCAAGACAATGATAACGTACAATTTTTTTTAGTAAAATATTTTTTTTCTAGAAAACTTTGAGATTTTTTTCATATTATAACATCTAGAATTCATTTATTTTTTTACCTATATGTTAATACGTAACATTGAGAACGTTTTTTTTTCTAAATCTCAGGATCCACTGAACCGATTTGGCTCAAAATCGAACCAGATCTAAGTTAAAGGCTGATAAATACAACAGAACAACCGGCATGACCGTATGTTGTTCCGTTTTTACGATATCGAAGGTGAAAAATTTCACCACACACACACATACACACACACATACACACACACACGTCAGTCAGAAAATGGCCTTAAATGATTTCTAGGGTATCAAAACGTGAAGATCTGTTAAAATCTCGAAACATTTTTTTCTGACTAATAAATCCAATACTTCCCTACCATAGTTACGTAGAGGTGCGAAGTAAAAATATAAGATTCCGAGATATTAGCTACAATTCCACAAATCTCTCTCAGTTATACTAAGTGAAATCTATTGATCTCAAAGATACGCCCAAAATTTGTATAGAATCTAACTTTAGTGAAATTTAAGAAAATTTATTGTTTTATTTTCTTTTCCTAACCTATTAGAATATTACGTTTGGTTATATCCTGTTATTACACTATAACATAATGTTATGACAAATAAAGCTTTTATTTCAATCTCAATGCTGATTAACTGGCGTATTTCTTCAGTTTTTGTAAATTTTCTAGGCAAAATTTTATTTATTTAGGTCTTTAACAATGAATTTTTGAAAAACAATTATTATAAAAATTGTTTAGAATTTTCCCACCCAACTTGGCAAGCCATTTTCCAACTTTAAAACTATTTTCTTTAAACTCAAAATATATTTATTATTCATCCTGTGAAAAGTATTGCCTAAACAAAGATATTTTTATTTTTACATTTGTGCTGACCAACATATTATATCATGGAATACTCAATATTTTAACTATTCTTGAGATACGCCCTTTGAGCTTAGGTCGACAGTGTAAACCTTATTCTAAAACTGCTGAACAATTGAAGGTGATAAATGAAACTAACGCACATAGACAATCCATTATCAATAAAGAGATAAATTTAGTATACATTGGGCCAAATTAGCTCATTTGTATTCGAACGTGTTGTTTAGTGTCCTATACACTTCTGTCCCTGCACAGTCATTGACATGTACATGTCCTGTTTTCGAAATGTTTAGTCACGGTTGCAATTCACGACGGGATTGACCTCTAACTATCGCCATGACAGTTTTGTTAAGTTATTTAGATATACGCGTGTCACTTAGTATTGTATACCTATATCAAAAGATTTCAAGTGGTAAATATCGACTGTCTTGATTTGTGTGCAAAAGAACACAACCCTCAGATTGAAATCCTGACATGCATACGTAATGAGAAACTTTCTCATAGATAAGTATATATGTTTTAAAATATTACATAACAAATATAACGAAAAGTAGAATTTTGACAATAGAAATATACAGTAAACAGAAAACAAATGTAGATGTTATCTTTACAAGGTAATATACAATGGTAATTTAAAAATGAAAACAATTTTTTGTTGCTCAATCATGCCATAATTACTGAACGGTTTTATTTGAAAATTTGTAGATATATAGCAGAGGTACTAGAATAAAATATAGGCTAGGTTTTATTTTTTATCTCTGACTTGCAAAATTTTATTAATTTGTTTTAACTATATAAGATAATAAGTGGTACAGAAAAACTAAAGTACTTACTCTATCCCAACGCGCATGCGTTGCTATGAAGTGTGCATAATGAAGAGGAGTGCTGCCACCTGCCAGTCGCGAGTGGGCATCGATTACGCATGGTTTTTGTTGGCTACGTTTTTGTCAAATATTATAAGCAACATCTATCTGCTGTTTGTCTGTCTAAGCGTGAAAAATCAACACCGCCTAAGTTAAATTCAGAAACTATTTTCACGAAGACCGAGATAAAATATGTGGAAAGGTTTTAGGCAGTAGGTATTTCATTATGCTATCAACGCCAAGTAAATACTGCTGGCCAGTAGGCGTTTGTAATAAATATAGAGATAGGTATGTTTTTATTTAGCTGTCAGTATGACATACTTATTTTGTTCAAGCGGATTATAAAATTAACGTATTCTTTCATTAGCATACTTTTGAAAATATTTTTACAGTTAAGTATTTTTTTATCGTAACGTAATATGGAAAGATTCTTTAGTATCATTCCTTAATACCTTAAATTTAATTTCCACTGTGTTTTGCATTTGACCTACATTCGACCTGCAAACCAATCGTTTCACGGAATCCAATACATCCCCTGATCATCATCATATTTTTGAGATTGTGATAAAACAAAGACTAAGTTGATTCCAGCGTTCATGTTCATGTAAACAGCTTCAGTAGTTTTTATGTTAAAACCGTTCGTACAGACAGACAAAAAAAATAATATTAGATTTGGTTTATAAATAATAGAGAATACAAACTTTATTTATCGGTATTGATTAATGGAAGTGCTGCCATCTTTTGAGAGAATTTATTGACTGAAAAACCTTAAATGGCATCATTAATTGTCGAAGTCATAAGGATTCGGTATTAAATCATATTTCATTTTTCTATAAAGGAAATAAATTCATTTAAAATTAAGTCAACTAGTTCATTTTGGCTGAGAAATGCTTTTCTTCTGTGTAACCGTTATCATTGAATTAATATTTTCTTCGGAATAAGCATTTATTGTGCGTTGAATGAAAAAGCCGCAATTCGAATTTATGAATTTCTCTATTTCATTTGATGGATACCATATAAATATAATATATTCATATTCTTGCATTACACAATAATATACAGAGTGGCCCAATGAAAACAGTCACCCCAAGTTTTGGCCACTTAACATCAGTTTTGCGAAAAAAACTCGCACACGTCAATTTTAGAATCAAGGGGGACATCTAAATCGATTGGTATTATTTACGTAACTTCAACCCTGAGAGCAGGGTGAATTGCACCTCAAAAATTTTTAATGGAAAGGGCTGGCAAACGATTCGCAGTTCGAAAGGCCTCTCAATTCTTTTTACAACAGTCTTTTTGTTTTTCAAATCCGATCATTAATTGCGGAGAAAATGATATTTTAAATTGTATCAATAGTCTTAAACAATTGAACATAGCAAACAAAAGCAGGTCATCTGTCAAGTAAAAATACAGACAAGAACTCAAGAACTCAAAATGATCACCTCCACCGTACAATAATAAAGATTATTCTTAAAACGTCGTCGTACGTTCTCCAACATTTCAGGAGTAATCTGACTAAGATACTTGATACAAATTAAAATATCATTTTCTCCGCAATTAATGATCGACTTTGAAAAACAAAAAGACTGTTGTAGAAAGAATTGAGAGGCCTTTCGAACTGTGAATCGTCTGACACCCCTTTCCATTAAAAATTTTGGGGTGCAATTCATCCTGCTCTCAGGGTTGAAGTTACGTAAATAATACCAATCGATTTAGATGTCCTCCTTGATTCTAAAATTGAAGTGTGCGAGATTTTTTCGCAAAACTGATGTTAAGTGGCCAAAACTTGGGGTGACTGTTTTCATTGGGTCACTCTGCATAGGTAGTATTAATACATAGGATGTTTAAAAATTATTCACTCCTTTAGAAACCTTAACAAAACCATTATTTTAGGAACTATTTTAAACTGTTGATCAGACATTTAAACTATCACATTTCGGTCAATAATTCGGTGAACATCTACCTGAGCCCCAGAGTGCAGAACATCAAGGATTTTTCCTTCACTATTGAATATATTTGTGCTCTTAACGTATGATTTGCAAAATAAAACAAATCGTTAAGTTGTGTTTGCAGACTATTTAATAAGGACACAATGTCATAGTGAAGAAAAAAGCCTTGTTGTTCTTAAAAAAACCTTACTGTTCTGCTTCTGCATGCTATTTAAGAGGACTCAGGTGGAAAGTTCACTGATTTTAGGTGGAAGATGAACGCAAGTTTAACCGTGCCTTTTGTACGCTTATTATGTACAATAAACATTTATTACCCGACTGCGAAAAAAAGGAGGGTTATAATTTTAACAGTCTGTGTGTGTGCGCGCGCGCGCGTGTTTGTATGTAGGTACGTACGTATGTATGTATGTTAGTTTGTCACCTGGTAGGGCCAAATCTACTGGACCGATTTTCATAGTCGAGGTGTCATTCGATTTGTCTTAATCACGTGAGTGTTACCTATAGGCTATAATTTTTGCATGTGAATTCAATATGGCGGCCGTAAGGTGGAAAAAATCTTGGATAAAATTTTTTCCCTGGCCAAATCGATCAAATAGGGTATTAAATAGAAAATTTTTTAGAGATTCCAAAAATATATACTTTTTGTTTTTATTTATAATTATTTTTATTTAGAATAATTAGGTTACATAAAAACTAAAAAAGGCTGAAATAAAATAAAATTTGAAAAATCTAAAACCCGACTACGTAGCTTCCAATATGAAAGTTAGTTGGTTATTGTACATTTTAGACGTTTGATAACTATGGTCGTTAGCGTCTAATCCAATAATATGAAAAGTAGTCGGGCAAAAAGATATTTGTTTTAGTGTCATCTCATTGGTAGTATACTAAAACTTTTGGTAATATCTTTTTGCCCGACTACTTTCATATTTGATTATACGCTAATGATCATAGTTATCAAACGTCTAAAATGTACATTGTACAATAACTAACTTTCATTTTGGAAGCTTGTTTACTTCTTTTACGTAGTCGGGTTTTAGTTTTTTTAACATTTATTTTTTTATAATTATCATTCATTAGTTTACTGAAATATGATAGCCTGCTTAATTAACAAAGAAAAAATGTCTTGAGTTGTGTTTCAATTATACCGTAAGCTATTTGAAGATAGCTCCTAAAATCATGAATTTATTAGGGTTCCGTACCTCAAAAGGAACAAATGGAACTCGTTTGTCCGTTCGTTTGTATGTCTGTCACAGTCGAATTTCTCTGGACTAAATAAAGATAGCAGGCTGAAATGTTGCATAGTTATAAATCTTCCTAAGGCGCATATACAGTCAGAACGCAGAAAACATTTTCCCGTTTTGAGAAAATCAAAGTTTGACACAAAAAAAAATCTATGTATTCGTTCATGTGTGATACTAATACATCATTAGAAAGATCTTTCTTAAGGATCTCAAAACTATTTTTTTCTGTTTTTTTTTGTTACGTACAGTTTTCGAGATTTTCTTGAAAACTGATTCCCCCTTTATTATCAAAATTAGTACAACTAATATTTCGAATAATAAACTAGTGATGCTGGAGGTATATACGTATAAAGATTATAGACGCTCGACAACTGAGGTCATTAGCATCATTTTGAGATCGGAAGAAACAATTTAATACAAACGTTATAGTTGTACACAGTATACATACTTATTATATTTAGATAGATACTAGGCATTGTATATTGTTAAATATTGTTTTCGTAATGGCTCTTTTATGATTTCAAGGACGAAATGAATTCATTTTAACTCTGAAATTAAAATAACGGAAGTACCTAACTGTGTTTATATACTTTCCTTTAATCATAATATATTTTGTTTACTGCTTCTTTCATGATATTAAGAAAGTAATCTTGTAGTATTTAAGATGAAGGAAAATTTGAAGTACCCATTAATATTCGTAGAATAACTTCTCTAAATGTGATTGTTTCCAACTCTACATCCTTAAATATATAGATATTTAGAACAATGCTTATATACGAGTGACTTTGGAGAAGTTATTCTTAAATTAATTCTACACAAATTTTAAGAAAGAAATTAATTAACTAAACGAGCGAAGCGAATGGGTTCCATTTTAACTCGACCATTCAACATTTAGGTCCGTTCCTCCGCTATTTCGGTCAAATACGAGGACAAATTTTAATGAAATTTGGTATTAATATTCTCTGAATCTAAGCCGAAAGACTTATATAAATGTTTTTCGATCAAAATATCCTCCGCGAGTTGGAGGTGGTTCAAATTTTCATAAAAGCAGAAAATGATTAGAATATAAGTTTTGCGTTTTGCGTTGATTAAGTCCAAATTTTTACGAAATATAAATTGAATAAAACTCTTTCGAATGCCGCAAACCCGATCTCAATCGGTCGATCCGTTCAAAAGTTACTCCAGGTTTACACTTTACAAACTTACACAAATACAGACACACGTAGATACATACATACAGACATCCACTTGGAAATAGTCAGAATAGCTTCCTAGGACCCAAAAACGTCGAGATCTATTGAAAACTCTATTTTCGAAAATCAGATTGAAAAAAATTTACAATTTTCTTAACGGGAAGTTAATAAAATAATGTACCTATCCACAGCAACGTAGCTTAGATTGTTTACATCATGTTTACATAGGTACAAAACGGTATTTTAATAATAATTTATGCAACTAGTGGCTTAAGTGACGGATTATATGACAGTCGCGATTTTGCGATACGAGCCTAAGGTTATGTTGCATTTATACCACACGATATTAAGGTAACTAGCTGATCGGTCCGACTTTGTCCGGGCACAAACTCACTTTAAAAAAAATCATGTGATGCGATCAAAAAAACAGTGTGTGACGTCAAGGTTTGACTTGAGAGTTCGTTTCCATAGAAACATAGCCCAGATTGTTTACATCATGTTCAGATAGGTAAAACAATATTTTTAAAGGATTTTTCTAGTTTCATAGCTAGAAATATTGTAGCTAGAAACTAAAAAGTAAAAAATAAAATAAAGAAAACATTTTTTTTAAGTAAAACACTTTTATTTTCGATAATCTTGCATAATAGACCAGAGCTGAAGCCTTTGAAAATGGTAAAAAGTGAAAAAAAATAATAGTAGGATGAAACCCATTGGAAAAGAAAGAGAATATAACTAAAATGAAAGGAAAAATAATTTACGGGCGATCTGAGGTCGGGAAGTGGTAGGGGGTGAGTTTTTAAGGGTAAAAAACGGTTCATCTCGATTTCCGGCAAAACTACAAGTCCTATGGAAAAAGTTTAATGGCAAAGCTGTAGGTAATAAAAAGATCTACAACTTTTACATCACACTTTTTTCACATAACCTCAAAATTTATATGAAAAATTCAAATAACCAAGTTTTTGGTTTTTTATTTTTATCTTTTACAAAAAAATTTTTTTTTTCACGAAATTTGGTGAAAACTTACCTTTTTATGTCCCAAACACACTGCAATTTTTTTGATTTAAAATATTTATTTTTTCAGCTTATTTTGACTTAATATCGAAAAAACACCCTAATTTTCAATCGAAAATTCTCACGTCAAAATATCTGCTTTTTTAAAAAAGTCGGTGGGCTTTTTGTTCGTTGAAATCTCTACTTTATGATGGTGTAAAAAAAAATATACATTACTACGGTAATTGTTCTCAGAAAATGCAAAGAAACGAAGAAAACTCGAATCAGAAATTTTTTTTAATCATTATGTACAATTTTGAGCTATTTATTAAAATTTACACTTTAATTACTCGTTTCTTTGCATTTTTTGAGAACATTTACCGTAGTAATGTATATTTTTTTTACACCATCATAAAGTAGAGATTTCAACGAACAAAAATCCCACCGACTTTTTTAAAAAAGCAGATATTTTGACGTGAGACTTTTCGATTGAAAATTAGGGTGCTTTTTCGATATTAAGTCAAAATAAGGTGAAAAAATAAATATTTTAAATCAAAAAAATTACAGTGTGTTTGGGACATAAAAAGGTAAATTTTCACCAAATTTCGTGAAAAAAAAATTTTTTTTGTAAAAGATAAAAATAAAAACCAAAAACTTGGTTATTTGAATTTTTCACATAAATTTTGAGGTTATGTGAAAAAAGTGTGATACAAAAGTTGTAGATCTTTTTATTACCTACAACTTTGCCATTAAACTTTTTTCCATAGGATTTGTAGTTTTGCCGGAAATCGAGATAAACCGTTTTTTACCCTTAAAAACTCACCCCCTACCACTTCCCGACCTCAGAACGCCCGTAAATTATTTTTCCTTTCATTTTTACTTCCCACCTCTACTATGGTAGGGAAGTAATGGATTCAGTCCGAAAACAATATTTCGAGATTTTAACAGATTTTCACGTTTTGAGACCCTAGCAATCGTTTAAGATCATTTTCTGACTGATGTCTGTATGTGTGTGTGTATGTGTGTATGTGTGTATGTGTGTGTGTGTGTATGTGGTCAATTTTTCGCCTTCGATATCTTAAGAACGGAACAACATACGGGCATGCCGATTGTTCTATTGTGTTTATCAGCCTTTAACTTAGATCTGATTAGATTTTGAGTCAAATCGGTTCAGTGGATCCTGAGATATTCAAAAAAACGTCCTCAATGTCACGTATTAACATAGGTAAAAAAAAATATAAATGAATTCTAGATGTTATAATATGAAAAAAATGTAAATATTTTTTTTCTCTAAAATGTATAGTTTTCGAGAAAAAAAATATTTTACTAAAAAAAATAAAAATTGTACGTAAATCAAGGTAACCATGATTTTTGCTATATTAAGCTAGCCATCAATAGATCACCAAACAAAAAAGAGGGCCATGCTTTTTTCAAAGAATAAAAATTAAATTGTGTTTTAAAGACCACCAACAGCTAAGGTTATTTGGGCCTAGTCAAAGAATAAAAAAAAGAGTGTTTATTTTTTGCAAATATTTACTAGGTGGGAAGTATAGGACTGGTCATCAGTCGAATTTTTTTTATATTCTCTTCCTTTTCCAATGGGTTTCATCCTACTACTATTTTTTTGGTTTCAAAAATTATCGACCCTGGTCTATAAATGTATAAAAAAGAAAATAAAAAATATTTAATACCGTTAAATACAAATAAATGTATTCGTTGTCATGGAAAGGAATAAAATATAAATTTATTTATTTTATAAAATAAAATGTTCGTAAAATATAGTAAATAAAATAGTTGTACCTAATTTGGTTTTTATATTTTAATTTGTTGTTTAATATCTATATTATATTTTTTTCAATATGATGCGCAGTGCACTAGACTGCATTAATGACGGGAACAAACACTGCGAGTTTTTATTAATAAAAATGAAGCAAAACAAATAGAATTATATTTGTGAATTGTTTTATTAAGGTTATTAAAACTATAAAAAACAACAAAACAATAAAGTTTCCGTAAAAATAGAGACATCAAAAGTTATTTCATTTATTAAATATTTTAGAGTCAATGTAACTATACAATTTATACTGAATGAATATACCCGCCTTTCCACCATTTCAGGAAAAAATGATCATAAGGTCCAATATCCAATGAAAATTTGGCCATATACGATCGTATGGATATACGTACAGATTACAGGGTGTTTAAAAATGTCACCAACAAACTATGGGAGACGATTCCTTAGTGTATTAAAAAAAAAAGTTCCTATGGACGGCGGTCCCAAAACGGTTTATTACAGAGTTGCGGACCTCTGAAAATTTTGATTTTTCAAGCATGAAAAATACAAATTTAATATACGGAGACCAACAGTTTTATTTCTCATGACCGTTTGTTAGATAATAATTTTTAGGAACAGTTTTGTGAAAAATTCTTTTTGAAAATTTACTCTTTTGTTGGATAAAAATACGGAACTGAGCTTCGAACTAATAAAAATTGTTTACATCAGTTCAGACGTTGTGGCTCTAGGCTTGATACAAATTAAATATAAATTAGGAGTATAATTATATAACAGAAATAATTCAATTAAAACATTTTTAAAATATCAATACAATGCACAATTTTTCCAAGTGCCTGCGCGCGCGTATACCCGCCCTCCCACCATATATTTGTTTGTACAATATTGAATATTTATTGTTTTTTTTGGATTACTTCAAGTGCGAAATAAATTTGTTTTGTGAATAAAAGTTAATTTTTACCACTCACTACAAAATAGCTACTTTCCATGCATATATACCGCCTGTAATGAGTTATTTAACAGGCAGGCGTGCCGAAAGTGTTTTACTTACCGCACTAGTAAACGATTGCCATAGTAGCTTATGTTTAATCGCTCTATCCGCCTGCTATTATAAACTCACGGCCTGCTGTAAATGTAAAGATGGCGACGCAATTGAACTGTCAAAATTTTTTGAATATACTGAAAATGAAGTGAAAAGTAGGTATTTTGTAGTGAGTACCATATATTTAATGGTATTATGACTCATGTGGTTGTAAAAATTCGCTATTGCTTGTTTTTACATACTGTCACAACTCGTCAGTAATAAAGCCTAGAAATACAATCTATTATTATTTTAGTCTTCATATTATATTATGGTTGTGAATCCATGTTTTACCATAATATTATAAATATATAAATTCGAAAAACCCACACTTGAAAAATTCTACAAATTTTGTTTATTTAAACACATTTGGTTACAGTATTAATTGGGTTCACTTGTTTAAAAATTCAATAGCATCATTCACTTTTCAGAAAAAAAAGGTATTTAAAAATACGCCCTTTCTAAATTCGGAGTTTTACGTATAGCCATCTGTATAAAAGAAACTTCTGAAACTGTCTGATCAAAAATATGTTTCATTAATATTGTAAATGGCAAAAAATGTGGAGATTTATATGAAAATCTTTTTTCTTTAGGATTAAAACTTGAGCATCAACTTGTCTCATTATTTTTCTTTTATTTTGCTACAAAGTACAAATCTTACACGAATATGTAACGCTATATGTAACGCTTTGTGTCTTGGACAGCTGCAGTATACTGCTTTGCTTTGTTTAAACTGGAGTAATTGATTTTGGCATGGTGACAGATGGTGAACTTGTAAATATATTTGAGTTGAACAAAGCTGAATTTAATTTTCTCGTAACGCATATGTTTTTTTCATAAATATACACTGCCGGCAAAAAAAAACGGCCACCCTGAAATATTTCATAAAAGTACTGAAATATTGATTAATTTCACTAGATATTGATAGTAGGTTAAAGAACCATTTGTTGTTAATATGGAATGCATAAATTATCTGAAAAGAGATCATAAATAAACACACAAAAATTTAATTAAAAAAAGTAACAGAAACAATGCAAATACGATTTTTGTCTTAGTTGTAAAAAATTAGGGTGGGTTTTTATTAGACTCCAGTAATTTTTAATAACGTGTATACTGTGTGTCCTCCTTGAACTCGAATTACATCGTTGAGCCGTCGTGGCATCGAGTTAATAATATATGGTTGAAAATGATTTTAACCAGTTCAAATTAAAACTACAGGTATAATGAAAGAAATACTCATCTAAAAGCATTAATAATGAAGAAAAAACAACTGAGCTCTCTTTGTGGAAATAAAATATCCGATAATCCGATTAGGATGACTTTAAAAAAAAATGGTCAGTGTATTAATTAATATGTAACATTATTATTAAACAAAAAGGATGTTGTCGGGTGAGGACGAAAAATCAACAAATTAGTATTAAATCTGTCGGTGTGAAGAGGAATTCAAAATTGTTAATTTGCAAGTGAGTTAAAAATCTGTTTCGGGATGTGTAACTAACTTTCAAATTAATACTTTCAAATTTTTCTTCGCATCAATAGCTGTATGTATATTGTAGGTAAAATACTTAACTAGAGATTATAAATAATAACTAGAGTTATATTGGTACATCAGCCAAATTACATAATATATTCTGCAATATTAAAAAAAAATATCTTATCAACCATTGTCATAGTCGGGATTCAAACCCGAACTTTTCCATTATCGCGGCGGATTGAGCTATCATTTACTCAACCGTGACAAGTATTGATAAATCTATCTTCCCATATATGCTGAACGCGTTCATAATTTCACTTCATGCGAGAGTTGTTATTTTTATTAAGGAGATTATTATGAATCATCTTACATATGCTAAAACTCTCACATGTAAGATGATTCATAATAATCTCCTTAATAAAAATAACAAATCTCTATGAAGTGAAATTATGAACGCGTTCTGCATATATGGGAAGATAGATTTATCAACACTTGTCACGGTTGAGTAAATGATAGCTCAATCCGCCGCGATAGTGGAAAAGTTCGGGTTTGAATCCCGACTGTGACAATGGTTGATAAGATAAATTTTTCCTAATAGTGCAGAATACATTATGTAATTTGGCTGATGTCTCAATATAACTCTACTTATGTATTTCTCAGTCGTACTAAATTCACTCTTTAAATAAATAATAGCATTTTGATTTTATTTTGTTCTGTCAATTAAAATATAAAAGTGGTCGGAAATTGGTGTTTTTATACTATTCAGGAAATCTTTGGTAAAACCAACGAAAGATAACTGTGTCCTCAAAACGTTAAAGTAGTTATTAGACCAAACAAGCCGTGAGGTGGGTCGTTTATTAAGTCTAAAGTGCGACCCTTGAGGTCCACACGACGAACTTCCCAGTTTGATAAATATGTAATAATAATAATTAAATTAGATATTACACAGAAAAGTAATCATTTTATCATTAAAACATAATTATTATTTATTTTTAACAATAATTAAAAAAAAAACGGCTGAACCGATTTTTATAAAATTTATGTCGGATCAAAATGACGTTACCACGCCTCGATTGACACCCTTACGAAGTCGATATAATTTTTTGTTCGCAAGATATTGTGTAAAATCTACCTTTTTGGAGTCTATTTGGTTAAGAAAAAAGAACGGCTGAACCGATTTTGAAAAATTTCTTTCAGATCATATTTACGTTAATACGCGTCGATTGGCACCCTAACGTAGTCGATATCATTTTTCATTCTCGAGATTTCGTCTTAGAAAGAAATGAACACATACGTACGTACGTACATACGTACACGCACACACACACACATGGTTTTTTGATTAAATGTATTGGTGTTTTGGAAAAAAAATATTAATTTTCTCGTAGATAACATTATTAAGATTAAAGAAGTAGTATTTTTCTATTAATGGTGGTTAAATATTATTATTTAAATTATTTACATAGCGAGTTTTTTTTTTCAAAAAAACTTTTTAACAAAAAAAAAACCTCTTTCAAAAAACCACTAAAAAGAGAAAAATAACGAAATTTTGAGGTCTGTGCCAATTTAATAAAATATGAAGTTGGTTAAAAAGTATAGTATAGTGATTAATATCTTCTTTTTATTCATATTTTATTAAATTGGCACAGACCTCAAAATTTCCTCTTTTTAGTGGTTTTTTGAAGGAGGTTTTTTTTTGTTAAAAAGTTTTTTATTTTTTACTTTTTAGTGTCAAAAAGTGACATTTACCTTAAAAGAATCACACGCCGTTACTCACTTTTATTAAACCGACTTTCATACGCTGTCTGATATGTCAAAAAGTGACATTTACCTTAAAGAATCACACGCCGTTACTCACTTTTATTAAAATCAGCCGAACTACTGAACCGATTTTGATGACATTTGTATGGGACCAATCTGAAAGTATATCCTTTCAAATAAAAAAAAATATTCAAAATCAGTTTATAAATGACTGAGTTATGAGGTAACAAACATAAAAAAAAAAAAAATACAACCGAATTGAGAACCACCTCCTTTTTTTGAAGTCGGTTAAAAATAAACCGCATTTCAGTTATCCAGCTGTTTTGTAGTGCAATTGTTGTGTTTTAAATATAGATTGTTGTGACACTTTTCGAAGTAAAAGTAGTAGTTTAAAAACAATAGTGTATGTTGGTTAGTGGTTACTTTAAAAACTAACTTTACTTTTGAAGTTCTGAGTGCCCTTGCACGTCTCTTTTATTGTTAATGAACTTTCTGTGGTTTTTAATAAGTTTCCAGTGATGAAGATAAATGGTTGCACAATGCATTGTCAGAAAATCTGGGTCGAGAATGACCTTTACACTATAGCCATATGTATTAACTTCCCATTGGAATTTATTGTAATGGGTCCGAAAATCGTAATCAAAATGTATAACAAATTTTTATGTTTCAAGGTCACTACACTATTTTTACACAATTTTTAGAAAGATGTCTGTGTGTGTGTATGTGTACGTATGTATGTATGTGTCCATTTCTTTCTAAAACGAAATCTCGAGAATGAAAAATGATATCGACTACGTTAGGGTGCCAATCGACGCGTATTAACATAAATATGATCTGAAAGAAATTTTTTCGAAATCGGTTCAGCCGTTCTTTTTTCCTAACCAAATAGACTCCAAAAAAGTAGATTTTACACAATATCTCGCGAATAAAAAATTATATCGACTTCGTAAGGGTGTCAATCGAGGCGTATTAACGTCATTTTGATCCGACATAAATTTTATAAAAATCGGTTCAGCCGTTTTTTTTTTTTTTTATTATTGTTAAAAATAAATAATTATTATGTTTTAATGATTACTTTTCTGTGTAATATCTAATTTAATTATTATTATTAAATATTTATCAAACTGGGAAGTTCGTCGTGTGGACCTCAAGGGTCGCACTTTAGTCTTAATAAACGACCCACCTCACGGCTTGTTTTTCTGTGAACAGGTACCTACAATCTAATATTCTACGTAATAAAACAGGTTAAAAGATTGATTGAGATTGTTTTTACGTTCAGAAAAACTATAGTCACGGCTGAATGTCGCCAATGCAGATTTTCTGACAATTCGTTAACAAATTCAGCACAAAGGCAATAAGTTCTGGTATTACTGGCAGTAACACAAGTTTTGGATTCTTGTTTTGATATCTCAATTGTCTACTGATTATTCACAGATCGATAACTTCCTCTTTTATTATTTAATAATTTATTGAGTTCGAAAAGTCACTGTGCAGTTGTTACTAATTAAATTTAATTATTCATGTTGACTACAGAAATAGAACAGTGAGGATTCGAGGAATACGGAAAAGTCAGAAAATGTAATAAATAGAAAAGTTGATCGATTTAAATGTTTTAAAAGAGTGCTGCACTTGGTAGTGCAGTTAGTTGGACTCGTATATTTTCTATGAGCTTTGATCAGGTGCCTAATATGGTCTGGAAAAAGTAGAAATATCAAGGAATAAAAATATTGTAAATATTTAATCCTTATCATTTTGTGTCTGGCACATGAGATTATTTCCTAGAAGCGAAGGGGGTTTTAAAAAATATTGTGCTCACATTATTAAACAAGTGTCTTCAATTGCGTTACGTTTTTCTTGTTATAAGCAACAGAAATTGCCACTTTTTTCTTTGCATAGGGTGTTTCAGATCGACTGTCCACGGTACAGTACAGTACAGTAAAATAGAGAAAACAATTCTGAGCAGAAAAGTCCTTAGACATTTTTTGATCCGATGTATTGTTTATGAGTTATTAATTAATTATTATAATGAGATATTAATTATCACCAATAAATTGGGCGGTAGACGTGGTTTATTAATATTCTTATGTATATTCCGCTCAACTTATTGGTGATTATCTCTCATGTCTCAAACTGTACCTCCAATATTTTGACGGTTTTTTCTTCTTTTGTCATTGATTGACAAGCTATACAAATATTATAAAGCTGAAGAGTTTGTTTGTTTGTTTGTTTGGTTGAACGCGCTAATCTCAGGAACTACTAGTCCGATTTGAAAAAAAAATTTTTTGTTAGATAGCCCATTTATTGAAGAAAACTATAGGCTATATAATATCAAGCTACGACCAATCTATAGGAGCGGAGCATCAATGAAAAATGTTTGCAAAAACGGGAAAAATTATTCCTTTTGAGTGCTTCCGTTGCGTCCGCTGCGTAAACGGTTAAAGTTACGCAAAAATCATGTATGACGGAATTGTTTCCCTTTAAAAATTCTAAAAAAAGTCCGCGATATATGTCTATCTTTTAAGGTTGACTCACTATAAGTTTTTTTATGGTGATCAAATTTGTTCGTAATTATAATATTCAAGCGAACGAGCGAAGCGAGTGAGTAATGTAATTATAATATTCAAGCGAACGAGCGAAGCGAGTGAGTAGTGTATTACACCTGGGCTTTCTTAGCACCCGGGCGAAGCCGAACGGGCACCGCTAGTGTTGAAATATCAAAACTTCAATGTTTAAATTAAATTAATTTTAATACATGTATATCTGTAATTTGTAGAAGACAACAAATTATTTTAACGTTTAATGTGTAAATAAGCAATTTAAATAAGAATTAAGAAGATAGCGATGCTCACCAAAATGCTCAACGGTAGTTATTTTTGATTGGCAGATAATTTAAGTCAATAAATTTCCAAGCATATTTTTTTTAAATTGAGAATTTTAACAAAAACTATTTCGTTGACGTATTCAGCAATCTGATTTAAACTTAGACTTTTTTACGTTTCGCTTACACAGCAGGTAGAGTGAACCGTTCTAGAAGCCAACATCTTTGGAACATTTCGTCAAAAATGAATGTGTAATTTATTACCCGGACCACAACGGTGGCGTCACGTCGCTGTATAAATCACTGTAGAATTCTCCGCCATTTGAAACCGCCACAAGATGGCTCTATCCGGTCTGATGACTCTGCATAAACTATACAGAATGTTATAAACTTTGAATAAAGAATAATAGGGAAGGAACCTTTCATATCCTATATAAAATAAAATTTAATGGGAATCTCACATTTAGTCAGCAATAATAATATGTGAACATTTTTTTTGGGCTTGTATAGGCGATAATAATAATAATATTTATTACTCTTTGAACATGTTTATTGCAGGCGCGTTTGTCATTTAAAAATTACAGTATTATTGCAACAAATAAAAATTTAAAAATAATTATTTTTACTTCCCACCTCTACTATGGTAGGGAAGTAATGGATTCAGTCCGAAAACAATATTTCGAGATTTTAACAGATTTTCACGTTTTGAGACCCTAGCAATCGTTTAAGATCATTTTCTGACTGATGTCTGTATGTGTGTGTGTATGTGTGTATGTGTGTATGTGTGTGTGTATGTGGTCAATTTTTCGCCTTCGATATCTTAAGAACGGAACAACATACGGGCATGCCGATTGTTCTATTGTGTTTATCAGCCTTTAACTTAGATCTGATTAGATTTTGAGTCAAATCGGTTCAGTGGATCCTGAGATATTCAAAAAAACGTCCTCAATGTCACGTATTAACATAGGTAAAAAAAAATATAAATGAATTCTAGATGTTATAATATGAAAAAAATGTAAATATTTTTTTTCTCTAAAATGTATAGTTTTCGAGAAAAAAAATATTTTACTAAAAAAAATAAAAATTGTACGTAAATCAAGGTAACCATGATTTTTGCTATATTAAGCTAGCCATCAATAGATCACCAAACAAAAAAGAGGGCCATGCTTTTTTCAAAGAATAAAAATTAAATTGTGTTTTAAAGACCACCAACAGCTAAGGTTATTTGGGCCTAGTCAAAGAATAAAAAAAAGAGTGTTTATTTTTTGCAAATATTTACTAGGTGGGAAGTATAGGACTGGTCATCAGTCGAATTTTTTTAATTTTATCTATATCTATTTATTTGAAGTGTCTGTGGTTTAAAAACTAGTGCATATATAATCAATATATACATATAAAAATACATTTCCTGACTGTCTGACTGACTGACTGACGGGTGATTCATCATCGCCCAAGTCAAATCGATAATGCTAAGAACTTGAAATTTGGCAGGTAGATTCCTTATAGGACGTAGGCATCCGATAAGAAGGGATTTTTCGAAATTCAACCCCTAAGGGGGAGTTTTTTGACAAAATGTTTATATCTCACAAGTAGTTATATTGAATTCAACATACTAACTTTTCTTTAAAAATAAGCAAACCCATGTTCTAGTATAATTTATAACAATAAATTATATTCTGTTCCACTTTTTCTTTTCGCATATTGATACTATTCGACAATTGGGTTTTTAAATGAATTTTTTTTTTTACTTAAATGGAACGACCACATATAAGTTTTATAGCAAAACTGTTTTTATTTAATTTTTTTGCTTACTAATTAAAAAGTTATATTTAAATAAAAATTAATTTTTAAACTCAGTTCCGATAACGCGCCGAAAGAATCCGAACGCGTGTGACGTCATTATGTTATCTATGGTCTTTGTATCCATGGTTACCAAGTTAAAAATTTATTATTTTTGATAGTATGTGTAATACATATACACAAATACAAACAAATGCAGACACATTTTAACATAACGACGTCACAAACATTCCTGGCGCGTTTTGAAGTCACGTGATATTTTTTTAATTTTTATACATTTTAATTAATTTTTAGTAATTTATCTATTGGGATCCGTCAGATAGGTGGCGCTTCAAAAACATGGCGCAGACGGAGGGAAATTTCATATACGGGGTATACTTTTGCGTGTAATTTTATGATTTTCAAAGTGATAAAAAATGATAAATATAAGTGCAATTTGTGATTGGGCCGGTACGAATCCTAAACAAAGGAATTTCGTTGAAGGAGAACGGATTCTCAAAGCCGGGCATATTATCAAATGTCGGAAATATAACGAGAAAAATGCATGTAAAATGAACTGTCAAAAGTAGTAATCTTTACGACATATTGCTTAAAAACATCAAAATTAAAAGAAAATCTCCACGAAATTAATCATGCGCGTTCAATGCGCTTTTAAGGCTGGGTTAGGTGAATAATGTAAACACATAACTGCAACATAATAAGTTATATTGTAATAAGTAGCTAAGTTACTAACCTCAAAATATTTGTATTCGAAGTTAATCCTATAAATTTGTTAATCATCAGGGATTCAACTATTTTATTGCAGTATGATAACAAGTACATCTTATTATTACTATAAAATATTTTTTTAATTCATAAATACAGTTTTCCCACATTTCATTAGAAAATAATTCTCTGTAAAGTAAGTTTTACAAGGCAATAACTGACAGTGTTTATTGCCATGATATTAGAAAACGTCGCGAATTCCATTTTCGATAAACTTTTTGTTTATTTTACTTGTTTTATTTTTGTAATAAACAATTTCATGATTAATTTGCACTGTTAGCATGTAAAATTTTCCCTCGTTTGAGTACAATTTTCTGCCACCAGATGTCAGATGCTCATTTGACGGATCCCAATAGCTTTAAAAATTTTTTTCTTTTCGATTTTCAATATTATTTATGTTAAATTATTAGAAAAAATTAATAATTTTTTTTAAACTTAAATACCTAATTATAATCTGTGTGTCCTTGGTCATAAACAGAACGTTCATATCGTGCTAGTTTATTTTTAGGAAGAATTTCAGTTTTTAAACGACCGCCCGTGCCGTTTTTGTTTGGTTGTAAATTGAGTTTCAGGTGCAAAATTGTTTCAAATTTCTTAATTTGAAACACGTCTGCACATGATGCACACGTCTGCACATGATGCGTCAAATGTTCTTCTTATAATGACAGAGGAGATACGTTTAAGATATTATATTTAACAAACAAATCTGTTACATGTTGACGCCATTGATGTATTTTATCAAATACTTTTTAATAAAGTGAATTATTGTATTACATTAGTGCATTTTTGTTGAATGGCGTCAGCAAGCAGAAAATATACAATGCAGTTTTATTAGACATTAAATTAAAATCCATACGATATTTTATTTTATAAATCATTAGATTCCTATTTCGCACCCTATATAAACGTTTTAATAAAAATTATCTACTTGTTATAAAAACGACGTTTTTTGGTAATATGGAGCTAAATCGTTTTTTATTCGTGATTTGTCATTCATTTTGTCGTGCACTGACATGAAGTGTAATAGAACCGTGCATTAATTTGTTTACCACTGTACAGTAAGTTTTAGATGAAATGCTTATTTGCTCCGTAAAATTTAACAGAACTGTTTATTTTTACATTTATGATACTAAATAGCCTATTTGCCGTGACGATATCACTATTAGTCGTGGTCCATGAAATTTATAGTAAGCATCAAATGCTTCCTCCCGATTGTGTTATTTCGAAGGTCATTGACTTACGGTTGTAGATAGGTTAGGTTGGCTGTATTAAGTGTATACGTATGCAGTTAGTAGTTAATATATCGAGTAGGTACTGACACTAAGTTGAGCCACCCCCAACCGCCTCCGGTGCACACAACTTTGTTACTTTAACAGTTTCTGAAATATGTGACGCCATAAAGTTGAAGAAATAAAAAAATGTTAATAGATAGTTTTAGTTTACACTAGCTGTACTCGCGTCTCCGTTCACGTGCATTTCGAACTGCTGCTGAGTTATTTTTGACATATTATCATGACAATTTATAAAAATTCCCGTGAAAATGAATATCTATAATATCTTAACCCCCATGAGGAATATCGTGATAATTCCAATTGGAGATAATGATCCAGCCTCTAAGCGGTATAAACCTGCAAAGTTTTATTAAAATATGTCCAAGGGTTTTTGCGTGATGCGCGCACAATGCGACCCCAGTTATCATTTGATTATAATAATATGTACAGATTGCATCCTAGCTATAAACATTCCTGAGGCTGTTTCGTTTTTCTGTGTTTGTTAAGGTTTAAAATTGATGAGAATTTGTTTTGTTTTTTTGTTATTTTTTCCGGAAAATATCCATCGAAAAATATAGGGTGCCGGTTTGGGGAGGCGCGACGATTCGACTTCTATACAGAGCAGTAGCTAGACTCAAATTGTAAATGGCGGGATATTACTGTATGTGGTCTGTTTTCGAGGTAGGGTGTTGGCATTTTAAAGTAGGGCATTACTCTTGTGTGAACCTTTTGATTACCCAAGCTCGCAATGTTTCCAATTCTAACGTGGATACCCGTTGTATAATGTATAATATGTAGGTATATTTCCAGTAATTTATCATGAAACTTGATATCTTTCAGTCATTTTCCGGGGAGCAGCTACGCCTTCTTTCCCCGTCTTGTCAATGTTTCGAATTTAGGACAACGTGGGACCAATTTTTCATATTTCTATAATTCTACTATATAGAAAATGCCTTTAGCCAGCTGCAGCTCATCACTTTAATAAGTGATAACAAAACAAAACTTAAAGATTGATTAGATCATCTTTGTGGGAGCTCCAGGATGTTGAGAGTGGATTATCTTATATCATATAATAATATGTAATGTATATAAAATGTGTATATGGCACTAGGTATATATTATACGTATATAATATAGAGACTTGTTTAATCAGATAACATTTACAAAGGGTCAGTGCGGTGACATAACGCTTGCTGGTCACTGTCTGCTGCTTGCCGACATTGCGGGGCTGGATGATCATCAGTCATCATCGTCACCACAATCGTACTGTTGGCTATACACAAAACTATCCATAATAATATTTAGGTACTAGTATCGCTTGTGGTCAAAATTAGACCAATTGTGTCTAGATATATAGTAACGAAATTTTCTTGTTCACTTTATTTTACGGCAACAATACACACTATTTTTTTGCACATTTATGGCGCAGTAGGTACCTTTGAATGATATAAGTTTCATTCCCTCCTTTCAAAACAAATAGTAAAAATGCACTAAAAAGAAAAAAAATAATATTTAATAATTTAGGTTCATAATTTTAAAAAAGCGTGGGCTGTAAACCCTATGATAGTATATTAGTCGCAACCTCCGCTTTTATAATAATTACGGAACTAAATTATTAAATTTTATTTTTTCCATTTTAGTGCATTTAAATAAAAAGCTTGTCTCTAAAATGTTTTTTTTCACTAATATTTATTTTTTACTTTTTAGTCTTTCAAGATTATATCCACTTTTGACCCCCGTAGGGGTTGAATTTCGAAAATTTCAGAATTACATTTTGTTACTATCCTACAAGAATTATCCCCTCCGCGAGAAATTTTATAGTTTTTAAAAATCAATGTGTTATACAGGCCCGCGGCGCCAGAAGAGCTTTTTTGCCATTATTTACATATGCAAGACATCTCTTATGTCTATTAGTTTTCATTTACAGTTTTACTCTTGTGAAATATTATATAAAATCTATGTAGAAATGGGTTTCGAATGGATCTGACTTTAAGCGAGCTGTAAGCAAAAAATACCTTTTTTTGATTGCTCTCCTCTGGGACCAAAATTCCTACCTAGATTGATTTTTCGCCCCGAAAAATCCCTATTCTGGAAATTTCATCAAAATCGTTAGTCGTTTTTGGGAAAAAATTTGTATACCTGTACTTTACTCAGTATACATTTTTATACAGTATAGGTAGGTACCTACATATTACATAACATTTATACAAGAAAAAAAACCTACCTAGGTATATTATTAAGATAGTTAAAACTACTTACATAATTGTTATTATTTCATTTTTAGGCGCAACCTAAGCACAGCTAGAAGCGCCTATATAAATAAATTTAATATATTATTAGTCCGGGACTCGGGCGCTAAGCGACAACCACCTGGTTTTGCCCGAATGTTGTATACACCATACCCTCGATTTAAGATGTGTTGCCAAGGTGGAACCCCCTGCAGGGGCCTGTAGCAGGTGGTTGCCTACCAATCAGGATCCATGCCCTCTTTTTTACCCTATTTAGGCCCCTTAAGGGATGAATTTTCAAAAATCCTTTCTTAGTGCTCACCTACGTTATATAAGGAACTCCTGTGCAAAATTTCATGCTTTTAACTTCAAAAATGACGAACTTCTACACAAACTTTCTTCTCCTATTTAATCCCCTTAGGGGATGCATTTTCAAATCAAAAACCCTTTCTTAGTGCTCACCTACGTTATATAAGGAACTCCTGTGCAAAATGTCACGCTTCTAGCTTCAAAAATGATGAACTTCAATACAAACTTTCATCCCCTATTTAATTATCATAATTATATCCCTTTCAGGGGGTACCACCTTTACAACACATCTTAAATCGAAGGTATGGGTGTGTACAGCATTCGTGCAAAACGGCATCGCGGAATCATCAAGTGCAAGGTGGTTATGGTATTTTGTGGCTTAGCGCCCGGACTATATTAATATCGAGGGAGAAGAAGCAGCAGGTACTTAAAAAAGTAAAACTATGAATCGTAGACAAAAAATGTTTATACGAAAGTTGTAGAGAATTTTGTTCTCTACAAGGTTGATAATAACCATTTTTTATTAAAAATGGAACGAAACTGAGAAATTCTAAAAATACGTTTTTCGTGAACTTGAACCTCGAAGATCTGGTAACGCCGGCACGATATCTATAGGGATTTTTTACACGTTTTTTAAAACACCATAACGAAGATGTATAAAAAAATTGAGCTAACTGGGAATTATTTCGCGGATTGGTCGTTTTTATGTCTCAAATTATCTACTGAGCTATAACATCAACATCTATTTTTGAACACAGTGTATAATATTATGTATAATGTAGGATGTATAGATGTGTAGTTAGAAGGAGGTCAAGTATGTCCGGGAGTCCCATGTTCATTGACGCAAGAGGTTTGCACAATCCCTTCGAATGCTCCTCCACTACTGTGTACCTACTGGATTATTACTGCGGGCTTTTATCATATCTATATATCTATTATTCAACAAGATTTGTACAGAATGTTTGTTGTCAAGTGTTTTCGATTGAAATGTCAATGGTCTGAACATTTTTCTTATCTCGAGTAGTACGTTTCATTGATATAATGTTGATTTTAAACTCTCATCAAGACGTTGTTTGATTCAAAATTTGTTTTTCAGAAAAAAATAGTAATTAACTAAAATTGATAGATGTCTGCTTTTTATATTAAAATTAAACGTTGAATGGCTAGAATCTAGATGATATAGCGTTTAAAATAAGTAACAAAATAAAAGCAATCCTTCCGTTTATCGGAACATCGATTTTTCGCGTGTTGTAGAATCCGCTGTGTAATTTTTATTTCTGTAATACATATTAGAAATGTACATTTCGTGTCTCTAGTCGGCTGCTTAAAATATTATATGTATCGCACGCGTACAATAATAGGTACAATATTTACTCCATACGACAGTCACACAACATTACGCAAGAGATATAATATTCAAATGGTATTTTTTGCCATATCCCCTATAAAATAGCTGTTTTTTACTTAATTTTTAGTATTTATAAAAATTTTGACAGCACATGCAGGTGTGCGGGAAAGTGTGCCTGTTAGTGACCCAACATAGATCGGTATACATGCATCATTGCATGTAAAATAGTAATTTTATAGTGGGTGTGACAAAAAATAATGAATTGTATGTCAAAGCGAACTATTGAACATTTTTTAAATATAGTTTGTACGACTTGTTGGTACTGACATGTTTGTCAAACATGATGTTGCGTGTAGGGATAAAACATATTTAAAATTTCAAATTCATGAAAAAAAATGTATTTTAAATACATAATTCGTGAAATTGTCGCACTCAAGTAGCCAAAGGGCCGATTGTGACTCGCGAACCGCAGTTTGCCGACCACTGCCCTAGATGTATCGACTTGTTGGCTACCGCTACACCCAATTTATATCACAGCAATTTATACATACAAAATGTGCAAGAAGTTGTAGCGTGTAGGGATAGACTTGTACATGCAAACAAATCACAGGAAGTTTATTATTTTATTAAAAGCAATGTTTCCATCCTTTTGTATATACAAACAAAACGCAGCGACATTGTGTCGTTGCGTGTAGTTTGTTGACATGTATGTGCATACAAAATGCTGAAAGTTGTTTGTCAGATTTGTATAAACGTGTAGGGTTGAAACATAATATATTGTTTGACAAATATATTGTCAGTACATACAAATCGTACAAACATTAAAGATAAAGATAGAAAGATATACTCTTCTCTGATGCCCCACGAAAAAAACATATGTAAGTAGTTTGGATTAAAGTGCATAAGATTATGGAGATTACACTATATTCAAATTTATTTTAAAGTCTTAAAAATAAAATAATCAATAATCCAATTACTGAAAACAAAAAACTGACAGTATACTTGTGCAAGTCTGTTGGAATAACTCCTTTATGGTTAAATGGTCAAACGAACACTGAAGTTTATTTTGCTGACATGTCTGAAAACTTTCTTTGATGTTTTGTATAGTAAACATTCAACGGCGCGTAGTTTTGTCGTCAAAATAAAACGTATTTATTTTGTGAACTCAATTAAAACTTCTTTTCTCTATATTCCAAGGTGAAACATCCTAACAAAGTAAATAAAAATTCGTTTATTTGCTGTGATATTTTTCCATTTATGCTAGGCTTATAATTGTCATTTCAAATATACTAAATATTTATTTTGTGAATTGTATTCGCGGTATAGAAAAATATTTTTTTTATTTCCATATAACGTGAAGATAATATGTTTAATATATAAGATTATAGACCAAGATCCCAGTGCCGCCAGACCTACATCATAGTATCAAACCTTCTATAGGACGTGTGTCTGTGTACTAATAGCAGGTTAGAACGTATGATTATTAGCTAGCTTGTGTCAGGGTGACTTTGGCGCATAACAGGTACTTAGGGTCGAAAAAATTAATGTAGCTCACCTACGTTAAAGTATCAAAGCTACAATAACTATTGCCAGGCGTTTTCCGCGGATCCCAGCTTTTGCCAGACGCTTTAAAGCTCGATAAATAATATTAATTACTGTCAAAAATAAAGTTGCTACGGTTTTTATGGACTGAATCTAAAGTAAAACAAAATATGAAGATATTTAACATGTAAATGCTATATGCCCGTTGAAATCAAATGTACTGTATATTTATTAAAAACGGGACAATTATTTTAAATTTGTTTAAGATTCTTCAAGTGACATGATATTAAGAGAAACTTAAAAAAACGTAAAAAAATGTTCACAATAGGAAATAGCGATTTTTTCAATTGCAGAAATTAGGACACCATTAAGAACACCGTGTGAAACAATCCCAGCTGTACTAATTACAGAATATAGGCCCAAAAGCTGGCCTTGCTGAAGGACATTAAAAATAAATAAATCGCCAACTTTGATTCATTCTATACAATGTGCAGCCATATTGTACATTATTTTATGATTATTTTGTTGACAGTAAACGTATGAAAGCCATTTAGGCACTTTTAATGCTCGTGTACAGAGCTATAAATTAGACTCTAACCTTAGACTGGATTACTATTAAACATAGTAAAGTATAAAAATGGTTTGCAAAGAAACAGTTATGGATATGTTTGATAGTAATAAACCGTACCACAGACATAATATATATAAGTGATCCTCTTTATTAATATTTTTATGACACTGCTGTTAAAATATAAAAGACATGACGTCAGGGTTGGAGATTAGGGAGAAAATGTATAAAAAATATGGGTTAATTCCTTGATAAGAAATATTGTAAGTTTATTTTTATGTCAAATATTTTTTTTATCATAAGTAATTGTTTTCGGGACTAAATGAGTACAGTAGACTTTCGTTAAGTATGCTGACTTAACGGAATTTCCTTCTCTTTATTTCTTCTTAGTTCAAACCAAACATATATTGTGAGATTTAACTTATCGTTACAATTTTATATATTGCGGACGTACATACAGCAGAAACTAATATAAACAGTTTCTTGAATGTCATTGATAAATATGATTTGACGAATTTACATAACAAATAAAACTCTCAGGTTGTTTAGTGCAGTCCGAGGAAAAAAAGGCCATTTTATAATACAAAAAACTTTTTAACAAAAAAAAAACCTCCTTCAAAAAGCCACCAAAAAGAGGAAAATAATGAAATTTTGAGGTCTGTGCCAATTTAATAAAATATGAAGTCGGTTAAAAAGAACGATATTAATCAGTGATCACTATATACTATACTTTTTAACCGACTTCATATTTTATTAAATTGGCACAGACCTCAAAATTTCATTATTTTCCTCTTTTTGGTGGCATTTTGAAGGAGGTTTTTTTTTGTTAAAAAGTTTTTAATTTTTTACTTTTTAGTGGCTTTACAATACGTACCTAGTTTAGTCAATAGGTTCACTTACTTAACTGACTTCTTTCGCTGTGACATTTACCTTAAAGGAATCACACGCCGCTACTCACTTTTATTAAACCGACTTTCTTATCATCTTATGCTGTGTGATGTGTCAAAAAGTGACATTTACCTTATGGAATCACACGCCATTACTCACTTTTATTAAAAATCAGCCGAACTACTGAGGCGATTTAAGTAAAATTTATATGGCACCAACTTTGAGGTATACCCTATCCAATAAAAAAAGAATTTTCCAAATCGGTTTATAAATGACGAAGTTCTGAGGTAACATACATAAAAAAAAATCAACCGAATTGAGAACCACCTCTTTTTTTGAAGTCGGTTAAAAATAAAATATGAATATGTATTTTAATACACAAGTGTGCAAGCTTTCACGGCCGGCATTGTTCCAAGTCTTCATGGTTTCCGGGCTTGTAGGCCGTGGTCAGGTAGAAATACCACCGGACCACGGCCTACAAGCCCGGAAACCATGAAGACTTGGAATTTTAATACACACTTTTATGTCAACTATAAATACGAAAGAAGTCGGTTAATGAGAGATATTTTATTATATTGTGTATAGTTCGTCAAAACTTGCTTGTGTTCAATAAAAATGGGTGGGTTATTTGAATAATCAAAAAAGATACAAATCAAAAGTTCCATTGCATTATTGTTATTTTCTATGCAAAAAATCAGATCAACTCTGAGTGTATATTATTATTAAAACCCTTTTTGACTTGCTAGCCTAGTGAATTAAGGCTAAACTTCACAAGTTCCCTCAAGAGATATATATCGATATAATTTATATCAACGGGAAAATATCTAATCAGATATTTTCCCGTCGATTGTTTAGGTACCTAATTATAATATTTCGAAATCGAAATTTAAGTTGGTAATATTTTTCTTTTAGCGTACATTTCATATTCAAAACCTTAATTATTAATGATAAATTTTACTTAATCTTAATTTACTAAAACATGAAATGGGAGAAATAAGAGACATACCTACATGGGGCGGCAAAAACAACATTGTACGCGGGCGCATAGACGGCTAGCTATACTGGCCTGCTAAGAGCACTCTGTGGTTGAAAACTAGAAAAAAAGACGGATAAGTGCTAGTAAAACTCGCGCCATGAGGGTTCTATCTCTTACCGTTTGTGAGATAGAGCCTTGTGACAGACGGACTGACAGATATCGTAGGTTCAGTAATAGGGTTTCTCCAAACGGAACCCTAAAAAACAATTATCTAATTATTGAATGACGATATTGAATACTGCTCAATTCATTGTGTAAGACACTCTATGTATGATTTTTGATATAAATGGTTATCTTAGATTATTATGAAGATCACTGAAGTTTGAAATAGTGCAACCCTAATAAGCAGCCCTGGATCTAGGGGGGGGGGGGCAAGCCGGGGCCTATGCCCCGGGCGGCAAGTTCAGAGGGCGGCCAAATTCAAATTCACACTTTACAGACGAATGGACAACTCATCATTTATTTAACTTTGACCAAATGTCAATCAATTAGTGGACATCTGATAGCTGAAATTATAAAGATGATAAAGGTAAAAATAAATATAAGTGGGCGGGGGCGGCATTTTTCAGTTTTTGCCCGGCCCAAATGGGCGGGGGCGGTATTTTTCAGTTTTTGCCCCGCCTAAAAAAAATTTAAGATCCGGAGCTGCTAATAAGTACAGCTGACTATCATTTCTATAAAAAATATACAACAGGAAAGAAAAACTTTGTTTTTATTTTCCATTATTATATCTACACTTACGACTTTTTTGTTTATCCAGTTTTTCCTTTTCTTTGAGAACAAAAAAACAGGAAGTGTAAAAAGAAAACCGTAGAATTTACGTATTATGAAAAAGGTTGATATTTCATATTATAAAAGCACTTTAGGTAATTATTACAGAATAAAAGACAAGAAGTGTGAAATGTAAGAATTGTAAGAGATGCTGAAACGATATAATCGGTGGTTTGTTATACTGAAAAGCAGAACCAGTAAACACAAACAGGCATTGACAAGCTACGTAAATATCTATACCAATATTATTAAGCTGAAGAGTTTGTTTGTTTGTTTGTGTGTATTTGTACGCGCTAATCTCAGGAACTATACCAGTCCGATTTGAAAAAAATTTGTTTTGTTAGATAGCCCGTTTATTGAGGAAGGTTATAGGCTATTCGAGTTTTTTTAAATTCAACCCCAAAGGGGGTAAAAGGGGGTGTGGGATTTTTTAACTATCTATACTAATATACTATAGTAATATTATAAACTGTAGGCAAGTACGCGAAGCAAGAACGACAAGTGACTTCGCTTCGCAGGCAGAGAATTTTTCTCGGGAAGGGGGGGGGGGTAAAATCATAAATTATTATCTCTGGAACTACTGAACTGATTCTAAAAATTCTTTCCCAAATAGAAAGCTATACTATTCTTGACTGATATAGGCTATATTTTTTTTGATATTCTTGCGGGGGGGGGGGGGGTGGAGATAATTGCTGTGGGATAGTAACAAAACGTAACTCTGAAATTCTTTTGCATTTTAGCAGGGGGAGAATTTCTCGCGGGAAGGGGGTAATAAATCATAAATTCTTAGCACCCGGACGAAGTCTGACAGGGACCGCTTGTTACCTATATTTATAATTTTTTTTAACTCTTTTCCAACTTTGTAATGTCTTACTATTGTTTATATAAGTACAGTATAAACGATTAAGACCTTACAAAGTTATAAAATAATAATTATATCGATATGGTATAAACTTTATGCCATATCGATATAATTATAAAAAGAAAAATCATGTATAGATGTAAATGGTCAACACCGGACGAACGGACCTTCCAAACCCGTTTTTCGGTGGTAGCGACCATGAAACATCTAAATCCGTCGATATCTCGAATTCGATTTATTTCGTCATGATAAGACTTTCTTCACTTCTATGGTCACTTGAAAGGGAAAATAAAATTATGCAAGTACAAACACAAAAATTAAAAGTAACTACATATTACATATAAATTTAAAAAATAAATATTAGTAAAAAAAAAACTTTTTAGAGACAAGCTTTTATTTAAATGCACTAAAAAGGAAAAAAATAATTTTTAATAATTTAGGTTCATAATTATAAAAGCGTGGGTCATGAACTCTATGATAGTTTATTAGTTTATTATGAACCTAAATTATTAAAAATTATTTTTTCCTTTTTAGTGCATTTAAATAAAAGCTTGTCTCTAAAAAGTTTTTTTTACTAATATTTATTTTGTTCATTTTAGTCTTTCAAAATTTTACCCCCCTTTGAAACCCGTAGGGGTTGAATTTCGAAAAATCCTTTCTTAGTGGATGCTTACGTCAGAAAAGGAACCAACTGTCCAAATTTCAAGTTTCTAGCTTTGGCGATTTGGCCTGGGCGTTGATTAATAAAAAAAAAACCCTTCATCCCCGTTTGAACCCCTTAGGGGTTGAATTTATTTCTAAAAACGATTTATTCATGTATTGTCAGATCGGGAATACATATGTGTACAAAATTTCAAATCGATCGGATACATGGCAGTCGTTCAAAATTGACTTACAAGTTTTGATCTAAACAAACACACAAACTAACTAACTAACTAACATAACTAACATACATTGCACGTTAAATAAATGCTTGTAAAAATGTATCTTTATACGGGTGTATTTTAAAATCACCGACAAGCGAAAAATGGAGTTTATATAATTCAAATTAAAACTATTAATGCTGATAATAGCGATTTCGAAAATGCTTCCTATACCCTAGACAGGGGTCGGCAACCTTTTGAGACGGAAGAGCCAAAAGTTACAATTTACAAAATTTCCCAGTTTTTAAAGAGCCACTAACATTTTTTTTTCAATATTATGGTATTTGGTTAGGATTAGGTATATAAAAAAAAAGTTCTGACTGCGACCGTTGACGACACAGTGCACCAATAACTAAACAAACAGAACAGTGTTGCCACATTTAAAAAATGTGAGCTGTCCGTATACTATCTACTCCACCTATTCTCACTGTTCTCTGTTGAGTGTTTTTATCCTGTTTAAAGTTTTTTTTGCAGTATAATATTTTTTATGAGTTTTGAAAATAAAATAATATAATTATTAATATTTGCGCATGGAACTGGAGAGCCGCATCTTGACATCATAAGAGCCGCATGCGGCTCGCGAGCCGCAGGTTGCCGACCCCTGCCCTAGATACATGCGGAGATTAAAAAAATGTTTTATGATTTTTTTTTAAGTAGCAACAGTACGGTCTTAAAATACCGCATCAATATCTCACTATTGGCACAAGCTGGTTTTATCCAAGGGCCTCCATTCATAAATAAAAATTCCATATAAAATAACAGTGGTTATCGTCAACTTTACTGCATTAAATTGTCGACATAAACTTTTCAATCTTACTAATGCAAATTGTATTTCTGAACTACATTTTTTAAATCTTGCAACGCTGCAGGAATGGCTCTTATTATAAGTTGCCCTCCCTGATCTCCATTTTCCAGTCGAGCACTTTATACGTAACAAAGCAAATAGGTTTTTTATTGTCATATTATTGTGTTGAACAGAATGTGTGAGTTTTGTGACAATATCAGACAAAGCTGCTGTCTAAACGTAACTGTGCCAGATTACAGATATTGCTCTTCGTGTTCTGATTCTATTATTGAACTGACGCCATTTGTTTTTACTTGCCAGAAGAAACTCCTTTTGAAGTTTATAAGACTTGTTGGTCTTATAGCTAGATTTCAAAGACCTTAGTTCATAAAGTTCCCTTAAAAAATGACAATATTTGATTTAGATAATATTGTTGACCTAAATGTGATATTTACTCCGCATTAAATGAATAATTATAAAATCCGACAGAATGTTTTTCTCTGCACAAAGGCGTAAATATATTCAAAAATTACTTGTCTAAGAAATAACTACATTTGGCTATCTATCCCGCGCCTAATTTGTGAAATGACTCATTGTGCGTGGGAGAGACGGTTTATGGAAAACACATAATCAACTCCGATTTTGTTTTTAAGTGAAAATGGACAGATTATAGGTAATAGACGCTCAACAGCTGAGTTCATCGGCATTCAGCGTCTATATAATAAAAATATATAGCAAAACAAAAATAAGACAAAGGAATAAATAAACTACAATGGAGATAGGCACTGCCAAACTTGACCGCTAGGGGCGTCAGATATGTAACCACCTCGGTCTGTAAGCAGTTCATAGTAGTGTGTACAGAACAAGTTTGTTTAAAATAATAAATCATTGACAATGCCGATGTGCTAGGTGTTTACCCAATGTCCAAAACATAGATGTTTAAAGGATCTGGAACTGAAAAGAGGTGGTTGCATGCTATTAGAAGGGAAAAAACTTAATTTCTCGCGCTTTTTTCTATGAAAACCGATGATAACTTAGATGAATATAAACTTGCTGCCATTTACTTTACGTTTCTCATTGTATAATATAGGCTGCGGCAGCACGAGGGTGTGACGGTTTTCAGAACGGTACTGTAGGAGTAATTTTAGTCATATAATAAAAAAAATATCAATAAACACAGCTTAACACTTGTCATTTTTGGCAAATTTATTATTTTTTTAAAATAACATTTTTTTAAGTGGGTGCCATGGCGCTCAATTATTCATTAATTCTTCGACGAAAACTACTCATTACTGCTGCTCGAACATCCTCACCAATGTTTCTAATTTCTTCGGTGATGTTATTTTTTAAATCTTGGAGTGTGGTTTGTTCACATACACTTTCGGCTTTCAATAATGTGTCACAAAAATGCATTTTTGTAACAGACGGTATAACATTGAATTCTGAACTATATCTATTAATTAGAAATGATTGAACATTCTTTGTTTGTTGAATTACGGCGATTGAAGCACTTTTGAATGCAATTTATTTTCAACAAGATGGGGCAACGTCATGCATGTGCTAAGAAACATCTTTCCGGGGCGTTTATTTTCAAGAAATGACGATTATCTCTGGTCCCCAAGATCTCCCGATTTAACTGCATAGCAGATTATTTTTTATATATTAATGAAAAATAAAATAATAATTTAATAATAAAAATTTTCATTATTTCTTATGGGGATATTTAAAGTCGAAAGTGTATGTGAAGTGTGAACAAACCACAAACACTCCAAGATTTCGTCGACGAATTAAAGAATGTTTTGAACGCCATGTATCTACAAAAAAATATAATTTTTATAAAAATAATAAATTTGCCAAAAATTGCAAGTGTTATAAGTTGTGTTTTTTTGATATTTATTTTATTATATTCTTAAATAGTTCTTCTCGAAATTAACGATTTTAAGTGTTATATCTATTCATTTGTTTTAAATAATATGACTCAAATTAAAGACAATTGTGTGCAAAAAATATACTTGAAGAGAAAATTGTGTTTTCATGTATAGAGACGTTTTAATTAAAACTAATATTTTCTTAACGACATTTAATTTTATACTTTTTCTGGAAATATTTCGCTAAAGTTTTACAGCTAAGCGGAATGTGCATTCCAAAAGTTTTTTCATTACTGCATGAAAAACGAGAACATAATAAGATGCATACAAAAATTATTCAAAAAATAATGAAAAAAGTACAGGTCCACAGAGGCGGACTAGCAGTCTTGGCCGCCCTAGGCCGTTCAGTACCATAGTCGCCCCTTTCTGCGAACTTTTCAGCGTAGAAATGTGAAGTAAATCGACATTGCGTTCGTTTTAACCCGCTAGAAATATTTTATTTCTGAGTTTAGAGATTTTATTTTTATTTAATATTATATAGAATTATTCTATTTATTTAGCTTTACGGCAATCTTTTTGTTACAGCTCCATAGTTTGTTATAGGTCTCTATCATGGGCCATAAACGAATTTTTGATTGTCAGAGACAAAGTAAGGCAGCCATGTTTATATAACTAGAGTAACTACAAATTTTGTCTCTGATAGTTATAAGACCATATTATAGAGTTCTCAGTGCACGCCGCCGCGCTGCGCTAGCCGCGCCCCGCATGTACTTGAGCTGGATAGCGCGCGTTCGTTAACGTCGGCCGCGGGTGTAGATTGGCCACCCCTAATATTTGGCCGTCCTAGGCCTAGGCCTAGTCGGCCTTATGGAAAGTTCGCCACTGCAGGCTCCGTAAACAGCCGTGATCTGCGCGGCGAGAAGAGAACATGAGACATCCGACAACAGAGATATGTGGCGCACTGTGTTTGGAAAAAGTATCTACAATCGGCGGCACAAAGTGTAACACATTTTTTGTCATTTATAGTAATTTTTATTAACAATATTGTTTCCACCCAAAATTTAAGGAGTGACTCGTGCACTTATAGACACAGTTTTTATGCATTGGATGCGTATGTTTTATATGCATTGTGATATTGCGTATCACTTGTAAATAATATTGCATACTCTTATAACTATTTATTTATTGGCATTCTGATCTAGCAGTATTTGGGAGCGGCTTGTTTATGAATTCACTCCTATAAAAAATAGCATGCGGTGTTCACGTTTTATTTTTCTGATTGTTGAAATGCAAAATTTGCTTATCAACGGAAAAAAATAGAATAATTATTACTAATTTTTCACTTAGCGTCATAAGTCGTAATTTTAAGTGCTCGGTTTTTCATTTTCTAATTTCCTATTTTCTTTTGCAACCATTCCAATGGTTCTATCGATTCCTATCGATACATTGTGTAATCAATAATTATTCAATTTTCTTTATTATTAAGTTTTCCGCCATTAACTTTTCATTACTTAAAGTAAAGTGTTAATTTTAAGTGTTTCAATTTAATATATTTTGCTAAGTTTCCAACTATTCCGTTTGTTTTCACTTTAGATTCCTATCGAATCTTGATTTAATTTTACGTTAAGTTTGCATTATTGATATTTGCATAATTAATAATTACTAATAAATTTTGTCAACATTATTCGTGTCCTTTCTTTAATAAGGCAAACTCTTGTATCGGATCAACTCAGAGAATATTTTCTGGGATTGTTTAACAATTACTTGGGCCCGATTTAACAACACTCTCTGATACAACCGTTTTCCTCTTTTCTCTCTCTCTTTCTCTTTTCCCAGGTGAGAAGCCAATCTACGTGCTCAAAATATGTCCACTGCGTACTCTTTTAGCATACAAACTGTGCCTGTATAATAAGTGCATGATTCACACCTTAAACTATTGTAAAAATAATTAGTACCTGTATCACACCGGCTTTTATTATTAAAATACCACTATTTATTTTATAGAAATAGAATAGTGCGTATGGCCCCCAGGGGGAACATTGGAATGTCGTTGTTTATAGCAATTGGATTCTAATGTTCTTTGGGAATTGGCGAACCCAGGGAAACCCGAGCACGCACCAGTCGGTTGTGTACCCGGCTGGGTGATTTATTTAGGGACTATTATGAAGGAAGGACAGTCGCAATTTTTTTTTTCTTCTTCTGTTCTTCCCTCTTTTTTGTTGATGTTAGCGGTCTTGTCCCTCCGTTATGGGTACACTTGTGTTGCTGTCCTTTGTTTGTAGTAGTCCCTAATAGTACACCTGCGTGTTTGCCGTGCGCGGTGACCCGTAAGGCGGAAAAGAGGATCCTGGCAGTTGAGGTTTGCCTGGGTGCACCAACACACTGCTTTGGCCTCCGCTTCGCTGTAAACGGGCGGCTAGACCTAACCCAGTCTAGTCAATCGGCTAACGTCGTGTATATCTAGTATTCCGGCGGGGTGAGCCAGTGTCTTTTGATGGAGTGGCGCCGTCTCTTGAGCTGACTATATCACCGTGTAGCCCTGGCGCTCTGTACCGGTTTGCGGTCATCGTCCCCTTGTTGGGCTCCGTGGTGGGCGGGGAGCACGGGTGATGAATTTTATAGGAATACTATGCAAAACTTTCCTCCCTTAACCAGCCCTCCCTCTAAGAGAGGGCGTATTAATGAAGAAAATTTGAACTTGTTATTTGGCAACGATTCAAGGACCATAACTCCTTGTAATAGGTTTTTGTTAATGCGGAAAGAAAATGGAAGTTTCAATGATGATAGCCCTTTTTATATCAGTAAGCACCTTACAGGGTTATATGGAACGATGAAATGTGTCAAAAAATTGCGTGATGGTTCCTTACTGATAGAGACTTCGTCACAGCAACAGGCTGACAAAATTTTGGCATCTACCAGCATTAAAGCGATAGATATGGTTACTGACGTACCAGTTAAAATTGAATTACATAAACAACTTAATTTTTCCAAAGGCATTATTTATTGTTCTGACTTGCTCAATTGCACTGTCGAAACAATAAAGGAGGAACTTAAAGACCAGGGTGTTACAGACGTTTACAGAATTCATGCGCGTAGAGACGGTCATCTAGTACCTACACCGTCCCATATTCTCACGTTCTGTACACCACAGCCTCCTTCGTCTATTCAAGCTGCATTCTATTTATTAAAAGTACGTCAATATATACCATCTCCCTTACGTTGTTATAAATGTCAAAAGTTTGGTCATTCGCAGAACAACTGTAGCTTTGCCAGTCTTTGTGATAATTGCGGTCAACCGGTACATGAAGATATTCCATGCAAAAGGGTGTCGCATTGCGTTAATTGCGACGGAATTCACTCTGCAAGATCTAGAGAATGTCCACAATACAAAGTGGAGTTCAAGATTCAAGAAATCAGAACAACTGAAAAAATTTCTTTTGCAGAGGCCAAACGCAAATACCGAGAATCCGTCCCATCATTCACACGATCTTTCGCAACCATTGCTGCCGTTCCAATCGTCAAAGTAGACATGTCAACACAGACATGTGACATGTCTACACAAACCGAAATTTCCCCTTCCAGTTCCAAAATTGTTGCCAAAAAAGCAAATAAAAATAAAAATAAAAAGAGTCCAGACAATAGATCAAGATCGCCAGTTAAGAAGGCGATATCACCAACAAAACCTCTTGTTGAAAAAAATAAAACCTCTCCGGTAAAGAAAACCAAGGTTATCTTAAACCGGGATAATAGTCATACTATGACTATTACACGTACACGTATCGACCATAGCAGCAGTGCAGACTCTGCTATAGACGAAGATATATCCCGACCTCCTCACCACCGTAGTGAGGTGGCGAGGAATAAAAAGAGGTAGCTTTTATCTTCTTATAATTACCATTCAATTTCTTACAGTGGAACATGAACGGCTTTTATATTCATTTCAGTGAATTGAAACTCCTCCTTAACGATCATAATGCTACTGCTATTAGTTTACAGGAAACACATTTAAAAGACACAAACACTCCGGTTCTTCGTGGTTTTACGATTTATCGTAAAGATAAAACATTCGTTGAACGTGCCAGTGGCGGAGTGGCAGTTATAGTCCGAAACAATGTGTTTTCCGAAATTGTCCCATTACAATCTAACTTACAGGTCATCGCTGTCAGGCTTTATGCGCCGAATCCGGTAACTTTGTGTTCAATATACATTCCTCCATCTGAGCAACCGACACTTGCAACCATTGGATCTGTTCTAGATCAACTTCCACGCCCCTTTATCATCATGGGGGATTTTAATGCCCACAATCCCACTTGGGGTTCCAATCATGTGGATGCTCGTGGAAGGCTAATGGAGACGTTGATTCTAAATCAAAACTTGGTTATATTGAACACAGGTTCCAATACACATTTCTCGGCTGCAAATGGGACATTTTCAACTATCGATCTTACTCTCTGCTCTTCTTCTATCGCCTCATCATGTGAATGGGAAGTAAATGCCGATCTTTGTAGCAGTGACCATTTCCCAATCATTTGTCGACTTCTTTCGTTCCATGTGGATGAAAGGCGCTCCCCAAAGTGGATAATAAAGGAAGCTGATTGGTCACGGTTCCAAGAAGCTCTTGATATCGGCGAAATGAACTTTGGCAATGTTGATGCTGCTGTAGAGCATTTCACGGATGCGGTCATCGAGGCGGCTTTAGCTGCAGTCCCACGCACGTCAACCACACCGCGACGTGTGCCTGTTCCCTGGTGGAATCAGGCTTGTCGGGATGCCATCCGTGAACGTCGTAAAGCTCTCCGTCGCTTCAAAAATAATATGACGGATGAAAATCGTATTATTTTCATGCAAAAGCGTTCCATTGCCAGACGTATCATAGCAGAGAGTAAGAAGCAGTCATGGAGTGAGTTTGTTTCCACTGTAAGAAGTTCTACTCCCGCCCGCGAAGTATGGGAGAAAATTCGGAGGATCTCTGGCAAACAGAGTTTTAATTATATTTCTGGATTGGTAATGGGGAATGATATAATTACGGCGCCTGAAGAAGTCGCCGATCACATGGGTTCATGCTACGCAAAAGTCTCGAGTTCCGCAAACTACCTTGAGCGTTTTTCTGCTCAGAAAAATCAAGCAGAACAAGTTGCATTAAACTTTTCCTCAGAAAATGAGGAAAACTACAACGTACCTTTCTCCTCGTGGGAACTGCAGTCGAGTTTGCATGATTGCCATGATACTTCTCCAGGCTCTGACGATATTCATTACCAATTTTTGAAAAAGCTACCTCCCTCCGGATCGATATTCCTTCTCAAGATGTTTAATTTAATCTGGTACACCAATACGTTTCCTACCGCTTGGTGTAATTCTATTATAGTGCCGTTGTTGAAGCCCGGTAAAGACCGGAAACAAGCATCAAGTTATCGTCCTGTCTCACTGACTAGCTGTTTATCAAAACTCCTCGAACGTATGATCAACCGACGATTGGTTTGGATTCTTGAATCCAGACGATTGATCACGAATGCCCAGTGTGGCTTTCGTAAGCACCGTTCAACTATAGATCATCTAGTCAGGTTAGAGTCCGCAATACAGGACGCTTTTCTTAACAAGCAGCACTTGGTAGCGGTCTTTTTCGACCTTGAAAAGGCTTACGACACTACATGGCGGTATGGAATACTCCGAACATTACACAAATGGGCTATCAGAGGACATCTTGGGAATTTTATAAATAATTTTTTATTAGAGCGTTACTTTCAAGTCCGTATCGGCAACACTTTGTCTAGTATCTTTGCACAGGAGAATGGTGTTCCACAGGGTTCGGTTCTTAGTGTCACTCTTTTTTCCATCGCTATTAATGGCATAATTGACAGCATTCCATCGTCTGTAGAGTCATCGCTCTACGTTGACGACTTGGCGATCTACTGCTCGTCAAAGTACATTCGTACTGCACAACGTCATCTGCAGCTGGCCATTAATAGCATCCAGAACTGGACAACCAACAATGGGTTTAAATTTTCCGTTGGAAAAACCCAGTGTGTGCACTTTTGCCGCATTCGTAGTTGTTATCAGGAACCATTCTTATATCTTTATAATACGCTCATATCTGTGCAAGATACTGCCCGATTTTTAGGACTCACTTTTGACCGGTCGTTAAATTGGAAGGCTCATTTTAATATTTTAAAGAGGAAGTCGACGTCTTCCCTTAATATTTTAAAAATTTTATCCAGTACCACGTGGGGTGCAGACCGTACGGTTTTGCTGCGAATTTATCGTGCAGTCGTACGGTCTAAATTGGATTACGGTAGCATCGTGTACGACTCAGCGCGTGAGTCGTACATCAGGACGTTAAACGCTGTTCATCACGCCGGAATCCGATTGTCAACCGGAGCGTTTCGATCGAGTCCTGTTGTTAGCATTGCCGCTGAATGCGGAGAGCCTCCACTGAACATCCGGCGGAAACGCAATATGCTATCCTACGTCTCTAAGCTCCGAAGTCAACCTGATCACCCTACTTACAGTTGCGTATTTCAACCTCGTTTTTCTTCTCTGTATAGACGGAGAAGAAATGCATCACGTCCTCTCGGTATCAGGTTGACCCTTCTTCTAGATGAACTTCCGTTGGCGCTTCCTAGAACTCTTAAAGTCGGCCGTAATTCTGTACCTCCGTGGTTGATTCCTGAGCCCGTCATCGACATGTCACTTTCCATTCATCCTCGAAATTCAACAACTCCAGAGCTCTATCGCCAGCTTTTTCTGGCGTGGCTGGATCAGAATCGAGACTATCGTTCCGTTTACACGGATGGTTCGAAGTCTCTCGACCGAGTTGGTTGCGCGTTCGTCACCGATAACGCCAGTGTTGGATATAAGTTGTCTCAAGAGTGCAGTATTTTTACTGCAGAGTTATATGCAATCTTGCAGGCCTTGAGACATGTGCACGGTCCGCACAAATATGTTATTTGCAGCGACTCTTTGAGTGCTCTACAGGCATTGCAGCGTTCCTATCCCAGCCACCCTCTTATTTGTTTAATTCAGGACAAATTGTACTCGTTGAAAAGAGGTGGAACCACTGTCCGTTTTTGTTGGGTTCCCGGCCACATGGGAATCGCTGGCAACGAGTTAGCTGACACTGCAGCTAAAGACGCTGCAAATAACGGTCAGAGCGTGTTTTGCGTTATCGGTGACGACCTCAAGAGCATACTGATTTCAGCCGTTCAGCAGCTCTGGAAGGATGAATGGAGTGCTGTCGAGGAAAACAAATTAAAGTATATAAAATCTACAGTTGACCCATGGTTCACATCTTGCCGTCCCTCCAGGTGGGAGGAAGTGGTCCTTACACGGCTGCGCATCGGTCACTGTAGATTGACACATGGTTTTTTGATGGCTCGTGAGGATCCGCCCCTCTGTGAGACGTGTGACACTCGTGTCACCGTTTCGCATATTTTAATAGAGTGTGTCCAGTTTAGGGACACACGACAGCAGATCGGATTGTCAGGTGATCTGTCGGTTGTTTTAGGAAATGATCCTGACAATGTCGATCTGCTGTTTCGATTTTTAAAAGAAACCGGTCTTGAACGGTTTATTTGATTTTATTTATTTGTATACATTTAGGCCCTTTTACAGCCTAAATGGTTTTTTCTTTATATCACTACATTATTTTATATGACACATTGTATTTGTAGCTATTAGATTTTATTTTGTTGTATGTCAACTTTTGTTTTTGTATTGATTTTGCTTTGGTTTTATTGTTTTTGATTTTCTTTTGTTTACTTTTTTATTTTTAGACGCTAATGACCTCTGTTGTCGAGCGTCTATAATCTACAATTCATTCAATAGTGCGTATGATAATAAAATACTCCGTAAGGTATGATTTACTACAGTTACTAGTAACAAATCCACCAAGTCTAGCGATTCGGCGCATTTTTCAACCCCCATAGCTTCGGTCTGGATAACATTTTAGGTCTCGAATTTTCAAGACAGAGTGGGGCCACTAAGATTATGGATTGTACCAAGTTTCATTTTAATAGCCGTGTTGCTTTAGATTTTATTAATACGTAAAATTCATTGATTTCGTCACTCACTCATTCACTCACTAACTCACTTACTTATAATCATCAAACATCTAGAGTACAAAGCTGAAATTCGGTATGCAGGCTATGGGTTTCACGTGAAAGTAACGAGAAAATAAAACATCTGTGAATTTCCCTCTCAAACCCCTCAAAGAGGGGGGTGCAGATTTCGATAGGTCTTTACGTCCTAGTCCTAGAAAGCTAAAATTTGGTATGCGGCCTGAGTTTCACGAACAAGTAGCGAGAAAAATAAAAACAACTCTCCAAAATGGGGGGCGGGGGGGTACAGATTTCTATAGGTTTGTACCTAGTCCTAAAAAGCTGATAATTGATATGTAGGTTGGATTTCGCGTACAAGTATCAAGGAAATTAAAAAATCTGTGATTTTTTCCCTCCAACCCGCCAGGATGGGGGTGCATATTTCTATAGGTACATGATAAAAAAAGGATCTCTAAGTGGACATTTGGCATGCTACAAAAATAATTGAAATCCCACCAAAAACAATTCTTGTAAAAATAAGGCCAAGTCTCACGATCACGTAGCAGTAAAAAGTTATGAGATCTAATAGAGCCAAGTCCTATTAATTAGTGAAAAGTAGTGAAATCCAAAACTTGGCTAATTTCAAAGTTCCAATGCAAGGCCTAGTGCTTTTGTCTTTCGTATTTTATTGTCAAAGTGAACTTTGAAGTTGGCAAAGTTTTAGATTTCACTATACTTTTCACTAACAATTAATTGGACTTGGCTCTATTATAGATTTCATATCTTTTTACTGCTACGCGACCGCGAGCTTTGAAATTATTTTTACAATATAGTGTATTTGCTAATACAGACATTGTGGCTTTAATACCTGAACTTAGGTTTGTTTATGGACAAAATAAAAAATTTAACCCCTTAATACATCCCTTAAAATAATTTTTTTTTCTTAATTTCAATATTATTATCAATGCAATCTCTGTACCAAATTAAATACACCCTTCAGTAAGTAAAGCACTATCCGAAAACTAGTGTTTTCATAAAATTTGTTAATCCCGTCCTGTCGGGCCGATTTCAATAAAATTTTACCAGCACATTTTGATCTTTACTAAAAGGTTAAATTTCAATTTTGAAACTATTCTGAGAATTTTTTCGGTATTTTTGGGCCCAAAACATTTTTCAACCCCTAAAAGCCACCATTAAAATGGTCCGATTGGGCCCATTTTAAATAGGTTCCGTGCGGTGATGGATTCCAACGTGTGTACCAAATTTCGTTCAAATCAATTAAGTCTTTCGAGAGTTATGCCGCGAACACACACACACACATACACACACCACACACACACACACACACACATATATATATATAAACGTTTTCAAAAATGGTGCCAAAGTGTTCAGGAGGCTATGAAACGTCGAGAAATTTTGGTCCCACCATCCGACCGACGCCAATAGTGTATGGGCCATATGGCAAATACACTAATAAAACAAAATGTAAGAATTGCCAAACACATTTTTTACAGACTGTACAGATACGAACACTCCGGTAGCTTTGTGAAATGGTTTCTCCCCACTAGTTCAGTCCAGTGCGCATCTAGTTTCAAATATCTGCTACGGGACTTGAACCTATTGAATAATATATTAAGAACGGTTATAGGTATACCTACTCTATAAATTATTATTATTAAATCTTATAGCGAAGACCTTTTTGTTTAAAACAATAAATTAACTTTTTAATTAATATAGGTAATGCATTTCAGATAGATGCGATAGATATATGATGTTTGGAGCCTGTTTGTGTTTTTCATCAACTTTTTTGTCCTTTAACCAAAAAATAAACAAATCCCAGTGTTTTAATTCAATATTTTCGTTGTAGCAGCGATGGTACACCTATAATACATTACGTGAAGTCTTTCATAAAGATAAACACGATAGAATCGTATGTGTAATAATATAGAATATTTTTAACAAAAAAGGGTCGTTGCGTACATGTGAAGTCCCAATGCTGTACGAACTACTAACGTAAATGTTTATCTTTCGCCTGGAACTCGGAGCGAACGATCGTTAGCGCACCGTTTATACAGTTATATTGTTTTTTTCTCTCACAAATACGTAACATAGTAAGTATAGCTCAACGCGTGGCATACTTATTTTATATATTCCTATAGATGTAGTAAAACATTATAGTTAATAGAGGATGCTACGACAATCGAATCGGAAATTTGATTGAATTTTTGCAGCAAAAATAAAACAAAAAAACAAAACAAAACAAAACACTGGCTGCAGTGTCATATTCTGCTGACAAAATAGCGTATTTACATGTAACATCATTTTTTATAACTCCTGCTTCTACAGTTCAATATTCGAGCATTGTGAGGCGGGCGTGATGAGGCGTATTTTAGTAAGCGTGTGTAAAAGTACAGTCACCGTGCGTGAAAGTCCAAAGCGTGCGAAAAAGTACCGTCACCGTGCGTAAAAGTCCAAAGCGTGCGTAAAAGTACAATCTCTATCTCTACATCTTATAAATTCGAAATGTCCGCACTTTGTACAATACAAGCACTATTTACTGGCTATCGATCGATGTGTTCCTATATATAGTAACGCGCTTACAAAGTCCACATCATGAGAGAGTCATGTTTTTAATGATTTATACAGAAGTTAATAACTTTAATAAAAATAAACTAAAGTTTAAAGAACTCGAAGAGCGAATTTTTCGTTTTCATATTTTTTTTCCCTCTATTAAACTTTAGAAGCAGTCGTCATAAAAAATTATGTTCGATACGTCCGCTTAAAGTGAGATATCTAGTAGGTTTAAATTGAGGCACTCGCTAAAGGGACTGACGTATACACAACGAGATATCGTGCGCTTACCTCCAGTCACCTAACGGCTCGTGGAGGTATACAGCGCACTCGATCTCGTTGTGTATGCGTCAGTCCCTTAGCTCGTGCCTCAATTTAAGCCTACTAGAATACCTTACTTTACGCACACGTATCGAAAATAACTATTTTGAACTTGTTTCTTAAAATGACTTATTTTTCTTCATTGCCAATAATTAGCAAGCATTTTATTAATTAAATATCGGCACTAAATGTATACACGTACAATAATTTGTTTTCTTATCCAAAAATTTGTTTTTATAATAACGTATATTTTTGAGCTCGACGAGCTCAAAAATATATAAATAACGTTTTCGAGCTTTTTTAGCTCAAAAACAGCGGGAAGTTTTCGGGTTGGCCCGCAGGATCAACCGGTTTCCACATTTTTTTAAGTAGATTTTTCACAGTAAACTTGCGCATTGCTACTTAATACTGCTACTTAGTAGGTTTTTTTAATAAATAAATTTCCAAAAATACTTAGATCCCGTATAAGTTATTCAGATTTAAAATGAACGCAGGTGGATATGTGGGCAAAATTGAAGAAAAAATGTATCTTTATCACTGGAACCCTCTTGTGGGTGATTGAATAATCGTTAACTGGAGAATTAAATTGTCATTAATCTTATTTTATCAATAATTAATTTGACAAGTTAATTTGTCTTGAAACCACAAATATTATAATTACTAAAGTCAAACGACCTAAGCTAAATTACTTTTGAAAAATAGATATAATAATTAACTGTAAAAGTCCGAGTAACTAGAAATGGTTTATTGCCCTCAGAAACATTATAATAAGTGCTTAATCATTATCAGCTTTGTAATTTAGTGCTTAGCATTACGCTTTCTGAAACGAGAAACCCTGTACATGACATACCTCTCTATAGGTTTAGTTTCTACACTTATCTGGCATCTTACAATCCGACGTCTGTTCCTGTTAGTTTCCTTTCGTGTAACTGGAAATCTGCACCGCGACGCCTGTGTAATACCGGTAAACGGGACGCGCGTTGAATCGACGCGGTTCGGCCCGGTTCTGCACGGAACAGTCAGACGTTTTAGAAAAAAAATGAGTATGTTTGTATCGCGGGTACAGTTTACAGACAGATGACGTTAATACCATTAAACACAAATAATAATTTGTATTCGTTATATCATGGAAAGAAATATATTCACTTTTATTTATCTTATAAAATCAAATAAATAAAGTAATTGTAATTGTAATTTTATTTTTTTATATTTTAATTTGTTATCCAATACCTATATATTTTCATTATAAAAAAAAGTCATGAGGTGGCGTGGGACACCCGACAGAATGTATGCTTCTTTTGCATTGTATATAAAATCGAATTAATCTATACTAATATTAATATTATGTGGGTTTGTACGCGCTAATCTCAGGAAGTACCAGTCCGATTTGAAAATATTTTTTTTTTGTTACATAACCCGTTTATTGAGGAAGGTTATAGATTCGAGTTTCTTTATATTCAACTCCAAAGGGGGTAAAACGGCGGTGTAGGAATTTTTTACTATCTATACTAATATTATAAACTGTAGGCAAGTACGCAAAGCGAGAACAACGACAGGCGACTTCGCTTCGCAGGGGGAGAATTTCTCGCGGGGGGGGATAATAAATCATAAATTCTTAGCACCCGGGCGAAGCCAGACGGGGACCGCTAGTTTACATATAAAAGCTGTAGAAATAGCAACAATACGTGCTGCCTAGCCAATGAGATGCGTTGCATCGCCGCGAAGGAGACCGCGTTCCAAGGCCGCGTTTGTGAAATTTTTGAAGTTATACTTCTTTTGGCGCGTTATGGAAAAATGGATGAGAGTGAATTTTTACGATTTTACATCATGAAACTAGTCGAAAGTAACATAATGAAGTTAGTCGTCAGTAACTAGAGCCGTTACACCAGTCAGAATGTGACAAGAGCGTTTTCAGTTTTGAATAACATTTATAAAAGCTATTTCTATACAAAAGCTGGTGGATGCCGCTTTTGTTAAATAAGAGTCCTTACTCCAACAAGTGTACTGTGCACGCATATGACTATAATACCCAATTATATAGCACAGAATGCAAGAAATCTGTGGTCTAGTGGTTACCGTCCTCTCCTCAAACGCTATAGAACTCGGGTTCAAATCTCAACACAAGCACGCTTTTTTTTAATAAATAATTAGATATAAATATAATAAATAAATATATTTAATAAATTAATAATTTATTAAATTGAATTTATTAGTTAAACCTTCATCAATTGATCTTTATTTTATTATTTTTCATGATTATATAATACCCTATTAAACCGATTCTAAAAATTCTTTCATTAATAGAAAGCTACGCAGGGGGGAAGATTCTCGCGGGGAGATACAAATTAGGGGGGGGGGATATAGAAAATTAATTCATTTTACCTTCATCATCAAAGCAATATAACTTCTGACGTGCGTACATAGTACACAAACACTCTTTTTTTTATATTTTAGGTCCCCTATATTCCAAACGTGCGTTAAGAAGCATAGTTTCAATAAAAAAATATTAAAAGCATTCGGAATTCGAAAATAGGTTTGGCGTTTGAACCTGTCGGCTGAGTCGTACTTCACCGCAAGGCCACCATGGTTTAACATAGTATAGTTAAATTTGATTTTATGTCCATAAGTTTTGTTTCTGGTCAGACGAGTGCGTTATAGAGTTTGATAAGCCAATGATATGCTAGTACTTTGCCGCTGAGTATCAAAAGAACAGGACCTGATTCAGTGCATTTTTCAAAGCCAGTGTACCGATCAGATAGATGGAATGGAACTTTGCGCCGTGCATAGACATATAATATTTCGGTCTTGCACTCCACGCTATTGCGGATATCAGGTAAGAGTTGGCTTGTAGTGATGTGCAAGTATTCACTTCACTGCTACTTTTTCACAGATATCCATTTTTCACAGCGACCTTAAAAGATATCACTTAAAAGTAGCTGCTACTAATTTCACTCTTAACGTTTGCACATCCAACTAGTATGGTCTGCACACTGCTACCTGCATACTGTGAACTGTGAGTAGTTCACAATTCGCTAGTATTTCACAGTTCACAGTTTACAATTTCATTCACAGTTGTGTACCTACCTTTTGTACCCAACAGTGAAAAATATGGTTTATGAGGTAGGTACTTAAATACTTATATAGTATATCATTATCTATTAGATTATTGGTACAAGAAATTGATTTGTTTTAATAACTTGTACCGTGTACGTTATATTTTAATGTTTCTTGACGCGGATTATTCATAATAGTGTTTCGATTAATTAATTTCTTTCTCAAATGCAGAATTTGAATAACTGTGTCTAACAATTATTTTATTTATATTTTATAATAATCAATAGACTAAAATCCCTTATATCCGCTTACATAAGGGGCTTTGATCTTTTGATTATTATAAACAATTTTTTTTATTAATTCAAATTTAGATAATGTTAATTAACGTATCAAAATATACATGGACAAAAACAGATAGGTACCCATTTTTCACAGTGACCTTAAAAATGGCACCATACAAAATACAAATCTGCTTTACGTTGGTCATTGATATAAAAACAGTTATGAATATGTACAGCTATAAATCGTTGTAATGACCTAACCATCGACCATCTGGATTATGGAAGTAATAAAAGATACTTTGACACAATATGTCCTTAGGTTCCGAGGAATATACCCTTTTTTAACCCGACTTGTTAAACACAATGGAGGTCAAAGCTGGTCAAACCTTCAGTCAATAGTTTTGCAAACCATACTTCTTAACACCACAAAATATGAATTCATATATTTTCACTAGCATTTCACAGCCATGCTGTACCTAACAGTGAAAAATATCATAATATGGAAGTCATAAAATCAGGGGCGGACCGTAAGTTTGTGGGGCCCTGGGCTAATACAACTTGGGGGCCTGTCTAATTAATCAACTAATTGCCATTTTGTCAAAAAACTGTTTTCGATAATGATGTACGGGAAAAAAGAGGACAATAAAATGTTTTATTTATTTAATATGACTTAGACACACAAACAGCAACTGTAAGACATTTCTACTAGGGTGTCCATTGTCTTCAATGGGGGCTGGGGGCCCTTTATATCCACGGGGCCCTGGGCTGCAGCCCAAAAAGCCCTTATATAGATCCGGACCTGCATAAAATATTTTACCTGGAATATTTTAACTGTGAATTTTTTCACTGCTAAAAGTAGCAGTGAAAAAAAGTAGCATTCACAGTTTTCACTGCTACTGAAAATTCACTGATATGCCCATCTCTATTGGCTTGCTCACTGCGTTTCTTATGACAAAAATATTGTATAGTGAACTTCTACCGACTGCTGACTAGGTTGGTTTTGTCAAAATGAGGTCTGACTGTGTTTTTTTTGTCATAAATTATATCAAATAAATTAACCCTGTGGCAAATTTCAACTTTTACAAAGCACTAGTTTTTTTAAACCTTTTAAAGCGCCTCGACGTCAGAGGTCCTGACCGCTGATGTTTATTTACACACCTAAATACCAGCTAATCTAAAAAAATTTACCATTACAAAAATCTTGCAATTTTTGACCACAAGCTCTTGGACTATTAGCAGCAGTATTCGAATTTTTAATTTTTGTAATATATTTTGATGTAGGTACCTAGCGATTTCATGGAATATATATCGTAAGTATATACGCTGTGTATAGTAAAATGAAAATAAAATTACTTAAGCGAGTTACAACTTTGACCTAGTTAAGGCCGGACCTGTGTGAAATTAAATAATCTAGGTCTATTGTAATTAATTTACAACTTCCAGTTACGTAAGGTTCCATTTGTTATGAATGTTATGTAATTAGGGAATGCCAAGATGGCTCGTTTTCCCTTTTACAAGAGGTGCTCCGTGATGTGCTTCCGTTCTATAATCGGAACACATTTATCGTCCGAAGCGATGATATTTTTTCTTCCGCTGTGTAATTAAGACTTAAGAGCATGTTATTATATTATAACGAGTTGTATAAAATTGTATAGTTTATTTTTACTTCCCACCTCTACTATGGTAGGGAAGTAATGGATTTAGTCCGAAAAAAATATTTCGAGATTTTAAAGCCCCCAGGGGGAACATTGGAATGTCGTTGTTTATCGCAATTGCATTACAATGTTCTTTGGGAATTGGCGAACCCAGGGAAACCCGAGCACGCACCAGTCGGTTGTGTACCCGGCTGGGTGATTCATTTAGGGACTATTATGAAGGAAGGACAGTCGCAACTTTTTTTCTTCTTCTGTTCTTCCCTCTTTTTTGTTGTTGATAGCGGTCTTGTCCCTCCGTTATGGGTACACTTTTGTTGCTGTCCTTTGTTTGTAGTAGTCCCTAATAGTACACCTGCGTGTTTGCCGTGCGCGGTGACCCGTAAGGCGGAAAAGAGGATCCTGGCAGTTGAGGTTCGCCTGGGTGCACCAACACACTGCTTTGGCCTCCGCTTCGCTGTAAACGGGCGGCTAGACCTAACCCAGTCTAGTCAATCGGCTAACGTCGTGTTTATATAGTATTCCGGCGGGGTGAGCCAGTGTCTTTGGATGGAGTGGCGCCGTCTCTTGAGCTGACTATATCACCGTGTAGCCCTGGCGCTCTGTACCGGTTTGCGGTCATCGTCCCCTTGTTGGGCTCCGTGGTGGGTGGGGAGCACGGTTGATGAATATAAAAAAACTATTATGGAAAATTTCCCCCCATTAAATAGCCCTCCCTCTAAGAGAGGGCGTAAAGATGGT